>JASDDO010000019.1:383361790-384561790 GCA_030015575.1 Agapanthus africanus | reverse complement strand
TCACTGTGCAAAGCAAAACTCTTAAAAGCAATCAAAAGACAAACCGAGTGTGTAGCATCTGCCAGTTATTGCTAAAGGAGTCACTCCCGGTAAAGGGATCTCGGTCCTTTCCTCATCGAATAAGGTGCAGGATATATCATATATACCGCTGTGCAAAGCAAGAACTGTAGCTACCTGTTTTATTTTGAAATTCGATTCTACAACATCTTTAGGTTTCATTTTATTTCATTAATCATATTAATGAAGTCCCATCATTTAAGTACCTAAACATCACAGATAAATACGATGTACACTTATGCCATCCGCATTCGCCTCGATGTCCCCTCATGCACCGTTAGGTTAGGTAACTAACGGCAGAGCGGGGCAGGGCTAGCGCGGGTGTAAAACATAAGTAACATCTATATAATATATCATATATACTATATACAGTATCTATCACAGAACATATCACATGATCACATCACAGATATCGCACCAGAAGAAACATATGAAATATTGGATATACTAGGACGTCCGTGTTTTCAATACGAGCCAGTATAAAACACGGATTCCATGGTCGCGATGAATAGCCAAACCCACACCCCTAGACCCCTACGAGAGCGGCAAGCAACCCTACCAATTCTAGAGTTAGGAGACCCGGACTCGACTCCTCGAGTTGGTCTCCCACTGGACTCCAGAACCCGGTTACTTGTGCTTCCCTCCTTGGGTCTATCCTAGTGCGGAAAAGTAAATAATATACAAAAGGTGACATCTTCCGCAACCTGGAAGTGCCCCAATAAAAGAATATTACATACAAGTTTTTACATGAATGAAAATGAAAAACATTCATCTCACATAAAAACCCCCGGGCTATTCAAACACGATGATCCAATATAACATATCCAGCAACACATAACATCACATGTCATCAACGTAAGTAAATATGCGCATCCCAATTGTCGTTGACATATAGCAACGAAACCGGCGATATCACATATTACACTTACGGTCGCAGAAAAGAAAGTGTAAAACTACAACAGTTGGAATCCGCAACCTACATAGACATCGCATGCCTAACAAATGAAATACTTAGACATCGCATGCCTAACAATTATAAACCCCGCATTTTAGTCTCAAAATCGAAAACACTTTTCAATATTAAGTCGGGGAATTCAACAGGATTCCCGACATTCTGATCGAATGCTCGTCGCAAACTTTACTAGGCGGCCGCACCCCCGATACCGTCGACGAAGTGCACCAAGGTGGAACACCGCTACCGCGAGCACTCGGACGGATGCTTTCGGCGACGGGGTTCTCCTACAGTCACTTGGTCGGGGCTATGGGGTGAGGCTGTCTATTAAGTTTACCCGGCGAGTATCCGCGTACGCTACGTGATTGCGACGGACTTTTGATCACATCAAAATTCCGTGGCAACCGATCAAGTGAGACTAAACTGCTATGTTTATAACATTCATTCAGTTATCTCATAACTGCTTGTGAATTCCAATTATTGTATCCCATTCCAGATAAATAGAAAATGTTAAACTTTCCGATCGAACAATCGAACACCCAAGTTTTCCCGATACAGATCAACACATGAAATAAGTTTTAAAAACATTCAGTTCATGCCTCAGTACCAACGGTCCAGCCGTAGAAGGGTCAAGCCAACACCTCACATGTGGCACGCCGTACTGCCCCAAACCCGAAGGTTCAAAGGGCAGTTCAAGACGGTCACATAATCGAGTTAAGGTTTGTTGTCTTCTAGAGAGTCCATCGCGTTACTTGCACTACTTAGAACGTCGTTAAACCACGGAAAGATCCAACACTTGGAAATTTCCCGACAGGGGAAAATATGGGTATTTATATCCGGTCGAACTTTCTAACATATTCTAAATATCCGGAAAACACATAGACAAAATTAGACAATCCGATCGAATAATCGAATCCCCAAAACAACCCCAGAAAAACTCAACTGTTGAGTAAATATTAAAAATTCCCAGAAAATACAGCACCTGAATATAGGAATTACTGTGCAATTAATGGAGGCAAATCCCATCAACTGGCCGCGGAACCGCCACAGAAGCCAGGCTTCTGCCGCGGTTCCGCCTCGCTATAGACACATCATGAGTCAATTTTTGCACCGTAATTCTTAGAATTCCCTGCTGAATTTTTTAAGCATTTTTAATCTGGAAAAAACCCAGTTTTTGAAAAAAGTCCAGAGAGCAATTTGGGTTTAGGGTTTCGGTTCGATTCGGATTTCAAACGTCGTCTACACTTCACCTAAGCCTCTAGCCAGGCTCTGATACCACTGTAGGATTCCTAGGCACACTAATGAGGTCTCACAAGGCATCAACCATGCCAATTTCAAATTTTACAAGTGCCGAGAAACCCTAATACGGATCGTTAACTAGATTTTAGGCGAAAAGAATACGAATAGTTAACAACTTAACTAAGTGAACGGAAATACAACCTTTGTAGATCCAGTCCTCCACCTCCATAGCTCCGTGATGAGGTCCCCTCGCTGCGATCATCGGATCTCGGGCTCTAGTGTCAGCTTCATCGGAGAAATGGGCGGGCTAGGTCGTCGACTTCGATACCGAAGATGATCTACGTCGAGGCATCACAAGATCAAGCTCCCACTTCACCAAGTCATGAAACTTGTGAAGAAAACACCCTATACTACTTGGCAAGAGGTAGAGGATGAGGAAATAGGAAGTGGGTTCACTTTAGAATTGGATTTCTCACTCTTTTCATCAAGTCACCATTGATGGTTGCAAGCTTCTTCATCTTGAAGAAGAAGAAGAAGAAGAAGAAGATAATATGATATATAATAAGTGTTATCTCAAAATAGAAAAATAAAATGAATACTTATCATAAACCAACCATGGTTAGATGTAGAGAATCAACTATGGTTAGTTTGAATGGTTAGGGTTAAGCAAGAGACAAAAATGGTGGACTTGTTCAAAGCTTCATGAAGCTTCAACTAGAAACAAAATTAGCCACCATTTTTCCTTTTGCCTAAATGAAATAAATAAATAAATGAAAAAATAAATAAGTAAATAATCAAAACCCTAACCATTCATATAACCATGGTTTAATTCTTTACACTAACCCAAGTGAGCTTGTATCATCAAACATGATACAAACAAGTGCATAAAAGTATATCACATATACAATGTGCATTTCAAGTGAGAAAATCCATTTAAAGTGAACCAATACTAGTTAATGCAAAGTAATATATCAAATATATAATTATGCATTAAATCATTAAATCAATGCTTGATTTAATGATCCGGTCATATCGCATATGAACGACTAATATCCAATGTATCGGCTTATCGAATCAATCCTCGATTCGATAACTAGGTTATATCGCATGCAACCAATCGATACATTCATCGCAAGAATATAATACGGTATCACATACACGCATTATTCTCGGTCCCGCACATATCTCATATGTGCTCCTATTTTGTTTCGCTTGAGCCAGGAAACCTCTGTGTAGGACTCTAAAGACTCGTCAATACGCCGGCAGCAGATGATGATCATATCAAACACCCACAAGCCGCAAGCGGTCTGCTAAACGTAACGGCCACCCGGGTATTGAGCGATCAGAAGATCGATGAGCAAGCCCGCTCATACTCCTGTTAATCCAACCAGTAACACTTACCGTACAGTCCGGTCTCGTCGTTTGATATGTCGCATATCTCGCCTAGGGGTGGTAAACGTCAGACCCCAATAGCTCGATAAGTCGTGTCGATATGAGGTCTATAACATTTCGAGAAACTACAGGTAACACTTACTAGTAAATCTCAGCAACCCTGGCCAGGGATTTCCGGTTATAGCCAATCGAACACAGCGCAACATCAACCCCCTATACCGGGAGAGACGAATCCCCTCCTATCGCTCATTGCCTCCATGTGACTCGGGACTGTACCCAAAAACCACCGTTTTGCACGCCCTCTTGGACGTGGTAAGGTGGAAATCAAAGCACAGTGGGAACCACACAAGACTCTATGACGATCTCGGGTCAACAGACTACTCTGTACCAGTGTCACCAGAGAACTGCCATCTGACGTAAGGTATAATACCATCTGGGAGTTCTCGGCGAGTCCGTCCAGTGTACCCAGTCTCCACTGAGCACCCGTATATCATCTCCGATGTCAAACACCAATGGATATGGGATCATCCATCGCCCATCTGTATGGGTCGAGAAGGTATACGCTAGTCTACTCTGGTATATCGATGCCCCGTCTCGATATACCCACGACTAGGGACCTTGAAGGATGTACTTATGGACTACCCTGTCCCCACTAGTATGATCCGCATCATAGTCCAGATAGTCAAGTACACATCCTAAGGGCTTTACCAATATGTAACAGAGAGACAATCAGTGTACACGTTAAGGTAAAGATCAACCAGATAGCATACTATCATGTCGAGCAAGAAAGTCATCCCTATATATGTCCAAGCACCCACTACAATATACATCCTATGTATAGTAATGGCCTCTAGGGCATACATATAACTAACAGCTTGTGCAATGAAAACCTAGACCCCTACGAGCGCGACAAGTTACCCACCAAAACCAGAAGCGAGGAAGCCCCCTTCAGCAAAGTGAATGGACTACCCAGCACTTCACGGAATCCGGTTACTTGGGCATCCCTCCTTGGGTCAACCTGTACCCCTACGAGTGAGGCGAATAGCCCACCAATTCTAGAGTGAGGTCCCCTCCTTCTCAAAGCCATGAGATGCGGACCCGTTGCCCTTTATAACCCGGTTATCCATGCACCCCACCGCGGGGTAATCCTAGTACAGAAAAGAAAATATGTACAACGGTGGCATTGATCTTAACCCGGTCGTGCCCTAAAAGAATAATATACAAACAGGCAGCGACGGCAGTCCACATGTCGGACGCTCGCCCCGCAATATCAAATGTACAAATATATCCAAACTGCACCATTCCCCCAATCAGAGAAAGCTCTGTTTTGAAGTTCAAAATTCAAAAATTGAAGCAACGCTTCAGATCCAGCGTTAGGTGCGCTGCGCGCCACGTGTCAAACACGGATGCGCTAGCGCCAGGTGCGCTGCGCCCTAAGCAGTGCACCATGTGTGCGCTGGCGCTAGGCGCGCTGCGCGCCACGTGTCAAACACAGGTGCGCTAGCGCAGGCTGCGCTGCGCTCTGAGCAGCGCACCACGTGTCAAACACAGGTGTGCTAGCGCAAAGTGCGCTGCGCTCTAAGCAACGCACCACGTGCAAAGCACGGGTGCGCCAGCGCTGGAATTAAAAATTCCCCACTCTTAGATCAAAAGATCTAATAATAATGATAAATCATTAATTAATCAGAATTAAAATTCTGTTATGGAAAGATTTTCCAATCTTGTTAAAAACAAGAAGATTGTCTTCTGTAAAACAGAAGCCCTAGGATCAAAGATCCAACGGTGGGAAACATCCCCAAATCAATCAGAGAAAGATCTCTTTAACTGATTCAACAAATCAACTTGCCATATATAAAGGCCCCAAGACTTCAAGTCTGAGATAGAGAAACCCTCCCATAAACTTTGAAAAATTCAAAGGAAGAGAGCAAGCTCTTGAAGAAGATTATTTCTTCAAGGTAAAGATGATGAATGATGAACACAGAGATGAAATCATCTCATAAAAAGAAGAATTATCTTCTTAAAAGATCATTGATCTATAAAGACCAAAGTCTTTCATAAAAATGATCAAAAGATCTCATTACATAATAAAAGAAGAACATATTCGTTACACAGATCATTGATCTATAAAGGCAAAGCCTTTCAAAAAAATAAGAAGAACTGTTGTTCTTGAATCTTGAGACAAAGTCTCTTTTAAAAGAACATTAATTTGTTTACAGATCATAAAAATTGATCAAATGCGGTTTGCGATATTGAAATGCGCCTTGCGCTCTTGAACAACGCTTTTGCGCTCTCTGGACCGGCGCTCAACGCCAAATGCGCCACGTGTCAGCCACGTATACAACTTGCGCTTTGCGCTTCTGAACTAGCGCACTGCGCTCATTGGCTGACGCTCAGCGCCAAGCGCGCCACGTGTCACTCACGAGTGCGCTACTAAATTGATAGTGCAATGCGCTCATAAATTAGCGCTTAGCGCTCATAAACTGGCGCAATGCGCCCATCATCTGGCGCTTAGCGCCAAGCGTGACACGTGTCCTTCTCGTGTGCGCTACTTGGCAGAAGCGTATTGCGCTCTTTAACTGGCGCAAAGCGCCTGGCGCGCCACATGTCGCGCTGACAGAACATAAATTGTTCTGATGAATGCTCTGCATTCAATACAAGACAAAAAATGTCAAGATTTACTGCTCAGCATTATTAAAAGGGCCTAGCCCAAATAAAGGCTCAATAGCCAGAATAAACAAAGTGTTTATTGGACTTAGCCCAATATTATCCATAAGTCCTCAACTTATATTTAATTGAGCCCGTCTGCTCATAAATATTTAACAGATCTTAGTCCCAAATTGGACTATAGATGTTTCAACCAACTTACACCGGTTCGAGGGTATATCTCTTTACTCCTCTGATATCTGTCGTTGTAATCCTTCAACGTCTTCAGAGAGGTGACGGGTCCCGACAACCACACATTTCACGGACTGTGGGATCCTTAAACTCACGGACTACGATGTCCTTAACCTTGACTGTGAGGTCGTTAAACTCACGGACTACAATGTCCTTAACCTCGGACTGTGGGGTCCCTTTAAACCCACAGACTACGATGTCCTTAACCTGGACCACCATGTCCTTAAACTGGTAATCGACCGCAATTTCCCTAAACTAAACAATAGAGTCCAAATGCTCTTTTGTTGGATCTAAATGATCCTGTTAAGTTGATCTTAGTCTAAAATTAGACTAACGTGTCCTTAACAAACGTTGAGTCGATCTTAGTCTAAAATTAGACTAATGTATCCTTAACAAACGTTTAAGTTGATCTTAATCTCAAATGAGACTAACGTATCCTTAAACCCAAACCAAAACCCAAATCTAAGAAAATACGGATTTAGACTAATCCACGCCCTACGGGCGACAACATAAATTAGTCTCCGTATACAATCCACGGGCAACCACAAACAAAACAAACACACACGACACGAAGTGACCATCTGAAGAAGGAGAAAGTTGTTACAGGGATGCGGTAGCGTAATTAACTGCAAGGGCTTGCGTCTGCAGGGAAGAGTGTCCCCACAATAAAAAACCCCTCATCAACGAGGGGGAATCTGACGAAGTCTCCTACATCGGCCGCATCTGTTTAAACCTTCGATACATGGTGCCATAAATCAACTTGGCATTTTCGGAGAGGTAGACGGATAGCACCAATTAGCATCTGCCCCGAAATTCAGGCAAGACGAACCTACGTGGTCGCATCTCTGTATTCGGAGGGGAACAGATTCTGGCACGCCCGGTGGGACCTTTTCTTCTTTCCACTCCACACTTCGTGTGTCGTGTTCGTGAACGAATCGCGGTTTGCTATAGTTGCCTGTGGATTCGAGGTACTAAGATTTGGTGTCTTGCTCCGTGCAGAAAACAGAAGATCAATGGCTTCAAACTGCACTAACTGCAACTGCAACTCTCGCTCTGTCTCGTCCGGAGGAGTGACTTACGGGCCCCAAGCGGCCTCTATCTTCGCTATGCTGGTGGAACAGGTGACTCAGGCCACCACTGGGCTATTCTTCGGGACTATGCTCCCACTAATGAGCTTCAATGCCCCAATGTCGTCGCAAGAAGCTCTAAAGAAGTCAGTCTTTGATCGGCTTACAACTACCGCGGCCCCTCTCAACGGGTTGCCCAAGTCCAATGCCTCAGTTTTCAGCAAACTGGGCCAAAGCTCCAATGGGCCTGTCAAGAAGCCCACGATACCTGAAGCGGTCATCCCGAAGCGGATAGCCATTCCTGCTCCTAAAGTCATCAAGGCAGCTTTCCCTGCTAAAGGGTCGGTCTTCACAAGACTGTCCGTTTCAGCTCCTACTCCATGCGAAGTCACGAATGCTGCTTCCCCTGTTCGAAACTCGGCCTTCGCAAGACTGACTATCCCCTCTCAACGGACGTCGACCGGCTAGCGCCAATAACAGCCTCTCCTCAAAACAGGAGGCATGACGAAGTCATCCCCATAGCCGAACCAACACCATCTGCACGACATGCTCACCGTCGTCACTGGCGCCGAGTACGGAAGGCTGGGGGTAGCTCTCCGTCTGGATTTACTCCACCAGCTCCAACGGTGGAGATTGATGCTGCTGTTCCAACCGGGAACAACTTTGAATTGCTGAACAAGGTGCACAGGAACTCTCCTACCGCCGTACTGAAAAGATCTCCTCCACCCGTGGAGAATGTTACAGAAACGAAGCCGGAGCGGTCCCCTCAGCGGCTTTCCTCCAAAATTTACAAGGCCTGGTGACAGATTCAAGACTCAGTAATTGATCAAGATTACTCTCGCCGACCCAAAAAGCTCAAAGCTCAGTAAGAAAAGAGCCATCTTGAGGTACCACAGAAAATGTCATTCGTCTGGGTGCCCACTGCAACGGCTCCCTCAACGTCAACCGCCCAAAAGAGGAGGGGGCCAGAGAAAGCCCCTGTGAACGTGGCGAACCGTAAAAGCGCCGAATCCAAACGCCCCAAGTCTGGGGGAATAATGGTCCATACAGTTTATATGGCTTCCGGAAAAGAGGAAAGCCGCGCTTCGACGGGTCACCGACCGCTCAACCGATCCGTGACAAAATCCCAGGAGCAGCAACAGAAGCTTTAGGAAATGCTAACGCAAATGGCCGCACTCACCGGGCCAAAAGAAAGCCCGGAAACATCATCGGAACAACGTCAAGAACAAGAAACTGATGCTGAGTTCCTTCGTACAATCCTCGAAAAGAAGGACAAAGAGGCAGCGGAATAAGCTGCCAATATAAAACGAATGGCGCTTCTCTTCCAAGACATGGTCAGGATGATATTACAGCCATAACCTCCAGCTGAAGACCCTCCGATCATTATTGAAGATGATAAAGGAGAAGCGTCAAATCCTCTGCCGGCTCTGTCAGCAGCCAAGGAGGAGACCATCTCAAAAGCCATGCTCGATGATTATATAGCTCAACAAATACGAGCCCACCGAGCGAACGAAGCGGCTGGCCAAGTTATCAAGACTAGACGACCCTATCCGGGCTGGTATGACCAAATGAGTTACCCGCCGGGACATACGATCCCCAAATTCCATGTGTACAAGGGGACAGGCAATCCCCATCAACATGTCGCTTAGTTCAGGGCTCTTTGCGGCAACACCGGGGGCGATGATAAATTGCTACTTCGCCAGTTCGTCGGCAGCTTGGCGGAAACGGCCTTCAAATGGTATTCAGAGCTTTCCAACGATTTCGTCAAAACTTTTACAAAAATGGAGTTACTATTCACCCAGCGTTTTGCGAGTGCTAGTGAACGCACCCCAATAACGGCATTGATCAATGCCAGGGTGAAGCCTGGAGAAACATGGGTCCAATATGCAATACGATGGCGAAATTTGTGGTCGAAATGCGAGCAGCGCATTGAAGAAGCGCCTGCGGTAGGCATGTTCGTGGGTACTCTTGACCCTCAAGCAACTATTTCCCAATTCATGATGTTCTTCAAGCCGACCACGTTCTAGGCCTTGATTGACAAGTTGGCTCAAATGGACCAGATGGTCATAGGCCATCTCCTTCAAAGACGGATCCTCGGAATGAAAAGGGGAAAAGAAAAGCGACTTTCGTTGCCACTACTCAATAACAGCCGAGCAACTTGAAGCCGGTTGTTCGCTAAAACAACGTGCATCCACGCCCATCCCTCGAGGAAAGACTGGGACGTCCTTACTCGTTTCCCCAGGATAAAACGAGGAGACTGTTCGAGCTGGCAGTGCGCAACAGGCTCATAAATTTGCCGGATCCAAAATGTCCGTTGCAGCCAGGTGATGTCAACAATCCTAATTACTGCCCTTACCACCAAGCAGTAAGCCATCCAATCGAAGATTGCTTCGTCTTCAAAGGCTGGATTGAAGACCAATACCAAAAAGGCAAGTTCCCATTATCCGAAAACTGGAAGGTGAACCCGCCACAACCTCACGCCCTTAAAAAAGTGGACGTGCCGGGGGCATCGTGCTCATTCATAAGGGAAGCCCCATGGGAAGTTGTTCTTTCAGCAAAGACGAAAAGAATGCTAAAGGATCTCCAAACGTGCCTGGCAATCAGGTGGAAAAATCCACTGGAACCCGAGATCGTCGAGGGAATGCTGAAACCGTGCCCAACTACAAAAATTGGTGGTGATAGTCAAAGCGCTCGCACCTAGCCGTCAAAGTCTTCGAAGAAGAAGAAGACCCCAAAACCCGTGAAGCTTGATAACAAGCACACAGACCTGCAAAAATAGATTGACGCTCTGGAAGAATATAACCAGAAGGCGCGGACCCCGGTCACACTCCAAGAATTTCTCAACAATATCCTTGAGAACGGAGATAACGACAATAACGACAGGGATGACTCGTCAAAAGAATCTGAAGACTATGTGGCAAGTTGCCACATGATCTCTCATTCGACATTAACTAATGAAGAAACACACTCGGCGATAGAAGACAACATAAAAGAGCTGGGGGCAGGATCGAGGCCAAAACCCATGGAACCGTCTGACGAGATGATCAACTTGCTACTGAACGAAACCCGTCAGAAAAGCAAAGCCAATTGAGAGCGTGAACTGGCTATATTCGAAAAAGCTAAACACCGACGACTGGAGGAAAAGGTCGAGACACCCCAACTGGAGCAAAGCATCCCTATCGCCAGCAAAAGCAAGCTTAAAGTAAGGAAGTGATTCGCTAGGGCCCTGGCAATAGGAATGAAGTTGCCCTCTTTCAAAGGAAATTCCCCTGGCAATATACATCTTGATAAAGCGGACATACATCCTAATTTCTGCCTATACCATCAGAGGATTGCACACCCTACCGAGGAGTGCATAGCCTTTAAAAACTGGTGGCAGGGATATGTTGCCCATCGACAACACGTTCAACGAGTGAAGCGCAAGGCTCGTCGAGAATAGAAAAGCACGACAGATGAGCGCGAAAGAGCTGCTGGCAACTGTCACATAGCCGACACCAAGAGATCGCAAGTTGTCACCTTTGGAAGCGACTCTGAAGAAGAAATCGCCCTCAGCCCTCTCTTCAAGGATTCCACCTCCGACACAAAATATGCGAAGGTTTGCGGCAAAATCTAGCTGCGTAATCGTACGATGACCGAAACGTCGTTAAACTACTACCAACCCGCGGCATCCTCAGGCTGACGTGTTAAAAAAAAACGGTACGTCACAAGCAAAATGGGCACGGATGAAAACCCGAAAGGGCTCCGTGAGTAAAAACAGCAGGGCTGCCGGCGAGTTTTTGTGAAAACCCGAAATGGCACAACCTCATTAAAAGACACTTGTAGGGTCCTCTCGACCTTGTGAGGAGAAACCGCCTGCGTGAGATCCTTACGACTCACAAGGCAGCAACACACTTAGGGATCCTCACGATTCCTAAGGAGAAAGTACGCTTACGAGATCCTCACGACTCGTAAGGAGAACCCTCTCATGAGACCCTCACGGCTCATAAGATTCAAAAGTCTTAAGCTACAGGGGTCCGAACCTGTTCTTAAGCAGCCATCACAACCTCCAATTTTTCCCTACAAGCGGCTCAATGCTGACCCTTGTATACAATCCACGGGCGCGAATAAACATTTCCCTAACAAAGTCCCATCCGTGACTAGGGATATGTCTACATGGTGAACAACCCTCGTAAGTCCTCTCGACTTATAAGGAGAAAACACTCTTGTAAGATCCTTACGACTTATAAGAGAACACACACTTAGAGATCCCCACGATTCCTAAGGAGAAATTACATTTGCGAGATCCTCACGACTCGTAGGGAGAAATACCTTCATGAGACCCTTACGGCTCATGAAGTCAAAAGCCTTAGTCGACAGGATCCTAACCCTGTTCGCTAAGCCACCTTTGTTCGATATCGACAGAGGCAAATGATGATTCGCTCCTGGCAATATCCCAGTCGTAGCGGTGCTGATGCCGAAATCGGTGTCTAATTCCAAGAGCAAGAAGATAGCGAGCCGCATTTGCATACGAACCAGCAAGTAAAAATGTATGCATGCAAAATAGCCGAAATGATTGGGCAACTCGCAATAAAAAGCAGCGAGTAAAAATAAAACAAATAGCCAAAATGATTGGGCACCGCGAAAAATAGCCGAAATGGTTGGGAATCGCGATTTTCGCGATATAAAAAGCTGAAATGATAGAGCATCACGGAAAGAAAAAATAAATAAATAAATAAAATTTATGCCCTACAGGTGATATCACATCAATCCCTGTATACAATCTAGGGATGCAAACAAAGAAGCAATCACACCTTCCCTCCCCAGGCTTCATCAGAAAACGAAGCCAAATCTCGACGGTTCAGGGATAGCCTAGAGATCATCAACAGTGTTCCTCCCCATTCCAGAAGGATTCAGATGCTGTAATCAACCCTGGAGCTACAGCAAAGCCCTTACTCCAAATCTCGATGGTTCCCAGACAACTTAGAGACCACCTCGACATTCGTCTCGTTACAGCAGACACGACGTCAGCAACAGATTGATGGCAAAATCCCAACTCCACCTCAGCATTCGTCTCGTTAAACCAGACGCAATGTCAACAACGGCGTTCCTTCGCAGTCCAGCAGGATGTAGATGCAATGTCAACGAAAGACCACACGGTCAAAACAACGGAGCCATGGCAAAGTACCTAGTTCCAAGTCTCGACGACTACATCTACAACCTGGAGACCCACAACAGCGTTCCTCCTCATTCCAGCAGGACTCAGACGCAACATCACCAAACGGAGCCACGGCTTAGTCCCTAGTTCCAAGTCTCGATGGTTCACAGACAACCTAGAGATCACCTCGACATTCGTCTCGTTACAGCGGACGCAACATCACCAAACAGAACCATGGCAAAGTACCTAGTTCCAAATCTCGACGGTTCACAGACGACCTAGAGACCACCTCGACATTTGTTTCATTACACCAGACGCAATGTCATCAACGGCATTCCTTCGCAGTCCAGCAGGATGCAGATGCAACGTCGAAAAAAGACCCCACAGTTAAAATAGGGGAGCCACGGCAAAATCCCTAGTTCCAAGCCTCGACGGTTCACCAACAACCTAGAGACAACCGCGACATTCGTCTCGATACAGCAGACGCAATTCCAGCAAACGAAGCAAAGGCCAAATTCCTAACTTCAGGGTCTTGACGGCAACTCATATAAAACCTGAAAGACCATCGGATATCATCTCACACCAGTGCGGAGTGGTCACCACCTCGACAATCGTCTCGATACAGCAGACGAGATGTCGCTACAGCGTTCTTCCTCCAACAGGATTCGGAGACGCTAAAACAAACGAAGCAAATGCCAAATTCCTAGCTTCAGGGTCTTGACGAAAACTTATATAAAACCTGAAAGACCATCGGAGATCATCTCACACCAGCGCAGAGTGGTCACCACCTCGACGTTCGTCTTGATACAGCAGACGAGATGTCACTACAGTATTCTTCCTCCAACAGGATTCAGAGACGCTAAAAAAAACGAAGCAAAGGCCAAATTCCTAGCTTTAGGGTCTTGACGGCAACTCATATAAAACCTGAAAGACCATCGGAGATCATCTCACACCGGCGCGGAGTGGTCACCACCTCGACGTTCGTCTCGATATAGCAGACGAAATGTCGCTACAACGTTCTTCCTCCAACATGATTCGGAGACGCTAAAACAAACGGAGCAAATGCCAAATTCCTAGCTTCAGGGTCTTGACGGCAACTCATATAAAACCTGAAAGACCATCGGAGATCATCTCACACCAGCGCAGAGTGGTCACCACCTCGACGTTCGTCTCGATACAGCAGACGAGATGTCACTACAGCGTTCTTCCTCCAACAGGATTCGGAGACGCTAAAACAAACGAAGCAAAGGCCAAATTCCTAGCTTCAGGGTCTTGACGGCAACTCATATAAAACCTGAAAGACCATCGGAGATCATCTCACACCAGTGCGGAGTGGTCACCACCTCGACGTTCGTCTTGATACAGCAGACGAGATGTCGCTACAGCGTTCTTCCTCCAACAGGATTCAGAGACACTAAAACAAACGAAACAAAGGCCAAATTCCTAGCTTCAGGGTCTTGACGGAAACTCATATAAAACCTGAAAGACCATCGGAGATCATCTCACACCAGCGCGGAGTGGTCACCACCTCGACGTTCGTCTCGATACAGCAGACTAGATGTCACTACAGCGTTCTTCCTCCAACAGGATTCGGAGACGCTAAAACAAAGGAAGCAAAGGACAAATTCCTAGCTTCAGGGTCTTGACGGCAACTCATATAAAACTTGAAAGACCATCGGAGATCATCTCACACCAGCGCAGAGTGGTCACCACCTCGACGTTCGTCTCGATACAGCAGACGAGATGTCGCTACAGCGCTCTTCCTCCAACAGGATTCGGAGACGCTAGAACAAACGAAGCAAAGGCCAAATTCCTAGCTTCAGGGTCTTGACGACAACTCATATAAAACCTGAAAGACCATCGGAGATCATCTCACACCAGCGCGGAGTGGTCACCACCTCGACGTTCGTCTCGATACAGCAGACGAGATGTCACTACAGCGTTATTCCTCCAATAGGATTCGGAGACGCTAAAACAAACGAAGCAAAGGCCAAATTCCTAGTTTCAGGGTCTTGACGGCAACTCATATAAAACCTGAAAGACCATCGGAGATCATCTCACACCAGCACAGAGTGGCCACCACCTCGACGTTCGCCTCGACACAGCAGACGAGATGTCATCACAACATTCTTCCTCCAACAGGATTCGGACACGCTAAAACAAACGAAGCGAAGGCCAAATTCTTAGCTTCAGGGTCTTGATAGCAACTCATATAAAACCCGAAAGACTATCGGAGATCATCCCACGCTAGCGCGGAGTGGTCACCACCTCGACATTCGTCTCGATACAGCATACGAGATGTCACTACAGTGTTTTTCCTCCAGCAGGATTCAGACGCGACAATCAAACAACGGAGCCACGGCAAAATCCCTAGTTCCAAACCTCGACGGTTTACCAGCAACCTAGAGACAACCGCAACATTCATCTCGATACAGCAGACGCAATGCTAGCAAACGAAGCGAAGGCCAAATTCTTATCTTTAGGGTCTTGACGGCAACTCATATAAAACCTGAAAGACTATCGGAGATCATCCTATCCCAGCGCGGAGTGATTATGACTCACCGGGGCTCTCCAAAATGAGCCTAATCTCAAGTAAAAAGCGGCATGGCAAAATTCCTAACGCTTGCTCTTCCGACGGTCAAACTGCCTAGGAGGATTGGTTGAAGACGTCTTGTTCAGCCCCCGAAGGGATCAGAGACACGACAGTCACAAGGCTACTCGAACAACAAGATTGCCTATCGAGAAATATATCAGCCAACGCGACGGTATGACTGACAAAACCCTAGTACCACAGACCCTAACGGACCTCTGTCGTAAAGAGCAGAGGTTAACTGTGACGTTAGGTAATTCCTGCGAGAACTGCTCGATTCGTCTCGACTCGTAGGGAAAAGCCTTAGGCGATGGGGATAAGGACCTATTTCCTAATCACTGGGGCCCTGCAGGTCAGTCCAAAATGGACTCTTGCATACTATTCATGGGCCACACGCTCTAAAGTCGAATCTCGATAAGGAGGGAAATAACCACTTACGGGTCCTCTCGACTTGTAAAAGGGAAATTCTCTTGTGAGATCCTTACGACTCTCAAGAGAAAACGCGCTTAGGAATCCTCACGATTCCTAAGGAGAAAATACACCTACGAGATCCTCTCGACTCGTAGGGAGAAAAGTCTTTATGAGACCCTCACGGCTCATGAAGTTGAAAAGTCTTAGGCAGCAGATCTGAACCTGCTTTCTAAGCCATCACTACCTCTCAAAGAATTCAAAACGGAATGCTTTCTATCATCTACAGGCTACGCTTACTGAGATAACATGCCGGTAACAAAGAAAAGAGAAGAAAGCGACAGTGAGGAGAACATTTTATTCACATTCAGTTAAGCGTTCAAGGCATACCCATTCATGCATGTACGAAAAGGTTTGATGTATGAAATAAACACATAAAAATGAAAAGGCTTGCTATTCATACTTCAGAAAATGCCTACATTGAGAAAAACAGCAAATAAAAACATAACTGGAATGTTTACAAAGGCACGGCATCAAATCCAGGGCATGGATTGAGGAACTCAAAATTAAGGTCATCTAAAATGTTCCACGTCTTTCGAACCATCCTAGTATGCTTTCTTTCGCGATCACAAGCGTCGGAATCCTCACTGATGTCCTCCACCCTCCGATAGACAGCAAGTATTGCCGTCTGTTGAAAAGCCTGATGCAGAAGATCGACAAGATTGTCTCGCCTTCTCTTTGAGATTAGGCCCATCAGATACACCGAGTGTACCTTGTCCTCGGCATCATCCAATACCTTAAGCGGCATGCCGACACAGAATAGAGGAAGCGCTCCCCAGATCGCTCCCACGATAAGCTTCAGGAGAGAGGAACGTCGAGGAAGCAGTCGACCATTGTATGCGCCAAAGCGACCCATGATTTCGGCACACTGGGTGTTTGTGAATTCTCGGTTTTGAGAACGGCCGAGTGAGCGGATGTCTCCGTAAGAGATAATCTCATCAAGATCATACAAATGAGCAGCCATAACGTCTAAAAAAAGAAGATCAGTGAGAGTTAGTAGACAGAATGATTAGAAAAGCTTATTAAAACAGATACGGAATTTAAACGACTCTTGATATCCCCATGGAGAAAACAAATTCTAATTATGACACCTAATAAATTCGAATTTGTGAGAAATCCTAAAATGGGAATCTCATTTAACAAGCGACCCTTCGGGTCAAGGAGTTAAACTCCTCGAGAGCAATACTCTGCAGACAGGAATGACACCTGTCAGAGTCAATTATGAAAGGAATTTAAAGAGATTCCCCGAGAATGCTAAGAGCCATGCTCTGCGAGGAAGATGAAGTAACCCATCAGGAACCCTAAAAGCAAAGCTTTTATTGAATTTGATATCCATGGATAAAACTCTTAAGAGTTCTTCACAAGAGATTATGAAATCTACATGTTATCAAAAGAGCAGAGCTCTGATTCATGGTCTAAGAAACTCCAAGAAAAGATCTCTTTAGATCTATGGGTTCAGGAGAGCAAAGCTCTGTTAATGAAACCCTAAATGGGTTTTCTTTAGATCAAAGATCTATGAAGAGCAAGACTCTGTTAATGGGTAAAACCCTAATTTGTTAAAAGTTTTAAACTTTACCTAAGTTTTGACAGAGTTTTGACTCTTAAAAAGTTCTTAAACAAGAGAGCTATGCTCTGTGGGAGAATGAAATTCTCAGAAAACAAGAAGAAGATGAAAATCATCTAAGGGACCAAAGGTCCTATTTATAGGCATTGAAACGCCTCTTCAACTTCTGAGTTGATCCAAGGGCGCAGATGCTGCCACCGCTGCACTCACGTGTGCGCCACGTGAGCGCAACGGTGGAGGGGGGCATTTGTTTCCCCCAATCAGAGCAAAGCTCTGTTTTGAAATTCAAAATTCAAAAATTGAAGCAACGCTTCAGATCCAGTGCTAGGTGCGCTGCGCGCCACGTGTCAAACACGGATGCGCTAGCGCCAGGTACACTGCACCCTGGGCAGTGCACCATGTGTGCGCTGGAGCTAGGCGCGCCGCGCGCCACGTGTCAAACACAGGTGCGCTAGCGCAGGCTGTGTTGCGCTCTGAGCAGTGCACCACGTGTCAAACACAGATGCGCTAGCGCAAAGTACGCTGCGCTCTGAGCAGCGCACCACGTGCAAAGCACGGGTGCGTCAGCGCTGGAATTAAAAATTTCCCACCCTTAGATCAAAAGATCTAATAATAATGATAAATCATTAATTAATCAGAATTAAAATTCTGTTATGGAAAGATTTTCCAATCTTGTTAAAAATAAGAAGATTGTCTTCTGTAAAACAGAAGCCCTAGGATCAAAGATCCAACGGTGGGAAACATCCCTAAATCAATCAGAGAAAGATCTCTTTAACTGATTCAACAAATCAACTTGCCCTATATAAAGGCCCCAAGACTTCAAGTCTGAGATAGAGAAACCCCCCCATAAACTTTGAAAAATTCAAAGGAAGAGAGCAAGCTATTGAAAGAAGATTATTTCTTCAAGGTAAAGATGATGAATGATGAACACAGAGATGAAATCATCTCATAAAAAGAAGAATTATGTTCTTAAAAGATCATAGATATACAAAGACCAAAGTCTTTCATAAAAAAGATCAAAAGATCTCATCACATAATAAAAGAAGAACACATTCTTCACACAGATCATTGATCTATAAAGGCAAAGCCTTTAAAAAAAATAAGAAGAACTGTTGTTCTTGAATCTTGAGACAAAGTCTCTTTTAAAAGAACATAAATTTGTTCACAGATCATAAAAATTGATCAAATGCGCTTTGCGCTATTGAAATGCGCTTTGCACTATTAAAATGCGCCTTACGCTCTTGAACAGCGCTTCTGCGCTCTCTGGACTGGCGCTCAGCGCCAAATGCTCCACGTGTCAGCCACGTATACAACTTGCACTTTGCGTTTCTGAAATAGCGCACTACGCTCATGGGCTGGCGCTCAGCGCCAAGCACGCTACGTGTCACTCACGAGTGCGCCACTAAATTGATAGCGCTTAGCTCATAAATTAGCGCTTAGCGCTCATAAACTGGCGCAATGCGCCCATCATCTGGCGCTTAGAGCCAAGCGCGACACGTGTCCTTCTCATGTGCGCTACTTGGCAGAAGCGCACTGCGCTCTTTAACTGGCGCAAAGCGTCTGGCGCGCCACGTGTCGCGCTGACAGAACATAAATTGTTCTGATGAATGCTCTGTGTTCAATACAAGACAAAAAAAATGTCAAGATTTACTGCTCAGCATTATTAAAAGGGCCAAGCCCAAATAAAGGCTCAATAGCCAGAATAAACAAAATGTTTATTGGACTTAGCCTAATATTGGGTATAAGTCCTCAACTTATATTTAATTGAGCCCGTCTGCTCATAAGTATTTAACAGATCTTAGTCCCAAATTGGACTATAGATTTTTCAACCAACTTACACCGGTTCGAGGGTACATCTCTTTACTCCTCTGATATCTGTCGTTGTAATCCTTCAACGTCATCAGAGAGGTGACGGGTCCCGACAAACACACATTTCACGGACTGTGGGGTCCTTAAACTCACGGACTACGATGTCCTTAACCTTGACTGTGAGGTCGTTAAACTCACGGACTACGATGTCCTTAACCTCGGACTGTGGGGTCCCTTTAAACCCACGGACTACGATGTCCTTAACCTGGACCACCATGTCCTTAAACTGGTAATCGACCGCAATGTCCTTAAACTAAACAATAGAGTCCAAATGCTCTTTTGTTGGATCTAAATGATCCTGTTAAGTTGATCTTAGTCTAAAATTAGACTAACGTGTCCGTAACAAACGTTGAGTCGATCTTAGTCTAAAATTAGACTAATGTATCCTTAACAAATGTTTAAGTTGATCTTAGTCTCAAATGAGACTAACGTATCCTTAAACCCAAACCAAAACCCAAATCTAAGAAAATACAGATTTGGACTAATCCACGCCCTACGGGCGACAACATAAATTAGTCTCCGTATACAATCCACGGGCAACCACAAACAAAACAAACACACACGACATGAAGTGACCATCTGGAGAAGGAGAAAGTTGTTACCACGATACGGTAGCGTAATTAACTGCAGGGGCTTGCGCCTGCAGAGAAGAGCGTCCCCACAATAAAAACCCCCTCATCAACGAGGGGGAATCTGACGAAGTCTGCTACATCGGCCGCATCCGTTTAAACCTTCGATACATGATGCCATAAATCAACTTGGCATTTTCGGAGAGGTGGACGGATAGCACCAATTAGTATCTGTCCCGAAATTCAGGCAAGACGAACCTACGCGGTCGCGTCTCTGTATTCGGAGGGGAACATGCACTACCATTGCACGCAAGTTATCCACCACGACAAATCCGCAACATCACAGCACAACACAGAAGATCAACGTGAATGTCACGTTCGCAAACCCGTCTAAAAGGACTATAGCGATTAGACAGGATTTACCGATCGAATGAGATTCACGGTCGTAGATAGAAATATAAGTACTGCAAACTTTAAACAATGTTAGAAAATATTGACTTCGAATAACCCCCGAATAGCCCCAAACAACTAGATAAAACCATATCCAAAATGGGCTAAACAAACAACACCACTGAACCAACATTCCAGAGACAAGACCACACCCCAAAAATGAAACCCAAATTCCTCAAACTGGCCGGCCACCTCGAAATTTTGGTGCTTGTTCTCGGCCAAAATCCTGCAGAATTGGGCTTGGATTAGTCCAAATCAATATATTTTAGATTTGGGCTTGGGTCAAGGATTTGCTTGACAGGGATTTGAACTTATGTTATATGTTCCTTTGGTTCAAAAATATTTTATTTTATTTAAGGACCGTTAATCCAATTTGAGATCAAGATCGACTTAAATATATGAGCATTTGGGCTCAATTTATTTTAAGCTATGGAAACGTTAGTCTAATTTGAGACTAAAATCAACTTAGCAAAATTTTAGGATCAATTTTACTTGAGATCCAGCAACAGAGCATTTGGACTCAGCTGTAAGAAACTTTAGTGACTTAGCCAATTTAGGCTTTAGTCTGTTTAGTCTTTTTTTTTTCAAAAGTTCTAAGCACTTATTTTGGCTCTGTTTGTTCAACCCTCTTTTTATGCAAAAGTACTAAGCACTTATTTGACGTTTTGAAACAGACATGGGTGTCATGTGAAGAATTCCATTATGGGCGCTGCCCAATCAATGCTGAGCACTCAGCCGTTTGGCTGTTTATGAAGTGCTAAACACTTTTCTCTTTTTTTGTGGCACCCACGTGAGGAGCACGTGAGACGCTGGACGCTGCCCAATCAGTGCTAAGCACTCAACCGTTTTGGCTATTTATGGAGTGCTGAGCACTCCTATTATTTTTGTGGTGCCCACGTGAGGCGCTGGGCGCTGCCTAATCAGTGATAAGCACTCGGCTGTTTTAGCTATTTATGGAGTGCCGATCACTCTTATTATTTTTATGGCGCTCACGTGAGGAGCACGTGAGGTGCTGGGCTTCTTCTAGGGCGCTCACATGTTTTTTTCACGTGAGACACTGAGCGCTTTTGGGGGCGCCCACGTGGGAAGCACGTGAGGTGCTAATTTCTTTTCTCTTTCAGAGATTGAGTCTCTACTAATGGCATTTTGCCCATTAATGATCACCAAGATCTTTGTTTTGAAAATCTGGGATCAAGTTTCTTTTAAAAACTAAGTTGTTTTATAAGAACTAAGTTTCTTTTAGGGTTAAACTCTATTTTCCTAGGAATTAAGTCCCCACAGGATAAATTCTTTTTCCTAGTTCTTTTCTGAATTTTTGATTCTCAAGAACAAGATCTTCCCGATGAGAATTAAATTCTCAACTTGTACAAGATGAGAATTAAATTCTCAATTTGTGGGAGGCTTGTCTTATAGATCTCTGATCCAGAGAAAGAACTAGGTTCTTTGAGAAGGGTTAAACCATTAAAATAGGTAAAAGAGATATTTTGATCTATGTGTTTTCTTTACCTAGAGTTTTTTTTGAAGAGGAAGGAGATCTTCTTCTTTGAGAATTGAATTCTCTGTTCTGTTTTAGAGCTCTTTGTATTTTTCAGAAGCTTATAGGAGGTTCCTTCTCCCCGAGCCTCAAAGTCTCGGGTTCTTTATATAGTAGAGGCAAAGTTGTTGATTACTTTGATAAAATCTCTCATTGAGAGATACTAATTGATTTAATTGGCCTCAAAGATTATTCGAGGAATTTTATCCACCGTTGGATCTCTGATCAAAGGATCTCTGTTTTACAGAGTATGTTTTCTTGTTTTTAACAAGATTAGGGAAATATTTTCCCCTATATAGAATTTTATTTCTATCAATCGGTGATTTTTAATCACCATTGGATTTTTAACCCAAGGGCCTCTGTTTTATAGAGAATATTTCTTGTTTATTTAACAAGATTAGGAAATATTTTCCTAAGTTAGAATTTTATTCTATTAGATGATTTAATTGGTGGTTTTATAATCACCGTTGAATTTTTTATCCAAGAGTGCTCTATTTAACAGAGTATAATATTTCTTTATTTAGATAGATTGGGGAAATATATCCCAAAAATATAATTTAATTCTATTATTGGATATTTGATCCAACCGAGAATATCTTTCTCATTTAGAAAGATTAGAGAGATATTTTCTCATAGTAGAATTTAATTCCATTATCATCACCATTGGATCTTTGATCCAACGACTCTGTTTAACAGAGAATATCCCAAACTTTAGGGAAATAGTTCTCATGTAGAATTTAATTCTACTGATTTTGACTAGGGCGCCGACGCTCACGTTTTGTGCACGCGGGCACCACTTTAAGAATTTAATTCTTATTCATTAATTGGTACTCCTGTGCTTTGCACATTGGCGCCTACTTGAGGAGCACGTGTGGCGCCATATAAGAGTCTAACTCTTATATAATAAGCCCTTCTGTGTTTTGCATATTGATGCCCACGTGAGGAGCACGTGCGGCGCCAGCATAGGATTTAATCCTATATGATTGGATCTGGCGCTAGCGCCCTTATGGAGAGAACGTGAGGCGCTGCTTCATTAAATTCCAATAGAGCTTTGCACTTTTATTATGTTTAAATATTGGGGAAACAAATGCCTCCACCGTTGTTCTTATGTGGCTCACACGTGAGTGCAACGGTGTCACCTTTTCCACCGGCTAATTTGAGACTATGACCCAGAACAGAAGTCTCTTCATTTGTGGGGGTCATGGTACAGTTACATTATCCGGGGTCGGCGCAGTTTTACGTGTGCGGCGCCGTCAGAATTGATCCCGTCGATTCATTATGTCAATCCTCCGCAGGTCGCTTACGCAGTGGAAGGGGTCATTTGGACTTCGGAAGGTTGTCTCCAACCTTCTATGGCGTTGATATCAGTGCTGCCGCCGATGGCCCTAGACATTCTGGGGTGTCACATATGCCAAGGAGAAGCGCGTCCTTGGGGCCATGTATATTCGATAGGAGTGACCCCCGTCATCCGGCTGGCTATCTACAGTGGGCCTGTTACATTCTGTCGGCCAAGAAGTCGCTGCTGCTGAAGACTGGGCTATATCCAGCGATCTACGTGTCCCTCTTTTATTACCACACTCCTCATGTGTGGTGGGTTAAATCCTTTCTAGAGCAATGGAATATCCCGACCCACACATTTCTCTTATCGGATCAGGAAGTTTCAATCTCGCTGGAGGAATTCACAGAGATATCTAGGTTACCCGTCAGAGGAGAGCATTATGAGGAGATACTTCCTCTTGAAGAGTATGTCTTCGCTACTGAATCAGTGGTTATGGGTCTTACCCCAGAGAATGCCGTTCGACACAAATTTCTGAGCTTGATCAAAGTGTTGAACATATATGAAAGCTTATTCTTGGAGTCTGGGAGGCACGGAGTTAGCTTCACGGACTTCGTTGCCCACTTCCTTCGTCCGGAGGCTTTATCGAAGAAGGCTGCAAAGTTCGCCAAGCTCGACGATCCATTCGGATTTGGATTGGACAAACTACCGACCGCGGAGGCGGATTTAAAGAAATTATTTATTCCGGATACCCCAATCGTCCCTTTCGCAGAGGTCGCCGCTCCGGACATTGATGAAGAGACGTTCTTCGTAGGGTTCACCGGCTTATGGTTGAGCTGGTTTGCGCTTCCAATGCGCCCCCGTCATATGAGACCGTATGTCTTTTATCCAGCTCACTGCATTGTGGCGGGGACACACATGGCTATTGGAGTTGCAGGACTGGCTCACTTATATCATGGTCTGTGTCTAGCGGCCAACACCACTTAGCCGGGCGTGAAGCCGGTAAATCTTCCATTGCACTACTTCATCTCGTGGATCGAGATGCATGTGCTGGGTGCTTTTAGTGTACATAAACAGCCCCGATTTTATGAAGGATACAATTTTTCTCGGGTTATGCATTTGGTCGATGCTTCTTCTCCAGACCTAACCTAGCGAGAGGCTCGGCGATTGCTTCTTCGCCCATTCTTGGTTGGAGACAGTATGACCTATGTAGATAAAGTTTTGACCATCAGTAATGAGCTTTCCAAAGCGGTCTAGCTACTCTACGATGTCTTCAAGGATGGAGCTTCTGCACTGAGGGCCCGGGAAATCGTCTATTTGTACTCTATCAGGCCGGATTTCCTGGTATTCAGATAGAACGCCTCGGTGTTGTTTATGAGATATAACTCGCATCGTTTTGCCTAGCAATCGGGTTACAACCAAGGCGTTCCCCTCGAGGCGTTTATCATTGATCCGGCCGCTACTGAGGAGAGCGTTCGCAACGCGGCGTAACATTTTATGTGTCTAAATATGGGGTCCCATTTCCTGATCAGCAAGCCGAGTCATATCCTAAGGGCTTTGAATGCTTACGTTGCTTAGTATCAACATGCAACGAGTGTCGTCGTTAAGGAGGAAAGGCGGATGCTTCTTGACCATAAGGATTCTGTCCCAGCAAGCTAGCAATCTCATAGTCCCACTGAGGCGACGGGCAGTTGTCCGTCCTTCTCGGAGAGAGAGCAGCGCGGTCGTAGTTCCGCGAGCTTTTCCGGATAAGCCTCGACTGGACGCTCCTGCGACTGTAGTAGCTGCGGCGTCCCCAGAGTCAGGCATTGGTTCGGAGATCGGGACTCGCCGTCCCAAGCAGCCTGTTAAGCAAAAACTTTTGTCGTCGGGGGTCGCTGTTAGGTCGCTGAAGAAGAAGAAATTTTTATTCTCAGCTGATATTGTATTTGGTCAGGAGCCTCTTGCTCCTTATGGCGAAGGCCTGTCCGAATACGGCACCAATGATGGTCTGTTTGAAACCCCCATCGATGAGAACACCACTATTGATCTTCAAGCCCCCATCGAAGTTTCTGAAAGACTAGCCCATGAGCAAGCAGCGTTAGCTTCTCTGGCGACGTCCGGTATAGTCCATTTACACTCTTTTGTGTATACATTTTTTATGAATTTTTTATGCTTTATTAACACCCTTTTCTTAACAGGAATCTCCACTGAAGAGGCTCTCATGTCATCCCTCAAAAATTTGAGGAGGAGGAGAGGATTCGTGTTTCCATGGGTCTCAGTATGATTCATTTCGCGATGCTTTTACATATTTAGTTCATTTCGTTCACACCCTGACTCCCTTCTTCTTTCTGTTATAGGAACCACCGCAACTCGTGTTGTTCCGAGTGCAATACCAACCTTATGTGGTGGCACGGAGGAGCCTTCAGAGCCACCGGCTACGACCGAGGTCACCCCAGGGCTGCTACGGGAGGCGTTGCTAAAGCAGCTGATTATGGATGCTGCGGTAGATCCAGAGGCTGAGCTTGATTTAGACAAAGACGCTCCTCTGTCGGAGGTCCTGAAAAGATTTATTCGTACAACCAAAGATAAGAGGAAATGCAAAAAGCATGCAGTAAAGGAGCGACAGGATAACTTGGCCGTAGGCGCGGGTTTGAGCGATGCTCAACCCTCTGACGTTCCCATGGAGGATGTTCCTTCTGCCCTGTCCACCGCTCATAGGCAGGTTGCGCGTACGGCTTGCGAAGAGGCCGGACGGTTACTTCAAGGTAAAACAGCGCACGATCCATTATTGAAACCTAACAGTATCATTTTTCTTTAATTATAACACTTCTTTTAACAGGGCCATGTTTAGGTGGTAGCGTGGCAGGACAAGTGCCGACGCTTGAAGAGCCTGAAATGGCATACCTTCCTTTCGAATCTGGGACTATTCTGACTGCTGCTTCCTCTCCTTATGGATCTCCGATATCGGCGGGCGATCCGAGCATCACGATGGCGCTTATCGATTCAGGGGACTAAGGTGTGGATGCTGAATCCATCTTCCCGATGATGGTGGAAACCGAGGAAGCCTTCACAGCTGGTGATGCTCCAGACACTGTTATGGTTTCTGCCCCGTCAGATATTCCTCGAGCTATTACTTTTGAGTTCTTAATCTCGCTAGACATCTCTACCGATATCTTCTTTATTCTGAATACAGGCGCGGCAAACCCCGGCACTGTTCTGACTGAAGAATTACTGCCAGCCGTTGCCACGACAGTCACTGTTCCACCCCTTTCTTTTATGTCCACCCGAGTTTTCTCAGGTTTAATGACGGAAGGTAAAGATATCTCATTTCCTTGTTTCAGTGTAGATATTATTTTCTTGGATTAATTTCTTTACCATAGATTGTTGCAATCCTGTAGGAGTGCTTTTTGACCTCTTACACCGGATGTTAAGCTCGCACTTTGCCTTCCGATCGGAATCGTTCCCCCTTCAGGCGTTGGTTAGTATATTCTCCACCTGTTACTTCATCTTTCCACGAGTGAACTTTCTATTGCTAAGATTTTCTCGTATTGACCGCAGTATTACGGCTCGAGAGAGAGAACGAAGGAATAGCCAAGCCTCCTGTGCTCCCTAACTTGCCACTTTTGACCACTGGTTTGGTAGATCTCGTTCATCATCATTCTTCTTTATTTTTTTAGGTTGAAATCTAACCCTTCTTTGTGCGTGCTTTATTCTGCAGCAGCTACACCGGCTTTGGCCCCTTTTGAGTCTCGCATTTCTATGCTTACAGGGCCTTTTGCTAAGCGCCAATCTTCTAGGGGTGTGGTGAATAGCAGGAGGATGTTAAGTAAGTTCATTGAAGATCTTAACATTGAAGCCCCCATCTCTGCTGTGGATTTTGCTGACGAGGTTAACCCTATGTTGGCGATACTTGTGAATTTCCACAATAAAGACTTTGTCGGCATTTGGGTTGACTACTGTAAGCGGATTGAGGCTTGTCTCCATGAGATTGAGCGCAAGTGTCTTACACCTGAAGCGTTAACCTCAAAGACTCAACTGATCGCATAGATCGAGCAAAGTGCCATTTCCATTCAATACTTTGAGCAAAAGTTGGACTTGAAGCTGTAGGGTTCCTAGGCACTCACAAGAGGTCTCACAAGGCATCAACCATGCCAATTTCAAAAATTACGGTGCCGAGAAACCCTAATACGGATCGTTGGCTAGAAGTTTAGGCGACAAAAGAAACTAGTTTACAACTAAACTAAAAGAACGGAAATACAACCTTTATAGATCCGTTTCTCCACCTCCATACTCCGCAATGAAGTCTCCTCGCTGTCTATATCAAATCCCGGGCTCTAGCGTCGGCTTCATCGGAGAAAAAGCGGGCTAGGTCATCGACGACGTGCCGAAGATGATCTACGTCGAGGCATCACTAAATCAAGCTCCAACTTCACCAAGTCAAGAAAACTTGTGAAGGAAACACACTTTACTACTTGGCAAGAGGTAGAGGATGAAGAAATAGGAAGTGGGTCACTTTAGAATTGGATTTCTCACTCTTTTTCATCAATCACCATTGATGAAGCAAGCTTTCTTCAAGTGATGAAGAAGAAGAAGAAGATGAATATTATGATAAGTCTCATTTAAAAAGGGATAAATGATATGAATACTTATCATAACCTAACCCTAGTTAAGTATAGAGAATAGACCATGGTTTGCTTAAATGGTTAGGGTTAAGAATGAAGACAAGAATGGTGACTAAGTCAAAGCTTCATGAATCTTCAACAAACAAACAAACAAAGCCACCATTCTTTCTTTATCTTTTCCGAAACAAATAAATAAATAAATAAATAAATAAACAAGATAATCAAAACCCTAATCATTAACTTAACCATGGTTTAATCTTTACACTTAACCAAGTTAACATGTATCATCAAACATGATACAATCATTTGCACAAAAAGTATATCACATATACAACTTGTACAACCAAGTGAGAAAATCCTTTGTAAAGTGAACCGATACTAGTTAATGCAAAGTAATATATCATATATATAATTATACATTGAATCATTAAATCAACACTTGATTTAACGATCCGGTCATATCGCATACAACCGACTAATATCCAATGTATCGGCTTATCGAATCAACCCTTGATTCGATAACTAGGTTATATCGCATACAGCCAATTGATACATTCATCGCGAGAATGAAATACGGTATCACATACACGCATTATTCTCGGTCCTGCACATATCTCATATGCGCTCCTATTTCGTTTCGCTTGAGCCAGAAAACCTCTGTGTAGGACTCTAAAGACTCGTCAATACGCCGGTAGCAGGTGATGATCATATCAAACACCCACAAGCCGCAAGCGGTCTGCTAAACGTAACGGCCACCCGGGTATTGAGCGATGAGAAGATCGACGAGCAAGCCCGCTCACACACCAGTGAATCCAACCAGTAACACTACCGTACAGTCCGGTCTGATCGTCTGATATGCCGCATATCTCGCCTAGGGGTGGTAAACGTCAGACCCCAATAGCTCGATAAGTCGTGTCGATATGAGGTCTATAACAATTCGAGAAACTACTGGTAACACTTACCAGTAAATCTCAGCAACCCTGGCCAGGGATTTCCTGTTATAGCCAATCGAACACAGCGCAACATCAACCCCCTATACCGGGAGAGAAGAATCCCCTCCTATCGCTCATTGCCTCCATGTGACTCGGGACTGTACCTAAAAACCACCATTTTGCACGCCCTCTTGGACGTGGTAAGATGGAAATCAAAGCACAGTGGGAACCACACATGACTCTATGACGATCTCGGGTCAACAGACTACTCTGTACCAGTGTCACCAGAGAACTGCCATCTGACGTAAGGTATAATACCATCTGGGAGTTCTCGGCGAGTCCGTCCAGTGTACCCAGTCTCTACTGAGCACCCGTATATCATCTCTGATGTCAAATACCAATGGATATGGGATCATCCATCGCCCATCTGTATGGGTCAAGAAGGTATACGCTAGTCTACTCTGGTATATCGATGCCCCGTCTCGATACACCCACGACTAGGGACTTTGAAGGATGTACTTATGGACTACCATGTCCCCACTAGTATGATCCGCATCATAGTCCAGATAGTCAAGTACACATCCTAAGGGCTTTACCAACATGTATCAGAGAGACAATCAGTGTACACGTTAAGGTAAAGATCAACCAGATAGCATACTATCATGTCGAGCAAGAAAGTCCTCCCTATATATGTCCAAGCATCCACTACAATATACATCCAATGTACAGTAATGGCCTCTAGGGCATACATATAACTAACAATCTCCCACTTGCACTAGGGCCATCTGATAGCAGTGGTTGTAGTATCTCATACTCAACCATCCCATAAAAGTCTCTCTCTGGGAACAGGCCTTTGTGAGTGGATCCGCTGTGTTGTTCTCTGAGTCTACTCTCCAAACCTCGATCACCCTGGAGATCAACCATCTCCATGATCAGGTGATACTGCCTTAGAATATGTCTGGATCACTGATGGGACGGGTGTTCCTTGGCATAAGCCACAACTCCATTGTCACACAATGGGAGGAACAAAGTTCATCTCATGAACTAATATACACCCAAACAGCCTCTTTGGTAGCATCTTAAGTAGCGATGTATCCTGCCTTTATCGTCCAGTATGCCACGGTATCTTTCTTGGAACTCTTCCAACATACCGTCCCTCCACTGAGGGTAAAGACAATGCCTGCGACTGACATTCAGTCGTCTTTATCACCCTGGAACCCTTCCAGTGATTCTCCCCAGGATCGATTGATACCATCTCACTATAACTAGTGAGAATCCTAACATCCAATTAGATCTATCTCATAGATCCAAAACCCAGGATTTAGGAGGTATCACTTTGATCCTATATGGAGAATCGTTGTGATAAGCGGAGATTGACCGAGCGTAGCATACGAAACTCCTTTCTTATCAAGAGTATGTCATCCACGTACTCTACGAGGATCACCACCATACTCCCTACTACCTTTTTGTATATACAAGGTTCATCTACCATTTTGATGATGTCAAACTCTTTGACTAACACATCAAAACAGATGTTCCAACTCCGCGATGCCTGCTTTATCCTATAAACCATCTTGTACACGTTTCCGCTGCTCCCACTGTCTACGAAGCCCTCTGGCTGTGTACTTATAGACTTTCTCTTCTAAAACATCATTTAGAAAAGCAGTCATGACACCCAACCGCCAGATATCGTATTCATGGTATGTAGCCGTGGCAAGTAGGATCTGGATGGACTTAAGCATAGCCACTTGAAAAGGTTTCATCATTATCCACGCCTGGTTGATGACGAAAGCCTTTAACAAGTCTTGCTTTGAAAGTCTCAACCTTTCCATGTACACCAAGTAATCTTCTCAAGATATACTTGCTCCTGATGGGGATTTAACCCTTCAGATAATGCAACCAAAGTCCATACTTTGTTGGTGTATAAGGATTCCATCTCAGATCACTAAGCATCCAGCCATTCTTACAGAGTCCCACTCCTGATGGCCAGTTCGAAACTAGTTGGGTCATCATCTCATGATGCAATCCTCACTCTCACTGTCATAGAGTAACCGAAGTATCTCTCAGGTGGGTGAGAAAACCCTACTAGATCGGCGGAGAGGCTGAGGTTCGTTGGTAACTATTGAATCCTTTGGTTCTATCAAATCATCAGCTGTTGTTTGTATAGCTGGAACATTTCCAGTTCTATATTACAGACCTTGCTTCGAGCTTGTCCGGATTTTGCTTTTCAGACATAGGCTGGACAACCCCAAATCTTAACTAACTTAAGAGATGGGCTCTTCCCTTATCATATCAAATATGAAGTGGCAGGCAACTGATTTGATTTGAACCCTATTCAATAGGTATGCAGCTTCTCAAGTGCATAACTCCCAAAAAGGAAATAGGTAACTCTGTATTACTCATCATAGAGCACACCATATCAGATAGGGTGTATCTGCTCCGCCCCGACATACCATCGTGCAATAGTGTATACGGAGGAGTAATGCTGAGAGAGAATCTCATTCTCCTTTAGAATAGTCCAGGAATTCCGTACTCAAGTATTCTCCTCCTTGATCTCATCAAAGGACATAATACTTATACCCGTGTTTTGGTTCTCTACTTCTAAATCATATTCTGTGAATATCTCAAAAGGTTCGGACTTGTGTTTCAACAGGAACATATGTCTGAATCTTGAGAGATTATCAGAGAATGTAATGAAGTACAAAGAACCAGTCTTGGCATGTGTAGACAGGGGACCTACATACATCAACATGTATCATCCCAAGAGTTTACTAACTCTTTCTCTGTTTCCAATAAACAGAGCTGGTGTCATTATATCTTTGTGACATGACTGGAAAGTTTCACAAGATGTAGATTCAAACTGATTTAAATACGCATTTACATGTAACTTCAGCTAGTCGGGTCACATTGATATGACCTAGTCTACAATGCCTCAAGAAGGAATCGTTCATTTCTGAACTCTTCCTCTTGTGTGTGTTCTGTATACTGAGAACTGTAGTTTGATTTAGAACATCAATGCTTTTAGATAGCGTGCCTGAACCGATCAACTTTTGATATAGGAAATGTTCAAAACATTATCCAACAATACAAAATTTTATCATTTCTTTACTATTAAAGAGAGTGATACGATTTTGTATATCAGGTTCGGTATCTAATAACATTCGTTCAGAATCAATGTATTTGGAATACAGGGTGACAGTGACCAACAGACTTGGCTGCAACACTTGCCCCGTTTTCTGCCTCATGAAACTTATCACCCGTTCTCAGTTTTTTTTTACCTATCTGTAGCCCATGTAACATATTACATATGCGGGATCCTGATCCGGTATCATATACCCAGGACGTAAAGGACACTGAGAAACAGTTCTATATAATGAACACACCCGAAGATGATGCATCAGCATGCACTCTCTTCGTTTGGGCGGCACGGGAATTCTGGTAATCCCCAATTTCCTGCTCTGTCTTATAACAATTATAAGTTGGAGCGGGACCAACGTTCCCCAGCTCAGTATAACAAGCGGGTTCGGTCAATATTCCGTATTATTATCTTGATTAAGGCGTGATATGGTCGCTACCTGGAGAGAGAGAGAAGAAAACACTCAGCGTGCGCTCTTGCAAGATCAGATTGGTTATCATTTTATCTAATCAGGGTGGCTCCCACTGTTTTTATCAAATCTTCCTTCAAACCCTAAAAGGAAAGACTAGCCGGGATTAATTACACACTACAAGTTCGCCAATCTTTCAGCCAGGCCAGTGTCGGTACTTTGAGGGAGGTCCCCCGTGCTTTCGCACGAACCTAATTAATGTAAACCTAGTTTTCCCAGAGGCGTAACCCCGTTGACACCTTTCTAGACACCTACTTGATCGGCTAATTGTAATGTATAAAAATCTCCCAGGAGTAACAATTACTCGCAGCGGGTATCGGGATCCAACTATCTCATAGAAGGTATGCAATCTCATTGCAAATTTCAACACTTGAAATTCCCGATAATATTTTGCCCCAAGCGATCTATGACCTTGACTGAGTCAACAAATCATAGAACACAAGTAAAGTTCAACCCGTCATTTCTCGATTGAATTAAACCCACCCGCACGACCCTTGACTGAGTCAACAAGGCCGCACGACTACCCTAATCCAATCGCATCATATGCTTTGCAGATAAGCACTAATCAGCTATCGCACACTACGCCTTGACTGAGTCAACAAACGCAGCACGAATACTAACTAGGACTTATCTGAAATGACGGAGGGCTACGACAGGTTTTTAAGAAAACCTTTTGCGTAATGAACTTTATATCGTTGTAGAATCAAATGATTTTAAAATTGGAGTGCTTTTGAGGCTTTTCTAGTTTTGCTAAAGGAGTCACTCCCGGTGAAGGGATCGTCGGTCCTTTCCTCGTCGAATGAGGTGCGGGATATATCATATATATCACTGTGCAAAGCAAAAACTCTTAAAAGCAATCAAAAGACAAACCGAGTGTGTAGCATCTGCCAGTTATTGCTAAAGGAGTCACTCCCGGTGAAGGGATCTCGGTCCTTTCCTCATTGAATAAGGTGCAGGATATATCACATATACCTCTGTGCAAAGCAAGAACTATAGCTACCTGTTTTATTTTTGAAATTCGATTCTACAACATCTTAGGTTTCTTTTATTTCATTAATCTCATTAATGAAGTCCCATCATTTAAGTTACCTAAACATCACAGATAAATACGACGTACACTTATGCCATCCGCGTTCGCCTCGATGTCCCCTCGTGCACCGTTAGGTTAGGTAACTATCGGCAGAGCGGGGCAGGGCTAGCGCGGGTGTAAAACATAAGTAACGCCTATATAATATATCATATATACTATATACAGTATCTATCACAGAACATCACATGATCACATCACAGATATCGCAGCAGAAATAACATATGAAATATTGGACATACTAGGACGTCCGTGTTTTCAATACGAGCCAGTATAAAACACGGATTCCACGGTCGTGATGAATAGCCAAACCCACACCCCTAGACCCCTACGAGAGCGGCAAGCAACCCTACCAATTCTAGAGTTAGGAGACCCGGACTCGACTGCTCGAGTTGGTCTCCCACTGGACTCCAGAACCCGGTTACTTGTGCTCCCCTCCTTGGGTCTATCCTAGTGCGGAAAAGTAAATAATATACAAAAGGGTGACATCTTCCGCAACCTGGAAGTGCCCCAATAAAAGAATATTACATACAAGTTTTTACATGAATGAAAATGAAAAACACACATCTCACATAAAAACCCCCGGCTATTCAAACACGACGATCCAATATAACATATCCAGCAACACATAACATCACATGTCATCAACGTAAGTAAATATGCGCATCCCAATTGTCGTTGACATATAGCAACGAAACCGGCGATATCACATATTACACTTACGGTCACAGAAAAGAAAGTGTAAAACTACAACAGTTGGAATCCGCAACATCCTCAGACATCGCATGCCTGACTAAATGAATTCCTTAGACATCGCATGCCTAACAATTATAAACCCCGCATTTTAGTCTCAAAATCGAAAACACTTTTCAATGTCAAGTCGGGCAATTCAACAAGATTCCCGACATCCTGATCGAATACTCGTCGCAAACTTCAGTAGGCGGCCGCACCCCCGATGCTTCCGACGAAGTGCACCAAGGCGGAACACCGCTGCCGCGAGCACCCGGACGGATGCTTTCGGCGACGGGGTTCTCCTACAGTCACTTGGTCGGGGCTATGGGGCGTGGCTGTCTATTAAGTTTTCCCGGCGAGTATCGGCGTACGCTACGTGATTGCGACGGACTTTTGATCACATCAAAATTCCGTGGCAACCGATCAAGTGAGACTAAAGTGCTATGTTTATAACATTCATTTAGTTATCTCATAACAACTTGTGAATTCCAATTATTGTATCACATTCCGGGTAAATAGAAAATGTTAAACTTTCCGATCGAACAGTCGAACACCCAAGTTTTCCGGTATAGATCAACACATGAAATAAGTCTAACAACATTCAGTTCGTGCCTCAGTACCAACGGTCCAGCCGTAGAAAGGTCAAGCCAACGCCTCACATGTGGCACGCCGTACTGCCCCAAACCCGAAGGTTCAAAGGGCAGTTCAAGACGGTCACATAATCGAGTTAAGGTTTGTTGTCTTCTAGAGGGTCCATCGCGTTACTTGCACTACTTAGAACGTCGTTAAACTATGGAAAAATCCAACACTTGGAAATTTCCCGACAGGGGAAAAATTGGGTATTTATATCCGGTCGAACTTTTTAACATATTCTGAAATTATCCGGAAAAACTCAAAGACGAAATTTGATAATCCGATCGAACATACGAATCCCCAAAATAACCCAGAAAATTCAACTCTTGAATAAATATTAAAAATACCCATAAAACTCAGCTTCTGAAATAATGAATTACTGTGCAAAGGAGGAGGGCTGACGTCATCATTAGGCCGCGGAACCGCCGCAGAAGCCATGCTTCTGCCGCGGTTCCGCCGCACAAAATACTGTTCATTGGAAAAAATTTGCACCGTAATTCTTAGAATTCCCTGCTGAATTTTTTAAGCATTTTTAATATGGAAAAATCCCAGATTTTAGAAAAAGTCCAGAGAGCATATTGTGTTAAGGTTTCGATGTGTATTCGGATTTCAAACGTCGTCTAGACTTCGCCTAAGGCTCTAGCTAGGCTCTGATACCACTGTAGGGTTCCTAGGCACTCACAAGAGGTCTCACAAGGCATCAACCATGCCAATTTCAAAAATTACGGTGCCGAGAAACCCTAATACGGATCGTTGGCTAGAAGTTTAGGCGACAAAAGAAACTAGTTTACAACTAAACTAAAAGAACGGAAATACAACCTTTGTAGATCCGTTTCTCCACCTCCATAGCTCCGCAATGAAGTCTCCTCGCTGTCCATATCAAATCCCGGGCTCTAGCGTCGGCTTCATCGGAGAAAAAGCGGGCTAGGTCATCGACGACGTGCCGAAGATGATCTACGTCGAGGCATCACTAAATCAAGCTCCAACTTCACCAAGTCAAGAAAACTTGTGAAGGAAACACACTCTACTACTTGGCAAGAGGTAGAGGATGAAGAAATAGGAAGTGGGTTCACTTTAGAATTGGATTTCTCACTGTTTTTCATCAATCACCATTGATGAAGCAAGCTTTCTTCAAGTGATGAAGAAGAAGAAGAAGATGAATATTATGATAAGTCTCATTTAAAAAGGGATAAATGATATGAATACTTATCATAACCTAACCCTAGTTAAGTGTAGAGAATAGACCATGGTTTGCTTAAATGGTTAGGGTTAAGAATGAAGACAAGAATGGTGACTAAGTCAAAGCTTCATGAATCTTCAACAAACAAACAAACAAAGCCACCATTCTTTCTTTATCTTTTCCAAAACAAACAAATAAATAAATAAATAAATAAACAAGATAATCAAAACCCTAATCATTAACTTAACCATGGTTTAATCTTTACACTTAACCAAGTTAACATGTATCATCAAACATGATACAATCATTTGCACAAAAAGTATATCACATATACAACTTGTACAACCAAGTGAGAAAATCCTTTGTAAAGTGAACCGATACTAGTTAATGCAAAGTAATATATCATATATATAATTATACATTGAATCATTAAATCAACACTTGATTTAACGATCCGGTCATATCGCATACAACCGACTAATATCCAATGTATCGGCTTATCGAATCAACCTTTGATTCGATAACTAGGTTATATCGCATACAACCAATCGATACATTCATTGCGAGAATGAAATACGGTATCACATACACGCATTATTCTCGGTCCTGCACATATCTCATATGCGCTCCTATTTCGTTTCGCTTGAGCCAGGAAACCTCTGTGTAGGACTCTAAAGACTCGTCAATACGCCGGCAACAGGTGATGATCATATCAAACACCCACAAGCCGCAAGCGGTCTGCTAAACGTAACGGCCACCCGGGTATTGAGCGATGAGAAGATCGACGAGCAAGCCCGCTCACACTCCAGTGAATCCAACCAGTAACACTACCGTACAGTCCGGTCTGATCGTCTGATATGTCGCATATCTCGCCTAGGGGTGGTAAACGTCAGACCCCAATAGCTCGATAAGTCGTGTCGATATGAGGTCTATAACAATTCGAGAAACTACTGGTAACACTTACCAGTAAATCTCAGCAACCCTGGCCAGGGATTTCCTGTTATAGCCAATCGAACACAGCGTAACATCAACCCCCTATACCGGGAGAGACGAATCCCCTCCTATCGCTCATTGCCTCCATGTGACTCGGGACTGTACCCAAAAACCACCGTTTTGCACGCCCTCTTGGACGTGGTAAGATGGAAATCAAAGCACAGTGGGAACCACACAAGACTCTATGACGATCTCGGGTCAACAGACTACTCTGTACCAGTGTCACCAGAGAACTGCCATCTGACGTAAGGTATAATACCATCTGGGAGTTCTCGGCGAGTCCGTCTAGTGTACCCAGTCTCTACTGAGCTCCCGTATATCATCTCTGATGTCAAACACCAACGGATATGGGATCATCCATCGTCCATCTGTATGGGTCAAGAAGGTATACGCTAGTCTACTCTGGTATATCGATGCCCCGTCTCGATACACCCACGACTAGGGACTTTGAAGGATGTACTTATGGACTACCATGTCCCCACTAGTATGATCCGCATCATAGTCCAGATAGTCAAGTACACATCCTAAGGGCTTTACCAACATGTATCAGAGAGACAATCAGTGTACACGTTAAGGTAAAGATCAACCAGATAGCATACTATCATGTCGACCAAGAAAGTCCTCCCTATATATGTCCAAGCATCTACTACAATATACATCCAATGTACAGTAATGGCCTCTAGGGCATACATATAACTAACAGAAGCAAAAGGAACACGAGACGGCTTCCGGCGAGTCCAGCCAATTGCGTGCCCGGGTCGAAGCGAATGCCGCGCAGCTGCAAGTTATTTTGAAAATCTTTAACAATGCATATCTAAAGGAATGGCGCTGTGGCAGAAGCTCGACTCTACCGAGCGGGGAATGCGAGATTGCGAAGTGGCTAAGCAGAAAATTGCTGAGAAACTTTCATTCTGCTTACAACAACGGGCTCATGTTGAAGCGATGTTGGCTGCAATAGTGGCCTGTGAGGAGGAGTTGCAGGAAGAGAGTGAGCGGGTTACCATTTTATTGAAAGCCCTGCCTTCTTAATGGCTAAAATTGTATTCCTCCATTTTTTTTTTATTTAAATTGTATTTTTCAAACACTTTGATTCATGAATAAAGAATATACATTTTTTTGCATGCGCTCCTCTATATTTGATGTCTTAATTTAGTGCCAATTAGTTTATTCACTCATTTCGGAGTTTGTAGTTTATTTACTCGTTTCGGAGTCTCTAGTTTATTTACTCGTTTTAGAGTTTCTAGTTTATGTACTGTTTCCCCCAATCAGAGCAAAGCTCTGTTTGAATTTCAAAATTCAAATATTCGAAGCAACGCTTCAGATTCTTTGCGCTGCGCGCAACGCGCTACGTGTCAAAAGCTGATACATCAGCGCAGTGCCCAAGGCAGCACGCCCAATCAGAGTAAAACTCTATTTAAAACAAAATTAAAGGAAGCAATGCTTCAGATAATCTGCGCTCTGCGCTGCGCGACACGTGGCAGCGCAGTTGCGCTGCGCTGTGCGCTGCGCGACACGTGGCAGCGCAGTTGCGCAAGCGTAGCTGCGCTGTGCTGTGCGCTGCGTGACACGTGTGCATTTGCGCCAAACAGAATTAAGATTTTAAAGAAATTTTTCTGTTCTTATTAAAACAAGAAGATTTTCTTCTGTAAAACAGAAGCCCTTAGATCAAAGATCCAACGGTGGGGAAAATTCCCCAAATCACTCTGAGAAAGATCTCTTTAACAAATTTAACTAATTTATGGGCACTATATAAAGGACCCTAGACCTCAATTCAAGAGGAGAAACATTGTGAGAAATCAAGAACTTCAAACAGAGAGAACTCTGAAGAAATTTCAAGAAGAAAAGGTAAAAACCTTTAAGATAGAAGGATTTCTTTTAATAGATATTGATCTAAGAACAAGATCAATGATCTCCAATAAAAAAAAATAATAATAATAGTGCTTTGCACTTATGAACCATTGGTTCTGCAATCTAAAAGATTCTCAAATTAATAGTGCCTTGCACTTGCAAAACTGCACTGTTGCGCTCTTGGGTTGGCGCAAGCCACCAGAGAGCGCCACGTGTCAGCACCTGAACTACTTGCGCTAAGCGCTTTTGAAAAAGAGCCTTGCTCTATGAACTTGGCGCAACTCACCAGAGCGCGCCACGTGTCATCAGCGCAAGCGCAGCGCACTGGTGCAGCGCATCACGCTTGCGTGACACGTGTCATTACCACGAGCGCTTGCGCTTATTGATTGGCGCAAAGCACCTGACAAATGCAATGCATTATTTACTAAAGGGGCAGGCCCAAATCAGAAAGGCCTGGTAGGCCAAAATAAATTGCAAAGCAATAAATGGGCAGAGTCCAAGTAAAATTGATGCTCTGCATCATTTATAAATGGGCAGAGCCCAAGTAAAATTGATGTTTTGCATCATTCATAAATGAGCAGAGCCCAAACAAAATAAAATGCAATGCATTAAAAAGGGCAGAGCCCAAAACAAAACAAAAATGCTATGCATTCTTAAACAGGGGCAAAGCCCTAGTAAAGGCCTAATAGGCCAAACGCAAATAAAAATGTTGAACATTTTCAACTGGACTTAACCCAATCATGGCCATAAGTTCTCAAATTAAATTGACTAAGCAAAATTGCTTTCCTAAATCAATTTACATCCGGTTCGAGGGTACATCTCCGAACTCCTTTGACACCTATCGTTGTAATTCTTCAACGACGTCAGAGAGGTGACGGGTCCTGACGACCACACCCCCATACGGACTGCGGGGTCCCTAAACTCATGGACCGAAACGTCTTTAAACTAATATTGGACCAAAACGTCCTTAAACTAATGTTGGACCGAAACGTCCTTAAACAAATACTCGTCCCAAAATGAGAACGTTGGACCGAAACGTCCTTAAACGAATGATGGACCGAAACATTCTTAAACTAATGATGGACCGAAACGTCCTTAAACTAATGATGGACCACCACGTCCATAAACTGACGATGGACCATCACGTCCCTAAACTGGAACATGGACCACCACGTCCCTAAACTGGAACAATAGAGCTCCCAAATGCTCTTTTGCCGGATCTAAACGGTCCCATTTAAGTTGATCTTAGCCCCAAACACGGCTAACGTATCCTTAAACATTCAAATAGACTATAAAACTCCAAATCGACTTTGGTTCAAGGGTACATCTCTGAACTCCTCTGACACCTATCGTTATAATCCTTCAACGACGTCAGAGAGGTGATGAGTCCCGACGGCCATATATTAAATGGATCACCACGTTAAGTTAATCTTAGTCTCAAATCAGACTAACGTATCCTTAACGAACGTTTAAGTTGATCTTAGCCTCAATACGGCTAACGTATCCTTAAACTAAAAACACCAAACCCAAATCTAAGTAAATACGGATTTGGACTAATCCACGTCCTACGGGCGACGGCATAACTTAGTCTCCGTATACAATCCACGGGCATCCACAAACAAAAAAAACACACACGACACGAAGTGAAATTCTGGAGAAGGAGAAAGTGGTTACCGCAATACGGTAGCGTAATTAACTGCAGGGGTTTGCGCCTGCAGGGAAGAGCGTCCCCACAATAAAAAAAACCCTCAAGCGAGGGGGAATCTGACGAAGTCTGCTACACCGGCTGCATCCGTCTAAACCTCCGATACACGGTGCCATAAATCAACTTGGCATCTTCGGAGAGGTAGACGGATAAAACCAATTAGCATCTGCCCCGAATCTCAGGGTAGACGTCTCTCACGTCGGCCGTATTTCGGAGGGGAACAGATTCTGGCACGCCCGGTGGGACGTTTTCCTTTTTCCACTCCACACTTCGTGTGTCGTCTTCGCGAACCAATCGCGGTTTGTTAACGGTTGCCTTTGGATTTCAAGTTACTAAGATTTGGTCTTTTGCCTGGCGCAGAACTCAAGCATCAATGGCCTCTAACTGCACGAACTACTCGAAGTGCCACTGCAACGGACGCTCCACCTCACCTGGAGGTGTAGCATATGGGCCTCAAGCGGCCTCCTTCCAAGCTCTGCCGGTAGAACAGGTGACCCAGGCCACCACCGGCCTGTTTTTCGGGACCATGATCCCACTTGCAAGCTTCTCTATGCCAATACCTGCACCAGAAGCGAACAAGAAGTCGGTCTTCGACCGGCTCACTGCTACGACGGCCCCTGTCAACGGGTCGTCCACTACCAAACCAACAGCCTCTGTCTTCGCCAGGCTGGATCAGAACTCTGAGGGGCCCGCTAAGAAGCCCATGAACTCTAAAATGGCTGTCCCAAGGAATGCAACAGCCGCTGCTCCGGAAGACGTTAAGGAGGCTTCTCCCGTCAAAGAGTCAGTCTTTTCAAGGCTGACTATTCCTGCTTCGGCCCCTGCACGAGGATCTGTCTTTAACAGATTGGATATCTCCCTTCAAAGGACAACTTCATTCTTTAAGAGGTTAACACCAGCAGCGCCTCATTCAGACAGGGGGCAAAAAGAAGCTGTCTCTATCTCCGAGCCAGTCCCAACGGCTCGTCATGCTCGACGTCGCCATTGGCAACGAGTAAGGAAGGCAGGGGGCAACTCCCTTTCAGGGCTAACTCTACCTGCTCCAGTGGTGGAAGTCAACGCTGCTGTTCCAACTGGGAACAGCTTTGAACTGTTGAGGAGGGTATGTAAGAACTCTCCAACCGATACAATGAAAAGATCTCCTCCACCCGCGGAGAGAGTTCCGGAAACGAAGCAAAAGCAGCCCCCTCAACGGCTGTCCTAAAAAATATACAAGGTCTGGCGGAGAGTTCAAGACTCCGTAATTGACCAAGGTCACTCTCGTCAACAGAAAAGGGCAAATGTACAAAAAGAAAAAGACCGTCCTATTAAACAGCAGGGGACAACAACCGCTAGGATGCCCACTGCAACGGCCCCTTCAACTTCAATGGCCCACAAAGAAGAAGGCCGGAGAAAATCCCCACGCCCGCGGCAAATGCTAAAGGTGGTGAGTCTAAACGCCCTAAGTCCGGGGGAATAATAGTTCATACAGTATACATGGCGTCGGGAAAGGAGGACAGCCGTGCATCTACAGATCATAGACCGCTTACACGGTCAGTGACCAAGGCTCAGGAGCAACAGCAAAAGCTCCATGAGATGATGAACGCGATGGCCGCACTCACTGGGCCGAAAGAAAGCCCTTAAACGTCCGCGGACGAACGTCAGGAACAAGAAACTGATGCTGAATTCCTTCGCCGGATATTGGAGAAGAAGGATAAAGAGGCTGCGGAACAGGCAGCCAGCATAAAGAAAATGGCCCTCCTGTTCCAGGACATGGTGCGCATGATGATTCAACAAGATCCCCCCGCTGAAGATCCCCTGATCGTCCTTGAAGACGATAGGGGAGAAACGTCAAATCCTCCACCGGCTCTGTCAACAGCCAAGGAGGAGGCAATCTCCAAAGCCGACCTGGACAAATATATAGCTCAGCAGATCCGTGTTCATGAGGCGACTGAAGCAGCCGGTCAGGATGTAAAAACGGGGAGACCGTATCCGAGCTGGTACGATCAGATCAAGTACCCGCCAGGCTATACAATACCTAAATTCCACGTCTATAAGGGGACTGGCAATCCCCACCAACATGTTGCCCAGTTCAGGGCGCTTTTCGGCAACACTGGCGGTGATGATAAATTGTTGCTCCGCCAGTTCATTGGTAGCTTATCGGATACAGCATTCGAGTGGTATTCCGAGCTCCCGTATGACTCTATCAAGACCTGCGCGGAGATGGAGCTGCTGTTTACCCAACGTTTCGCGAGTGCCAGCGAGCGTACCCCGATAACGGCATCGATCAATGCCAGGGTGAAGCCGGGTGAGACATGGGTCCAATATGCTATACGGTGGAGAAACTTATGGTCAAAGTGCGAGCAACGCATTGAAGAAGCTCCTGCAGTGGGTATGTTTGTGGGAACCCTCGATCCGCAAGCAACCATCTCGCAATTTATGATGTTCTTCAAGCCGACCACCTTCCAGGCACTAATCGACAAGCTGGTGCAAATGGATCAGATGGGCCATAGACCTCCTCTTCCAAAGCCGGACTCCTGAAATGAAAAGGGGAAGGGGAAAGCGATCGTTGTTGCTAATGCTCAACAACAGCCGAGAAACTCCAAGCCAGTCGTTCGTCAAAATAATATACGCCCGTACGTGGCCCTTGAGGAGAGGCTAGGACGTCCTTACTCGTTTCCCCGAGATAAAACGAGAAGGTTATTCGAGTTGGCGTTGCGCAACCGACTCATAAATCTGCCAGATCCAAAACGTCCGTTGCAACTAAATGATGTCAATGAGCCCAACTACTGTCCTTATCATCGAGTACTGGGTCATCCGATCGAAGATTGCTACGTCTTCAAAAATTGGCTTGAAGACCAGTACCAACAGGGCAAGTTCGCGTTATCTGACAAATGGAAGGTGAATCCCCCGCAGCCCCACACCTCTAAGAGGATGAATACGCCGGGGGCAACATTCTCTGTCTCTGAAGAAGCTCCTTGGGAGGTTGTATTTTTAGCCAAGACAAAGAGGATGCTAAACGATCTTCAAACATGCCCAGCGATTAGATGGAAGAACCCGTTGGAACCTCAAATCATTGAAGGAATGTTGAAGCCGCGTCCAACGCAAATGATCAATGGAGGTGGCCCAAGCATTCACAATCAGCCGTCGAAATCTTCAAAGAAGAAGAAAAAGAAATCAAAGAAGCCCATGAAGCCTGGCGACAAGCGCACGGACTTGCAAAAACAAATTGACGCGCTGGAGGAATACAACCAGAAGGCACGGACTCCCATTACATTCCAAGAATTCCTCAATCACGTCTTTCAAGAGGAAGATGAGGGAGAAAGTTCATCTGATGAATCTGAAGAATACGTGGCGAGCTGTCATGTGATTTCCCATTCGTTCATGGGCGATGAGGAGACTCCTTGTACTGAAACGCTGGGGGCAGATCCTGAACCAAAAATTCTGGGGCCATCGGATGAAGTAATCGACGCGTTCCTCAACGAAGCTCTATTAAAAAGCAAAGCTGATCGGGAGCGTGAGGCGGTTATATTTGAAAGGGCCAAGCGCCAGCGTCTTGTCGAAAGAATTGAGATACTCCCTCTGGAGCAAAGTACACCTACTACGGATAAATTCAAATTCAAGATGAGGAAAAGGTTCGCTAAAGCCGTGTCAATGGGTATGAAGCTATCATCCTCTGAGGGAAGTGTTACTGGTGAAGCGGAAATACACCCCTCCTATTGCTTGTATCATCGGAAGATGTCGCACCCCACTGAAGAGTGCAAAGCTTTCGATAGATGGTGGTAAGGATATGTTGCTCACCGGTAGCATCTTAAGCGGGAAAAGCGCAAGACTCGCCGAGAGCAGAGCGATACGACTGAAGGGCTTAACAGAACTACCGGCAATTGTCGCATGGTTAACGCTGGGGGATCACAAGTGCTCACATTTGGGAGCGATTCCGACGAGGAGCTGGCTCTTAGCCCCCTCTTTAAAGAGTCCACTTCGGGAAAAGAAGAAGAGCCGAAGATTTATGAAAATATCCGGCTGCGTAATCGCACGCTGCCCGAAAAGAATCTCGGACCCTCGAACAAAAAAGATAAAGGGAAAGAAAAGGTCTCTGAGGACGTCGCCCTAGATAACCAAGTCATGGAAGAGCTAACTGCCAATGACCCGCCAAAGAAAAATAAGGTGGATTACAACGTCTTAGCGCATCTGAGAAAGCTACCCTCGCGGCTCAGCATTCTTGACGCCCTTTTACTATCAAAGGAGGCAAGAGATTCGTTAATTAAGGCACTACAAGATCCGGAGCAGTTCCAAGCTTTCCTGGCCGAAGAAAAAATGAAGGATGAATTGGAGGAAGTGCACACGGCCGATGTCACTTTTGGCGATGAAGACCTTCTCCATGGGAGGTGCGAACACAATCGCCCGCTCTATGTCTCAGGATACTTCCATGATATAAAGATCGGCAAAATCCTGATCGATAACGGATCATCTGTTAATCTCCTTAACATGCAAGTGTTGAAGGAAATTTGCATGAGCGTCCAACACCTCGCTCGAGACAAGATCACCATCTCCGGGTTCGACTCTCAATCATCAAAGACTCTTGGATCTGTGATATTGACGCTACGCTTCAGACTGCTCGTCACGGACATTAAATTCCACGTCATAGATGCCAAGACATGCTACAACGCTCTGCTCGACCGACCATGGTTACACGAGTACAACATCATCCCGTCTACACAGCATCAGTGTATGAAATATTTTAGGGATGGTTTCGAGTATACCGTGACGGGGGAATTGAATCCGTTTTCCGTAAACAAAGTTCGCAAATATGAAGATGCTAAATACTTCTTGCCGAATTTCGAAGACACGGAAAGGTGTCACAAGTCGAAGAACAAAACTAACGCTACCATCCCTGTCTTCGGCAGCGATACTGAGGAGGAAGAGGAGATAGTTTATTCGGGTCCACCCCAATACACCAAGCCGAGACCATCCGCTCCTACATTGATCTTTGGTAGTGATTCGGAGGATGAGGTCCATGCTGTATTCTCTGCTCGACCTTCAATACGAGCTTCCGCTGACGAAGAGCAAAGTCTACAAGTCGCCATGGTGCCGCTTAAACATTATAAAGAACTGGATGCGCTCGGTATCGACAGTGTAGGGGAGCTGCAGACGTTCTATATCACTCCCAGACGAGAAGGCGAGAAGGCAATTCTATTCTACCGCTCTGAAGAAAACAAAGTGGAGAAAGAAATCTGGCATGGGGCGGATCCTACGCTGGACAGGCTTCAACCAATCCGTCTACCCAGATATTATACAGAAGGCTTGAAGGGGCTGTTGAAGCGCCAAGGGATACCCTTCAAACAGGCCGTTAAAAAGGCCAAATTCTATGACAGGGTCTGGAATGTCCCCGGAACTCAGCACAAGCTGCCTAGTGGGAGGATGGAGACAATCGGGCTCGGGTACATTCGCTCCAAGAAACGAGAGCTGCTCCGAGACTGTTACGTCGTGCATGACTTCAATGAAGAAGCAGATGCTCAACGAGAGGACGCTAATCCTGAACCAGTAAAAGTTCCTAATGCAAAAGTGCCCAATCCGTCGTTCGAAGAACAAATGGACATGCTTATAAGGGAAGCTGGTCAAAAGGTCCGCGACGATCACAACCGTGAAATGGCCATTTACGAGAAAGCCAAAACGCAACGCCTCCTTCAACAGGCCGTCAAAGATGAGAGAGCCGCCCCCAGTCAACCTGTTATAAAAAAGGCTCGACGCAGAGGCAGAAACAAGTCGAAAGGCCAGAAAAGCGCTCAACAACAACAAAGCGGGGCTAAGAAGCCACGCAAGCGGGAATTGATCGTTATCGATTTATCCCTCATGAAGAAAATGGGTCAAGCATACTCATTTCCTCGGGACAAGACGAAGAGAATACTTGATCTTGCTCTAAAACATCAGATGCTTACCCTGCCGGAGTCCAAAAACCCCGAACAAGCAGGAGAAGTCTCTCACCCAGACTATTGCTCTTATCACCGAGTAATAGGGCATCCTCTCGAAGACTGCTTCACCTTCAAGAATTGGGTCGAAGAACGGTATCAGCTCGGCAAGTTCGCTCTGTCTGACAACTGGAGGGTAACGCTGCCACAGAAGCACGAACCCAAAGCCACGAGGACGGAACCAACTCCACATTGGGATTGGAAGCGGATTCGCACTTGTCGTATGATAACAATATTAAAAGAAGATCCAGAGAACATGGACAGCCTTCCCTGGTGCTTCGAAAACAGCAATGATGAGGTGATCTCAGAATTCAACCAACTCCGAAAGAACTGGAGGATGGAATACATACCACTGCAGATAACCTCAAGAAAATTGAGTTGGGGACGGTGAATGATCCGCGACCGACATTTGTCAGCGAGCTGCTATCTGAAGAAAGGGTGGCTGCGTTAAAAGACGTCCTTGTACAGCATAGAGATTGCTTCGCATGGAACTATTTCGAAATGCCGGGACTAGATCAAGAAATTGTTAAGAAATTGCTATGCACAAATTGGCGATATCCCCGGACATCAAACCAGTCAAACAGGCGCCGAGGAGAATGCGGCGCGAGCTTGAGATGAGTATCAATGCCGAGGTCAAAAAGTTAATTGACTCTGGCTTTATCCAGGAGGTTCAATATCATGAGTGGATCGCTAATATCGTCCCGGTGATGAAGAAAAATGGGACAGTGCGCATATGCGTGGACTTTCGGGATCTCAATAAATCCCGCCCGAAGGATGATTTCCCAGTGCCAGTCACCGAGCTGATGATAGACAACACGTCCACTCATGAGGTTTTCTCCTTCATGGACGGCTCATCAGGGTATAATCAGATAAAGATGCATCCCGAAGACCAGAAGCACACCGCTTTCCGGACTCCTTTGGGAATATTTTGCTACAAGGTGATGCCCTTGGGTCTAAAGAACGCCGGTGCCACCTATCAGCGGGCCATGACGAAGATCTTCGATGACCTTATACATGAAATTGTCGAGTGCTATATCGACGACCTCGTGGTTAAGAGCAAATCATACGAGGAACATCTCGAGCATCTAAAGACTGTATTTCGACGCCTTCGACAATACAACTTGAAGATGAACCTCTTAAGTGTGCGTTCGGGGTTTCATCAGGTAAATTCCTGGGATTCATCGTCCGACACCGAGGTATCGAAATAGATCCGTCTAAGATCAAGGCGATCATGGAAATGCCTCCGCCGGGAACTCTCAAACAGTTGCGGTCTCTCCAAGGGAAGCTCGCATATATACGGCGATTTATAACCAACCTTTCAGGCAAGTGTCGTCCTTACGGCCGCCTGATGAAGAAGGGAACTCCATTCGTCTGGGATCAAAAATGCCAAGGCGCGCTGGACGAAATCAAGCAGTACTTGCAAAACCCGCCAATGCTGGCTGCTCCGGTTAAAGGGAAGCCCCTTATTCTCTATACGACCGCCCTCGAAGGTTCTTTAGGCGCATTATGGGCGCAAGAGAACGACCAAGGGAAAGAAAGGGCACTATACTATTTAAGTCGAGTCCTACTGGGGGCAGAAAGCAATTATTCCCCCATTGAAAAACACTGCCTGGCGTTGATCTTCACGATAACAAAGCTCAGGCACTACGCGTTGGCGCACGAAGTCCGTCTCATCTCGAAGGTGGACCTTCTTAAATATTTAATGTCAAAAGCCATATTGACGGGACGACTCGCTAAATGGGCTCTGCTCTTGATGGAGTTCTCGATAACCTATCAACCTCTCAAGGCAGTGAAAGGCCAGGCCATCGCCGACTTCCTCGCTGAGCATCCGATACCCGCCGATTCTCCTTTGAATTACGATCTTCCAGACGAACATGCGTTTGACGCTATCGACGGTGGTGATACCCGATAGGAGCTTTATTTCGACGGAGCATCCTCCATGAAGAAGCGCAAACAAAATACCCCTGTAATCAAATCAGGGGTAGGACTCATCTTTGTAACTCCACAAGGAGGGATAATGCGCTTTGCTTTCTCCCTAACAGAGCCGAGGACGAATAACGAAGCCGAATACGAAGCTTTGATAGCAGGCCTCGAGATCGCCATTGACATGGGAATTGAAAACCTCCTCATATACGGAGATTCTCAACTGGTCGTTAGTCAAGTAAACGGCGACTACCAAATGTGCAAACCAGAGTTGGTGAAGTACGGTGAAAAGATGCAACAACTGTTGACCAAAATTCCCTCCTATACTTTGGAAAGCATACCACGCACGGAAAATAGCAAAGCGGATGCGTTAGCTAAGCTCGCTAAAGAACTGGCTGACGAGAACCTCGATGACGTCAGAATCGTGGTACAAAGCCGTCGAGTGCTCGCCCCAGCAGAAATATCTCCGGAATCATCCGAAGAAAATGGAGCGACTGAGCAGACGACCTTACAAATAAAAGAACGAGAAAAGGCTGAGGATTGGAGGGAAGTCTTCATAGACTACTTTAAGTCCCATCGAATGCCCGAAGATGCGTCCACGAGACATCAGCTCATGAAACGAGCTCTGTCTTTCACCTTCGTTAACGATACTTTGTACAAGAGGTCATTTGATTCTCTGTGGTTGAGATGCCTAGGACCTGACGAAGCGAAAAGAGTCGTTCAGGAAGTTCACGAAGGGCTCTGCGGTTTTCACCAAGTAGGCCCAAAGATGAAGTTGAAAATAAAATGGATGGGCTACTATTGGCCCACGATGATTCAGGATTGTCTCGAATATGCGAAGCAATGCCACTCATGCCAAATCCATGGGGACTTTATGTAACGTCTTCAAAATAATAAAATATGATTTTTGGGAAATTTTATAATTTAATATTATTTTAATGAATATTTTAATATTCTGGTATAATTAAATACAGATAAATGGGGAAAAATTATGGAAAATTCTAAAATAAGGTATTTTAAGGAATTGCCTCGTTTTCTGTGCATGCCCCCATTTCCTCTAGTTTTGACCCTGAGTATGTCTAGTTTTGACTGATTCCATCTAGGGTGAAATCTGGGTTGATTTTCCTATGTTGGTGTATAATTTGGGACTTGTTTTAGCATGGATTTTGGTATTTGGTGATTCATTCCTGTCGGGTAGCGTTTGGACGTCAACGACAAGTGGATTTTGATTGTGTTTACATGCGAGTCGATGGGTTTTTACCTATGCGGGTAGCGTGTGCCATTTTGGTTTCCAATGTGATTTTCATGTGCTTTAGCATTGTGATATACTTGTAGGTACCCCGCGTGATGTTGAGGCAAAGGAGGTGAAGATAGCGACATCGGCTTTGGCACACGAGAAGCAAGGTGAGTAGATTTATATCTACGGGGAGAAGTCGGGTGGATGGCGTATAGCACCCCCGCAGTCCGTGGTGATGTATACGAATACGTATACACACGAATATTTATTATGTGTTGTTTAGGGTTATTGATGGTGATAATGATATTTTGATGATAAGAATATATTGGTTTAGTATAGTGCGAACCCTAGAGTAGTGGTTGCACTCACACATACATTTACACACATTCTTGCATTCATTCTTTCATTTATTAGAGTGCATATGATGGTGCGTATATCTACACATGGGTATGGGACTATGTGTTTATATACGGGATTTGAGAATGATACGTGGTTTGAGATGATACTTGATGTGAGGCCGTGAGATCGGCGATGTGACATAGTTTGCCTTTGAGGTGCGATATGATAGTTTTAGCGGGCCTTTGGACATGTGCTTTACCCGCATTCATATTTTATAGATGGTGTCGATTTGTATTAGACTTACAGTAGTACCCCAGATTGTGTGATCTGATGATAAGTGATACCTGATATGTGATGAGATAGTGTGATATTGACCCCTACCCAGCTATTGGGATGCCGTACGACGATTTACCGTACGAGCCGATATTGATGATAGATCCGCACTCATGATTCGAGTTTATCATACGATATGTTATTGAGGCGAGATCACCGACTATCATATCTATATTTATATATTGACTCAGATTAGGTGGTTTCATACCCCTCCTGTCTAGATTATTTAGTAGACATTAGACTAGACCGAGTCATACCTATTTCAAAACTAACGAATCGGGGATATTTTAAAGATAAGCAGAAGGGTTATACGGATATTTTCAAATGATGCATCTTTTCTTAAAACACCGTAGCCCTTACTTTACCAAAAGCCCTGATTCGTCTTATTTCAAAAGGCAAGGTTGCATGACATATCTATTGGGGCAGGTTCTGTACTTTTGCGTTGATCATTCGTTTCCGCATATTCCTGCTATTTGCATTGCATCGCTTGTATTGTTGTGACATTCAGTCATGCTGCTAGGACACCAGCACCATTATCGATGATGTATATGTTCCACGTACACTTGTTGCCGGCTCACACACTCATCATCGATAATTGCCATGTCACTACACTATAGTACTATTGCATTCATGATATGATTCTGGCATGGCATATTGTACACTTATACCTGTACACATATATAGATGATTCTAGCTTGATTGGGGATTTGTGAACCGCAAGATACTCTTTAAAAACAGATTCCTTTTAAAAGAGCGGTCTCCCTCGACATGTGCACATTATTATTCCATGTTGCATGACTTACTGATATGCTTGCATTACTGTTACATGCCGCATACATCATGCTTTGACTGTACGCATTGAGATATGTTGTTTCTATGATATTTCTGGATTTGGGAACCGAGGGTATTTCAAAAGAGAATATGTCATTTCTTTAAAAACCCGGTTACCCTTGATATGATATTTCAGTGCGTCCACCATGTGTTTTCTCGGTGCTGAGAGCGATATGTGTAACCCGAATCGAGGCGTGGATGAGCCGATTGCGGGTACATGGTGGACCCGGTATGGTTCCCCTCGGCAAGATGATCGATGAGCTTTGCCGATTGAGCCTGGAGGCGGGCGAGTACCTACCGGTGATTGGTTGGACCTGGCGGTTATCCGGAGGATACCGACCAGAGTCGATAGATGTTTTGGGCATACTGCCGGGGCCGAGGGCCGATACCGCAGACAGAGCCCGCGGGCCGATCCGGACTGACGTAGCCCGATATATGAGGATTTACGTGCCGATGCTGGGCACAGTTTTCATGATGTTTTCGGGTGTCGATGCTGGGCACCCTGGTTCCATGATTTTGATGTGTCGCGAGGGACACGGGTGGTTATATCCTCATATTATTTCCCATGCACATGATTCATGATATTTACATGCATGGTGGTTATTGTCAGTGGGTGACGAGTGGACGGGATCCACGAGTGTGCAGATTTGATTACATTGGTTATACCTCATATTCATGACATGCTATTACCTGAGGCACTAGCACGAGCACTTGGCACTACACTCATGTATAGAGATTACATTGCCAGTTTAGCATGCTTCAGCTTTATTCATATTGAGGTTTATTTATATCTGATCGTATTGACCTAGGATGGGTCATGCATTCGATCTCTGCTTGTAGATATTTTCTATTCACGAGTTGGCAACTCACCCCCGTTGTGCCCCAGTCCTTGCAGGTTTTTGCCGTACAGATTCCATAGCGGCATTTCTGGCACACTGCTTCCTTATGGGTGACTTGCTTGGATAGGTGGGATCTTTTGTATCAGAACCGCCATTGTTCATGTATTTTTATTGTATCTAGAATTGTCCATCAACCAAAACTTGTAGTTTGTTTCAGACTTAGAAATCAGTGTTGTATTGTTTCGACCTTAGAGTCGCGCTTGTAGTATTGCGGTTTTCTGGCTGTTTTTGAGTTTCTTTTCAGTTTTGATCCTCGCCCCTTGGCGTTGTATATTATTATTGCTTGCGTGGTTGTGACCGTCGATTGACGAAGAGCTAGCTCCTGCTTGGGGATGCCTTTTATCATGTCATATATATTATTCTTGTTGTACCCCGTTCGGGGCCAGTTTTTACAAAGGAAACTCTGCCGAAATTTTCAGGAAAAATTACACATTTTAAAAAAATTCATATTCGGCTTAGTTATTTAAAAACTTGATTTTCAAACATGTTTTCTTTACCTCTTAAAACTAATTTTCCCTATTTACTCCTTAAATGGTTTTAGATTTCTGGGCTTTTGGCTTACTTGGATCAGATGGAGTCCTATAGACTTCATATGGTTCGAGGGCCAGTCACGTGCTCTTTCGGGTCGTGACACTTTATCCACCAACATCCAAATCCATTACATCCAACAGTGGCTAGCTGGCCATTCGAAATGTGGGGGACTGACATAGTCGGCCCCATCGAACCAGCATCGTCCAGAGGACATCGTTTCATCCTGGCGATGACCGATTACTTCTCCAAATGGGCAGAGGCAGTACCGCTGAGAGAAGTGAAGATGGAGAATATCCTCCATTTCTTCAAGACGCACGTCATATATTGGTTTGGAACCCTACAGCGGATCATCTCCGATAACGGGCCAGCCTACAGGAGCCACAAGATCAGCCGCTTCGAGCAACAACATAATATAGACTGGAGGTATTCTTCGGTTTATAATCCGCAAGCTAATGGTTTAGCCGAGGCCTTCAACAAGACCCTGACGAAGATCATGAAAAAGACGGTGTCCCGAAATAAGAAAGACTGGCACGAGAGACTGCAAGTGGCTCTTTGGGCGTATCGAACTACGTTCAAGACGGCCACGAACACAACGCCATACGCGTTGGTATTCGGTACAGAAGCAGTACTCCCCCTCGAGATAGAGTTACCCTCTCTACGAGTGGCAGTCCACTATGAGCTGACGAACGAAGAAAATGCTCATCTTCGGCTTGAGGAGCTTGATGCCCTTGAAGAAACACGGCTCATAGCGCAAGAAAATCTGGAAGCTTATAAAGCAAAGATGACGCGCTCATATGAAAGATTGACCCGGCCGAGGACATTCCGCCAAGGCGAACTCGTGCTAGTGGTCAAAAGGTCTATGATCCCCAATCATGCCAAGCGAGGAAAATTCGAGCCAAACTATGAAGGCCCGTACATAATAGATAAGGTCTACCAGGGTGGGGCCTATCTACTCATGGATATGCACGGTGAAAGGCCTTTCAGGCCAATAAACGGTCGCTTCCTAAAGAAATAATACGCTTAATGAGCCACAGCTTAGGTCAATGATAGATGACGATGACTATGTCCGCTCGCTATCATCCTAAGCTCAAGCTTTATAAGCAGTATCCAGCCTTCTTAATGACGGACCGAAACGTCCTTAAACTAATAGCGGACCGAAACGTCCTTAAACTAATACCGCAGCATCCGTAGGCTGACGAGATAAAAAAAAAGAAAAGAAAAGAAAAAAAATATAATAAATAAAAACGGTATGTCCATAAGCAAAAAGGGCATGGATGAAAACCCGAAAGGGCTCCGTGAGTAAAAACAGCAGGGCTACCGGCGAGTGTTCGTGAAAACCCGAAAGGGCGCGACCTCGTAAAAAGAAAAAGAAGAAGAAAATAAAAAGAATAAAAAAAACGGTATGTCCATAAGCAAAATGGGCATGGATGAAAACCCGAAAGGGCTCCGTGAGTAAAAATAGCAGGACTACCGGCGAGGGTTTGTGAAAACCCGAAAGGGCGCAACCTCGTTAAAAGACACTTATAGGATCCTCTCGACCTTGTAAGAAGAAACCACCTGCGTGAGATCCTTAAGACTCACATGGTTGCAGCACACTTAGGGATCCACACGATTCCTAAGGAGAAAATACACTTGCGAGATCCTCACGACTCGTAAGGAGAGCTCTCTTATGAGACCATCACGGCTCATAAGATTTGAAAGTCTTAAGTTACAGAGACCTAAACCTATGCTTAAGCAACCCCCACAACCTTCGATATTGCCCTACAAGTGGTCCAATACTGGCTCTTGTATACAATCCAAGGGCGCGAAAAAACATTTCCCTAACAAAGTCCCATCCGAGACTGGGGATATGTTTGCATGGTGAACAACCCTTGTAAACCCTCTCAATTTACAAGGAGAAAAACCTCCTGTAGGATCCTTACGACTTACAGAGGAACAAACACTTAGGAATCCTCACGATTCCTAAGGAGAAAATACACCTACAAGATCCTCACGACTTGTAAGGAGAAATACCTTTGTGCGACCCTTACGGCTCATGAAGTCAAAAGCCTTAGTCGACAGGACCTTAACCCTGTTCGCTAAGCCACCCTTGTTCGACGTCGACAGAGGCAGATGATGATTCGCTCCTGGCAATATCCCAGTTGTAGCGGTGCTGATGCCGAAATCGGTGTCTAATTTCAGGTTTACGGCGAAAAGCCAGTAGGCCACACATGCATATGAAATAGCCGAAATGATGGGGCAACTTGCAATAAAAAGCAGCAAGTAAAAATGTATGCATGCAAAATAGCCAAAATGATGGGGCAACTCGCAATAAAAAGCGGCGAGTAAAAATAAAATAAATAGCCGAAATGATTGGGCAACTCGCAATAAAAAGCAGCGAGTAAAAATAAAATAAACAGCCGAAATGATCGGGCACCGCGAAAAATAGCCGAAATGATTGGGCAATCGCGACCTTCGCGATATAAAAGCTGAAATGATAGAGTATCGCGGAAATAAAACAAAAAAAATGATTATAAAACTTTTGCCCTACAGTTGAGATCACATCGATCCCTGTATACAATCCAAGGGCGCAAACAAAGAAGGAACCTTACTTTCCCAACAGGCTCCGCCAGAAAACGAAGCCAAATCTCGACGGTTCATCCCAACCCCGAAGGAGCCAGTGTCTTCGGCAAAATACTTCGACTCGAGGAAACAAGTATCCTTGACGAAGAAAATCCTGATTCGCGTCGCCTCGCAGAGCAACCAGTGTCTCCGTGGGAAATTCTCGATTCGTTTCAACACCAGGGAAACAAATAATCCTTGGCAAATAGCTCGACTCAGGGAAACAAGCGTCCTTGATGAGAGCCTCCTGATTCGCGTCGACTCGCAGAGAAATCAGTTTCTCCGCTGGAAATTCTCGATTCGTTTCAACAATAGGGAAACAAATAATCCTTGGCAAATACTTCGACTCGAGGAAACAAGTGTCCTTGACGAAGAAAATCCTGATTTGCGTCGACTCGCAGAGAAACCAGTGTCTCCGTGGGAAATTCTCGATTCGTTTCAACACCAGGGAAATAAATAATCCTTGGCAAATACCTCAATTCAGGGAAACTAGCGTCCTTGATGAGAGCCTCCTGATTCGCGTCGACTTGCAGAGCAACCAGTGTCTCAGTGGGAAATTCTCGATTCGTTTCAACACCAGGGAAACACATAATCCTTGGCAAATACCTCAATTAAGGGAAACTAGCGTCCTTGATGAGAGCCTCCTGATTCGCGTCGACTCGCAGAGCAACCAGTGTCTCCGTGGGAAATTCTCGATTCGTTTCAACACCAGGGAAACAAATAATCCCTGGCAAAATACTTCGACTCGAGAAAACAAGTGTCCTTGACGAAGAAAATCCTAATTCGCGTCGACTCGCAGAGCAACCAGTGTCTCCGTGGGAAATTCTCGATTTTTTTCAACACCAGGGAAATAAATAATCCTTGGCAAATACCTCAATTCAGGGAAATTAGCGTCCTTGATGAGAGCCTCCTGATTCGCGTCGGCTTGCAGAGAAACCAGTGTTTCCGCGGGAAATTCCCGGTTCGTCTCAACTTGCAAGATGAAGACTCAGGCAGCAGGGATTAAAAAAAAAACTTGCTTCCTGAACAATGGGACCCTGCAAGTCGGTCTAAAAACAGTCTCTTGCATACTATTCATGGGTCTCACTCTCCAAAGTCAAGCTTCGACAAGGAGGGAAACAACCGTTTACGGGTTCTCTCGACTCGTAAGAGGGAAAAATTCTCTTATAGGATCCTTACGACTTATAAGAGAAGACACACTTAGGAATACTCACGATTCCTAAGGAGAAAACTCACCTATGAGATCCTCTCGATCCATAGGAGAAAAGTCTCTATGAGACCCTCACGGCTCATGGAGTTGAAAAGTCTTAGGCGGCAGATATGAACCTGCGGCCTAAGCCATCGATATCTCTTAAAAAAAAACTAAGTTATCTGCCAATTATGTTTATCAAGTCAACATGCTGATAATGAGAGAAAGAGAGAAAGCGAAAGAGTATACAAGACATTGCAGAGAAAAATGTGTATCTTTATTCATTAACTCAAAGAAGTACAAGGTGAACAGTATAAAAGAATAAAGAATGGATACATGTTATTCGAAAAAGAAATTTTTTACAAGTTTATTGGTACAAAGGCAGCTATTGGGAAGGAAGCGTCTTGCATAGCTTCAGCAATTGTTCGCGCACTTCCTTCCACGCCTTTTCTTGATCTGCCACCACCGCCATTTCTGCTTCCACCTGAGCCCTTTGCTGCAAGAGAGATGCAAGCTGCTCTCCAACGGCCTGCTGAGTGGCTTCGCGGCCGTGGGCATTGCGCTCGGCAGCGTCAAGCTTCTGCTTCAGATTCAGCCCATGTGAGATACGCTCCAGAAGAACTTCGAAGATAGCCATCACCTCAGCAGCGTTCGCCTCAACTTCGGCACGTAGGCGAGTAGTTTCGCTTGAAGACTCCTGGCACTCCTTCAGCCTCAAAGATTCTTCTTGTTCCAAATGGTGGAAATGAGAAGTGCTTTGCTCGAGCCACGCTGCCCGTTGAGTACTCACGGCCAAAACCTCGAAGGCAGGACGCGTCGACTCCAGCTGATGAAGGCGAGCCTCAATCTCCCGGCAGTGATTAACCCAAGATGCGACGATGCCCTCGTCATGGAAATTAGCAAATATCACCAGCATCGGGTTAACCGTCGTAGCGAAATCTGCAGCAGACGTAGGAGTCTCGACGCCGAGTTCCTCGATGTAGTCGCTCAGCATGCGCAAACTATTCGCGGCACCTTTCGAGGACGGACGTCTCTGGGAAGGGCCTGCCGGCATTGTAATGTGAGACTCAAAAGGCGCCGAGACCGGAGCGATAGCTGAAAAGACAAATTGCGATTAGATGACGGTTTGAGAAATATGGAAAAAGTCATTGGTGAGATAGTCTACTATACCAGTTGAAGCAGGTGGCAAGGCCGGAAGGGCCGGTGGCGCGACCGATCTTTCGTCCCCCCCTTCGATTTGTAGCACTGCAGCCGGGACGAGAAAAAGTTAGAAATAATTCCATCACTGGAAAAGAAAGATATAAGTCGAGAACTATACTCACCAGCGCCACCAGAGGGAGAAGCGAGTTCAGGTTGGAAGGAGAAGTGTGGGAGCAACACTTGATAAAGATAGTCAAAGAGCACTCCTGAAAAGACATAACAGTACGATTTTAGTACACAAATTATACGTCTGAAAGATAAGATTAATAAGTTGCAAACTCATACCTTCCAACATCTTCGATGGTATGAGAGAGGGTTGAGAGGTGACCACCGCCAAGGCAGTTGTTGAAGGCGCTCCCTCGAGCAGTGGGGCATCGGTGATGGCTGCACCTGCGTTACGAACAAAGGTGAACTTGTCAGAAAGGATTGTAAGGTAAAGAAAGACAGCAACTTGGGATTTACCTGATGAGCTGCCGGCTGAAACGGAGGCGACTCCCTCCTCCATCGACATGAGGCCACCGCCCGTGGCCTCATCACTCGACTCAATGGGGGCCGTCGTCGTGCTCGCGCGGCCAGGAGACGGTGGAAGATCGTAGGCGGGGAGGACAATGATCGGAGCATTGCTGGACTCTTGAGAGAGAGCGGCTGACTCTTCCCCAAGAGACGTGCCCATCTTACCCGCTACTTCTTCGGGCTCCGCGGTCTCCATCGGCTCATCCGCCGTCACCACGAGGCCGCCGGCCTCAAGCGCCTCGTTCGCCACTATCCTGGGCTTAGTTATAACGATCATTTCATCTGCCACCACTTCAGGCTCGGCATCAATGACCTTCTCGGCTTCAGATCCCTCAACCCCCAACTCAGGCTCCGCAGCCCCAGCGACATTGCCCACCGTCAGCTCGCGTTCGGCCAGTGCCTCCTCCTCTGTTTCCTTGGGTTCGACGGTCTCCGCCTCCCCCTCGGCCGGACTTGGCCCTGCAGGATAGAATATATAAGGACCAGCAGCTTTATAATTCTTACAACAAAATTCTGAAAGAAATATTACCTGAAGTGGACTTATCGTTAGCCTCCCTATTGACACGCACCGCCTGTCTATGAGCCGTAGACAAGGCGACCTGGGGCTCTTCTGATGGAGTATCGGCACGAGGCACGGTGCTTGGGCCCGCTCCAATGGCCAAGGCAGCCCTGCGTGCCTTTGCTTCGCGCCTCAACCGCTTCCTTTCCTCCCGGGCAGTCGCGATAGACCTCTTCGACGCTTCCTTAATTAAGGTGTCGTCGTCCTCGTTTAGAGATGCCTCCAGAGCCTTTAAGGCATCTCTCATCGGCTCTTCAAGACGGACCTCCCGCGGTAGCCCTGAGGAAGCAGGAACATCGACAGCTGGCAGAATATCCGCGTCACTTGGCGGGAACGGCATTGAGGTTCCTGCGATAAAAAGGGAGAGGTTAGATCGACCATAACACAAGGAAAATGAAAACTTGATGAATTTAAACTTACTAAGGCCTAAAGATGCTCTAAGGCGTTCCTCCTCTTGGAAGGTCTTGAGGGAAGCGGCAATGGCTTCTTCAGTTGTGATGCCTGTTGGAAGAAACGAAGGAAAAATGTTAATCAAAGGCAATAATAAAGATATGATGCAATAGAAAATGCGACTAGTGATTACTTGATACCGCAAGCTTAGCTAGCCATGCATCACGCCTCGCCAACCGCTCCGAAGCTTCGAGGGCGGCCTCCAAATCCGTGTCATCCGGCATGACTAATCCCTCGTTAGTCCCGTATTCACTCAGTCCCTCAGCATAGGGAGCGTGGGGTTCCTGACCGAATGCGACGTCAGCGGAAAAGAGCGACTTCTTTTTCTTCTTCTGCCCACCAACCCTGGGTGCATCTGGGATCGACTTACGCTTGGCAGCCACTTTGGGACGGCGAGTCCCGATGTCCGCACCCACGCCAGACTCCGGTGAGGCTACAACCACTGTCTCCACTGGAGCACAGGGTGCTGGTGGTGCATCCGCAATATCAGGGAGCGGCAATCCGCGTGGGGGACTCTGGGGGACTCTGCGCACGCGGTGGCCCGGCTCTAGCATCTTTCAAAAGGGGAACTACCGGGGTCCTTGGCACCAAAGGAGCGTTGCGATCGCTACCTGGAGGCGCACCCTTACGGTCGACCAGCAATCGCCTTTCCTCCTTTATAACGGCTCCCGTCGAATGACTGTACCATTCTGTATATACCCTGAGGAGTCGTGGGGCGCAGGCCGGTTCACTAATAAAGAAATGGGAGCCCGTGTTTAGACGCATGAAATGATGCAGCGCGCTCTCCATCCCTTCTTCGGTCGCAGCAGGTTCCGATAAGAAAGCCTCCAGCGGTACCCCTTGATTGTAGCTCAGCTGTTGGGCGAAACGATGCGGGTTGTACCTCATGAAAATTGCCGCACCGTTCTGCCTGAACACCAAGAAGCCCGGTCTGATAGAATATAAGTGGAGGGTCTCCCGGGCTGTTAAAACTGAGGCTCCATCCTTAAAAGTGTCTTGCAGTGGCCGCACTGCAGTGGTAGATGCCTTTCCAATGGTCAACACCTTGTCGATAAAAGACACCCCGTCTCCAACGGTGTGGGGGCGAAGGAGTAAACCCCTGGCATTTCGTGGCGATGGACTCACAATTGATGCACCAATCAACTGTATGATGCAAGGGAAAATGCACCTGTCATAGAACGATGGCCTTTTATGCATGCCGAAGACACCCGACGTGTGTAGCTCGAGCCATGATATGAAATAGTGCATCGGGAAGATCACGTGCAGCACCCCAGGCTCATTAGCATCCGCCGCTCGACTGAGGCCATGATACAAATGTGCCAAGCGGCTATCCCGACGACCACTTTTACCCCGATGGTCATCCGGTGAGCAGGGTAAAAGACAAAGGGCCGCATATGGCGAGAATGCATTGGGAGCGCAAACCAACTCAGCCATAGCCCAAGAAATCCTAAGAAGAAGGCCTCATCGTCCATCTCAGGGGCTGCAACTTCCGCAAAAGACATGGTCGGGGAGTTAGGAAGAAAAAACCCTTTTGGTCTATTTCCTTCGCCGGTAGGTTGTCCAAACCTAACCGAAAGGGTCCTCGAGGGTGGCAAACTTGGCAGCTTCTGCCGGCAGGACACTTGGGTGAAGGAACCGGGCAATGAAATCCTCGAAGCTGACTCTGCGACTCCCACGTTCGATGAAAAGGGCCTCGTAGATGTTCAACAGCTTGATCAAACTTGGGAATTGGTGTTGAACAGCATTCTCCGGTGTGAGGCCCCTTACCGCCGGCTTGGCACCGAAAACATATTCGTCTGTCGGGAGCAACTCCTCATAGTGCTCCCCTATAACCGGTAAACCGGAGACTTCTGTGAACTCCTCCATAGAAATCGACACTTCCCGATCCACTGCGAGGAAAGTGTGAGTGGGAATGTTCCACTGCTCCAAGAAAGCCTTGAACCACCTAGTGGGAAGCGTAGGATACTGGAAGAGAGAGACGTAGACCGCGGTGTACAACCCTAACCTTATTAACTGCGACTTCTTTGTCGACAGGATATACCGAGCCCACGGCAGATAGCCGATCGGGTGGCGGGGGATCAGACCTATGTTATATGATTTCCCCCAAGGGCACGCCTTGCCTTGACAGATTCGGCGTCCCAGAATATCCAAAACCATAGGACGCTGAACCGGGATTGCATCTATGGCCGGATGAAGAAAGCCTTTTGATGTCCAATCAACCATCTCCACGGCGTACTGCACCGGGGGTAGGCTAGCGTAATGAATTGCCGTGATGGGTTCTGACGGTACTGTGCTAGTGAAGCTGCGTCGACCCATAATAATTTGATTATACCACGACCCCCAAAGGTGGAGACTCTTATATTCCGGGTCGTGGTCCTTGATCATGGCTAAGACTTCACGGTCTAAAGGCGCTTCAGGGAGCCCTTCCTCCGAGCGAGCGAACGGGAATGAAGTATCGAGAAACATGATCGCTGCAAGTGAAAAGAAATTAGCCGTCAGTGTTGTAATTCCAACGCTTGGCGTTTGAAAAAATTCATTAATTGAATAATTAAATTAAAGATTAATTAAAATAAAATTAATTAATTACACCACACAGCAGTGCAGTGGGTAGGGGACCGAAGGGGGACCTACAAAATCTGGATGACAATACGTTAATAAGACAACCCCATCATTAGATGAGATTTTTAGTTGGTCCCCGAGAGAATATTCCCATTAATAAAAAATATCCCTAGAGGCAAGGAGAAAATCTCCTCTTTCAGAGCAAAGCTCTGTCACAGAGTGACACTTGTCAAACTCTGGTCTCAGGGGAATAAGATTCCTTAAAAGAGCCTAGCTCTGTGATGATGATGAAAAAATCTATTTAAACTCCTAAAGAAATCAAAATTTTTGAAGACTCTTAGGAGTTCTTCACTTTTAGATCAAAAGATCTATTTTGGATCCATGAGCAAAGCTCTGCTCATTGGTTAAAACCCATGAATAAGATCTCTGTAGATCTATAGATTCGTGAAAGCAAAGTTCTGTTGATGAAACCCCAAAGGGAATTTCTTTAGATCAAAAGATCTATGAGAGCAAAGCTCTGTTGGTTAAAATTGATTTAAATTAATTACTACCTAAAGTTTTCAAATTTTGGGAAATGAGAGCAAAGCTTTAGAGTTCTGAAAGCAAGAGCAAAGCTCTGAAATTCTTAAGTAAGAGCAAAGCTCTGTAAATCAAAATCTAGAAAATGGTGAAGAATTTCTAAGGGCCAAGGATTCTATTTATAAGGCGCTTGCGCCCCTTCAGCTCACCCTTTGATCGAACGGTCAGGATCTTGCCACCGCTGCACTCACGTGTACGCCACGTAAGCGCAACGGTGGGGGGGGCATTTGTTTCCCCCAATCAGAGCAAAGCTCTGTTTGAATTTCAAAATTCAAATATTCGAAGCAACGCTTCAGATTCTTTGCGCTGCGCGCAACGCGCCACGTGTCAAAAGCTGATACATCAGCGCAGCGCCCAAGGCAGCGCGCCCAAGGCAGCGCGCCCAATCAGAGTAAAGCTCTATTTAAAACAAAATTAAAGGAAGCAACGATTCAGATAATCTGCGCTCTGCGCTGCGCGCCACGTGTCAGCGCAGCTGCGCGCTGCGCGCCACGTGTCAGCGCAGCTGCGCGCTGCGCGCCACGTGTCAGCGCAGCTGCGCGCTGCGCGCCACGTGTCAGCGCAGCTGCGCAAGCGCAGCTGAGCTGCGCTGTGCGCTGCGTGACACGTGTCACGCGTTGGGGCAGTTGCGCCAAACAGAATTAAGATTTTAAAGAAATCTTTCTGTTCTTATTAAAACAAGAAAATTTTCTTCTGTAAAACAGAAGCCCTTGGATCAAAAATCCAACGGTGTGGAAAATTCCCCAAATCACTCAGAGAAACATCTCTTTAACAAATTTAACTAATTTATGGGCACTATATAAAGGACCCTAGACCTCAATTCAAGAGGAGGAACATTGTGAGAAATCAAGAACTTCAAACAGAGAGAACTCTGAAAAAATTTTAAGAAGAAAAGGTAAAAATTTTTAAGATAGAAGGATTTCTTTTAATAGATCATTGATCTAAGAACAAGATCAATGATCTCCAATAAAAAAAAATAATAATAATAGTGCTTTGCACTTATGAACCATTGGTTCTGCAATCTAAAAGATTCTCAAATTAATAGTGCCTTGCACTTGCAAAACTGCACTGTTGCGCTCTTGGGTTGGCGCAAGCCACCAGAGAGCGCCACGTGTCAGCACCTGAACTACTTGCGCTAAGCGCTTTTGAAAAAGAGCCTTGCTCTATGAACTTGGCGCAACTCACCAGAGCGCGCCACGTGTCTTCAGCGCAAGCGCAGCGCACTGGTGCAGCGCACCGCGCTTGCGTGACACGTGTCATTACCACGAGCGCTTGCGCTTATTGATTGGCGCAAAGCGCCTGACAAATGCAATGCATTATTTACTAAAGGGGCAAGCCCAAATCAGAAAGGCCTGGTAGGCCAAAATAAATTGCAAAGCAATAAATGGGCAGAGTCCAAGTAAAATTGATGCTCTGCATCATTTATAAATGGGCAGAGCCCAAGTAAAATTGATGCTCTGCATCATTCATAAATGAGCAGAGCCCAAACAAAATAAAATGCAATGCATTAAAAAGGACAGAGCCCAAAACAAAACAAAAATGCTATGCATTCTTAAACAGGGGCAAAGCCCTAGTAAAGGCCTAATGGGCCAAACGCAAATAAAAATGTTGAACATTTTCAACTGGCCTTAACCCAATCATGGCCATAAGTCCTCAAATTAAATTGACTAAGCAAAATTTCTCTCCTAAATCAATTTACATCCGGTTCGAGGGTACATCTCCGAACTCCTTTGGCACCTATCGTTGTAATCCTTCAACGACGTCAGAGAGGTGACGGGTCCTGACGACCACACCCCTATACGGACTGCGGGGTCTCTAAACTCGTGGACCGAAACGTTTTTAAACTAATATTGGACCAAAACGTCCTTAAACTAATATTGGACCGAAACGTCCTTAAACTAATACTCGTCCCAAAATGGGAACGTTGGACCGAAACGTCCTTAAACGAATGATGGACCGAAACGTCCTTAAATTAATGATGGACCGAAACGTCCTTAAACTAATGATGGACCACCACGTCCATAAACTGACGATGGACCATCACGTCCCTAAACTGGAACATGGACCACCACGTCCCTAAACTGGAACAATAGAGCCCCCAAATGCTCTTTTGCCGGATATAAACGGTCCCATTTAAGTTGATCTTAGCCCCAAACACGGCTAACGTATCCTTAAACATTCAAATAGACTATAAAACTCCAAATCGACTTTGAATCAAGGGTACATCTCTGAACTCCTCTGACACCTATCGTTGTAATCCTTTAACGACGACAGAGAGGTGATGAGTCCCGACGGCCATATATTAAATGGATCACCACGTTAAGTTGATCTTAGTGTCAAATCAGACTAACGTATCCTTAACGAACGTTTAAGTTGATCTTAGCCTCAATACGACTAACGTATCCTTAAACTAAAAACACCAAACCCAAATCTAAGTAAATACGGATTTGGACTGATCCACGTCCTACGGGCGACGGCATAACTTAGTCTCCGTATACAATCCACGGGCATCCACAAACAAAACAAACACACACGACACGAAGTGAAATTCTGGAGAAGGAGAAAGTGGTTACCGCAATACGGTAGCGTAATTAACTGCAGGGGTTTGCGCCTGCAGGGAAGATCGTCCCCACAATAAAAAAAAACCCCTCAAGCGAGGGGGAATCTGACGATGTCTGCTACACCGGCTGCATCCGTCTAAACCTCCGATACACAGTGCCATAAATCAACTTGGCATCTTCGGAGAGGTAGACGGATAAAACCAATTAGCATCTGCCTCGAATCTCAGGCTAGACGTCTCTCACGTCGGCCGTATTTCGGAGGGGAACAGATTCTGGCACGCCCGGTGGGACCTTTTCCTCTTTCCACTCCACACTTCGTGTGTCGTCTTCGCGAACCAATCGCGATTTGTTAACGGTTGCCTTTGGATTTCAAGTTACTAAGATTTGGTCTTTTGCCTGGCGCAGAACTCAAGCATCAATGGCCTCTAACAGCACGAACTGCTCGAAGTGCCACTGCAACGGACGCTCCACCTCACCTGGAGGTGTAGCATATGGGCCTCAAGCGGCCTCTTTCCTCGCTCTGCCGGTAGAACAGGTGACCCAGGCCACCACCGGCCTGTTTTTCGGGACTATGATCCCACCTGCAAGCTTCTCTATGCCAATACCTGCACCAGAAGCGAACAAGAAGTCGGTCTTCGACCGGCTCACTGCTACGACGACCCCTGTCAACGGGTCGTCCACTACCAAACCAACAGCCTCTGTCTTCGCCAGGCTGGATCAGAACTCTGAGGGGCCCGCTAAGAAGCCCATGAACTCTAAAATGGCTGTCCCAAGGAATGCAACAGCCGCTGCTCCGGAAGTCGTTAAGGCGGCTTCTCCCGTCAAAGAGTCAGTCTTTTCAAGGCTGACTATTCCTGCTTCGGCCCCTGCACGAGATCTGTCTTTGACAGATTGGATATCTCCCTTCAAAGGGCAACTTCAGTCTTTAAGAGGTTAACACCAGCAGCGCCTAAGCTGTCTCTATCTCCGAGCCAGTCCCAACGGCTCGTCATGCTCGACGTCGCCATTGGCGACGAGTAAGGAAGGCAGGGGGAACTCCCTTTCAGGGCTAACTCCACCTGCTCCAGTGGTGGAAGTCAACGCTGCTGTTCTAACTGGGAACAGCTTTGAACTGTTGAGGAGGGTACGTAAGAACTCTCTAACCGCTACATTGAAAAGATCTCCTCCACCCGCGGAGAGAGTTCCAGAAACGAAGCAAAAGCAGCCCCCTCAACGGCTGTCCTAAAAAATATACAAGGTCTGGCGGAGAGTTCAAGACTCCGTAATTGACCAAGGTCACTCTCGTCAACAGAAAAGGGCAAAGGTACAAAAAGAAAAAGACCGTCCTATTAAATAGCAGGGGACAACAACCGCTAGGATGCCCACTGCAACGGCCCCTTCAACTTCAACGGCCCACAAAAGAAGAAGGCCGGAGAAAATCCCCACGCCCGCGGTAAATGCTAAAGGTGGTGAGTCTAAACGCCTTAAGTCCGGGGGCATAATAGTTCATACAGTATACATGGCGTCGGGAAAGGAGGACAACCATGCATCTACAGATCATAGACCGCTTACACGGTCAGTGACCAAGGCTCAGGAGCAACAGCAAAAGCTCCATGAGATGATGAACGCGATGGCCGCACTCACTGGGCCGAAAGAAAGCCCTTAAACGTCCGCGGACGAACGTCAGGAACAAGAAACTGATGCTGAAGTCCTTCGCCGGATATTGGAGAAGAAGGATAAAGAGGCTGCGGAACAAGCAGCCAGCATAAAGAAAATGGCCCTCCTGTTCCAGGACATGGTGGGCATGATGATTCAACAAGATCCCCCCGCTGAAGATCCCCTGATCGTCCTTGAAGACGATAGGGTAGAAACGTCAAATCCTCCACCGGCTCTGTCAACAGCCAAGGAGGAGGCAATCTCCAAAGCCGACCTGGACAAATATATAGCTCAGCAGATCCATGTTCATCAGGCGACTGAAGCAGCCGGTCAGGTCGTAAAAACGGGGAGACCGTATCCGAGCTGGTACGATCAGATCAAGTACCCGCCAGGCTATACAATACCTAAATTCCACGTCTATAAGGGGACTGGCAATCCCCACCAACATGTTGCCCAGTTCAGGGCGCTTTGCGGCAACACTGGCGGTGATAATAAATTGTTGCTCCGCCAGTTCGTTGGTAGCTTATCGGATACAGCATTCGAGTGGTATTCCGAGCTCCCGAACGACTCTATCAAGACCTTCGCGGAGATGGAGCTGCTGTTTACCCAACGTTTCGCGAGTGCCAGCGAGCGTACCCCGATAACGGCATCGATCAATGCCAGGGTGAAGCCGGGTGAGACATGGGTCCAATATGCTATACGGTGGAGAAACTTATGGTCAAAATGCGAGCAACGCATTGAAGAAGCTCCTGCAGTGGGTATGTTTGTGGGAACCCTCGATCCGCAAGCAACCATCTCGCAATTTATGATGTTCTTCAAGCCGACCACCTTCGAGGCACTAATCGACAAGCTGGCGCAAATGGATCAGATGGGCCATAGACCTCCTCTTCCAAAGCCGGACTCCCGAAATGAAAAGGGGAATGGGAAAGCGATCGTTGTTGCTAATGCTCAACAACAGCCGAGCAACTCCAAGCCAGTCGTTCGTCAAAATAATATACGCCCGTACGTGGCCCTTGAGGAGAGGCTAGGACGTCCTTACTCGTTTCCCCGAGATAAAACGAGAAGGTTATTCGAGCTGGCGTTGCGCAACCGACTCATAAATCTGCCAGATCCAAAACGTCCGTTGCAACCAAATGATGTCAATGAGCCCAACTACTGTCCTTATCATCGAGTACTGGGTCATTCAATCGAAGATTGCTACGTCTTCAAAAATTGGCTTGAAGACCAGTACCAACAGGGCAAGTTCGCGTTATCTGACAAATGGAAGGTGAATCCCCCGCAGCCCCACACCTCTAAGAGGATGAATACGCCGGGGGCAACATGCTCTGTCGTTGAAGAAGCTCCTTGGGAGGTTGTATTATTAGCCAAGACAAAGAGGACGCTAAACGATCTTCAAACATGCCCAGCGATTAGATGGAAGAACCCGTTGGAACCTCAAATCATTGAAGGAATGTTGAAGCCGCGTCCAACGTAAATGATCAATGGAGGTGGCCCAAGCATTCACAATCAGCAGTCGAAATCTTCAAAGAAGAAGAAAAAGAAATCAAAGAAGCCCATGAAGCCTGGCGACAAGTGCACGGACTTGCAAAAACAAATTGACGCGCTGGAGGAATACAACCAGAAGGCACGGACTCCCATTACATTCTAAGAATTCCTCAATCACGTCTTTCAAGAGGAAGATGAGAGAGAAAGTTCATCTGATGAATCTGAAGAATACGTGGCGAGCTGTCATGTGATTTCCCATTCGTTCATGGGCGATGAGGAGACTCCTTGTACTGAAACGCTGGGGGTAGATCCCGAACCGAAAATTCTGGGGCCATCGGATGAAGTAATCGACGCGTTCCTCAACGAAGCTCTATTAAAAAGCAAAGCTGATCGGGAGCGCGAGGCGGTTATATTTGAAAGGGCCAAGCGCCAGCGCCTTGTCAAAAGAATTGAGATACTCCCTCTGGAGCAAAGTACACCCACTACGGATAAAATCAAATTCAAGATGAGGAAAATGTTCGCTAAAGCCGTGTCAATGGGTTGAAGCTACCATCCTCTGAGGGAAGTGTTACTGGTGAAGCGGAAATGCACCCCTCCTATTGCTTATATCATCGGAAGATGTCGCACCCCACTGAAGAGTGCAAAGCTTTCGATAGATGGTGGTAAGGATATGTTGCTCACCGGCAGCATCTTAAGCGGGAAAAGCGCAAGACTCGCCGAGAGCAGAGCGATACGACTGAAGGGCTTAACAGAACTACCGGCAATTGTCGCATGGTTAACGCTGGGGGATCACAAGTGCTCACATTTGGGAGCGATTCCGACGAGGAGCTGGCTCTTAGCCCCCTCTTTAAAGAGTCCACTTCGGGAAAAGAAGAAGAGCCGAAGATTTGTGAAAATATCCGGCTGCGTAATCGCACGCTGCCCGAAAAGAATCTCGGACCCTCGAACAAAAAAGATAAAGGGAAAGAAAAGGTCTCTGAGGACGTCGCCCTAGATAACCAAGTCATGGAAGAGCTAACTGCCAAGGACCCGCCAAAGAAAAATAAGGTGGATTACAACGTCTTAGCGCATCTGAGAAAGCTACCCTCGCGGCTCAGCATTCTTGACGCCCTTTTACTATCAAAGGAGGAGAGAGATTCGTTAATTAAGGCACTACAGGACCCGGAGCAGTTCCAAGCTTTCCTGGCCGAAGAAAAAATGAAGGATGAATTGGAGGAAGTGCACACGGCCGATGTCACTTTTGGCGATGAAGACCTTCTCCTTGGGAGGTGCGAACACAATCGCCCGCTCTATGTCTCAGGATACTTCCATGATATAAAGATCGGCAAAGTCCTGATCGATAACGGATCATCTGTTAATCTCCTTAACGTGCGAGTGTTGAAGAAAATTTGCATGAGCGTCCAACACCTCGCTCGAGACAAGATCACCATCTCCGGGTTCGACTCTCAATCATCAAAGACTCTTGGATCTGTGATACTGACGCTACGCTTCGGACTGCTCATCACGGACATTAAATTCTACGTCATAGATGCCAAGACATGCTACAACGCTCTGCTCGGCCGACCATGGTTACACGAGTACAACATCATCCCGTCTACACAGCATCAGTGTATGAAATATTTTAGGGATGGTCTCGAGTATACCGTGACGGGGGAATTGAATCCGTTTTCCGTAAACAAAGTTCGCAAATATGAAGATGCTAAATACTTCTTGCCGAATTTCGAAGACATGGAAAGGTGTCACAAGTCGAAGAACAAAACTAATGCTACCATCCCTGTCTTCGGCAGCGATACCGAGGAGGAAGAGGAGATAGTTTATTCGGGTACGCCCCAATACACCAAGCCAAGACCATCCGCTCCTACGTTGATCTTTGGTAGTGATTCGGAGGATGAGGTCCATGCTGTATTCTCTGCTCGACCTTCAATACGAGCTTCCGCTGACGAAGAGCAAAGTCTACAAGTCGCCATGGTGCCGCTTAAACATTATAAAGAACTGGATGCGCTCGGTATCGACAGTGTAGAGGAGCTGCAGACGTTCTATATCCCTCCCAGACGAGAAGGCGAGAAGGTAATTCTATTCTACCGCTCTGAAGAAAACAAAGTGGAGAAAGAAATCTGGCATGGGGCGGATCCTACGCTGGACAGGCTTCAACCCATCCGTCTACCCAGATATTATACAGAAGGCTTGAAGGGCCTGTTGAAGCGCCAAGGGATACCCTTCAAACAGGCCGTTAAAAAGGACAAATTCTATGACAGGGTCTGGAACGTCCCCGGAACTCAGCACAAGCTGCCTAGTGGGAGGATGGAGACAATCGGGCTCGGGTACATTCGCTCCAAGAAATGAGAGCTGCTCCGAGACTGTTACGTCGTGCATGACTTCAATGAAGAAGTAGATGCTCAACGAGAGGACGCTAATCCTGAACCAGTAAAAGTTCCTAATGCAAAAGTGCCCAGTCCGTCGTTCGAAGAACAAATGGACATGCTTATAAGGGAAGCTGGTCAAAAGGTCCGCGACGATCACAACCGCGAAATGGCCATTTATGAGAAAGCCAAAACGCAACGCCTCCTTCAACAAGCCGTCAAAGATGAGAGCGCCGCCCCCAGTCAACCTGTTATAAAAAAGGCTCGACGCAGAGGCAGAAACAAGTCGAAAGGCCAGAAAAGCGCTCAACAACAACAAAGCGGGGCTAAGAAGCCACGCAAGCGGGAATCGATCGTTATCGATTTATCCCTCATGAAGAAAATGGGTCGAGCATACTCGTTTCCTCGGGACAAGACGAAGAGAATACTTGATCTTGCTCTAAAACATCAGATGCTTACACTGCCGGAGTCCAAAAACCCCGAACAAGCAGGCGAAGTCTCTCACCCAGACTATTGCTCTTATCACCGAGTAATAGGGCATCCTCTCGAAGACTGCTTCACCTTCAAGAATTGGGTCGAAGATCGGTATCAGCTCGGCAAGTTCGCTTTTTCTGACAACTGGAGGGTAACGCCGCCACAGAAGCACGAACCCAAAGCCACGAGGACAGAACCAACTCCACATTGGGATTGGAAGCGGATTCGCACTTGTCGTATGATAACAATATTAAAAGAAGAGCTCGAGAACATGGACAGCCTTCCCTGGTGCTTCGAAAACAGCAATGATGAGGTGATCTCAGAATTTCCACCAGCTCCGAAAGAACTGGAGGATGGAATACATACCACTGCAGATAACCTCAAGAAAATTGAGTTGGGGACGGTAAATGATCCGCGACCGATATTTGTCAGCGAGCTGCTATCTGAAGAAAGGGTAGCTGCGTTAAAAGACGTCCTTGTACAGCATAGAGATTGCTTCGCATGGAACTATTCCGAAATGCCGGGACTAGATCAAGAAATTGCTATGCACAAATTGGCGATATCCCCGGACATCAAGCCAGTCAAACAGGCGCCGAGGAGAATGCGGCTCGAGCTTGAGATGAGTATCAATGCCGAGGTCAAAAAGTTAATTGACTCTGGCTTTATCCAGGAGGTTCAATATCCTGAGTGGATTGCTAATATCGTCCCGGTGATGAAGAAAAATGGGACAGTGCGCATATGCGTGGACTTTCGGGATCTCAATAAAGCCTGCCCGAAGGATGATTTCCCAGTGCCAGTCACCGAGCTGATGATAGACAACACGTCCACTCATGAGGTTTTCTCCTTCATGGACGGTTCATCAGGATATAATCAGATAAAGATGCATCCCGAAGACCAGAAGCACACCGCTTTCTGGACTCCTTTGGGAATATTTTGCTACAAGGTGATGCCCTTCGGTCTAAAGAACGCCGGTGCCACCTATCAGAGGGCCATGACGAAGATCTTCGATGACCTTATACATGAAATCGTCGAGTGCTATATCGACGACCTCGTGGTTAAGAGCAAATCATACGAGGAACATCTCGAGCATCTAAAGACTGTATTTCGACGCCTTCGACAATAAAACTTGAAGATGAACCCTCTTAAGTGTGCGTTCGGGGTTTCATCAGGTAAATTCCTGGGATTCATCGTCCGACACCGAGGTATCGAAATAGATCCGTCTAAGATCAAGGCGATCATGGAAATGCCTCCGCCGGGAACTCTCAAACAGTTGCGGTCTCTCCAAGGGAAGCTCGCATATATACGGCGATTTATAGCCAACCTTTCAGGCAAGTGCCGTCCTTACAGCCACCTGATGAAGAAGGGAACTCCATTCATCTGGGATCAAAAATGCCAAGGCGCGCTGGACGAAATCAAGCAGTACTTGCAAAACCCGCCAATGCTGGCTGCTCCGGTTAAAGGGAAGCCCCTTATTCTCTATACGACCGCCCTCGAAGGTTCTTTAGGCGCATTATGGGCGCAAGAGAACGACCAAGGGAAAGAAAGTGTTAGTTATATGTATGCCCTAGAGGCCATTACTATACATAGGATGTATATTGTAGTGGATGCTGGGCCATATATAGGGAGGACTTTCTTGCTCGACATGATAGTACGCTATCTGGTTACTCTTTACCTTAACGTGTATACTGTTTGTCTCTCTGTTACATGTTGGTAAAGCCCTTAGGATGTGTGCTTGACTACCTGGACTATGATGCGGATCATACTAGTGGGGACATGGTAGTCCATAAGTACATCCTTCAAAGTCCCTAGTCGTGGGTGTATCGAGACGGGGCATCGATATACCAGAGTAGACTAGCGTATACCTTCTCGACCCATACAGATGGGCGATGGATGATCCCATATCCATTGGTGTTTGACATCGGAGATTATATACGGGTGCTCAGTGGAGACTGGGTACACTGGACGGACTCGCCGAGAACTCCCAGATGGTATTATACCTTACGTCAGATGGCAGTTCTCTGGTGACACTGGTACAGAGTAGTCTGTTGACCCGAGATCGTCATAGAGTCTTGTGTGGTTCCCACTGTGCTTTGATTTCCATCTTACCACGTCCAAGAGGGCATGCAAAACGGTGGTTTTTGGGTACAGTCCCGAGTCACATGGAGGCAATGAGCGATAGGAGGGGATTCGTCTCTCCCGGTATAGGGGGTTGATGTTGCGCTGTGTTCGATTGGCTATAACCGGAAATCCCTGGCCAGGGTTGCTGAGATTTACTGGTAAGTGTTACCAGTAGTTTCTCGAATTGTTATAGACCTCATATCGACACGACTTATCGAGCTATTGGGGTCTGACGTTTACCACCCCTAGGCGAGATATGCGACATATCAGACGATCAGACCGGACTGTACGGTAGTGTTACTGGTTGGATTCACTGGAGTGTGAGTGGGCTTGCTCGTCGATCTTCACATCGCTCAATACCCGGGTGGCCGTTACGTTTAGCAGACCGCTTACGGCTTGTGGGTGTTTGATATGATCATCACCTGCTGCCGGCGTATTGACGAGTCTTTAGAGTCCTACACAGAGGTTTCCTGGCTCAAGCGAAACGGAATAGGAGCGCATATGAGATATGTGCGGGACCGAGAATAATGCGTGTATGTGATACCGTATTCTATTCTCGCGATGAATGTATCGATTGGTTGTATGCGATATAACCTGGTTATCGAATCAAGGGTTGATTCGATAAGCCGATACATCGAACATTAGTCGGTTGTATGCGATATGACCGGATCGTTAAATCAAGTGTTGATTTAATGATTTAATGTATAATTATATATTTGATATATTACTTTGCATTAACTAGTATCGGTTCACTTTAAAGGATTTTCTCACTTGGATGTACAAGTTGTATATGTGATATACTTTTGTGCACTTGATTGTATCATGTTTGATGATACATGTTTGCTAGGGTTTTTGTGTAAAGATCAAACCATGGTTACATGATAATGGTTAGGGTTTTGTTTTATTCACTTATTTATTTATCCATTTCTTTTTGGAAAATAATTTGCATAAAGTGCAAAATGGTGGCTTTCTTTGGATGGATGTTGAAGCTTCATGAAGCTTTGACCATGTGACCATTTTGTCTCATGCTTAACCCTAACCATTCCATTTAACCATGATTAACTCTCTACACATTACCATGGTTTGAATATGATAAGTATTCATTTTCTTTTGGATTTAAATTAACTTATCATATTCATTTCTTTCTTCTTCTTCTTCTTCATCACATGAAGAAAGCTTGCTACTACAATGGCAACTTGAGAAAACAAGTGAGAAATCCAATTCTAAAGTGAACCCACTTCCTATTTCTTCATCCTCTACCTCTTGCCAAGTAGTATAGGGTGTTTCCTTCACAAGATTTCATGGCTTGGTGAAGGTGGAGCTTGATCTAGTGATGCCTCGACGTAGATCATCTTCGGCACGTCGTCGATGACCTAGCCCGCTTTTTCTCCGATGAAGCCGACGCTAGAGCCCGGGATTTGATATGGACAGCGAGGAGACTTCATTGCGGAGCTATGGAGGTGGAGGACCGGATCTACAAAGGTTGTATTTCCGTATTCCTGTAGTTAAGTGTTAACTAGTTTGTTTTTCGCCTAAACTTCTAGCCAACGATCCGTAGTTTAGGGTTTCTCGGCACCGTTAAAATTTGAAATTGGCATGGTTGATGCCTTGTGAGACCTCTTGGGCGTGCCTAGAAACCCTACAGTGGTATCAGAGCCTAGCTAGAGCCTTAGGCGAAGTCCTGACGGAGTTTGAAGTCCGATCGAACCCGAAACCCCATTTTTCCACGCTCTCTGGACTTTTTCTGAAAACGTGGATTTTTCCAAATTAAAAATTGCTAAAAAATTCAGCAGGGAATTCTAAGAATTACGATGCAAAATTTTTCAAGTGAAGCTTCCAGAGTGCGGCGGAACCGCGGCATAAGCCCTGCTTATGCGGCGGTTCCGCCGCCTAATTATTAGATTCTCCTATAAATTTTGTACAGTAATTCATGATTTATGGTGCTGGATTTTCTGGGATTTTTTAATATTTATCCAAGAGTTGAATAATCTGGGATGTTTTGGAGCTTCGATGATTCGATCGGGTTTATCAGATTTTGTCTATGTGGCTTTCCGGATAAATTTTAGAATATGTTAAAAAGTTCGACCGGATATAAATACCCAACTTTTCCCCTGTCGGGAAATTTCCAAGTGTTGGGCTTTTCCGTGGTTTAACGACGTTCTAAGTAGTGCAAGTAACGCGATGGACCCTCTAGAAGACAACAAACCTTAACTCGATTATGTGACCGTCTTGAACTGCCCTTTGAACCTTCGGGTTTGGGGCAGTACGGCGTGCCATATGTGAGGCGTTGGCTTGACCCTTCTACGGCTGGACCGTTGGTACTGAGGCACGAACTGAATGTTGTTAGACTCATATATCATATGTTGAGCTGTTTCGGGAAAACTTGGGTGTTCGAATGTTCAATCGGAAAGTTTAACATTTTCTAATTATCTGGAATGTGATACAATAATTGGAATTCACAAGAAGTTATGAGATAACTGAATGAATGTTATAAACATAGCAGTTTAGTCTCACTTGATCGGTTGCCACGGAATTTTGATGTGATCAAAAGTCCGTCGCAATCACGTAGCGTACGCGGATACTCGCCGGGTAAACTTAATAGACAGCCTCACTTCATTGCCCCGACCAAGTGACTGTAGGAGAACCCCGTCACCGAAAGCATCCATTCGGGTGCTCACGGCAGCGGTGTTCCGCCTTGGTGCACTTCGTCGATGGTATCGGGGGTGCGGCCGCCTATTAAAGTTTGCGACGAGCATTCGATCAGGATGCCGGGAATCTTGTTGAATTGCCCGACTTGATATTGAAAAGTGTTTTCGATTTTGAGACTAAAATGCGGGGTTTATAATAGTTAGGCATGCGATGTCTAAGGTATTCATTTGATTAGGCATGCGATGTCTATGCAGATTGCGGATTCCAACTGTTGTAGTTTTACACTTTCTTTTCTGTGACCGTAAGTGTAATATGTGATATCGCCGGTTTCGTTGCTATATGTCAATGACAATTGGGATGCGCATATTTACTTACGTTGATGACTTGTGCTGTTATGTGTTGCTGGATATGTTATATTGGATCGTCGTGTTTGAATAGCCGGGGTTTTTTTATGTGAGATGAGTGTTTTTCATTTTCATTCATGTAAAAACTTGTATGTAATATTCTTTTTTTTGGGGCACTTCCAGGTTGCGGAAGATGTCACCCTTTGTATATTATTTACTTTTCCGCACTAGGATAGACCCAAGGAGGAGAGCACAAGTAACCGGGTTCTGGAGTCCAGTGGGAGACCAACTCGAGGAGTCGAGTCCGGGTCTCCTAACTCTAGAATTGGTAGGGTTGCTTGCCACTCTCGTAGGGGTCTAGGGGTGTGGGTTTGGCTATTCATCACGACCGTGGAATCCGTGTTTTATACTGGCTCGTATTGAAAACACGGACGTCCTAGTATATCCAATATTTCATATGATTCTTCTGCTGCGATATCTGTGATGTGATCATGTGATGTTCTGTGATAGATACAGTATATAGTATATATGATATATTATATAGGCGTTACTTATGTTTTACACCCGCGCTAGCCCTGCCCTGCTCTGCCGTTAGTTACCTAACCTAACGGTGCACGAGGGGACATCGAGGCGAATGCGGATGGCATAAGTGTACGTCGTATTTATCTGTGATGACTAGGTAACTTAAATGATGGGACTTCATTAATGTGATTAATGAAATAAAAGAAACCTAAGATGTTGTAGAATCGAATTTCAAAATAAGACAGGTAGCTACAGTTCTTGCTTTGCACAGCGGTATATGTGATATATCCTGCACCTTATTCGATGAGGAAAGGACCGAGATCCCTTCACCGGGAGTGACTCCTTTAGCAATAACTGGCAGATGCTACACACTCGGTTTGTCTTTTGATTGCTTTTAAGTGTTTTTGCTTTGCACAGTGATATATACGATATATCCCGCACCTCATTCGACGAGGAAAGGACCGACGATCCCTTCACCGGGAGTGACTCCTTTAGCAAAACTAGAAAAAGCCTCAAAAGCACTCCATTTTAAAATCATTTGATTCTACAACGATATCAAGTTCATTACGCAATAGGTTTTCAGAAAAACCTGTCGTAGCCCTCCGTCATTTCAGATAAGTACTAGTTAGTATTCGTGCTGCGGTAGTTTGGCATTCGTCAAGGCGTAGTGTACGGTAGCTAACTAGTATTTATCTGCTTGAGCATATGATGCGATTGGATTAGGGTATTCGTACGGCGTTGTTTGGCATTCGTCAAGGGTCGTGCGGGTGGGTTTAATTCGATCAAGAAATGTACGGGTTGAACTTGACTAGTGGACTATGGGTTGTTTGGCATTCGTCAAGGTCATAGAACACTAGGGGCAAAATATTATCGGGAATTTCAAGTGTTGAAATTTGCAATGAGATTGCATACCTTCTATGAGATAGTTGGATCCCAATACCCGCTGCGAGTAAGAGTTACTCCTGGGAGAGTTTTACACATTACAATTAGCCGATCAAGTAGGTGTCTAGAAACGTGTCAACGGGGTTACGCCTCTGAGAAAACGAGGTTTACATTAATTAGGTCCGTGTGAAAGCATGGGGAACCTCCCTCAAAGTACCGACACTGGCCTGGCTGAAAGATTGGCGAACTTGTAGCGTGTAATTAATCCCGGCTAGTCTTTCCTTTTAAGGTTTGAAGGAAGATTTGATAAAAAGCAGTGGGAGCCATCCTGATTAGATAAAATAAAAACCAATCTATTCTTGCAAGAGCGCATGCTGAGTGTTTTCTTCTCTGTCTCTCCAGGTAGCGACCATATCACGCCTTAATCAAGATAATAATACGGATCTTTGACCGAACCCGCTTGTTATACTGAGCTGGGGAACGTTGGTCCCGCTCCAACTTATAATTGTTATAAGACAGAGCAGGAAATTGGGGATTACCAGAATTCCCGTGCCGCCCAAACGAAGAGAGTGCATGCTGATGCATCATCTTCGGGTGTGTTCATTACAAAGAACTGTTTCTCTGTATCCTCTACGTCCTGGGTATTTGATACCGGATCAGAATCCCATATATGTAATCTGTTACATAGGGCTACAGAAAGGTAGAGAACTGAGAACGGGTGATAAGTTTCATGAGGCAGAAAACGGGGCAAGTGTTGCAGCCTAGTCTGTTGGTCACTGTCACCCTGTATTCCAAATACATTGATTCTGAACGAATGTTATTAAATACCGAACCTGATATACAAAATCATATCTATCTCTTTATTAGTAAAGAAATGATAAAATTTTGTATTGTTGGATAATGTTTTGAACATTTCCTATATCAAAAGTTGATCGGTTCAGGCACGTTATCTAAAAGCATTGATGTTCTAAATCAAACTGCAGTTCTTAGTATACGGAACACACACAAGAGGAAGAGTTCAGAAATGAACGAATCCTTCTTGAGGCATTGTAGACTTGGTCATATCAATGTGACCCGACTAGCTGAAGTTACATGTAGATGCATATTTAAATCAGTTTGAATCTACATCTTGTGAAACTTGCCAGTCATGTCACAAAGATATAATGACACCAGCTCTGTTTATTGGAAATAGAGAAAGAGTTAGTGAACTCTTGGGATGATACATGTTGATGTATGTAGGTCTCCTGTTTACACATGCCAGGACTGGTTCTTTGTACTTCATTACATTCTCTGATGATCTTTCGAGATTCGGACCTATGTTCCTGTTGAAACACAAGTCCGAACCTTTTAAGATATTCACAGAATATAAGTTAGAAGTAGAGAACCAAAATACAGGTATAAGTATTATGTCCTTTGATGTGATCAAGGAGGAGAATACTTGAGCACGGAATTCCTGGATTATTCTAAAGGAGAATGAGATTCTCTCTCAGCATTACTCCTCCATATACACTATTGCACGATGGTATGTCGGGGCGGAGCAGATACACCCTATCTGATATGGTGTGCTCTATGATGAGTACTACTGAGTTACCTTTTTCCTTTTTGGGAGTTATGCACTTGAGAAGCTGCATACCTATTGAATAGGGTTCCAATCAAATCAATTGCCTACCATTTCATATGTGATATGGAAAGGGAAGAGCCCATGTCTTAAGTTAGTTAAGATTTGGGGTTGTCTGGCCTATGTCTAAAAGCAAAATCCGGACAAGCTCGAGGCAAGATCTGTTATGTAGAACTGGAAATGTTCCAGCTATACGAACTACAGCAGATGATTTGGTAAAACCAAATGATTCAGTAGATTCCAACGAACCTCAGCCTCTCCGCCGATCTAGTAGGGTTCCTCACCCACCTGAGAGATACTTCGGTTTCTCGATGACAGAGGGAGCGAGGATTGCATCATGAGATGATGACCCAACTAGTTTCGAGCTGGCCATCAGGAGTGGGACTCTGTAAGAATGGCTGGATGCTTAGCGATCTGAGATGGAATCCATGTACACCAACAAAGTATGGACTTTGGTTGCTATATCTGAAGGGTTAAATCCCCATCAGGAGCAAGTAAATCTTGAGAAGATTACTTGGTGTAGATGGAAAAGTTGAGACTTTCAAAGCTAGACTTGTTAAAGGTTTGCATCATTGACCAGGTGTGGATCATGAGGAAATCTTTTTCTAAGGAGCTATGCTTAAGTCCATCCAGATCCTACTTGCCACGGCTACATACCATGACTACGATCTCTGGTGGTTGGGTGTCTTGACTGCTTTTCTAAATGATGATTTGGAAGAGAGCGTCTATAAGTACACAGCTAGAGGGCTTCGTAGACAGTGGGAGCAGCGGAAACGTGTGCAAGATGTTTTATAGGATAAAGCAGGCATCGCGGAGTTGGAACGTCTGTTTTGATGAAGTAGTCAAAGAGTTTGACATCATCAAAATGGTAGATGAACCTTGTATAAACAAAAAGGTAGTAGAGAGTATGGTGACGATCCTCGTAGAGTACGTGGATGACATACTCTTGATAGGGAAGGAGTTTCCTATGCTACGCTCAATCAATCTCCGATTATCACAATGATTCTCCATATAGGACCAAAGTGATACCTCCTAAATCCTGGGTTTTGGATCTATGAGATAGATCTAAATGGATATTAGGACACTCACTAGTTGTAGTGAGATGGTATCAATTGATCCTGGGAAGAATCACTGGAAGTGTTCCAGGGTGATAATGACGACTGAGTGTCAGTCACAGGCATTGTCTTTACCCTCAGTAAAGGGACGGTATGTTGGAAGAGTTCCAAGCTAGATACCGTGACATACTAGACGATAAAGGCTGGATACATCACTACTAAAGATACTACCAAAGAGGCAGTCTGGGTGTATATTAGTTCATAAGATGAACTTTGTTCCTCCCATTGTGTGACAATGGAGTTGTGGCTTATGCCAAGGAACGCCGGTCCCATCAGTGATCCAGACATATTCTAAGGCAGTGTCACCTGATCATGGAGATGGATGTTCTCCAAGGTGATCGAGGTTTGGAGAGTAGACTCAGAGGACAACACAGCGGATCCACTCACAAAGGCCTGTTCCCAGAGAGAGACTTTTATGGGATGGTTGAGTATGAGATACTACAACCACTGCTACAGATGGCCCTAGTGCAAGTGGGAGATTGTTAGTTATATGTATGCCCTAGAGGCCATTACTATACATAGGATGTATATTGTAGTGGATGCTGGGCCATATATAGGGAGGACTTTCTTGCTCGACATGATAGTATGCTATCTGGTTACTCTTTACCTTAACGTGTATACTGTTTGTCTCTCTGTTACATGTTGGTAAAGCCCTTAGGATGTGTGCTTGACTACCTGGACTATGATGCGGATCATACTAGTGGGGACATGGTAGTCCATAAGTACATCCTTCAAAGTCCCTAGTCGTGGGTGTATCGAGACGGGGCATCGATATACCAGAGTAGACTAGCGTATACCTTCTCGACCCATACAGATGGGCGATGGATGATCCCATATCCATTGGTGTTTGACATGAGATTATATACGGGTGCTCAGTGGAGACTGGGTACACTGGACGGACTCGCCGAGAACTCCCAGATGGTATTATACCTTACGTCAGATGGCAGTTCTTTGGTGACACTGGTACAGAGTAGTCTGTTGACCCGAGATCGTCATAGAGTCTTGTGTGGTTCCCACTGTGCTTTGATTTCCATCTTACCACGTCCAAGAGGGCGTGCAAAACGGTGGTTTTTGGGTACAGTCCCGAGTCACATGGAGGCAATGAGCGATAGGAGGGGATTCGTCTCTCCTGGTATAGGGGGTTGATGTTGCGCTGTGTTCGATTGGCTATAACCGGAAATCCCTGGCCAGGGTTGCTGAGATTTACTGGTAAGTGTTACCAGTAGTTTCTCGAATTGTTATAGACCTCATATCGACACGACTTATCGAGCTATTGGGGTCTGACGTTTACCACGCCTAGGCGAGATATGCGACATATCAGACGATCAGACCGGACTGTATGGTAGTGTTACTGGTTGGATTCACTGGAGTGTGAGCGGGCTTGCTCGTCGATCTTCTCATCGCTCAATACCCGGGTGGCCGTTACGTTTAGCAGACCGCTTGCGGCTTGTGGGTTTTTGATATGATCATCACCTGCTGCCGGCGTATTGACGAGTCTTTAGAGTCCTACACAGAGGTTTCCTGGCTCAAGCGAAACGGAATAGGAGCGCATATGAGATATGTGCGGGACCGAGAATATTGCGTGTATGTGATACCGTATTCTATTCTCGCGATGAATGTATCGATTGGTTGTATGCGATATAACCTGGTTATCGAATCAAGGGTTGATTCGATAAGCCGATACATCGGACATTAGTCGGTTGTATGCGATATGACCGGATCGTTAAATCAAGTGTTGATTTAATGATTTAATGTATAATTATATATTTGATATATTACTTTGCATTAACTAGTATCGGTTCACTTTAAAGGATTTTCTCACTTGGATATACAAGTTGTATATGTGATATACTTTTTGTGCATATTATTGTATCATGTTTGATGATACATGTTTACTTGGTTAAGTGTAAAGAATTAAACCATGGTTAAACTTATGATTAGGGTTTTATTTCCTTTTCTCATTTATTTATCTATTTATTCATTTTGGAAATAAATAAAAAGGCATAAAGAGAAAATGGTGGCTAATTTTGTTTCATATTGAAGCTTCTTGAAGACTTTGACCAAGTGACCATTTTGTCTCATGCTTAACCCTAACCATTCCATTTAACCATGATTAACTCTCTACACATTACCATGGTTTGAATATGATAAGTATTCATTTTCTTTTGGATTTAAATTAACTTATCATATTCATTTCTTTCTTCTTCTTCTTCTTCATCACATGAAGAAAGCTTGCTACTATAATGGCAACTTGAGAAAACAAGTGAGAAATCCAATTCTAAAGTGAACCCACTTCCTATTTCTTCATCCTCTACCTCTTGCCAAGTAGTATAGGGTGTTTCCTTCACAAGTTTTCATGGCTTGGTGAAGGTGGAGCTTGATCTAGTGATGCCTCGACGTAGATCATCTTCGGCACGTCGTCGATGACCTAGCCCGCTTTTTCTCCGATGAAGCCGACGCTAGAGCCCGGGATTTGATATAGACAGCGAGGAGACTTCATTGCGGAGCTATGGAGGTGGACCGGATCTACAAAGGTTGTATTTCCGTTCTCTTAGTAAAGTAGTTTACTAGTTGCATCTTTCGCCTAAAAATCTAGCCAACGATCTTGTTAGGGTTTCTCGGCACCGTTAAAATTTGAAATTGGCATGGTTGATGCCTTGTGAGACCTCTTAGGCGTGCCTAGGAACTCTACAGAAAGAGCACTATACTATTTAAGTCGAGTCCTACTGGGGGCAGAAAGCAATTATTCCCCCATTGAAAAACACTGCCTGGCGTTGATCTTCGCGATAACAAAGCTCAGGCACTATGCGTTGGCGCACGAAGTCCGTCTCATCTCGAAGGTGGACCCTCTTAAATATTTAATGTCAAAAGCCATATTGACGGGATGACTCGCTAAATGGGCTCTGCTCTTGATGGAGTTCTCGATAACCTATCAACCTCTCAAGGCAGTGAAAGGCCAGGCCATCGCCGACTTCCTCGCTGAGCATCCGATACCCGCCGATTCTCCTTTGAATTACGATCTTCCAGACGAACATGCGTTTGACGTGATCGACGGTGGTGATACCTGATGGGAGCTTTATTTTGACGGAGCATCCTCCATGAAGAAGTGCAAACAAAATACCCCTGTAATCAAATCAGGGGTAGGACTCATCTTTGTAACTCCATAAGGAGGGATAATGCGCTTTGCTTTCTCCCTAACAGAGCCGAGGACGAATAACGAAGCCGAATACGAAGCTTTGATAGCAGGCCTCGAGATCGCCATTGACATGGGAATTGAAAACCTCCTCATATACGGAGATTCTCAACTGGTCGTTAGTCAAGTAAACGGCGACTACCAAACGTGCAAACCGGAGTTGGTGAAGTACGGTGAAAAGGTGCAACAACTGTTGACCAAAATTCCCTCCTATACTTTGGAAAGCATACCACGCGCGGAAAATAGCAAAGCGGACACGTTAGCTAAGCTCGCTAAAGAACTGGCTGACGAGAACCTCGATGACGTCAGAATCGTGGTACAAAGCCGTCGAGTGCTCGCCCCGGCAGAAATATCTCCGGAATCATCCGAAGAAAAGGGAGCGACTGAGCAGACGACCTTACAAATAAAAGAACGAGAAAAGGCTGAGGATTGGAGGGAAGTCTTCATAGACTACTTTAAGTCCCATCAAATGCCCGAAGATGCGTCCACGAGACATCAGCTCATGAAACGAGCTCTGTCTTTCGCCTTCGTTAACGATACTTTATACAAGAGGTCGTTTGATTCTCTGTGGTTGAGATGCCTAGGACCTGACGAAGCGAAAAGAGTCCTTCAGGAAGTTCACGATGGACTCTGCGGTTCTCACCAAGCAGGCCCAAAGATGAAGTTGAAAATAAAATGGATGGGCTACTATTGGCCCACGATGATTCAGGACTGCCTCGAATATGCGAAGCAATGCCACTCATGCCAAATCCATGGGGACTTTATCCACCAACATCCAAATCCATTACATCCAACAGTGGCTAGCTGGCCATTCGAAATGTGGGGGACTGACATAGTCGGCCCCATCGAACCAGCATCGTCCAGAGGACATCGTTTCATCCTGGCGATGACCGATTACTTCTCCAAATGGGCAGAGGCAGTACCGCTGAGGGAAGTGAAGACGGAGAATATCCTCCATTTCTTCAAGACGCATGTCATATATCGGTTTGGAACCCCATGACGGATCATCTCCGATAACGGGCCAGCCTACAGGAGCCACAAGATCAGCCGCTTCGCGCAACAACATAATATAGACTGGAGGTATTCTTCGGTTTATAATCCGCGAGCTAATGGTTTATCCGAGGCCTTCAACAAGACCCTGACGAAGATCATGAAAAAGACGGTGTCCCGAAATAAGAAAGACTGGCACGAGAGACTGCAAGAGGCTCTTTGGGCGTATCGAACTACGTTCAAGACGGCCACGAACACAATGCCATACGCGTTGGTATTCGGTACAGAAGTAGTACTCCCCCTCGAGATAGAGTTACCCTCTCTACGAGTGGCAGTCCACTATGAGCTGACGAACGAAGAAAATGCTCACCTTCGGCTTGAGGAGCTTGATGCCCTTGAAGAAACACGGCTCATAGCGCAACAAAATCTGGAAGCTTATAAAGCAAAGATGACGCGCTCATATGAAAGATTGACCCGGCCGAGGACATTCCGCCAAGGCGAACTCGTGCTAGTGGTCAAAAGGCCTATGATCCCCAATCGTGCCAAGCGAGGAAAATTCGAGCCAAACTATGAAGGCCCGTACATAATAGATAAGGTCTACCAGGGTGGGGCTTATCTACTCATGGATATGCACGGTGAAAGGCCTTTCAGGCCAATAAACGGTCGCTTCCTAAAGAAATACTACGCTTAATGAGCCACAGCTTAGGTCAATGATAGACGACGACGACGACTATGTCCGCTCGCTATCATCCTAAGCTCAAGCTTTATTAGTAGTATCCAGCCTTCTTAATGACGGACCGAAACGTCCTTAAACTAATAGCGGACCGAAACGTCCTTAAACTAATACCGCAGCATCCGTAGGCTGACGAGATAAAAAAAAAAGAAAAGAAAAAACGAAAAATATAATAAATAAAAACGGTATGTCCATAAGCAAAAAGGGCATGGATGAAAACCCGAAAGGGCTCCGTGAATAAAAACAGCAGGGCTACCGGCGAGTGTTCGTGAAAACCCGAAAGGGCGCGACCTCGTAAAAAGAAAAAGAAGAAGAAAATAAAAAGAATAAAAAAAAACGGTATGTCCATAAGCAAAATGGGCACGGATGAAAACCCGAAAGGGCTCCGTGAGTAAAAATAGCAGGACTACCGGCGAGGGTTTGTGAAAACCCGAAAGGGCGCAACCTCGTTAAAAGACACTTATAGGGTCCTCTCGACCTTGTAGGAAGAAACCATCTGCGTGAGATCCTTACGACTCACAAGGTTGCAGCACACTTAGGGATCCACACGATTCCTAAGGAGAAAATACACTTGCAAGATCCTCACGACTCGTAAGGAGAGCTCTCTTATGAGACCCTCACGGATCATAAGATTTGAAAGTCTTAAGTTACAGAGACCTAAACCTATGCTTAAGCAACCCCCACAACCTTCGATATTGCCCTACAAGTGGTCCAATACTGGCTCTTGTATACAATCCAAGGGCGCGAATAAACATTTCCCTAACAAAGTCCCATCCGAGACTGGGGATATGTTCGCATGGTGAACAACCCTTGTAAATCCTCTCAATTTACAAGGAGAAAACCATTCTGTAGCATCCTTACGACTTACAGAGGAACAAACACTTAGGAATCCTCACGATTCCTAAGGAGAAAATACACCTACAAGATCCTCACGACTTGTAAGGAGAAATACCTTTGTGCGACCCTTACGGCTCATGAAGTCAAAAGCCTTAGTCGACAGGATCTTAACCCTGTTCGCTAAGCCACCCTTGTTCGACGTCGACAGAGGCAGATGATGATTCGCTCCTGGCAATATCCCAGTTGTAGCGGTGCTGATGCCGAAATCGGTGTCTAATTTCAGGTTTACGGCGAAAAGCCAGTAGGCCACACATGCATATGAAATAGCCGAAATGATGGGGCAACTTGCAATAAAAAGCAGCAAGTAAAAATGTATGCATGCAAAATAGCCAAAATGATGGGGCAACTCGCAATAAAAAGCGGCGAGTAAAAATAAAATAAATAGCCGAAATGATTGGGCAACTCGCAATAAAAAGCAGCGAGTAAAAATAAAATAAATAGCCGAAATGATTGGGCAACTCGCAATAAAAAGCAGCGAGTAAAAATAAAATAAACAGCCGAAATGATCGGGCACCGCGAAAAATAGCCGAAATGATTGGGCAATCGCGACCTTCGCGATATAAAAGCTGAAATGATAGAGTATCGCGGAAATAAAACAAAAAAAAATGATGATAAAACTTTTGCCCTACAGTTGAGATCACATCGATCCCTGTATACAATCCAAGGGCGCAAACAAAGAAGGAACCTTACTTTCCCAACAGGCTCCGCCAGAAAACAAAGCCAAATCTCGACGGTTCATCCCAACCCCGAAGGAGCCAGTGTCTTCGGCAAAATACTTCGACTCGAGGAAACAAGTGTCCTTGACGAAGAAAATCCTGATTCGCGTCGCCTCGCAGAGCAACCAGTGTCTCCGTGGGAAATTCTCGATTAGTTTCAACACCAGGGAAACAAATAATCCTTGGCAAATACCTCGACTCAGGGAAACTAGCGTCCTTGATGAGAGCCTCCTGATTCGTGTCGACTCGCAGAGAAATCAGTGTCTCCGCGGGAAATTCTCGATTCGTTTCAACATCAGGGAAACAAATAATCCTTGGCAAATACTTCGACTCGAGGAAACAAGTGTCCTTGACGAAGAAAATCCTGATTTGCGTCGACTCGTAGAGCAACCAGTGTCTCCGTGGGAAATTCTCGATTCGTTTCAACACCAGGGAAACAAATAATCCTTGGCAAATACCTCAACTCAGGGAAACTAGTGTCTTTGATGAGAGCCTCCTGATTCGCGTCGACTCGCAGAGCAACCAGTGTCTCCGTAGGAAATTCTCGATTCGTTTCAACACCAGGGAAACAAATAATCCTTGGCAAATACCTCAATTAAGGGAAACTAGCGTCCTTGATGAGAGCCTCCTGATTCGCGTCGACTCGCAGAGCAACCAGTGTTTCCGTGGGAAATTCTCGATTCGTTTCAACACCAGGGAAACAAATAATCCCTGGCAAAATACTTCGACTCGAGGAAACAAGTGTCCTTGATGAAGAAAATCCTAATTCGTGTCGACTCGCAGAGCAACCAGTGTCTCCGTGGGAAATTCTCGATTCGTTTCAACACCAGGGAAACAAATAATCCTTGGCAAATACCTCAATTCAGGGAGATTAGCGTCCTTGATGAGAGCCTCCTGATTCGCGTCGGCTTGTAGAGAAACCAGTGTTTCCGCGGGAAATTCCCGGTTCGTCTCAACTTGCAAGATGAAGACTAAGGCAGCAGGGATTAAAAAAAAACTTGCTTCCTGAACAATGGGACCCTGCAAGTCGGTCTAAAAACAGTCTCTTGCATACTATTCATAGGTCTCACTCTTTAAAGTCGAGCTTCGACAAGGAGGGAAACAACCGTTTACGGGTCCTCTCGACTCGTAAGAGGGAAAAATTCTCTTATAGGATCCTTACGACTTATAAGAGAAGACATTCTTAGGAATCCTTACGATTCCTAAGGAGAAAACTCACCTATGAGATCCTCTTGATCCATAGGAGAAAAGTCTCTATGAGACCCTCACGGCTCATGGAGTTGAAAAGTCTTAGGCGGCAGATAATCTGCCGGCCTAAGCCATCGATATCTCTTAAAAAAAAACTAAGTTATCTGCCAATTATGTTTATCAAGTCAACATGCTGATAATGAGAGAAAGAGAGAAAGCGAAAGAGTATACAAGACATTGCAGAGAAAAATGTGTATCTTTATTCATTAACTCAAAGAAGTACAAGGTGAACAGTATAAAAGAATAAAGAATGGATACATGTTATTCGAAAAAGAATTTTTTTACAAGTTTATTGGTACAAAGGCAGCTATTGGGAAGGAAGCGTCTTGCATAGCTTCAGCAATTGTTCGCGCACTTCCTTCCACGCCTTTTCTTGATCTGCCACCACCGCCATTTCTGCTTCCACCTGAGCCCTTTGCTGCAAGAGAGATGCAAGCCGCTCTCCAACGGCCTGCTGAGTGGCTTCGCGGCCGTAGACATTGCACTCGGCAGCGCCAAGCTTCTGCTTCAGATTCAGCCCATGTGAGATACGCTCCAGAAGAACTTCGAAGACAGCCTTCACCTCAGCAGCGTTCGCCTCAACTTCGGCACGTAGGCAAGTAGTTTCGCTTGAAGACTCCTGGCACTCCTTCAGCCTCAAAGCTGTTTCTTGTTCCAAATGGTGGAAATGAGAAGTGCTTTGCTCGAGCCACGCTGCCCGTTGAGTACTCACGGCCAAAACCTCGAGGGCAGGACGCGTCGACTCCAGCTGATGAAGCCGAGCCTCAATTTCCCGGCAGTGATTAACCCAAGATGCGACGATGCCCTCGTCATGGAAATTAGCAAATATCACCAGCATCGGGTTAACCGTCGTAGCGAAATCTGCAGCAGACGTAGGAGTCTCGACGTCGAGTTCCTCGATGTAGTCGCTCAGCATGCGCAAACTATTCGCGGCACCTTTCGAGGACGGACGTCTCTGGGAAGGGCCTGCCGGCATTGTAATGTGAGACTCAAAAGACGCCGAGACCGGAGCGACAGCTGAAAAGACAAAATACGATTAGATGACGGTTTGAGAAATATGGAAAAAGTCATTGGTGAGATAGTCTAGTATACCAGTTGAAGCAGGTGGCAAGGCCGGAAGGGCCGGTGGCGCGACCGATCTTTCGTCCCCCCCTCGATTTGTAGCACTGCAGCCGGGACGAGAAAAAGTTAGAAATAATTCCATCACTGGAAAAGAAAGATATCAGTCGAGAACTATACTCACCAGCGCCACCAGAGGGAGAAGCGAGTTCCGGTTGGAAGGAGAAGTGTGGGAGCAACACTTGATAAAGATAGTTAAAGAGCACTCCTGAAAAGACATAACAGTACGATTTTAGTACACAAATTATACGTCTGAAAGATAAGATTAATAAGTTGCAAACCCATACCTTCCAACATCTTCGATGGTATGAGAGAGGGTTGAGAGGTGACCACCGCCAAGGCAGTTGTTGAAGGCGCTCCCTCGAGCAGTGGGGCATCGGCGCTGGCTGCACCTGCGTTACGAACAAAGGTGAACTTGTCAGAAAGGATTGTAAGGTAAAGAAAGACAGCAACTTGGGATTTACCTGATGAGCTGCCGGCTGAAACGGAGGCGACTCCCTCCTCCATCGACATGAGGCCACCGCCCGTGGCCTCATCACCCGACTCAATGGGGGCCGTCGTCGTGCTCGCGCGGCCAGGAGACGGCGGAAGATCGTAGGCGGGGAGGGCAATGATCGGAGCATTGCTGGACTCTTGAGAGAGAGCGGCTGACTCTTCCCCAAGAGACGTGCCCATCTCACCCGCTACTTCTTCGGGCTCCGCGGTCTCCATCGGCTCATCCGCCGTCACCACGAGGTCGCCGGCCTCAAGCGCCTCGTCCGCCACTATCCTGGGCTCAGTTATAATGATCATTTCATCTGCCACCACTTCAGGCTCGGCATCAATGACCTTCTCGGCTGCAGATCCCTCAACCCCCAACTCAGGCTCCGCAGCCCCAGCGACGTTGCCCACCGTCAGCTCGCGTTCGGCCAGTGCCTCCTCCTCTGTTTCCTTGGGTTCGACGATCTCCGCTTCCCTCTCGGCCGGACTTGGCCCTGCAGGATAGAATATATAAGGACCAGCAGCTTTATAATTCTTACAACAAAATTCTGAAAGAAATATTACCTGAAGTGGACTTATCGTTAGCCTCCCTATTGGCACGCACCGCCTGTCTATGAGCCGTAGACAAGGCGACCGGGGGCTCTTCTGATGGAGTATCGGCACGAGGCACGGTGCTTGGGCCCGCTCCAATGGCCAAGGCAGCCCTGCGTGCCTTTGCTTCGCGCCTCAACCGCTTCCTTTCCTCCCGGGCAGTCGTGATAGACCTCTTCGACGCTTTCTTAATTAAGGTGTCGTCGTCCTCGTTTAGAGATGCCTCCAGAGCCTTTAAGGCATCTCTCATCGGCTCTTCAAGACGGACCTCCCGCGGTAGCCCTGAGGAAGCAGGAACATCGACAGCTGGCAGAATATCCGCGTCACTTGGCGGGAACGGCATTGAGGTTCCTGCGATAAAAAGGGAGAGGTTAGATCGACCATAACACAAGGAAAATGAAAACTTGATGAATTTAAACTTACTAAGGCCTAAAGATGCTCTAAGGCGTTCCTCCTCTTGGAAGGTCTTGAGGGAAGCGGCAATGGCTTCTTCAGTTGTGATGCCTGTTGGAAGAAACGAAGGAAAAATGTTAATCAAAGGCAATAATAAAGATATGATGCAATAGAAAATGCGACTAGTGATTACCTGATACCGCAAGCTTAGCCAGCCATGCATCACGCCTCGCCAATCACTCTGAAGCTTCGAGGGCGGCCTCCAAATCCGTGTCATCCGGCATGACTAATCCCTCGTTAGTCCCGTATTCACTCAGTCCCTCAGCATAGGGAGCGTGGGGTTCCTGACCGAACGCGACGTCAGCGGCAAAGAGCGACTTCTTTTTCTTCTTCTGCCCACCAACCCTGGGTGCATCTGGGATCGACTTACGCTTGGCAGCCACTTTGGGGCGGCGAGTCCCGATGTCCGCACCCACGCCAGACTCCGGTGAGGCTACAACCACTGTCTCCACTGGAGCACAGGGTGCTGGTGGTGCATCCGCAATATCAGGGAGCGGCAATCCGCGTGGGGGACTCTGCGCACGCGGTGGCCCGGCTCTAGCATCTTTCAAAGGGGGAACTACCGGGGTCCTTGGCACCAACGGAGCGTTGCGATCGCTACCTGGAGGCGCACCCTTACGGTCGACCAGCAATCGCCTTTCCTCCTTTATAACGGCTCCCGTCGAATGACTGTACCATTCTGTATATACCCTGAGGAGTCATGGGGCGCAGGCCGGTTCACTGATAAAGAAATGGGAGCCCGTGTTTAGACGCATGAAATGATGCAGCGCGCTCTCCATCCCTTCTTTGGTCGCAGCAGGTTCCGATAAGAAAGCCTCCAGCGGTACCCCTTGATTGTAGCTCAGCTGTTGGGCGAAACGATGCGGGTTGTACCTCATGAAAATTGCCGCACCGTTCTGCCTGAACACCAAGAAGCCCGGTCTGATAGAATATAAGTGGAGGGTCTCCCGGGCTGTTAAAACTGAGGCTCCATCCTTAAAAGTGTCTTACAGTGGCCGCACAGCAGTGGTAGATGCCTTTCCAATGGTCAACACCTTGTCGATAAAAGACACCCCGTCTCTAACGGTGTGGGGGCGAAGGAGTAAACCCCTGGCATTTCGTGGCGATGGACTCACAATTGATGCGCCAATCAACTGTATGATGCGAGGGAAAATGCACCTGTCATAGAACGATGGCCTTTTGTGCATGCCGAAGACACCCGACGTGTGTAGCTCGAGCCATGATATGAAATAGTTCATCGGGAAGATCACGTGCAGCACCCCAGGCTCATTAGCATCCGCCGCTCGACTGAGGCCGTGATACAAATGTGCCAAGCCGGCTATCCCGATGACCACTTTTACCCCGATGGTCATCCGGTGAGCAGGGTAAAAGACAGAGGGCTGCATATGGCGAGAATGCATTGGGAGCGCAAACCAACTCAGCCATAGCCCAAGAAATCCTAAGAAGAAGGCCTCTTCGTCCATCTCAGGGGCTGCAACTTCCGCAAAAGACATGGTCGGGGAGTTAGGAAGAAAAAAACCCTTTTGGTCTATTTCCTTCGCCGGTAGGTTGTCCAAACCTAAACCGAAAGGGTCCTCGAGGGTGGCAAACTTGGCAGCTTCTGCCGGCAGGACACTTGGGTGAAGGAACCGGGCAATGAAATCCACGAAGCTGACTCTGCGACTCCCACGTTCGATGAAAAGGGCCTCGTAGATGTTCAACAGCTTGATCAAACTTGGGAATTGGTGTTGAACAACATTCTCCGGTGTGAGGCCCCTTACCGCCGGCTTGGCACCGAAAACATATTCGTCTATCGGGAGCAACTCCTCATAGTGCTCCCCTATAACCGGTAAACCGGAGACTTCTGTGAACTCCTCCATAGAAATCGACACTTCCCGATCCACTGTGAGGAAAGTGTGAGTGGGAATGTTCCACTGCTCCAAGAAAGCCTTGAACCACCAAGTGGGAAGCGTAGGATACTGGAAGAGAGAGACGTAGACTGCGGTGTACAACCCTAACCTTATTAACTGCGACTTGTTCGTCGACAGGATATACCGAGCCCACGGCAGATAGCCGATCGGGTGGCGGGGGATCAGATCTATGTTATATGATTGCCCCCAAGGGCGCACCTCGCCTTGACAGATTCGGCGTCCCAGAATATCCAAAACCATGGGACGCTGAACCGGGTTTGCATCTATGGCCGGATGAAGAAAGCCTTTCGATGTCCAATCAACCATCTCCACGGCGTACTGCACCGGGGGTAGGCTAGCGTAATGAATTGCCGTGATGGGTTCTGACGGTACTGCGCAAGTGAAGCTGCGTCGACCCATAATAATTTGATTATACCATGACCCCCAAAGGTGGAGACTCTTATATTCCGGGTCGTGGTCCTTGATCATGGCTAAGACTTCACGGTCCAAAGGCGCTTCAGGGAACCTTTCCTCCGAGCGAGCGAACGGGAATGAAGTATCGAGAGACATGATCGCTGCAAGTGAAAAGAAATTAGCCGTCAGTGTTGTAATTCCAACGCTTGGCGTTTGAAAAAATTCATTAATTGATTAATTAAATTAAAGATTAATTAAAATAAAATTAATTAATTACACTACACAGCAGTGCAGTGGGTAGGGGACCGAAGGGGGACCCATAAAATCTGGATGACAATACGTTAATAAGACAACCCCATCATTAGATGAGATTGTCAGTTGGTCCCCGAGAGAATATTCCCATTAATAAAAAATATCTCTAGAGGTAAGAAGAAAATCTCCTCTTTCAGAGCAAAGCTCTGTCACAGAGTGACACTTGTCAAACTCTGGTCTCAGGGGAATAAGATTCCTTAAAAGAGCTTAGCTCTGTGATGATGATGAGAAAATCTATTTAAACTCCTAAAGAAATCAAAATTTTTGAAGACTCTTAGGAGTTCTTCACTTTTAGATCAAAAGATCTATTTTGGATCCATGAGCAAAGCTCTGCTCATGGGTTAAAACCCATGAACAAGATTTCTGTAGATCTATGGATTCGTGAGAGCAAAATTCTGTTGATGAAACCCCAAAAGGAATTTCTTTAGATCAAAAGATCTATGAGAGCAAAGCTCTGTTGGTTAAAATTGATTTAAATTAATTACTACCTAAAGTTTTCTAATTTTGGGAAATGAGAGCAAAGCTCTAGAGTTCTGAAAGCAAGAGCAAAGCTCTGAAATTCTTAAGTAAGAGCAAAGCTCTGTAAATCAAAATCTAGAAAATGGTGAAGATTTTCTAAGGGCCAGGGGTCCTATTTATAAGGCGCTTGCGCCCCTTCAGCTCACCCTTTGATCCAACGGTCAGGATCTTGCCACCACTGCACTCACGTGCGCGCCACGTGAGCGCAACGGTGGGGGGGCATTTGTTTCCCCCAATCAGAGCAAAAATCTGTTTGAATTTCAAAATTCAAATATTCGAAGCAACGCTTCAGATTCTTTGCGCTGCGCGCAACGCGCCACGTGTCAAAAGCTGTTACATCAGCGCAGTGCCCAAGGCAGCGCGCCCAATCAGAGCAATGCTTTATTTAAAACAAAATTAAAGAAAGCAACGCTTCAGATAATCTACGCTGTGCGCTGCGCGCCACGTGGCAGCGCAGCTGCGCTGCGCTGTGCGCTGCGCGCCACGTGGCAGCGCAGCTGCGCTGCGCTGTGCGCTGCGCGCCACGTGTCAGCGCAGCTGTGCTTGCGCAGCTGCGCTGCGCTGTGCGCTGCGCGCTGCGTGACACGTATCACGCGTTGGGGCAGTTGCGCCAAACAGAATTAAGATTTTAAAGAATCTTTCTGTTCTTATTAAAACAAGAAGATTTTCTTCTGTAAAACAGAAGCCCTTGGATCAAAGATCCAACGGTGGGGAAAATTCCCCAAATCACTCAGAGAAACATATCTTTAACAAATTTAACTAATTTATGGGCACTATATAAAGGACCCTAGACCTCAATTCAAGAGGAGGAACATTGTGAGAAATCAAGAACTTCAAACAGAGAGAACTCTGAAGAAATTTCAAGAAGAAAAGGTAAAAACCTTTAAGATAGAAGGATTTCTTTTAATAGATCATTGATCTAAGAACAAGATCAATGATCTCCAATAAAAATAATAATAATAATAGTGCTTTGCACTTATGAACCATTGGTTCTGCAATCTAAAAGATTCTCAAATTAATAGTGCCTTGCACTTGCAAAACTGCACTGTTGCGTTCTTGGGTTGGCGCAAGCCACCAGAGAGCGCCACGTGTCAGCACCTGAACTATTTGCGCTAAGCGCTTTTGAAAAAGAGCCTTGCTCTATGAACTTGGCACAACTCACCAGAGCGCGCCACGTGTCATCAGCGCAAGCGCAGCGCACTGGTGCAGCGTACTGCGCTTGCGTGACACGTGTCATTACCACGAGCGCTTGCGCTTATTGATTGGCGCAAAGCGCCTGACAAATGCAATGCATTATTTACTAAAGGGGCAGGCCCAAATCAGAAAGGCCTGGTAGGCCAAAATAAATTGCAAAGCAATAAATGGGCTGAGTCCAAGTAAAATTGATGCTCTGCATCATTTATAAATGGGCAGAGCCCAAGTAAAATTGATGCTCTGCATCATTCATAAATGAGCAGAGCCCAAACAAAATAAAATGCAATGCATTAAAAAGGGCAGAGCCCAAAACAAAACAAAAATGCTATGCATTCTTAAACAGGGGCAAAGCCCTAGTAAAGGCCTAATGGGCCAAACGCAAATAAAAATGTTGAACATTTTCAACTGGAATTAACCCAATCATGGCCATAAGTCCTCAAATTAAATTGACTAAGCAAAATTGCTCTCCTAGATCAATTTACATCCGGTTCGAGAGTACATCTCCGAACTCCTTTGACACCTATCGTTGTAATCCTTCAACGACGTCAGAGAGGTGACGGGTCCCGACGACCACACACCCATACGGACTGCGGGGTTCCTAAACTCGTGGACCGAAACGTCCTTAAACTAATATTGGACCGAAACGTCCTTAAACTAATGTTGGACCGAAACGTCCTTAAATTAATACTTGTCCCATAATGGGAACGTTGGACCGAAACGTCCTTAAACGAATGATGGACCGAAACGTCCTTAAACTAATGATGGACCACCACGTCCATAAACTGGAGATGGACCATCACGTCCCTAAACTGGAACATGGACCACCACGTCCCTAAACTGGAACAATAGAGCCCCCAAATGCTCTTTTGCCGGATCTAAACGGTCCCATTTAAGTTGATCTTAGCCCCAAACACGGCTAACGTATCCTTAAACATTCAAATAGACTATAAAACTCCAAATCGACTTTGGTTCAAGGGTACATCTCTGAACTCCTCTGACACCTATCGTTGTAATCCTTCAACGACGTTAGAGAGGTGATGAGTCCCGACGGCCATATATTAAATGGATCACCATGTTAAGTTGATCTTAGTCTCAAATCAGACTAACGTATCCTTAACGAACGTTTAAGTTTATCTTAGCCTCAATACGGCTAACGTATCCTTAAACTAAAAACACCAAACCCAAATGTAAGTAAATACGAATTTGGACTAATCCACGTCCTACAGGCGACGGCATAACTTAGTCTCCGTATACAATCCACGGGCATCCACAAACAAAAAAAACACACACGACACGAAGTGAAATTCTGGAGAAGGAGAAAATGGCTACCGCGATACGGTAGCGTAATTAACTGTAGGGGCTTGCGCCTGCAGGGAAGAGCGTCCCCACAATAAAAAAAAACCCCCTCAAGTGAGGGGGAATCTGACGAAGTCTGCTACACCGGCTGCATCCGTCTAAACCTCCGATACACGGTGCCATAAATCAACTTGGCATCTTCGGAGAGGTAGACGGATAAAACCAATTAGCATCTGCCCCGAATCTCAGGCTAGACGTCTCTCACGTCGGCCGTCTTTCGGAGGGGAACATGTACTCATCTTGGAGTTTGTAGTTTATTCACTCATTTCGGAGTATCTAGTTTATGTACTCATTTCAGAGTTTGTAGTTTATTTACTCGTTTCGGAGTCTCTAGTTTATTCACTCGTTTATGTACTCATTTCGGAGTGTTTTTAGCTTACCTCCCTTGCGTTTACAGCAAACTTGTCCTAACGTTGTATGTAGATAACCCCCATTCTTTTTACGACAGAAGTCCGTTAGGTTTGTGGTACTAGGGTTTTAGTCTATGGTACCGTCGTGTTGGTTGATGTATTCCTCGATATGCAGTCTCTAAGCCGCTGTTCGAGTAGCCCCACGACTGTCGTGTCTCTGATCCCTTCGGGGGCTGGACAAGACGTCTTCAAGTAATCACCTTATGTCATATTACCGTTGGAAGAGCAAGCGTTAGGAATTTTCCATGATTCTTTTTACATGAGGTTAGGCTCAATTCGGAGCCCCGATGAGTCATAACCGCTCCGCTCTAGAGTGGGATGATCTCCAATGGCCTTTCAGGCTTTATATGAGTTGCCGTCATGACCTGAAGCTGGCAATATGCCGTCACTTTGTTTTTTGCTTTGGCGATGTTGTGCCGTTTCTTTGCTGAAGTAGGGTAGACATTTATAGGACCTCTATGCTGTATGTATTGCAATTGAAGCCCGGATCTAGGAATATGCTATTGCTCCAATTTTATTTGATAGTCACGTCTTCATCCTGCTGAAATGAGAGGGAATGCCGCGATAGTCTCTAGGTTGTATATGTACCGTCGAGAATTAGGGCTTGGATTTTGCCATTACTCCATCTTTGCTTTGACCCTTGGGACTTTTTGATGACGCCGCGTCTGCATTCTGCTGGAATGAAAAGAACGTCGAAGTAGTCTCTAGGTTGTATATGTACCATGAAGACTTGGAGCTAGGAGTTTGTCATTGCTCCACTTTTGTTTTGGCTCCTTAGAGCTTTGTTGACGTTGTGTCTGCATGCTGTCGGAATGAGAAGGACATCGGGATGGCTTCTAGGCTGTAGATGTTGCCATCAAAATCTGGAGTTAGGATTTTGCCATTGCTCCACTTTAATTGACCCTTGGGTCTTTGATGACGTTACGTCTGCATCCTGTTGGAATGAGAAGAACGTCGAGCTGATCTCTAAACTGTAGATATTGCCGTCGAGATCTGGTGGAAAAATATGGTTCCTTTCCTTTCGTTTGTGCCCATGGATCGTATACAAGAGTCAATATGGACATACTTACAGGGCAGAAAAGTTTTTTTAATTTCTTTCCGCGATGCTCTATCTTTTCAGTTTTTATGTCGCGAAGGTCGCGATTGCCGAATCATTTCGGCGATTTATCGCGGTGCCCAATCATTTCGGCTATTTTTTTTATTTTTACTCGTTACTTTTTATTGCGAGTTGCCTAAACATTTCGGATGTTTCATATGCATTTTTTTGCTCTCTGAGTTTTATTAAGAGCCAGGAACTTGAGATTTGATATCAATCTTATCATCAGCATCGCTGCAACTGGAATATGTCCAGGAGCGAATCATCATTTTCCATGAGAGGACTTGGAATTTGACACATGTTTAGGCATCATTGTCGCTACAACTGGAATGTTATCAGGAGCGAATCATCTTTTGCCTTTGTCGATTTGAACAAAGATGACTTAGTAGGCAGGGTTAGTGTAAATCCCCGGTTCCGAATAAAATTTTTCTGTATTTTTCCCAACTTCTCTTGGATTTTTCTATTATACATATATATATATATATATATATTTTAATTATTTTTATTACCTAAATTCTAAACCCAATCCTATTCTACCCAACCCAAACCCATGCCCGACTCGACCCGACCCGACCTGCTTTTCCCCCTCTCCTTCTTCCTCACTCCCTCTCTTTTTCCCGCCACTTTTCCCTCTCGCACGCTCCTCCCCGCTTCTCGCGCCTGCGCCCATCATCCCCACGACCCGCGCTCATCCGAGACCCACTCCCACAACGGGCACTTCTTCCAACGGCTCCTCCCCTCGACTCCTCCCTTCCTCGTGCCCACCTCTGCGAGAACGGCTCCACGCTGACGTAGCCTCGTCGCCAACAAGCTCCCTCTCTGCTTCGCTCTCTCACTCTCTCTCGTTCTCCTCCAAACCAAACCCCCACCTCACATCACCGCCTCCTCCGTCGATCTCGTCACGGCAACTTCCAGCTACCCTCTTCCAGCGACGAGCTCACATCACCAACGACCGTGTCAACGTCATTGATCCACCACCTAGACCGCATCCACCTCGACACCAGCACCTCCTCCCGACATGCCGCCCTTGCTGCAACCACCTCGCCGGCAAGCCGCTGAACTCCCCAGCGCTACCATCACCTTTCTCATCTGCTCCCCACCTCCGAGCTGCGAGCTCCAAGCACCCAACACCGAACCCTGCATCCTCACCTGAGCTCCGTCCCCGTCGCCTCCGTGCCTCACCGACCTCTCCGCAACGAGCACCCAGTCGCCTACCTCAGCCGACCTCGCCAGAGCCAGAGCCCACTGCCTCCAGCCGCCACCCGAGCTCGCTGCCGTCGCCGCTGCCTGTGCTATGCCGTGCTTGTGGTCGTGCCTCCGCCGTGTTCGTGTCCGTACGATCGCCATCATTTTGCCGTCGTACTAGGCAAGTGACCGCTAATCATTTGTTTATGCATGCTAAGTAATGTTTTCAATCGTAAAATAAATGAACTTACATAATGCGAAGTATATGCCCCCACACACGTATACATTGATGAAAAATTGTAATTCGATTATTTTAGCGAACCCTTTTAGTTGATTATATTGAATGGAACCTGACTAGGAATTTACTGACCCGTATCAACATCAATTACAATTTCACCGAATAACAACTAGTTTGATCAATTAACCGAAACCGATGCTTTAACTATTATTCGTACGTAACTTATGTGTTCGACGCGATACATGAATGAAAACCCTATCTTAAATTACCAGAATTTATGATCGGTAAATCCCTTACTGATCGATGAATGTAGTGTAAGGATTTGCGTTAAATGTATCGTGCTTATAATTCTGTAACATCGCCCCTAAAGACGACGCTAAAAAGTTTACCGTGCAGGTTAACCCACTAAAATCATTGTAAAATAAAATACTGGTTGGAACGTAACGTTCTTCAGCTCATATCGAAGCTGACTCGATGATCTAGAACCATATATTGTTTATTTTCGATGTTGATAGTTTACGGCAGCGAGAATTGGCTGAGAATGCGACTCTGGACTGCAGTCCGGGGCAACATTCTATGGGGAAAACCTGAAGTTAAGCACCTGTACATACCTGCATAAAACTGAAAATGTGCGGAGCCCCATATGGTCACGTAGATAACTTAATTAGATAACACATGAATCTGGTCCCGTGCATTTTCACCTTCGATTGATATTTTAATTGTATTTTAGAGTGTCGCTATGTTCTGCAGTTTCTGCAGTAATATTTTTTACACCGTCACATTAAACTGAACATAACTTCTGATATAGAGGTGCGATTGATAATCCGTTTGATGCGTTGGAAACTTAACTGACAGAACTATATTTTAATCAGGTAGGGAAATACCTGAATCTGAACATAATCTATGGTAATATGCGCGCGAAGTTGGGCTTTCAGTTCTGAAACTGGAATTCCAGAAATCGATCGCTGCCTTAAAATGATCAAATTTCCCAAATCTAGACCTTGATTGACCTGCAATTAATTTTACTGGTTATATAATCAAGTGTACTTCGTACTCCTTTTATATTATTTTGGTCGATTCTATAAGTGTGATTTATCGTAAATTTTACAAGTTATATGGCAATGGTCGTCATTGAAATAGTGAATACCTGTTCAGTGTGTTTCTACATATTTTCATGCTTGCTTTATACCTGCTGCTTAGTGATCATTCATAGTGAAACCTAGCAACCGAATTGCATTGTCGATATAGTAGTGTTAGTGATTGCGTTGTGGCAAATACGACAGTGATAGTGACAAGTAGAAAAGTGATTGAAAGTGACAGCGATACATATTTGTTCACAACCTATCTAATACATGAATGCATACTATAACCTGGGGAATGGGGAAATCAAGGTGGAATTGAACTCGTATTTAGCAAGGTACAGTGATTTAGAGGATGATCATTTGCTATCAGTGATATATATATATATACACACACACACACACACACACATACATACATACATACATACATATATATATATATATATACACACATACATACTTTAGGTCGTGGGCCTAGCGGTACGGCTGACAGGGTTATGTCCCGGGCACAGTGGACCGTAGTCTCGGGCATGCACGAAACCCTTGTTAAACATGAGCATACTTTCCACCATTTGATTTCATTGACTTAGTGACCGTTAAGTAGTGACATATGCATTGCCTAGTTCACTAACATGATACTCATATTGCACTATTTATATTCAGTTGATGTTATTATACACATATTCTGCAATTCATTGTACTCCTCATGTTTAATAATATTGCACGCCCATTATATATATTTATTGCTATATGTGTCGCCCTGACGAGCTGAGTGTGCATGCTCAGAGGACGAAGTGGATCCAGCCCAGGAGCAGGACTTATCCTTCGAGATCACGGAGATCTAGACTGCATCACCAACGCTATTATCTTTGATTTCAGCACTTGTTTTATTGGTTAGTTGTTTATTCTGTGAAATAAATGTACCTCGAACTCTTTTAAATTGCAATGTAATAAAGTTGTGAACTGTGATTTTCCTTTACTCAAGTACTGTTTACTGACTACCATGTAATGCTAGAAACCGAAGTGTGACTACGGCGGGATTATTCCCTGACCGTCGGAGCATGGCTGACCTAGTTACCCCTCGTATCCCGTATTTTGGGAAGCGGGACTTGACGGTTAGGATCCTGTTGACTAAGGCTTTTGACTTTATGGGCCGTAAGGGTCTCATAAAGGTATTTCTCCCTACGAGTCGTGAGGATCTCGTAAGTGTATTTTTTCCTTAGGAGCCGTGAGGATTCCTAAGTGCGTTATCTTTTATAAGTCGTAAAGATCTTACAAGAGTTTTTTTCCTTATATGTCGTGAGGACTAACAAGTGTCGCCCACCGTATGGGGACATTTCTCACCATTGGTGAAACTTGGTGGAAGAGTATTTATTTATGCCCGTGGATTGTATACAAGGGTCAGTATTAGACCGCCTATAGGGCAATATTAGGGGAATATGACGGCTTAAGAATAGGTTTAGATCCTTGTAGCTTAAGGTTTTTGAATTTACAAGCCGTGAGGGTTTCGTTAGGTAAATTCTCCTTACGAGTCATGAGGATCCCGTAAGTGTAATTTCTCTTTTGGAATCATGAGCATCCCGTAAGTGTAATTTCTCCTTTGGAATCATGAGCATTTCTTAAGTGTGTTGTCCTTTTGTGAGTCGTAAGGATCTCACCTAGGTTTTTTTATTTTTTTAATGAGTCTGCGCCCTTCCGGGTTTTCACAAGCTCGCCGGCAGTCCTGCTATTTTTACTCACGATGTTCTTTCGGGTTTTCATCCGTGCCCATTTCGCTTGTGGACATACCGTCCCATTTTTTTTAATGACGAAACTCTCGAAAGTAGCTTCTTCGTAGGTGACCCATCTGTTTGCCGGTGGGATTTGGGGATGGCTTCATCGCCGGAGTAGCTATGTAGCTAGTGGAACTTGAGTTGTAACTTTTGCCGTTAAGACTTCGATTTCAATATAGATCTCAAGAGAGCATATCACCGTTTTTGGGGTGATGCACTAGTTTAGAGATGATGCACTAGTTTAGTAATGTTTCGGTCCAACATTGTCGTGTTTGGGACGACGTGTTGTGTTTGAGGCAAAATTTTAGTTTAAGGACATCTCGGTCCGTTGTCGCCATGTTTGAGGCGAATATTTAGTTTAAGGACTTCTCGGTCCGTTGCTACCATGTTTGAAGCGAATAGTTTGTTTGGATACTGCTCTTAGAGTCCTGCCTAAGGAAGATAGCGAGTGGACACAAGTATCGTCATCTATCATTGACCTAGGTCGTGACTCGTCAAGCGTAGTATTTTTTGAGGAATCGGCCGTTTATTGGCCGGAAGGGTCTTTCACCATGCATATCCATGAGTAGGTAGGCTCCACTTTGGTAGACCTTGTCTATGATGTACGGGCCTTCATAGTTCGGCTCGAACATTCCCCGTTTTGCATGATTGGGAATCATTGGTCTTTTGACGACTAGCACAAGTTCGCCTTGGCGGAACGTTCTTGGCCTAATCAGTTTTTCATATGACCGCGTCATCCTTGCATTATAAGCTTCCAGATTTTGCTGTGCTATAAGGCGAGTTCTGTCAAGGGCCTCGAGCTCCTCAACCTAAAGAAAAGCATTTTCTTCATCTGTTAGCTCGTGTCGAACCGCTACTCGTAGAGAGAGGAGCTCTATTTCCAGTGGGAGCACTGCTTCCGTGCCAAACACCAACACTTATGGTGTTGTATTTGTAGCCGTCTTGAACGTTGTTCGGTACGCCTAGAGAGCTTCATGCAATCTTTCGTGCCAATCTTTTTTGTTTCTGGACACTGTTTTCTTTATAATCTTTGTCAAGGTGTTGTTGAAAGTTTCAGCTAGATCGTTGGCCCGAGAATTATAGACTGAAGAGTATCTCCAATCTATTTTATATTGCTGTGCGAAGTGGTTGATTTTATGACTTCTATAAGCTGTCCTATTATCCAAGATGATTCTTCGTGGAGTGCCGAACCGATAGATTACATGTGTTCTGAAGAAATGGAGAATATTCTCCGTCTTCACCTCCTTTTGTGGTACTGCTTCTTCCCACTTAGAAAAGTAGTCGGTCATTGCCAGTATGAACTGATGTCCTTCGGACGATGCCGGTTCAATGGGGCCAATTATATCGGTTCCCTACATTTCGAATGGCCAACTAGTCACTGTTGGGTATAGTGTATTTGGATACTGGTGGATGAAGTCCCCGTGAATTTGGCATGAGTGACACTGCTTCGCATATACGAGGCAATACTGAATCATCGTGGGCCAATAGTAACCCATTCTTTTTATCTTCAGCTTCATCTTTGGTCCAGCTTGATGAGATCTGCAGAGTCCGTCGTGAGTTTCTTGGATGACTCTCTTCGCTTCTTCTGGTCCCAGGCATCTTAGCGACAGACAGTCGAATGATCTCTTATATAGAGTATCATTGACGAAGGCGAAGGATAGAGCTCGTTTCATGAGCTGATGTCTAGACGACGCATTTTTGGGCGTTCGCTGGGATTTGAAGTAGTCTATGAAGACTTCCCTCCAATCTTTGACCTTTCTTTCGTCCTCTATTTGAAGGGTTACTTGTTCGGTCGCTTCTTTTCCTTCGGATGGTTCTATTAGGTCTTTCGAAGATATATCTGTTGGCGCGAGAACTCTGCGGCTTTGCACAATGATCCTTGCGTCATTGAGGTCTTCATCGGCCAATTCTTTAGCCAATTTGGCCAATGCATCTGCTTTGCTGTTTTCCGCACGCGGTATATTTCGAGGGTGTAGGAAGGGATTTGTGTCAGCAGCTGCTGCACTCTTTCGCCATACTTTATCAGCTCTGGCTTGGATGTCTGACAGTCACCATTTACTTGGCTAACGATCAGCTGGGAGTCTCTGTATATGAGGAGGTCTTTGATTCTCATGTCGATAGTGATCTCTAGACCTGATATCAAAGCTTCGTATTCAGCTTCGTTGTTAGTTCTCAGCCCATTAAGAAAAGGGCGTAACGTATTATCCTTCCTTGCGGGGTTATGAAGATATGGCCGGCCCCAGCTTTGATTATGGGGGTGTTTTGCTTCCGCCGCTTCATAGAATATGCTTTATCGAAGTAGAGTTCCCATTGGGAATCATTTTCTTCTCCGATTGCATCGAACGCATGTTCGTCTGGCAACTCACAATTTAAGAGGGAGTCAGCTGGTATCGGATGCTCCGCTAGAAATTCAGCAATGGCATGCCTTTCACTGCTTTTAGAGGACGATACGTTATCGAGAACTCCATCAGGAGGAGTGCTCATTTGACAATCCTTCCTGTTAGTATGGCCCTTGACATCAGATATTTGAGAGGATACACTTTTGATATGAGATGGACCTCATGTGCCAAGGCGTAATGTCTTAGCTTTGTTATTGTGAAGATCAGTGCCAGGCAATGCTTTTCTGTCACGCCCCGCTTCCTGGTGTACGGTGAGGGGACGCGATGGGCCCGCTACGTATTTACTCAGAAGTAAACACGCTAAGCGTATCTAAGAAACATAAGGTAAAATGTACACAAGAGATATGAATATAATTAACAACAACTTTATTTATTAAACATTTTTTTACAGGTACAACTGGAAATGTAAATACATGGATGGAAAACAATGCTTAAACAATTGCATGAACTGAAGTGAAAATATTTACAAGTAAAGTCTAATGCTCCGGGTCTTCAGTATACTGCTCTAAATGCTCCTGGCTGGTCTCGAGCTCTAGTGCGCCCGATCCACCTGACAACATTCCAAAGAAGAAGAGAAATAGGAATGTCGTCAGCGAACAATCGCTCGGTAAGTCCCAAAGAAAGAGAGAAGTAGAATATACAGAAAAGAGAGTATAACTAATATAATATTTGATTGTTAGGTTAACGTAGTATTTGTAGCTTGGTACAGAAGATGCTAGTGTATACGAGAGGAGTCCAACTTACACTGTGGACTTTGGTAACCCGTAGTACAAGGCTCCGTCGAAAATACTACGAAACAACGGCATGGATGTAATTACGTCTTAAGTGACCACCTGGTGCCACCTTTAACATGTTCCGTACTAGTCTACCCCTTTATAAACCCCGTAATATCATATTGTATTTGCAGGGTTACCTAGCACGGCAGCAAGGTTTCGGGAGGCATCATCTATGTCAAATTCAAATTTTTGCCGTTTTAGCTAACCCTAACTTAGAATCGTTAACTAGAAATCGACGGAAATATAAATGCAAACATTTTGCAAGTCTAGCGAGCAAGGAATACAACCTTTGTAGATCGGTCCTTCATTTCAATAGCTCCGTGTAGTAGTCCCTTTCTCTGTGATCATGAACTCCGGACTCTAGAGAGGCTCTGATGAAGAAACGAACATGCTTGCTTCGAAGTCTTCGAGGTCGAAGATGATCTACGTCGAGGAGACACTAACCCAAGCTATCTCTTCACTAATCATGGGACTGGTGAAGTAAACACCATATACTAAATGGCAAGTAGTAGAGGATGATGAAGTAGGAATTTTGCTCGCATTAGAAATCATTTTCTCACTCAAAATCATCACTTTTGAAAAAGCTAGAAAGCTTTTGTCAAGAAGAAGAAAAAGAACAAGTTGTGATGAAAATGAATTATTGTTGAGCTTAGAAATGCAACCAAGGGTTAAGCATGTCATGCTTAACCCTTGTAGAGAGTTAACCATGAGTTAGGATTAAAAGTTAGGTCAAAAATATCTTAAACTAGACAAAGAAAATGGACAAAGTCAAAGATGCTTACAAGTTTCTACAAGGTTTCAACAAATATCAACCATGACAATTATCCATAATATTTGAATTACTTAATGATAAAATTTAAACCCTAATCTTAACCCTATCATGGTTTAACCCTCATTAACCCTAGTTGCATTTGTAACCTAGCTTGATACATTTAACATATATCACATATACATCAATGTATCCAAAATGAGAAAATAAATCTTAAGTTAGCTAATATTAGTTAATATAATGTAATATATCAAATATATAATTATACATTAAATTATTAAATCAACACTTGATTTAATAATCTGGTTATATCACATATAACCGACTAATATCATAATGTAATATCTTATCGAATCAACACTTGATCCGATAACCCGGTGATCAGTCGAAAATATTGCATTTTTAACACAGTAATTTCCCTACTATTTGTAATCATCTAAAAGTGTTTGGTATAAATATAGCACATATTAGCAATTTGTCTGCAAAATACCAAATAACATGTGTTATACATTATAACCAGTATTATGAGGGAAATTGTGTGTTTATTATTACACGCATGATCTTTTGTGTATCAACACTTGTCTCAAGATTGTGTGCAGGAAATTCTCCAGATAAAAGAGCTGGAACTGCTAAAAGTGCTGATAAAATGCATCAAGTCCAAGACTTGTGATCTGGCAGTAAACAAGAAAGTATAAAAATATTCCAGACATCAGAAAAGTACCATAAAGCCAACACAAATAAACACTAGAAGTTTCATGCAGCAAATCCACCAAACGGCCGCGGATCCGCGGCCGAGTCAGGCCGATCCGCCGCGGATCCGCGGCCGAGTTGACTCGTCGGCGGTTGGAACTTTTTGCAGGGCTTCTCTTTGAACGGCCAAGCTTCTCCAAGATGTTTCGAATTGTGTAGATTTCTCCAGAAGCTTCCCTTCTAACAGCCAAGCTTCTTATGCAAGTTTCATAACTACCAAGCTTCTCATGCAAGCTAGCTAACTACCTTAATCTAGAAACTTCTCTACCCTAGCTTCTTATGCAAGTCTCATAACAACCAAGCTTCCAAGAGTAGCTAGACCTAGCTTCTAGGGGAAGCTTGAGGGAAAACTATAAAAAGGCATCTAGGGCATCATTGAAAAGGTTGTTCGGTAGTTGTTCATCAATTAGGGTAAAATTCTAGCAAAATCCAAATCAATTCAAATCAAGTGAGGTGGCACACTTGTGCCAAATCAAGATTCATCGAGTACCAAATCAAGCAAGCATTTAATGAACCTTTGAAGCAACGCCAATCTTCATCCAAGCAAGAGATCCACGACGATCCGCAACTCACGATGACGAGCCACGCAAAGATCGACGCCAAATTCCTTCTCAATTAAGTGAGCTAGAGCTAGTCTTGTAAACTTGAGTGAGAGTTGTAATTTGAAGAAGATCTAAATAAAGGTGAAAATCTTTATTCTTGCTTTCTATTCATTCTCGCATTATGATATTCTTAGTTCTTGATTGCTTTATAATGACGCGTGAGTAAATTCTCCGCTTGTAGCGGAATCGAGAAAATAGATAGATGATGATGATTAAATTCTTGAACGATTCTTAAGTCTTATGAGTTTTGTAAACTTTAGGAAATTGAATCATCGAAAACCTAATTTGAGCGAGATCGCTTTCTTGAATGTTTTCGCTCCAAATTAGAGATCAACGATCGGTGATTTAATTTGCTAGAGGCTAGAATTTGAATGATAATCAATGAAAAGACAAGAGATGATAATGGAGAAACCCTAGTTTCTTCAATAGTTTCCTAATTTTCATTGATCGTCATCGATCTAGCAACAAATATTCAATAGATAAGAATTTGTAATAATTAGTATTCATCATCACTATCAATTGGATCGATTCCGACAAGCCTCTTTACTAATCTTGATAATTCAAACGATTTGGACATTTACTTGATCTCTATCATTTCTTGATTTTAGATCTATTTTCTTTATGTTTCTTGAAATTAAAACTCACAAATCTTGAATCAATTCTCTTGCATTTTCTTTTATCTTTTATTTTCAACTCAACTAAAACGATTTCGAAAAAATCACACTTTCTCAGTGGATGATCCGTTCTCATTGACGAAACTACAATAGACACCGTCAATTGATTGCGGTATAAATTTCTTTGGTTGTGATGATTAATACTTTTCCAAATACACACAAAGGACGAAGATAATGATCAATCAAATGGCACCGTTGCCGGGGATCGTGTGCTAATTTGTTTGTTTTTGTAATTTGAGTTGGAAAATTTGTTATTCCATCAGAATTTTTAGATCAAAAATCGCATTAAGCGCTTAACGATTTGTTGTGATTTTTGCGAGGGAATCTGGAATCTGTGGAGTAAGAGGAAAAATTTTCAGGACATCTCAAAATGTCCAGAGAGGCAACATGAGCATTTGTTGAAATTTTTGTGCAGGGTTCTCTCAGTCTTGCGGCGGATCCGCGGTATTTTTAGGCTTATTGCGGCGGAACAACGATGAGTTGAAGGCTTCACTGCACCAAACTTCTCAGGTATACTTCTGACTTTCTTATCTCCTTCCTGCTCTGTCCAATAACCAATTTCTGCAGGTTTCTTTGCAAAAATTCGTAGCGCCGCAAAAAGAAAAATTGTTGCATGTTTGATCATGGTTGTTCGTATTTTTAATACGGAAATTAAGGGGCAAAGACCAAATTCAGATTAGGTGGGGATTTCATTACCCTTCCTAAGCCCCAAAAATCACAAACTTGCATCCGCATCACCCTCATTAACTAAAAAATATCTAGACATGATTTTAAGGACCGTCGTGCTCAATTAGGACAGAAGGAGGTCGTGGATAATCTATTGCTTATCCGCGTTTCTTTTGTGGTGTCTAAGGAAAGTGTGTCTAAGGCAAGTGGTTACTTAATTAGGTCCACTACTTACGTAGTGGAGAACCTCCCACTTACCTGGCACTTACCTGGCCACAGAAGGGGCAAAGAGGCAGTAGAGGATCTATCTTGCGACTTGTCTTCTGGAAGTCTAGGAGCGGTCTAGAGACTTGACCTAGGTGACCATTAGAATTAGGGTTTCTTGTGCATTGTTTGTGATTTGATTTTTCAAAAATCCGTCTTTTTCAAACCAAACACCAAACTCATCTTTTCTCTAATTATCACAACGCTGCCACTTATGCTAAACCATTTAGTGCATGCTAGGCTGGACATGGGATTCTAGTGCCCGTCTTGTCCGCGTTCCTCCTATCGACTCCGAAGTCGGTAATTCTACGTCTACTTTTTCTTCACCACCACCACGCCCACTTCGATGGACGGTTCTCCATCGAACTTCTTTAACACTACTCTGCCACCACCCGCAGGTGCACAGAATCCGCCCCGCATCTCTCTCCAAGAGAGATGCTACCATATGCGAGGTCCTCTTTCGACCTGTCTCACCATTCCACCAGCCAATGGGAACAATTTTGAAATCAAACCACAATACATCAATCTTCTACCAAAATATCACGGTCTTGAGTCTGAAGACGCATATGTCTTTATTACAAAATTTGAAAATGTATGCGCTATGATGGGTATTTCACAGCTTTCTGTGGATGCTATGAGATTACGTCTTCTCCCATTCACTTTGTGCGATATAGCCGAGAAGTGGCTTAATAACAAAGCCGTACATTCTATTTCGAACTAGGGAGAATTCGTAACAGCTTTCCTAAATAAATTCTACCCTAATCATAAGACTGCTCGAGTCCGTAGCGAAATAAATCAATTTACCCAGCTTCCAAATGAACCATTCTCGAAATGTTTTGAACACTTCAAGGATCTGTTAGTTCAATGTCCTCATCACGGAATCCCTAGATGGGATCTGTACAGAATCATATATGAGGGCATTAATCCTACAACAAAATAGACCCTTGAATCCATGTGTCAAGGCACCTTCATGAATAAAGATGATGGTGAAGCCTGGAGATTTTTAGAAGATTTCACTGAAAATCTTTACAGTGGGAGAGTATAAGTCAACCATCATCTAGGGGTGGTATTAATCAATCTGATGTTTCCATAGGAGTTAGAGCTGAAATGGCAGCAATGCAAAAGAAACTCGAAACTATGGAACATAAATTTTTAGCAGCCTCCCTAAATCAGATGTCACTCTCCAAAACTGTTTGTGGATGCTGTTCTGATCCATCTCATCTTACGGAAGAATGTCCATTGAATTCTCCGTTTCAAGGTCAAGAGCATACCAATGCTGCTTTCCAACAAAGACCTAGAAACGATCCGTATTCTTCCACTTATAATTAGGATTGGAGGAATCACCCTAACTTTGCTTGGAACCAATCACAAACTCAAAACACGGTTCCAAACCAAAATAATTTTCAAAGGGGTCCTCCACCACAACAACAACCACTTCAAATAAGTCAGCACCCCTACTAATCACAAAATTTTCAAAATCCGGTCAACACGCCTGCACCATATAACAATTCTTTGCAAGTGACCTGTACTGATAACTCCTCTACACTCGAACAAACCATGAATTTGCTTCTGACAAATATCATGCAAGTTTCGGCTGAGATAAAGTCTTCCGTCGATAAAATCTAGAAAAACTCTGACTCCCAAAGTGAGAGTATTAAATCGATGGAAGCACAAATTGCTCGTATAAATGCCGAATTGAGTGCTAGAGAGAAAGGGAAACTTCCAGCTCTACCTTTACCAAATCCTGGCTATTCACATCATGTGTACGCTATCACCATATTGAGATCTGGAAGAGTGCTTGAAAACCATGTCGGTGAAGAGATTGATAATAATGAAAAATCAATCGATGATACCCCGGCTGAGACTTTTCCTTCCACTTCTACTTCTACTTCTGACCCCAGTTCGTCTACCACACCATTTTCTTCCGAGCCTATTCTCCGTTTTCCCCAAGGCTCGAACCCTCAGCACGCTTCTTCTAGTCCACCAAAGACGATCCCCACTCCTATTCTTGGATCTTTTCTACCCACACGATCTTCTCCAATGTTGGACCCCGCTCTTATTGCTAAAGCTCCTTATCCGAATCGGTTAAGGGGAAACAGACCAAGTCCGCAAATGGAGAAGATCACTGAAATCTTTAAACACATTAACAAAATATCCCTCTTCTAGATGCTATACAACAAGTCCCAGCTTATGCGAAGATTCTCAAAGACTTGTGCACTAGGAAGAGGAAGACTCAAGTGCCCAAAAAGGTGTTCATGTCGAGTACTGTAGACACGGCTTTTCCCCAACAATTACCTAGAAAACGTAAGGACCCGGGCTGTCCTACAATTTCTATTTCTATTGGGCACATTAACCGTGATCTACTTGACCTTGGCGCAAGTGTTAACCTGCTTCCTTTCACGGTTTATGAGCAGTTAGGGATTGGAGAGTTGAAACCAGCTCACTGCACTCTCCAGATGGCTGACCGATCAATCACCAAACCTAGGGGTGAACTGGAGGACGTGTTAATAAAAATCGGGGAATTTGTATTCCTTTTGGACTTTATTGTTCTTGATACACAACCTGTAGTGAACCCACGGAATCAAATTCCGGTGATTCTTGGTCACCCCTTTTTGGCTACTTCCAATGATATAATCAACTGTCGTAACGGTTCTATGACCCTATCCTTCGGGAAGATGTCAATTGAGCTGAACATTTACAAGTTGGGAAGTGTACCCTCCGAACCTTCCGCTCAGGTCTGTTCTGTCGAATTAATGGATGTCGACAGCAGCGAATTTGATCAGCCTCATGATACTGATCTTGACTCTTTTCATATGCTGTTGTTTGACCCAATTATGTATCATACACATACGAACTCTTCCACCGAGTTGCCCGGGTCAACATCTAATACTGATTATGAACCGTTTTTGGAGTCTGAAGATCACCCCGCGCTTTTTGATGACATTATTCTTCGGGGTATCGATGAGAGCTTTGAGGATATTTTCGCTGATGAACTCGCATTTTTAGCAAACACGGGTGTTGAGATGAATCATCTCCCAAACAAAGAAACTGAACCTCCACCCCTTCTTCTGGACTATAAAGAAAATGCGAGTAATCCATCATCACAACCACTATGTCGTCTCTCCAAAACGAGACGCAAACACATTCTTTCACACCACTTATCTTTTCCCCTCTTCTTCTTGGCTCTTTTCAACTTGTTCTTCCACCAACCGGTGCACTACACTGATAAAATCTTTGAATGGTTGGTGTTGACTTTCAATCTTTGCAAAGCTTGGCATTGACCAGTAATTTTAACCCCCTCTTGTGATTTTTAAAGTTTAACATTGTTTAACTCAAGTTTGGGGGGGGGGTATAATCTGGCTCTTGAAAATAAAATTTTTACTCAAAATGGTGAGCCAAAGAATAAGTTTGGAGGAGGATTTTCACGATCATATTTCATGTCCCCGGTAATAAATTTTCCTCCTAAGCTTTCAGGATTTTGAGATTTATCAGAAGACAACAGCGAGGACACTGTTGAAAACAAGTTTGGGGGAGGTTTGTGCTTATTTACGCATCACTTTGCATCATACTTTGCATAAGCACAAAACATATAAAAAAATTGTACATAAATAAGATAATAAAAGAATAGATAGTGAAAAATTACATCTAAAAGATTAAAAGAAAACCAAGAAAGTTAGAAGTTTTCTTAAACGAACTAGTAATAAGTAGTTATGAGCCATTGTCCCAAGGGTTAGTAAGATGAAGGAAGTCACTAATCTGAGGATAAAAATAAGTCTGAAAAATAGTTCATATTCTGGAAGTCAAACATTTGAACGTTGATACCCTACTATACGCACTTACACACGTCTTGAAACCCGGGATAGTAGAGGATACCTTGAAATGCTCTTGTCTAAAAGCCAAAGTATGAACGAAATAATAAATGAATAAAAGATAAAATGGTGTAGAAAAATGAACACTGGTTTTGTTATCACCAAGACAACAATAAAAAAATATAGCGAGGGTGCTTCATCACCTAGTGCCTTAGACCAACTGGTTTGGGAGTCACTGCTAAGCCTTATGTGGTGAAAGACGAGGAAAGATACTAATATGCCTAATAAGCAAGCACATGAGTAATCGGTCGGTTAGTACCTCAAGAAGTATTAACGGTCGCATAAAAAATGTGTGAGCAATCTCATCTAAATATTCATCGATTAAAAAGTACTGAGGTAGGTGGACAAGAGTATGATAGCTTGAATTGAATTCTCCGAGTGTAGGGAGGTCTTTTACACACACGTAGGGGTATATGATCGATGTTTGGAAGGAAGGTAGGGATGAAGAATAAGGACGGTGTTTTATTGAGGGATGATGTGATTTATAACATTTTATCATGACTATTAAGATAGGGCTCATGACAACCGAAAAGCTAGTATAGTTGGAAACTCTAATTGTCAAAGTCTTTCTTTTATAATTCTTATGTTTATATGTAACTTTCACGGTCTTCCTTTTATTATTGGATTTTGTGGGTGCAATCCGCTGAAAACCCTCAGGAGACAACACTCCTCCTACTAGGGACACCTAGAGGTTTAAAGGCTTGTTGCACGTGCTCAGTGCAATCGTATTGCCTACGAAAGTGTGCTAGCTAGTTTTTATTTTTCTTATATTTTCTCCTTCTCTTAAAAATAAAAGATGTTTGCTCGAGACGACCAAAATTAAGTTTGGGGGAATTTGATCAGTCAAAAATATTGCATTTTTAACACAGTAATTTCCCTACTATTTGTAATCATCTAAAGGTGTTTGGTATAAATATAGCACATATTAGTAATTTGTCTGCAAAATACCAATAACATGTGTTATACATTATAACAAGTATAATGAGGGAAATTGTGTGTTTATTATTACACGCATGATCTTTTTTGTATCAACACTTATCTCGAGATTATGTGCAGGAAATTCTCCAGATAAAAGAGCCGGAACTGCTAAAAGTGCTGATAAAATGCATCAAGTCCAAGACTTGTGATCTGGCAGTAAACAAGAAAGTATAAAAATATTCCAGACATCAGAAAAGTGCCATAAAGCCAACACAAATAAACATTGGAAGTTTCATGCAGCAAATCCACCGAACGGCCACGGATCCGCGGCCGAGTTGACTTGTCGGCGGTTGGAACTTTTTGCAGGGCTTCTCTTTTAATGGCCAAGCTTCTCCAAGACGTTTCGAATTGTGTAGATTTCTCCAGAAGCTTCCCTTCTAACAGCCAAGCTTCTTATGCAAGTTTCATAACTACCAAGCTTCTCATGCAAGCTAGCTAACTACCTTAATCTAGAAACTTCTCTACCCTAGCTTCTTATGCAAGCCTCATAACAACCAAGTTTCCAAGAGAAACTAGACCTAGATTCTAGGGGAAGCTTGAGGGAAAACTATAAAAAGGCATCTAGGGCTTCATTGAAAAGGTTGTTCGGTAGTTGTTCATCAATTAGGGTAAAATTCTAGCAAAATCCAAATCAATTCAAATCAAGTGAGGTGACACACTTGAGCCAAATCAAGATTCATCGAGTACCAAATCAAGCAAGCATTCAACGAGCCTTTGAAGCAACGCCGATCTTCATCCGAGCAAGAGATCCACGACGATCCGCGACTCACGACGATCGAGCCTCGCAAAGATCGACGCCAAATTCCTTCTCAATTGAGTGAGCTAGAGCTAGTCTTGTAAACTTGAGTGAGAGTTGTAATTTGAAGAAGATCTAAATAAAGGTGAAAATCTTTATTCTTGCTTTCTATTCATTCTCGCATTATGATATTCTTAGTTCTTGATTGCTTTATAATGATGCGTGAGTAAATTCTCCACTTGTAGCGGAATCGAAAAAATAGATAGCTGATGATGATTAAATTCTTGAACGATTCTGAAGTCTTATGTGTTTGGTAAACTTTAGGAAATTGAATAATCGAAAACCTAATTTGAGCGAGATTGCTTTCTTGAATGTTTTCGCTCCAAATTAGAGATCAACGATCGGTGATTTAATTTGCTAGAGGCTAGAATTTGAATGATAATCAATGAAAGGACAAGGGATGATGTTGGAGAAACCTTAGTTTCTTCAATAGTTCCCTAATTCTCATTGATCGTCATCGATCTAGCAACAAATCTTCAATAGATAAGAATTTGTAATAATTAGTATTCATCATCACTATCAATTGGATCGATTCCGACAAGCCTCTTTACAAATCTTGATAATTCAAACGATTTGGACATTTACTTGATCTCTATCATTTCTTGATTTTAGATCTATTTTCTTTATGTTTCTTGAAATTAAAACTCACAAATCTTGAATCAATTCTCTTGCATTTTCTTTTATCTTTTATTTTCAACTCAACTAAAACGATTTCGAACAAATCACACTTTCTCAGTGGACGATCCGTTCTCATTGACGAAACTACAATAGACACCGTCAATTGATCGCGGTATAAATTTCTTTGGTTGTGATGATTAATACTTTTCCAAATACACACAAAGGACGAAGATAATGATCAATCACTCGGCTATATCACATATAACCTATGATGTAACATATCGCGAGAATGGAATGCGGTATCACATATCCCATTAATCTCGGTCTTGTACATATCACATACGTGCTCCCATTCCGTTTCGCTTGAGCCAGGAAACCCTATGTAGGACTCTAAAGACTCGTCAATACGCCGGCAGTAGGTGATGATCATATCAAACACCTATAAGACGCAAGCGGTCTGCTAAACGTAACGGTCACCCGGGTATTGAGTGATCAGAAGATCAACAAGCAAGCCTGCTCATACTCTTGCGAATCCAATCAGTAACAATACCGTACAGTCCGGTCTCTTCGTCTGATATGTCGCATATCTCGTCTAGGGGTGGTAAACGTCAGACCCCAGTAACTCGATAAATCGTGTCGATATGAGGCTCATAACGGGTCAAGAAACTACTGATAACACTTACCACTATATCTCTAAAGCAGCCCTGGCCAGGGACTTCCTATTATAGCTAATCGAGCATAGCGCAACATCAATTCCCAATACCGGGAGAGACAAAACCCCTCCTATCTCTCATTGCCTCCATGTGACTCGGGACTGTACCCAAAAGCCACCATTTTTCACGTTCTCTTGAACGTGGTAAGGTGTGTTGGAGATAGTGCCCTCAGAGTCAATTATTAGGTCACAGGTACGTGATTGTAATGATTGATGGAGGACCTATCCCGGTAGGACAGTCTTACTCGAGATGATAGTATGCTATCTGGTTTACCTTTATCATCGTATACTGCTTCAGGTGACCTGACAAGTCGCTATTACACGTTGGTAGAGCCCCTAGGATTCTTGCTTGACCACCAGCAGTATGAGGGCGATCATATAAGTGGGAGCTGGGGGTCTATAAGCATATCCTTAAATGGTCCCTAGTCGTGTGAGTTTCGAGACAGGGCATCGATACTCCAGAGTAGACTAGTGTATACAGTCGAGACCCCGACGAGGGGCGGTGGCCGGTCTCACAAGCCACTGGTGTCAGTTAGATCACCTAAGATGTATACAGGTGCTCATTGGGTTATGAGTACACCGGACAGGACTCGCCGGGAACATGCTAGTTGGTCATATACCAGACGTCAGATGGCAGTTCCCTGGTGACATGTGTGCAGGTTAGTTCATCGACCTGGGGATCGTCATTTGTCTCGTGTGAGTTCCCACTGTACTTTGATTACTACCCTACCACGGCTCAAAGGAGTCGTGCAAACAGGTTTTAGTTGGGTACAGTCCCGAGCCACATGGAGGCAATGAGCGTATCTTCTGGGGTTCGTATCTCCCGGTATTGGGGGTGAGGTCGTGCTGTGTCTAGGAGAGCCATTACAATAAACCCTCGGCCGAGGCAAGGAGATTTACTGGTAGGTATTCCAGTAGTATCTCAGGGTGTTCTGGGCTACACTCCGACACGACTTGTACCGCTTTTGGGGGTCTGACTTTTACCAACCCCCTAGGCCCGCCATGCGATGCTCATAGACGAACGGACCGGACTGTACGGATATTGTCACTGACAGGCTCAGTAGGGAGTCAGGCTGAGTTCGCTCACAGACGTCCCTTTTGGTCAATACCTGGTAGCCCGTTATGTATTGGCTCTAACGTGCTAGTGGTTAAATCCACAACCAAGGTGTTGATGAGTCTTTAGAGTCCCCCACATTTCAGTTACTCAGCTTTCGGGCGAAAGGTTGTAGAGGCCGTATGGAGATATGGCAAGGTCCGATCAGATACGTGCGGTATTGCACGGATCAGGATCGGACAGTTTGTACTATAGGCCGTATGGATATATGGCAGCGTTCGATCAGATACGTGCGGTATTGCACGGATCAGGATCGATCGGATATTACTGGCCGGCTTTGGTATAAGCCGGATCCTAGTATAGTACAGTGTAGAGTTTGTCTCATTGCATTTTGTATTTCGGTCGAAATACAGATGCGGGTGTGTATGCACAGTATCGGGGTTTTCCTGTAATTTATTACGGGACCAGTTTTCTGGAGTTGCCAGTTTGCTTTCCGTTTCGGCCATTTTCATTTGTATCTTTCAATGGCCGAAGTTTGGTGGAGGAGGGTTTATTTGCATTGTTGCAAATTAGTATTTGTGGAGGGGGTCTTTGCTTTTTGTAGCATCATGATAGTCTTCATGATGGTGCACCATCCGTTGACTTGCTTGACTTCATACTTCATGATGGCTTGACTTTGTTAGCATCATGGTTGTTGATGATGGTTGTGTGGAGTGTTGGCATTGCTTTGTGATCATGGTTGATTATGATAGCCATTCCTCTCTCTCTCTTGTATTTTTTGAGTTTGGCCTCTCTCATTTTTTTGATGAACTCTCCTCATTCCCATTTTCCACTTCACTCCATGCTCTTCTCCTCACTTGTTTTGGCCGGCCACTTTAGATTGGGGCTGTCCAAAAATTGTGTGGGTGTATTTTTGGTTCATATCATGCTCCAAAATACCCTTAGCTCCTCCACATTGTTCTTGTTTCATCCCTCCACCAAATGGCACCTCCATGAACCCCAAATGAGACACAATCCTCTACTACATATTCTACAGCGAACCTTGGGCACGTCGAGTAGCCGGCTTCGTGCCCGAGTTGCCTCGGCATTGAGGTGGGAGCCCGTAAAAGAAGTAGGCGATGTGGTGCACTTCCGGCGACGAGGAGGAGACGGGACATTCTGCAGGAGATCGGGACGATGATGAGAAGACCGGAGGACTTGGATCGTCGGTATATCTCTTTCCCATCTTATAGTTAGCTAGGACTAGTTAATGGTTCGATCCGGGTATTAGTGCGCGGCGGTTTGCCAGTTCAAGAAAATTTAAGTTTATCACCGCTTCCGCATTTGGCCGTCGGATTGACGGCCGGGGCGCCGCCGTGCACTTACAGTGGTATCAGAGCCTCGCCATTAACTTAGTCTAGCTTTGTGTAATGTGTTTTTCAGTTCCGATCGATCGAAATGTCAAAAAACCCGTATTTGCTCACGACAGTTTTCTGTTGAAATTTTTTGGTCCCAAAATTTTTTTCAGGTTGTATAAAAGTACTGTACAAGACATTCTAAGACTTCTGTTAAAATTCGACAGTGTCAGTCGCTGAGTGGAGCGCGGAACCGCGGCCAAACCCCCCCTTGGGCCGCGGTTCCGCCGCACTCTACTGTGCTCACTTTGTCCAATTTATACAGTGGCCTTATGGGCTTATTTTAGGGGTTTGGGGATATTAAATTTGGGCCCAGATCTTCTGTGACTGCTACAGTTTTACTTGGGGGCCCACTTGTTAATTGTTTGATCGATCGGATATTTTAAACACATTTTTCACAGTTTTTACATTATATCTGCGACCGTGAATGTCACTTGATCGGTAAATCCGGTCTAACTGCTATAGCCCGGTTAGACGGATTTGCGAACGTGACTTTCACGTTGATGTTTTGTTTTTGCTGTGATGTTGCGGATCGGTCGTGGGGGATAGCCTGGATGCAATGCTAGTACAGTTGTGGTTGTATTATGTACATTTGATATTGCGGGGCGAGCGTCCGACTTGTGGACTGCCGTCACTGCCTGATTGTATTATTATTTTGGGGCACGGCCAGGTTGCAGTCGATGTACCCGTTGTATGTATATTTTACTTTCTGTACTAGGATTACCCCGCGGAGGGGTGCACGAATAGCCGGGTTCTAGAGGGCAACAAGCCCGCATCTCATAGCATTGGGACGGAGGGGGCTTCACTCTAGGATTGGCGGGCTATTCGCCGCACTCGTAGGGGGTACAGGTTGACCCAGGAGGGGTGCCCAAGTTACCGGATTCCGTGAAGTGCTGGGTGGTCCATTCACGGCGCTGAAGGGGGCTGCCTCGCTTCAGGTTTTGGCGGGTAACTTGCCGCGCCCGTAGGGGTCTAGGTTCTCATTGCACAGGCTATCCACACGACCAGGGGAACGTCGGGTTTCAGCGGCTCTGTGAAACCCGGGGATCCCAGATATCTGTATTGTTTCTGTGATGCTGTACATTTCTGTGATGTTGCATTTCTTTCACGCCTTGAGCGAAATATAATATATTGGTATATATATTAGTAGATGTTGTATATGTTTTACATCCGCGCTAGTCCAGTCCCCACTCTGTCGTTAGTTAGCTAACCTAACGGGTAATGACGGGACCCAGTGGCGAATGCGGATGGCATATACGTACATCAGTATATTTTCGTTCTTTTTGGTGTGATCAATTGATGGGACTGCGTTGATTCGGATCAATGCAAGTTAAAACAAACCTAATCTGATGTTGTTGGAACACTTTTCGAAAAGCTGTTATTGCAAGGACGTTCACTTTTGTTTAGCATCATGGTATTCAGTTGGAATATCCTGCTCCTCAGTCGACGAGGCAAGGGCCGAGATCCCTTCACCGGGAGTGACCCCTTGGACAAAAAGTTTGCGTCAGGGCAATGACTTCACTATAGCCGATTACTTTTGCTTTGCACCGTGGTATTCAGTTGGAATATCCTGCACCCCATTCTACGGGGAAAGAGCCGAGATCCCTTCACCGGGAGTGACCTCTTTAGCGGAAGTTGTCGTCACTATATTTCTAAAAAGCTATCCGTTCCTTCAACGATATCAAGTTCATTACGTTAAAGGTTTTCGCCAGAAACCATTCGTAGCCCTCCGTCGTTTCAGACGGGTAGCACGTAGTATTCATGCTATGTTTGTTGGCCTTCGTCAAGGCATAGTGTATGGTAGCTGCTTGTTGCCTTTCTGCAGCATAGATAGATGCGTTGGTTTGGGACAGTCGTATAGCTTTGTTGGCCTTCGTCAAGGGCTTGTGCGGGTGGGTTCAAATCAACCTGGAGAATGACGGGTAGAACTTGACATGTGACTTATGATTTGTTGGCCTTCGTCAAGGTCATAAGAGCATGGGGCAGAAATCACATCGGGAGTTTCAAAAGAACTGAAACTTGCCAGATATGCGCATACCTTCTGGAGTGTGATGATGTGAGCGGATTCCGTCACGTTATCATGCGATGAGAGTTGGATCCCGATTCCCACTGATGAGTTAGTTTACTCCTCGGGTGACCCCGACTAATTCTTCTTTCAGGTTTGGAGGAGAATTTGAGGTACAGTGGGAGGATTCCAGATTAGATAAATTGGTAACCATTCTGATCTAGGTTAGAGTGCACGCTGAGTGTTTCTTTTCTCTCTCTCTTTGGCAGCGACCATAGACCCGACCCTAAGACTATAACTCAGTGACCAAGTTGACCAAACCTTCTTAAACACCGGCTTTTGGATTGTCAGAGTTGCGAACCTCATTGCCACTCCTACTTTTACCCTTTTCTCCAGGACACCCCGTATTACTACGAATGTCCACTTCCATTGGACAAAACCATCGTATGGTTAGATACGAACTCGAAGGAATTTATTCGAGGATGGTTTCAGGTTCTGGAGAAAACGGATAGGATTATTCAGTTGTCTTTTCCTTTTTCCTTCTCTCAGGTTGCGAGTACTCCTTGGTTTAGGAGATAGTACACCTATTACGCAAATTGGATAGTCTTCTTCCAAACCTAAGGCTGGTGCCGACCGGTAGGGAATGAAGAAAACCAATTAGCCTAACGATGGTGTACAGAAGGTATTAAGTTCAGACAAAGCAAGGGATTAGTAAGAGGGCAAAGTAAATTGCAACAGATATTCACGACCAAACCAAATATTTCGTTACCACTCCCACATCACCTTTGTATTTCTCCAGGACACTCCGTATCACTACGAAGATCCACAGTTTATTTGGATACTCCATCGTATGGTTATATACGAACTCGAATGGAACTTGTTCCAGTTCGGGGATGGATTCTGGTCCAGGAGAAATAGGAATAAGGTTTATTCGGTTGTCTTTTATCTTCACCCTCTTTCATTGCGAGTGTTCCTAGGATTGGGACAGTACACCCATTATGCTTATTGGATAGTCTTCTTCCAAACCATAGGCTGGTGCCGAACGGTAAGGAAGGAAGAAAACCATTTGGCCTAAAGGGGTGTACAGAAGGTAAAGACTAAAGACATATGAAGGGATTTGGAGAGGTGGCAAAGAACTATACGGTTACAGTCGTGAATCTGGAAGAGGCATTACTAGGAATACCAGAATACCCCATCGGAACATTTCAATGTTTCAGTTTCACTGTGTAATGTTAAAGGAAAACTGATTTCCCGATTAGATACTTACTCCAGGGTATGTATTTACCAGGTACGATTCTCACATCTGTATGGTTTTACAGATGATGAGTGGGAATAAGTTATTGGGAATTGGGTGATTATCCTCATTATATCGGGATTCGTTGTAATCGGTGATATTTGAGGAAATCACCTGGGCTGTTTGCCGGTCGGCAAATATTTGGTTTTGAATATCCGCTGTTATGCACCAATTTCAAATTGATATATCTGTACGTCTATTTTCATAGAGTGAGATATACCTTTCTGAAATTATGTCTACGACATTTACCTATATCAGTGGATGGTTAGGTAAGGAGCATTAAACAGCGGTGTAATTCTTCTTAACCATAAGTACAGTTTTCAACCTACGACACACAGTGAATGAGTTATCAGACTCAAGGGACTTATACAAAGGATTGTATGTTGTCCAGGGTCCATCAGGACAGAGGGCTTGGTCCTCGTACTATATTCGGTTTACTTATGACTTCTCTAGTTTTTAGACAGGCGTTTCGCGGAAACACAGGGTCCAAATTTTGAGAAGTTATAGGTATTTGAATAGAGTAGAGAACCAGGTATAGCAAGTATCGGGATTCTTCAAAGAGATCGAAGATGTAGATACTTGTGTATGGTATTCAGTTGATAGTAATGATAAAGAGATCTTGCTTCTCTTTCAGGTTACTCATAATTGGAAGTATTCCTAAGTTGAGTAACGCTGATCGGCCTCCTTCCATTTAGTTGACATGCGCTGGGGACAGCTGCATGATTTGAATCTGGTTCAATTAAATCAGTGCCTCTGTTTCTATATTGGATATAGAACAGTTCATATCTTAACGATGTTAAGGTACGGGGAGTTGTCCGGCTTATGCTTAAAACCAGACACTGGACAACTCAAGGCACGTTTCTGTAATAGCTGTTTGTGGGTTGACCCAGGCTATGACGCGGGTTGATTTTCTACCATCTGGATGAACAATAGTAATATTGTTCTAGACTCGCCACAGTTTTAATAAAAATGGATTTTTTTTCAGAAAACAGTAGTGGGAGTATGGTAGAACTGGAAGTGATTCCAGAACCACAAACGATTACTGAAGATTTGATAAGGAACCTAAAGATTCAATCTGGATTGACATTCCATTGGCCACTCCGCAGATAAGGTGGGTAACTTCAGCCACCCGAGAGGTACTACGGTAGCCTCAAGGACGGTGACAGGGAAGTTCTTGTTTACCCACAATTACCATTGCTGTTGTTCCAGGCTGCGAGACCCGGTGGGAGGATGAGTATAGCGTCGTTCTAAACTAGTTTTAGAAGTGTACGTCTATATGACTCTGCCAGAGGGTTGTCGTAGTCAGTGGGAGCAGCGGAAGCATTGGTGGACAGGTAGCTTATGTCTATTTATAGACTAAAGCAGATGTAGCGGAGATAGATCATCTACTTCTGACGTGACAGTCATGGGTTTGACTTCATCAGAATAGGGGATGGATCTGTTCAGAAGGTAGTAAGGTGTGATGTCCTGGTATTTGGATGACATACACAGAGTAGGAAAGGTAACTCCTATACTACAATCGGTTATACTTTGGTCGTCACACAGTAGTTTCTCCATATGGGACTTGGACATTATATCAGACATACTGGTTACTAGATCTATGGTTTTAGATCTAGATTTGGGTAGTCTCCCAATCAGGGTACTTAGACAGCATTCTAAGAGTATTTAGAATGGACGACTCCATGCACGGTAGTGTACCTGCAGAAGATGGAGTCACCCTCTCTAAAGGTGTCTTACAGACTAAAGGGGAGAGGGATGTGCATGATTGGCAGATCACTTGCTCAGGCAATTGAGTCAATCGTGATATGTCAAGTACCACACCAGATGTTGTTCTTGCACTAGATGCAATAAGTTGACATTAATCCAAACCTGGAGAAACAGTCGGAAGCAGTTTTAGAACATAAGTGGATGTTCTAGGGATATGATAACGACAGCCTCATTCGGGAGACAGTTATCATTCCAGGCTTCCAAGGTGACCCGGACGACAAGGAGGTTGTCAGAGTTATAGTTTTTCCTTCTGACGAGGGGAAGTATTTTGGACAATTGGTCCAAGGAAATACTGAGGGAGGCATGGCGCAGGATACTGATTAAGTTCAGTTGACGATACAGTCTAAGAAGTTTGGATTTGGAGTTCATTTATGAGCTATGTCCCATCAGACATCCAGACACATTCTAAGACAGGTATTGCTCATTTCGGGAGATGCGTTTCTCCGCGAACTTGAGATTTAGAGAGATATAGAAAGAAACATCAAGGCGGATCCACTCACTGAGGCTATTCCTCGAACACAATAGTTTCGCAAACGAGCTTTGTGAGACTGACTAGTAGAGGAGTTGGGTGTTCGGTATCACACGGGCTGTGAGTATGCGACATCGCAATAATTAGCCTTGAGTGCAAGTGGGAGATTGTTGGAGATAGTGCCCTCAGAGTCAATTATTAGGTCACAGGTACGTGATTGTAATGATTGATGGAGGACCTATCCCAGTAGGACAGTCTTACTCGAGATGATAGTATGCTATCTGGTTTACCTTTATCATCGTGTACTGCTTCAGGTGACCTGACAAGTCGCTATTACACGTTGGTAGAGCCCCTAGGATTCTTGCTTGACCACCAGCAGTATGAGGGCGATCATATAAGTGGGAGCTGGGGGTCTATAAGCATATCCTTAAATGGTCCCTAGTCGTGTGAGTTTCGAGACAGGGCATCGATACTCCAGAGTAGACTAGTGTATACAGTCGAGACCCCGATGAGGGGCGGTGGCCGGTCTCACAAGCCACTGGTGTCAGTTAGATCACCTAAGATGTATACAGGTGCTCATTGGGTTATGAGTACACCGGACAGGACTCGCCGGGAACATGCTAGTTGGTCATATACCAGACGTCAGATGGCAGTTCCCTGGTGACATGTGTGCAGGTTAGTTCATCGACCTGGGGATCGTCATTTGTCTCGTGTGAGTTCCCACTGTACTTTGATTACTACCCTACCACGGCTCAAAGGAGTCGTGCAAACAGGTTTTAGTTGGGTACAGTCCCGAGCCACATGGAGGCAATGAGCGTATCTTCTGGGGTTCGTCTCTCTCGGTATTGGGGGTGAGGTCGTGCTGTGTCTAGGAGAGCCATTACACGAAGCCCTCGGCCGAGGCAAGGAGATTTACTGGTAGGTATTCCAATAGTATCTCAGGGTGTTCTGGGCTACACTCCGACACGACTTGTACCGCTTTTGGGGGTCTGACTTTTACCAACCCCCTAGGCCCGCCATGCGATGCTCATAGACGAACGGACCGGACTGTACGGATATTGTTACTGACAGGCTCAGTAGGGAGTCAAGCTGAGTTCGCTCACAGACGTCCCTTTTGGTCAATACCTGGTAGCCCGTTATGTATTGGCTTATACCTCTAACGTGCTAGTGGTTAAATCCACAACCAAGGTGTTGATGAGTCTTTAGAGTCCCCCACATTTCAGTTACTCAGCTTTCGGGCGAAAGGTTGTAGAGGCCGTATGGAGATATGGCAAGGTCCGATCAGATACGTGCGGTATTGCACGGATCAGGATCGGACAGTTTGTACTATAGGCCATATGGATATATGGCAGCGTTCGATCAGATACGTGCGGTATTGCACGGATCAGGATCGATCGGATATTACTGGCCGGCTTTGGTATAAGCCGGATCCTAGTATAGTACAGTGTAGAGTTTGTCTCAATGCAGTTTGTATTTCGGTCGAAATACAGATGCGGGTGTGTATGCACAGTATCGGGGTTTTCCTGTAATTTATTACGGGACCAGTTTTCTGGAGTTGCCAGTTTGCTTTCCGTTTCGGCCATTTTCATTTGTATCTTTCAATGGCCGAAGTTTGGTGGAGGAGGGTTTATTTGCATTGTTGCAAATTAGTATTTGTGGAGGGGGTCTTTGCTTTTTGTAGCATCATGATAGTCTTCATGATGGTGCACCATCCATTGACTTGCTTGACTTCATACTTCATGATGGCTTGACTTTGTTAGCATCATGGTTGTTGATGATGGTTGTGTGGAGTGTTGGCATTGCTTTGTGATCATGGTTGATTATGATAGCCATTCCTCTCTCTCTCTTGTATTTTTTGAGTTTGGCCTCTCTCATTTTTTTGATGAACTCTCCTCATTCTCATTTTCCACTTCACTCCATGCTCTTCTCCTCACTTGTTTTGGCCGGCCACTTTAGATTGGGGCTGTCCAAAAATTGTGTGGGTGTATTTTTGGTTCATATCATGCTCCAAAATACCCCTAGCTCCTCCACATTGTTCTTGTTTCATCCCTCCACCAAATGGCACCTCCATGAACCCCAAATGAGACACAATCCTCTACTACATATTCTACAGCGAACCTTGGGCACGTCGAGTAGCCGGCTTCGTGCCCGAGTTGCCTCGGCATTGAGGTGGGAGCCCGTAAAAGAAGTAGGCGATGTGGTGCACTTCCGGCGACGAGGAGGAGACGGGACATTCTGCAGGAGATCGGGACGATGATGAGAAGACCGGAGGACTTGGATCGTCGGTATATCTCTTTCCCATCTTATAGTTAGCTAGGACTAGTTAATGGTTCGATCCGGGTATTAGTGCGCGGCGGTTTGCCAGTTCAAGAAAATTTAAGTTTATCACCGCTTCCGCATTTGGCCGTCGGATTGACGGCCGGGGCGCCGCCGTGCACTTACAAGGTGGAAATCAAAGCACAGTGGGAATCACACAAGACTCTATAACGATCTCGGGTCTACAGACTAACCTATACCAGTGTCACCAGAGAACTGCCATCTGACGTGAGGTATAATACCATCTGGGAGTTCTCGGCGAGTTCGTCCAGTGTACCCAGTCTCTACTGAGCATCCGTATACTATCTCTGATGTCAAACAGCAATGGACATGGGATCATCCATCGCCTATCTACATAGGTCGAGAAGCTAAACGCCAGTCTACACTGGTATATCGATGCCCTGTCTCGATACACCCACGACTAGGAACATTTGAAGGATGTACTTAGCGACTACACTGTCCCCACTAGTATGATCTACATCATAGACCTGGTAGTCAAGTACTCATCCTAAGAGCTTTATCAACATGTAACATAGAGACAATCAGAGTACATGTTAAGATAAAGAGCAACCAGATAGCATACTATCATGTCGAGCAAGAAAGTCCTCCATATATATGTCCGAGCATCCACTACAATATACATCGTATGTACAGTAATGGCCTCTAGGGCATACATATCACTAACAATCTTCCACTTACACTAGGGCCGTCTGTTGTAGTATCTCATACCCAACAAGCAGCAGTGGTTGTTGTATCCCATACTCAACTATCCCATAAAAGTCTCTCTTGGGAATAGGCCTTTGTGAGTGGATCCGCGATGTTGTCCTCTGTGTCTACTCTCCTAACCCCGATCTCCCTGGAGATCAACCATCTCCATGATCACGTGATACTGCCTAAGAATATGTCTAGATCACTGATGGGACGGGGGTTCCTAGGCCAAAGCCACAACTCCATTGTCACAATTCATCTCATGAACTTATATACATCCAGACTACCTTTTTGGTAGCATCCTTTGTAGCAATGTATCCAGCCTTTATCGTCTAATCTGCCACGGTATATAGCTTGGAACTCTTTCACATACCGTCCCTCCACTGAGGGTGATGACAATGCCTGTGACTGACATTCAGTCGAGCTTATCACCCTGGAAGCTATCCAGTGATTCTCCCCAGGATCGATTGATACCATCTCACTACACCTAGTGAGAATCCTAACATCCAATTAGATCTATCTCATAGATCTAAAACCCAGGATTTAGGAGGTATCACCTTGATCCTATATGGAGAATCTATGTGATAAGAGGAGATTGACCGAGCGTAGCATAGGAAACTCCTTTCCTATCAAGAGTATGTCATCCACGTACAATACGAGGATCACCACCATACTCCCTACTACTTTTTTGTATATACAAGGTTCATCTACCATTTTGATGAGTCAAACTCTTTGACTACTGCATCAAAACTGATGTTCTAACTCCACAATACCTGCTTTAACCCATAAAGCAACTTGCACACGTTTCCGCTGCTCCCACTGTCTACGAAGCCCTCTGGCTGTGTACTTATAGATGCTCTCTTCTAAATCACTATTTAGAAAAGCAGTCATGACACCCAACCGCCAGATATCGTAGTTATGGTATGTAGCAGTGGCAAGTAGGATCTGGATGGACTTAAGCATATTACAGGAGAAAAGGTTTCATCATAATCCATACCTGGTCGATGACGAGAACCTTTTGCAGTAAGTCTTAGCTTTGAAAGTCTCAACCTTTCCATGTACACCAAGTAATCTTCTCAAGATATATTTGCTTCTGATGGGGATTTAACCCTTCAGATATAGCAACCAAAGTCCATACTTTGTTGGTGTATATGGATTCCATCTCAGATTGCTTAGCATCCATCCATTCTCACATAGTCCCCACTCTTGATGGCCTGCTCGAAACTAGTTGGGTCATCATCTCATGATGCATTCCTCGCTCCTACTGTCATAGAGAAACCGAAGTATCTCTCAGGCGGATGAGGAACCCTACTAGATCGGCGGAGAGGCTGAAGTTCGTTGGAAACTATTGAATCCTCTGGTTCTACCAAATCATCAGCTGTAGTTTGTATAGATGGAACTCCTTGCAGTTCTACCTCATGACCACTAATTTCTTCATAAGAAATTCCCTTTCCAAAAGGTGGCATGCCGAGAAACAAAACACCTTTTGCTCCTCAGTGTGGTAGAAGATATTCCCTTGCGAATGCTTGGGATATCCAACAAACTTCCACAGAACTGACCTTGCCTCGAGCTTGTCCGGATTTTGCTTTTAGGCATAGGCTGGACAACCCCAAATCTTAACATCCTTAAGAGATGGGCTCTTTCCATACCATATCACATATGGAGTGGTAGGCACCTGATTTGATTGGAACCCTATTCAATAGGTATGCAGCTTCTCAAGTGCATAACCCCTAAAAGGAAATAGGTAACTTAGTAGCACTCATCATAGAGCACACCATATCACATAGGGTGCGATTGCTCCTCCTTGATACACCAACGTGCTGTGGTGTATACGGAGGAGTAATGCTGAGAGAGAATCTCATTCTCCTTTAGAATAGTCCAGGAATTTCGTGCTCAAGTATTCTCCTCCTTGATCTCATCATAGGACATAATACTTATACCCATTTTGGTTCTTTACTTCTGACTTATATTCTTTGAATTTCTCAAAATCTTCAGACTTGTGTTTCAACAGGAACATATGTCCGAATCTTGAGAGATGATCAGTGAATATAATGAAGTACAAAGAACCAGTCCTGGCATGTGTAGACAGGGGACCTCATACATCATCATGTATCAATCCCAAGAGTTCACTAACTCTTTCTCTGTTTCCAATAAACAGAGCTATGGTCATTTTATCTTTGTGACATGACTGGGAAGTTTTACAAGATGTAAATTCAAACTGATTTAAATATGCATTTTTATGTAACTTCAGCTAGTCGGGTCGCATTGATATGACCTAGTCTACAATGCCTCAAGAAGGATTCATTCATTTCTGAATCCTCTTGTGTGTTTTTTGTACGTTAAGAACTGTGCTTTGATTTAGAACGTATATGGTTTTAGATAATATGCCTGAACCGATCAACTCTTGATATAGGAAATGTTCAAAACATTATCCAACAATACAAAATTATATACTTCTTTACTAAATAAAGAGACTGATATGATGTTGTATATCAGGTTCAGTATCTAATAACATTCGTTCAGAATCAATGTATTTGGTAATACAAGGTGATAACTGTCAACAACTTGGCTGCAACACTTGCACCGTTTCCAAATCTTAAAACTTTATCATCCGTTCTCAGTTCTGTACCTATCTGTAGCCCATGTAACATATTACATATGCGGGATCCTGATCCGGTATCACATACCTAGGACGTAGAGGAGACTGAGAAACAATTCACGGTATTGAACACACCCGAAGAAGATGCATCATCATGTATTTTCTTCGTTTGGGCGGCACGGGAATCCTGGTAATCCCCTATTTCCTGCTCGGTCTTATAACAATTATAAGTTGGAGCGGGACCAACGTTCCTTAGCTCAGTATAACAAGCGGGTTCGGTAAATATATCCGTATTATTATCTTGATTAAGGCGTGACATGGTCGCTACTTGGAGAGAGAGAGAGAGAAGAAAACACTCAGCGTATGCTTTTGCAAGATTAGATTGGTTATTGATATATCTAATCAGGATGGCTCCTACTGTTTTAGTCAAATCTTCCTTCAAAACCTAAAAGGAAAGACTAGTCGGATTAATTACACCCTACAAGTGTAACATTTCAGAAAAATAAAATATTATTTTTGGGAATTTTTATAATTTAATAATAAATATATTGAATATTTTTATATTGCGGTATAATTAAATACCGATAAATTGGGAAATATTTGGAAAATTATAGAAATTACTAAAAAGAGGGTGTACTATGTGATTCATGCAAATTATAAGTTTTTATGATTCATCATACACTATTTTAATGCTAATCGCGATTAAATATCGTTAATCGCGCATTAACCTTGTTTTGTGCACATGACATGCACCGTGTCGTATTTTACACTTATGTTACATTTTATAACCATGGTTTCATTTGGGATTTATGTGTTTGGTTTTAAAAATGAAATGAGAAGAAAAGAAAAGAAAAGAAAAAAATAGAATATAGAAGTATGGGCAAGAGAGAGAAAGAGAGGGTGAGGGGTCAAACCTTAGTCTTGAGCCATTCTCTCTTCACTCATTCACTCATTTTATCTCCTCTCCCTCTCACATGGCTGCTGCTGCTGCACTCTCTGCCTCTCCTCTCTACCTCCTCATAAATCCCTCAAAAATCCATTAAAAGTCCATCTCACTTTCACAAAAAATGTGCACAAGCTCACAAGCTTCACTTTGGACCAAGAAAGCAAGGATTTTGGACACTAGGGGCAACTCAAGAAAATTCTTGAGTTGCCAAAGGAGGTAATTTATCCATCATTAGTGTAGTTTTCCCATTTGCTTTGCATCCATGTTAACTTAGAACCGATTTAGTGTCGTTTAGTGAGGTTTAGAAATTTCTAGTTAGGGTTTGAGGAATTCTTGAGTTGTGATATGAAATTGAGGTCAGTAGAGGCTATACAACCCCTATTGTGATGATATAGTGGACTGAACCTGTGATTTAAACCCCGGATTACGAACTTAGAAAACCCGATATCGGAGAATTATGGATTCTGTGAGGGTATAATGAAATTTGCTAACACCCGGGTGACCTGAAAATTATTTAGCAAACACAGGGGGGTGTGCAGGCAACCTAGGACCCCCCACTGAAACCCTAGACCCTAATTCCTCTCCATAGCCGCAAATATATTCGTTCTGGCCGCAATTTGCGGCCAAACCTGGTTCAAATTGGTTCGTATTGGTTCTGTGGTTTTATCTACAGTAAATTAGACCCCTCCTGTATGCAAAATTGGCTAGTTTGGCTTAGGGTTAAATCTGGAGCTAATTTTCAAGAATTTTGATTTCGTTTACGGCTTTTAATGAACTTGGACTTGGTATTTGATATTGTGTTTCCATCGTGTGGCGTTTGAACGTCCCCGACCAGGGTTACTGATCGTGTTTTGCATGCGAGACTATAGGTTTTGACCTATGAGCGAAACGTGTGCCGTTTTTGTTTCCGATTTGATTTTAATACGCATTTGCGATGTGTTATGATATGTACGTACCCCACGAGGATTTTGATACGACCAGCAAAGCGCGTGGCGACGTCGGCAGCGACGAGCGAAGAGCAAGGTGAGTAGATACATATCTACAGGGGAAGTTGGGTGGATGGCGTATAGCACCCCCGCAGTTCGTAGTATAGTGTATGGTACATATTATATGGATATATTATATGAGATTATGATTATCTAGATAGACTTTGGAGAGTCCTGGATTATTTTAGTATAATTGGATGATAGCGTCATTAGTTAGTTAGTCGCGGACCTTAGAATAAGGTTTACACCCACACGCACGCACACACATGCTTACTTTGTTTTACTTGTGCGTTTAAGGGGATATGTATATATATGTACACACACATAGGTATGGGACTATGTATATATATATATATATATATATATATATATATATATATACGTATACTCAAACATGGATGATGAGGATTGTTATGGTATTTGGAGATGAGTCGATGAGATTGGGCATGATGCCATGAGATCAGTGATATGTTTTGATTCGTATTATGAGATACGGCATGAGATTTTAGTGGGCCTTTAGGCATGTGTTTTCATACACGCATATATATATGCAGATGGTATCAGTTTGTACTAGACTTAGATCAGTACCCCCAGTTCATAAGATATGATGATAAGGATACCGGATAATTGATGAGATACATATGATATTCAATCCGTACCCAGATTGGGATGCCGTACGATGGATTTACCGTACGAGCTTTATATTGATGATAGATTTGCACTCTTGACTCGAGGATGTCATGTTATATATTGTAACGTATGTGGTACTATTGAGGCGGGATCACCGACTATTATATTTATATATATCGACTCAGATTTAGGTGATTTCCTTACCTTTCGATTAGTCATGTAGGTTACTTATAGATGTTAGACTAGAATCGAGTCATACCTATTTCAAAACTAACAAATCGTGAGTATTTTAAAGACAGGCCCAGGGATTCTACGGATATTTTCAAAAGACTCATCTTTTCTTAAAAACACTGTAGCCCTTATTTTTCTAAACACCACGATTCGTGTTATTTCAAATGGTAAAACTGTATGACATATATATATATATATATATATATATATATATATTGATGTAGATTCTTCACTGTTGCGTTTATTATTCAATTTCCGCATATTCTTGCTATTCGCATAGCATTGCATGTTTAAATGTGTTTATTATTATATTAAACCCATGCTGTCAGGACACCAGCACCATTATTGATGATGCGATTGTTCCACGTACACCTGCTTGCCGGCTCACACACTTCATCATCGATAATTCCCATGTCACTACACAGTAGGATTGCTGACATCAGGATGTGACTCCTTGCATGACATACTTGCGTATATACCCACTTGTACACCATATTGGCGCACATGCATATTGTACACTCATACTTGCGTATATACCCACTTGTACACCATATTGGCGCACATGCATATTGTACACTCATACTTGCGTATATACCACTTATACATCCATATTGGCATACATACACATTTGTACGTCCATAATTGCGTATATACACATATGCACCTTTATACGACATTGCATTCGATTTTGGAGATTGGGAACTACATGATATATTTTAAAAACTGGATTCATTTAAAAGAGCGGTTTTCCCTCGATATGTGCATATTACTGTTCCATGTTGCATGATATACGGATATGCTTACATTTCTATCATATGTCTCATACATCATGCTTTACGATTTTACGCATTGAGATATGCTGTTTTTATGAGATTTCTGGATTTGAGAACCGTGGCTATTTCAAAGGAAAGCATGTACTGTTTTAAAAACCCGGTTTCTCTTGATATGATATTTCAGTGCGTCCACCATGCGTTTTCTCGGTTCTGAGACGTGTGATATGTGAAACCCGATTCGGGGAGGCGGATGATTCCGTTTGCTGGTACATGGTGGACCCGGTATGGTACCCCGGGGCGTGAGAGATTTCGTGTGGATGACGATGAGCCTGGCAGAGGGACTACTACCTACCGGTGATAGTATTTAGGCTCGGCGGATATCCGGAGGATACCGACCGGAGTCGAGAGATGATATGGGCCGATCCGGACTGACGGAGCCCGTGGGCCGATCCGGACTGACGAAGTCCGATATATGAGGATTTACGTGCCGATGCTGGACACGGGTTTCATGATGTTTTCGAGTGTCGATGCTAGAAACTCAGGTTCCATGATTTTGATGTGTCGCGAGAGACACATGTTGATTTATATCCTCATATCTTCATGCATATGCTTTATGATATTTACATGCATGATTTTTTGTGTCATTGGTTGACCCGTGGACGAGATCCACACACATACAGGCATTAATTATATAGTTGGATGATATCCACATACTTATAGACTTCATGATATAGTTGACACTGATTTCATGTTGATTACATTGACCATACTTCATATTTGTGATATGCTGCTACCTGAGGCACTGACACTAGCACTTGGTATTACACTTATGTATAAATGTTTACCATTGCCACCTTATCATGCTTCAGACTTTATCATTTTGAGGATATATATATATATATATATATATTTTGATCGTAATGACCTAGGATTGAGTCATACATACAATTTCTGCTCTGTGATATTTTCTACTCACGAGTTGGCAACTCACCCCCGTTGTGCCACAGTTTCTTGCAGGTTTTGCCGTACAGGTTTCATTGCGGTTTCTGGCACACTGTTCCCATTCCGAGTGATTGCTTTGTTGGTGGGTTCACTCGCATCGTGACCACCATTGTATTTATTTATTTTATTTTCAGTTGTATCTAGTAACTCCATCAACCAGACTTGTATATTATTTTAGACTTAGAAAATCAGTTGTTTATTCTTTCGACCGTAGAGTCGCGCTTGTATTATTATGGTTTTCTTGTTGTTTTGAGTTTCCTTTTGAGTTTTGATCCCCACCCTTGGCGTTGTATATTATATTGCTTGCACGGTTGTGACCGTCAATGGGCGAAGAGCTAGCTCCCGCTTGGGGATGCCTGTATTCATATTATTCATGTTGTACCCCGTTCGGGGCCAGTTTTTACAAAGGAAACTCTGCCGAAATTTTCAGAAATGACTTGATGTTTTAAAAACGCATAATTCGGCTTATGCTATTAAAACCACTTGCTTTTAAACAAGTTTTCCTTTATTTATTATTTAAAATGGTTTTATATTTCTGGGCTTTTAGCTTACTTGAATTAGATGGGGTCCTATAGACTTCATATGATTCACGGGCCAGCCACGTGCCATTTCGGGTCGTGACAAAGTTGGTATCAGAGCGCTAGGTTAACCTTGGTTCGAGTCTATGTTTGACTATGCGAAGCCTAAGGCGTTTGTATATATACGGGATCTAGGCTTGACCTTACGGAACTTAACTGAGTCGAGGGGGTATTAGACCCGAACTTTCGTCGCGTAGGTTGACCTTGGTTGATGGAGTAGGTGACATAAGGAGAGTGATGTACCGTGTGTATGTTCTGCGGCATACTTACGATATGCTACTCCGCTTAGGCAGCCTTAGGATGTACATTTCCTTGCACAGTATTATATTCATTCCTATGATCCATCCTCATCGATATTGGTTTATGGTTTTGCTGCCATGATTACACGAGCAGAGAGAGAGAGAGAGAGCTACGGCTAGAGTTGCGTCAGCATGAGCTCGTCACGGACGAGGACTGACCAGGGCGTGATTCCAGGGACATACAATTTGCATAGATGCGTTGTTTTATTGTGTTTTCATGCCATGAGCGTTTGATGGATCACTTTTACGAGATTTCTCGGACGTGCAGATCAGCACCAGAGGATTGGGCCACTGCTAGAGGCCAGCCAGAATGTGATGACCGTTGATGCACCATTATTCTTGGTGATTGAGGCACTGTTCAGCGTGCGGACGAATGAGCCAGTGATTGCTGCGAATGACGAGATATCACCCCAGATGTTTGGAGCTAATGCCACATGAGTTATACTTATAGATATGATAGAGTATCGCTAGTCAACCAAGGAGGAATGACTAGGACATGTGATTCGTTGCCTACCCCGATGCGAGGTCATCAGATTGATTGATCCTAGCTAGAGACGACTTCATGCAGGTACGTTGAGAGTCGATGGAGACGATCGAATGTCAGAAGCCCATTTTCCAAGTTTAAAGTATTCAGAGACAAATGCAAGTAATGCTATGGACCCTGATTGATGAGGGTTTAGTACGTGCGTTTAAAAATTTAAAGAATATCGCAATCAAGACGGTGTCGCTTGGTAGCTAGCCGGTTGAGTACGGTCGGTCCACAGGGAAATGGTGTTATTTCTTTAAGTTCTAACGAGTTAAGTCCTATGTTTGGTAGGGTTTTGTTTTAAAATCTAAGAATGAGATTAATTTGATTTAAAGTCTTGCTAGGGTTAGGATTAGCTTAGTTTGGAATAGGGATTCTACTCACTGCTTTTAATGCCCCAGTTAAGAATATAGGTATTAGGGTAATAGTCAACAAAGGGGATTAGCACGACTAGGAAGAAACATAGTTTCTTTCTTTTGGTCCTTGTCTGTCCTTTCTTGGCTCTTAGCCCTAACCTCCAATTAATTCAAGCACAGCCGGTCTAATTAGGGAATCACCGCTATCATGTAGGATAGGGAGCCGTAGTGAGCGGTGTATGGTTGGATTAAAAAGAGTCCATATTTTAAAATATAAATGGGCAAAGAAAGGAGTGAGAGAAATTTCCTTCTCTCAAACCTTTCCTATCCTAATCCTAACAAGTGAGGAATTACTCACTCATTAGGAAAGTAATGATAAAATTCATTTTTATAATTTTGTTTTAAAAGACTGTCTAAATTGCAGATAATAAAAGATAGATAAAAAAAATTGCAGAAATTAAATTCAGATAAAAAAACGCAAGATAGAAAAAGAAACTTACTTTATTGATACCTCTTCAACGATTACAATGAAATTAAAATTTAGATCTAGAAAATAAAAAGAGACATGCCAAATTAGGCTTTCGGCTTTCCTATTTATAGATAGGAGAAACCCTAGGTTTACATCTGATTCACATTTGAATTTACAGAACTACTCTAAGAAAGCCGGGTCAAAGCACCGACACACACCGACACGTGCACTGCACGGCCGCGGTTCCGCGGCAGAAAGCCATGTTTGGCCACGGTTCCGCGGCCAATTAGTGGGATCTCTAGCTCAAACTTCTAGGGTTGCTTCATGTTGCATTTTCCTTCTGTTTTCTTCACTTGGTTCCACAGAATATATTCTATTTTCTTCCATATTTCCACAGTGCAGAATGTTGTGGACTTTTTGCCGTGAGCTTCGCGTTGAAGTCTTTAATCCAGTGCTGCCCTTGTACTTTGTGTATTGAACTGTCTACTGATCTTCGTTTGTTCCTTAAACTGGTAGGCGGTATCATACGGATTCATCAATTGTTGGTCGTAGTCTCACATTTGTAGTGTCTTTTCATGAATTTTACTGTATTGTTCTGAGAACCTGTAACCTGGAACTATTTAGCAGATATGGATCAAAAGCACCTATTTATTTGTAATATGATTAAGAATGGGCGATATAATAATGCAATATTCTGATATGAACAAATACCCACAAATTTATCTTTTGCTCGTCCCGAGCAAAGCCAATTTTATTCTCGAAAAAACCTAACCCCACTTTCGCAGGGAATCGCGATTGCACTGAGTTCGTGCAACAAGCCGTTAAACCCCTAGGTGTCCCTAGTAGGAGGAGTATTGTCTCTTGAGGGTTTTCAGCGGATACTACCCACAAAATCCGATCAATTTAGCCTGTTGACTTTCATTCTTCAATTCAGTATTCTAGCAAGAAATTCTATTATCTTCAACTTAGAAATCATCAACCCGTATTTTTCACACTCACTTATTATTTAACTTAAGATCGTATATGTTCTGCAAATTTATTCAGCTTTCAGCATCTTTTGAATTTTCCTTCTAAGGTTCCATATCAACTTAGGAATTTTTATCATCTCTACTGAAGGTATAAGCCCTATCTTTCATCCAAACCCTAATCATATACCTTTATATGTGTGTGATTATCACCCCTATACTTGGAAATTCAATTCAAGCTATCATACTCTTGTCCATCTTCCAAAATACTTTTAGTTGGTGAATTTTATATGAAATTGCTCACACATCTTTCATGCGACCGTTAATACTTCTTGAGATACTAAACGACCGATTACAAAATGTGCTTGCACATTTAGGCGTAATTCCTCGTCTTGCAATACCTAAAGCTTAGCAGTGACTCCCAAACCAGTTGGTCTAAGGTACTAGGTGATAAAGCACCTTCGCTATATTTTTTATTTATGCAGCCTCAAGTACTTACAAAACCGGTGTTCATTTTTTTTCTTTATTCACACTTGTACTTTTATTTTCTTTTCCTTCATACTAAGGATTTTAGACAAGAGCATTTCAAGGTATCCTCTACTATCCCAAGTTTCAAGATGTGTGTGACTGCATAAAGTAGGGTATATATTTTCAGAATTTGGACTTAAGGTTCAGAATTATTTTTCAGACTTACACTTCAAATAAAAATTCAATACCCTTCCCTTATTTTGACTTAGCTCAAGAACTGAACTCAAAATTTGCCTATTTCTAAATAAACTATAAGGACGTATATTTTCTATAGTTAAACTTTAAGAAAGGTTATTTTTTTGGGTTTTTTAATTTACTAAGTTTAGGATTTAGTTTTTCTTTTCTACTATTCAACCGTCATGTTGAACTTAAGTCAAATATGGCCAAAATTGAATTTTTCAATTTTTTATATATATATTTTAAAAAAAATTCAATTTTTATTTGATTTTATATTTTTTTATTTTTTTTATTTTCATTTAAATTTTTTTAATATTTTTTTATAAAGATAAAATGAAGAATTAAATATGCAAAGAAAGAAGAAACAAATATGTACAAAAATAAAAATATGTAAATGCAATGCAAAGATAACTATTTACAAACTACCTCCACCCCCAAACTTATCAAAAGCAGTGCCCTCACTGCTCATGGCCTCGCCGTCCCCTTGAACGTGAACGGGAACGTTCCTCTCTCGCCAGCAGGGTCGTCATGCCGTGTTCTATTTCAGTCACTCGTTGATCCAGGTTGGTCACCATCCCTATCAATCTGTCTATCCCCCTAGTGGCTTTCCTAAGTAAACATGCATGTGCTGCAGGGGTAAGCTCTTCCTCGCTCGCGGTCGAGCTGGAGCTGGGTGTCTTGGCGGGTACATCCTCGGCCGGCTCAGTGCGCGACCATACATCATTTAAGCGTGTGTAGGACGTGGATACGCCCTCAACAAGAGGTCTAATAGGCATCCCTCCATGCATATAAAACTGAAATTCCTCCACAGGGAGGAAATGGCGACACAGTTGTGTCACCAACATAGGGCATGGATAATTGGCAGCCCTTTTTCCCGCACCGATCGTATGAAGTAATACAGTGCACATATCATAGCTGGGGTTCGTAGTCATCAAGGTGTGCACGATATGAAGGGATGGTGCGAAAAATGTCGTATTGTGCTAACTACCAAAAATATTATTTTGTGCCCAATGGCATGTAAGTCTACGGTAGCGCCCCGGCCGTCTGTCCGAGGCCAAAATGCGGAAACAAGACTTTTTCTTAACTTGGAAACCGGCGCTACCGCATACTAAAAAACCTGGATCGGACCATTAACCTATTACTAGCTAACTAGAGAAAGGGTAGAGAGCTATACCGAGCGATCCGTGTCCTTCGGTCTTCGGCCACCATCCCGATCTCCCCGCGGCATCTCCGGTCTCGATCTCCTCGTCGGAAGGGCACCACATCAAGAAGTCTTTTTACGGGCTTCCACCTCTGAACCGAGGCAACTCGGACACGAAGTTGGCTAGCCGACGTGTCCAAGATGTTGTAGAGAATGTTTGTGATCACTTTGTCTCTTGCATCCATGGCTTGGATGGAGGTTAGAGATGTTGCCATTGGAGGAAGATAATGAGCTAGAGGAAGAAGAAGAAGAAGAGGTTTCTTTCTTTCTTTCTTTCTATTTTCTTCATATCATGAAATGAGAAAGAGTGTGAGAGATAAATACAAGACCAAACACCTATATGGCAGCCCATCTCTCTCTCCTCTCATCATATCAACCCAAAACAATCACTAATGTGACATATTTTCACAAAAAAGAGACCATGAGTCATGATATAAGTCCATGTCACATTAATGCATGTCATGATGAAATTCTAGCTCATTATTTCCACCATCCAAACATTAATCCAAATGTTTGGTCCAACAAAAAGATCCAGCAACATCTAAAGTAAACTCGTGACGGATCACAAGGATACCCTTCACCTGTATATACATACCTGCATCCGCATTCCGACTGAATACGAATGCGATGAGACTAAAGTAATCCAACAAATCTAATACTAGGATCCGGCTTAAACCAAAGCCCACTAGTATGATTCGTCCGATCATGATCCGTGCAATACCGCACGTATATGATCGAACCCTGCCATATATCATACGGCCTCTACAACGTTTCGCCCGAAACTTGAGAAACTGTCTGTGGGGGACTCTAAAGACTCGTCAATACTTTGGCTGTGGATTTAACCACTAGCATGTAAGAGGTATTAGCCATACGTAATGGGCTACCGGGTATTGACCAAAAGGGACGTCGATGAGCGAACTCATCCTGACACCCTACTGAGCCTGTCAGTGACAATATCCGTACAGTCCGGTCCATTCGTCTATGAGCATCGCATGGCGGGCCTAGGGGGTTGGTAAAAGTCAGACCCCCAAAAGCGATACAAGTCGTGTCGGAGTGTAGCCCAGAACACCCTGAGATACTACTGGAATACCTACCAGTAAATCTCCTGCCTTGGCCAAGGACTTCGTGTAATGGCTCTCATAGACACAGCGCGACCTCACCCCCAATACCGGGAGAGACGAAACCCTGTAGATCCGCTCACTGCCTCCATGTGGCTCGGGACTGTACTTAACTAAAACCTGTTTGCACGACTCCTTTGAGCCGTGGTAGGGTAGTAATCAAAGCACAGTGGGAACTCACACGAGACAAAAGACAATCTCAGGTTGATGAGCTAACCTGTACACATGTCACCAGGGAACTGCCTTCTGACGTCAGGTATAATACCAACTAGCATGTTCCCAGCGAGTCCTGTCCGGTGTACTCATAACCCAATGAGCACCTGTATACATCTTAGGTGAACCAACTGACACCAATGGCTTGTGAGACCGGCCACCGCCCATCGTCGGGGTCTCGACTGTATACACTAGTCTACTCCGGAGTATCGATGCCATGTCTCGAAAACTCCCATGACTAGGGACCTTTTAAGGATGTGCTTATAGACCCCAGCTCCCACGTATATGATCGCCATCATACTGCTGGCCGTCAAGCAAGAACCCTAAGGGCTCTATCAATGTGTAATAGTGACCTGTAAGGTCACCTAAAGCTGTTAACGATGATAAAGATAAATTCAGATAGCATACTATCATCTCGAGTAAGTCTGTCCTACCGGCATAGGTCCTCCCTCAATCATTGCAATTACGTGCCTGTGATCCAATAATTGACTCTGAGGGAACTATATCCAACAATCTCCCACTTGGACTCAAGGCTAATTATTGCGATGTCGCATACTCACAGCCCGTGTGATACCGAACACCCAACTCCTCTACTAATCAGTCTCACAAAGCCCGTTTACGAAACTATTGCGTTCGAGGAATAGCCTCAGTGAGTGGATCCGCCCCGATGTTTCTTTTTATGTCTCTCTTTATCTCAAGTTCACGGAGAAAACCATCTCCCGAAATGAGCAATACATGTCTTAGAATATGTTTGGATATCTGATGGGACCTAGCTCATAAATGAACTCCAAATCCAAACTTCTTAGACTGTATCGTCAACTGAAACCAATCAGTATCCTGCGCCATGCTTCTCTCGGTATCCGCTTAGAACACCTGTCCAAACTACTGCCCCTCGTCAGAGGGAAAACTACAACTCTGACAGTCACTCTGTCATCCAGGTCACCTTGGAAGCCTGGAATGATAACCGTCTCCTAAAAGAGGCTTCCATTATCATATCCATAGAACATCCACTTATGTTCTAAAACTGCTTCCGATCGTTTCTCCAGTATAGGATCAATATCAACTTATTGCATCTACTGCAAAAACAACGTCTGGTGTGGTACTTGACATCTCATGATTGACTCAATTGCCTAAGCAAGTGATCTACCAATCATGTACATCCCTCTCCCCTTTAGTCTGTAAGACACCTTTAGAGAGGGTGACTCCATCACCTGCAGGTACACTACCGTGCCAGGAGTCGTCCATTCTAAAACATCTTTAGAATGCTGTCTAAGTACCCTGATTGGGAAACTACCCAAATCTAGATCTAAAACCATAGATCTAATAACCAGAATATCTGATATAATATCCAATTCCCATGTGGAGAAACCACTGTGTGACAACCAAAGTATAACCGATCGTAGTATAGGAATTTCTCTTCCTACTCTGTGTATGTCATCCAAATACCAGGACATCACACCCTACTACCTTCTTACCAGATCCATCCCCTATTCTGATGAAGTCAAACCTATGACTGTCATATCAGAAATAGATGATCTATCTCCGCTATATCTGCTTTAGTCTATAAATAGACATAAGCCACTTGTCCACTATGCTTCCGCTGCTCCCACTGACTACGACAACCCTCTGGCAGAGTCATATACACGTGCACTTCTAAAGCTAGTTTAGAACGACGCTATACTCATCCTCCTGTGGGGTATCATAGCCTGGAACAACAGTAGTGTCAAATTTGGGTAAACAAGAACCTCCCTGTCACCGTCTTTGAGGCTACCGGAGTACCTCTCGGGTGCCTGAGGTTACCCACCATATCTGCGGAGTGGCCAATGGAATGTCAATCCAGATTGAATCTTTAGGTTCTTATCAAATTTTCAGTAATCGTTTGCGGTTTTGGAATCACCTCCAGTTCTACCATACTCCCACTACTGTTTTCTGAAAAATCCATTTTTATTAAAACTGTGGCGAGTCAAGAACAATATCACTATTGATCTTCCAAATGGTAGAAAGCCAACCCTCGTCATAGCCCGGGTCAACCCACAAACAACCATTACAGAAACGTGCCTTGAGTTATCCAGAGTCTGGTTTTAAACATGAGCCGGACAACTTCCCGTACCTTAACAATGTTAAGATATGAACTATTCTATATCCAATATAGAAACAGAGGTACTGATTTAATTGGAACCAGATTCAAATCATGCAGCTGTCTCCAGTGCATGTCAACTAAATGGAAAGAGGCCGATCAGCATTACTCAACTTAGGAATGCTTCCAATTATGAGTAACCTGAAAGAGAAGCAAGTTGTCTTAAAACCATTACTGTCAACTGAATACCATACACAAGTATCTACATCTTCGATCACCTTGAAGAATCCCGATACTTGCAACATCTGGTTCTTTACTTTACTCTTATACCTATAACTTCTCAAAACTTGGACCTTGTATTTCTATGAAACACATGTCTAAGAACTAGAGAAGTCACAAGTAAACAGAATATAGTATGAGAACCAACCCCTCTGTCCTCATGGACACTGGACAACATACAATACTCTGTATAAGTCCCCTGAGTCAAATAACTCATTCGCTGTGTGTCGTAGGTTAAAAACTGTGCTTATGGTTAAGAAGAATTACACCGCTGTTTAATGCTCCTTACCTAACCATCCACTGATATAGGTAAATGTCACAGACATAATTTCAAAAAGTTATATCTCACTTTGTAAAAATAAACGTACAGATATATCAATTTGAAATTGGTGCATAACAATGGATATTCAAAACCAAATATTTGCCGTCCGGCAAACAACCCAGGTGATTTCCTCAAATATCACCAATTACAACGAATCCTGATATAATGAGGATGATCACCCAATTCCCAATAACTTACTCCGACTTATCATCTGTAAAACCATACAGATGTGAAAATTAAACCTGGTAAATACATACCCTGGAGCAAGGGCTAATTGGGAAATCCGTTTTCTTTTAACAATACACAGTGAAACTGAAACATTGAAATGTTTCGTAGGGGTATCCGGGTATTCCTAGTAATGCCTCTTCCATTATCCAGATTCACAACTGTAACCGTATATTTCTTTGCCATCTCTCCAAATCCCTTCATATGTCTTTAGTCATTACTTTCTGTACACCTTCGTTAGGCTAAATGGTTTTCTTCCTTCCCTACCGTTCGGCACCAGCCTATGGTTTGGAAGAAGAATATCCAATAAGCGTAGCAGGTGTACTGTCCTAATCCTAGGAGCACTCGCAATGCGAGAGAAGGTGAAGATAAAAGACAACTGAATAAACCTTATTCCTATTTCTTCTGAACCAGAATCCATTCCCGAACTGGAACAAGTTCCTTTTGAGTTTGTATATAACCATACGATGGAGTATCTAAATAACTGTGGATCTTCGTAGTGATATGGAGTGTCCTGGAGAAATACAAAGGTGAAGTGGGAGTGGTAATGAAATACTTGGTTTGGTCGTGAATAGCAGTCGCAATTTACTTTGCCCTCTTACTAATCCCTTTATTTGTCTTTACTTAATACCTTCTGTACACTATCGTCAGGCTAATTGGTTTTCTTCATTCTCTACCGTTCGGCACCTGCCTATGGTTTGGAAGAAGACTATCCAATTTGCGTAATAGGTGTACCGTCCTAATCCAAGGAACACTCGCAACCTGAGAGAAGGTAAAAGGAAAAGACAACTGAATAGTCCTATTCGTTTTCTCCAGAACCGGAAACCATCCTCGAATTTGGAACAAGTTCCTTCGAGTTCGTATATAACCATACGATAGTTTTATCCAATGGAAGTGGATATTCGTAGTAATACGGGGTGTTCTGGAGAAAAGGGTAAAGGTAGGAGTGGCAATAAGGTATGCAACTCAGACAATCCAAAAGCCAATGTTTTAAGAAGGTTCGGTTAATTTTGGTCACTGAGTCATAGTCAAGGGTCGGGCCATGGTCTCTGCCAAATAGAGAGAGAAAAGAAACACTCAGCGTGCACTCTAACCTAAATTAGAATGGTTATCACTTTATCTAATCAGGAAACCTCCCACTGTAACCTCAAATTCTCCTCCAAACCTGAAAGAAGAATTAGTCGGGATCACCCGAGGAGTAAACCAACTCATCAGTGGGAATCGGGATCCAACTACCATCGCATGATAACGTGATGGAATCCACTCATGTTATCACACTCCAGAAGGTATGCACATATCTGGCAAGTTTCAGTTTCTTTAGAAACTCCCGATGTGATTTTTACCCAATGCTCTTATGACCTTGACTAAGGCCAACAAATCATAAGTCACATGTCAAGTTCTACCCGTCATTGTCCAGGTTAATTTGAACCCACCCGTACAAGCCCTTGACTAGAGCCAACAAGGCTGTACGACTGTCCCAAACCAACGCATCTATCTATACTGCAGAAAAGTAACAAATAGCTACCATACACTATGCCTTGACTAAGGCCAACAAACATAGCATGAATACTAAGTGTTACCCGTCTGAAATGACGGAGGGCTACGAATGGTTTTTGGCGAAAAATCTTTAACGTAATGAACTTGATATCGTTGAATGAACCAGATAGCTTTTATAAAAATATAGTGGCGAAAACCTTTGCTAAAGAGGTCACTCCCGGTGAAGGGAAATCGGCTCTTTCCCCGTAGAATGAGGTGCAGGATATTCCAACTGAATACTACGTTGCAAAGCAAAAGTAGTCGACTATAGTGAAGTTATTACCCTGACGCAAACTTCTGTCCAAGGGGTCACTCCCGGTGAAGGGATCTCGCCCCTTGCCTCATCGACTGAGGTGTTGGATATTCATAACCGAATACCACTGTGCAAAACAAAAGAGAACGTCCTTGCAATAACAGCTTTTTGAAAAATGTTCCAACAACATCAGAATAGATTTTTTTAGCTTGCATTGATCCGAATCAATGCAGTCCCATCAATTGATCACACCACAAAAGAACGAAAATACGATTTATGTATATGCCATCCGCATTCGCCACTGGGTCCCGTCATCACCCGTTAGGTTACTTAACTAACGACAGAGCGGAGACTGGACTAGCGCGGATGCAAAACATATACAACATCTACTAGTATATATATATAGCAATATATAATATTCGCTCAAGGCGTGATAAAATGCAACATCACAGAAATGTAATAAGCATCACAGAACAATACAGATAATCTGGGATCCCCGGGTTTCATAGAGCCGCTACTGAAACCCGACGTTACCCTGGTCGTGTGGATAGCCTGTGCAATGAAATCCTAGACCCCTACGGGCGCGGCAAGTTACCCGCCAAAACCTGAAGCGAGGCAGCCCCCTTCAACAAAGTGAATGGACCATCCAGCACTTCACGGAATCCGGTAACTTGAGCACCCCTCCTTGGGTCAACCTGTACCCCCTACGAGTGCGGCGAATAGCCCGCCAATTCTAGAGTAAAGCCCCCTCGGTCTCAAAGCCATGAGATGCGGGCTCGTTGCCCTCCAGAACCCGGCTATCCGTGCATCCCACCGCGGGGTAATCCTAGTACAGAAAGTAAAATATACAACAGGTACATCGACCTCAGCCCAGTCGTGCCCCAAAAGAATAATATACAAACAGGCAGTAACGGCAGTCCACATGTCGGACGCTCGCCCTGCAATATCAAATGTACATATACAACCAAACTGTACTACTATTGTATCCAGGCTATCCACCACGACAAATCCGCAACATCACAGCACAACACAGAACATCAACGTGAATGTCACGTTCGCAAATCCGTCTAAAAGGGCTATAGCAGTTAGACAGGATTTACCAATCAAATGACATTCACGGTCGCAGATATAATGTAAATACTGTGAACTAACATGTTTAAAATTTTCGATCGACAAAATTTCCCGAAGTGGGCCCCAAGCACAATACCCAGTACTCAAAATAAATCTGGGCCCAAACAGAATATACCATAAACCCCAATTCCAAGTCAGAGACCTACTGAAGAAATTTGGTGCACTGTGGCTATAGTACGGCGGCGGATCCGCGGCAAAAATGTGGTTTTGGCCGCGGATCCGCCGCGCTACAGTAAAATCAGCCAACCAAATTTTCTCAGTTTTCTTAGAAAAGCCTGCACATATTTCTGCAACATACCAAATAATTTTTTGAGCAAAAATGAAAATCGACAGAAACTGCATTTTTGAAATTGTGGTTTTTGGAATTTTTGTTCGATCGAAATTCTAAACACGCTAGAGCAAGCTAGTAAAGGTTAACGGCGTGGCTCTGATACCATGTAAGTCTACGGTAGCGCCCCGGCCGTCTGTCCGATGCCAAAATGCGGAAACAAGACTTTTTCTTAACTTGGAAACCGGCGCTACCGCATACTAAAAAACCTGGATCGGACCATTAACCTATTACTAGCTAACTAGAGATAGGGTAGAGAGCTATACCGAGCGATCCGTGTCCTTCGGTCTTCGGCCACCATCCCGATCTCCCCGCGGCAGCTCCGGTCTCGATCTCCTCGACGGAAGGGCACCACATCAAGAAGTCTTTTTACGGTCTCCCACCTCTGAACCGAGACAACTCGGACACAAAGTTGGCTAGCCGACGTGTCCAAGATGTTGTAGAGAATGTTTGTGATCACTTTTTCTCTTGCATCCATGGCTTGGATGGAGGTTAGAGATGTTGCCATTGGAGGAAGATAATGAGCTAGAGGAAGAAGAAGAAGAAGAGGTTTCTTTCTTTTCTTTTTCTATTTTCTTCATATCATGAAATGAGAGAGAGTGTGAGAGATAAATACAAGAACAAACACCTATATGGCAGCCCCTCTCTCTCTCCTCTCATCATATCAACCCAAAACAATCACTAATGTGACATATTTTCATAAAAAAGAGACCATGAGTCATGATATAAGTCCATGTCACATTAATGCATGTCATGATGAAATTCTAGCTCATTATTTCCACCATCCAAATATTAATCCAAATGTTTGGTCCAAAAAAAGATCCAGCAACATCTAAAGTAAACTCGTGACGGATCATAAGGATACCCTTCACCTGTATATACATACCTGCATCCGCATTCCGACTGAATGCGAATGCGATGAGACTAAAGTAATCCAACAAATCTAATACTAGGATCCGGCTTAAACCAAAGCCCACTAGTATGATCCGTTCGATCATGATCTGTGCAATACCGCACGTATATGATCGAACCCTGCCATATATCATACGGGCTCTACAACGTTTCGCCCGAAACTTGAGAAACTGTCTGTGGGGGACTCTAAAGACTCGTTAAAACTTTGGCTGTGGATTTAACTACTAACACGTCAGAGGTATTAGCCATACGTAACGGGCTACCAGGTATTGACCAAAAGGGACGTCGATGAGCGAACTCATCCTGACACCCTACTGAGCCTGTCAGTGACAATATCCGTACAGTCCGGTCCGTTCGTCTATGAGCATCGCATGGCGGGCCTAGGGGGTTGGTAAAAGTCAGACCCCTAAAAGCGGTACAAGTCGTGTCGGAGTGTAGCCCAGAACACCCTGAGATACTACTGGAATACCTACCAGTAAATCTCCTTCCTTGGCCAAGGACTTTGTGTAATGGCTCTCCTAGACACAGCGCGACCTCACCCCCAATACCGAGAGAGACGAACCCCTGCAGATCCGCTCACTGCCTCCATATAGCTCGGGACTGTACCCAACTAAAACCTGTTTGCACAACTCCTTTGACCCGTGGTAGGGTAGTAATCAAAGCACAGTGGGAACTCACACGAGACAAATGACGATCTCAGGTCGATGAACTAACCTGTACACATGTCACCAGGGAACTGCCATCTGACGTCAGGTATAATACCAAATAGCATGTTCCCGGCGAGTCCTGTCCGGTGTACTCATAACCCAATGAGCACCTGTATACATCTTAGGTGAACCAATTGACACCAATGGCTTGTGAGACCGACCACCGCCCCTCGTCGGGGTCTCGACTGTATACACTAGTCTACTCCAGAGTATCGATGCCCTGTCTCGAAAACTCCCACGACTAGGGACCTTTTAAGGATGTGCTTATAGACCCCAGCTCCCACGTATATGATCGCCATCATACTGCTGGCCGTCAAGCAAGAATCCTAAGGACTCTATCAATGTGTAATAGTGACCTGTAAGGTCACCTAAAGCTGTACACGATGATAAAGATAAACCAGATAGCATACTATCATCTCGAGTAAGACTGTCCTGCCGGCATAGGTCCTCCCTCAATCATTGCAATCACGTGCCTGTGATCCAATAATTGACTCTGAGGGCACTATATCCAACACAGCACACAGTGAGTACATTCGCAAAGAGGGTTCTAGACTGGATGCCCTTACGTGGCTCCCTCGAACAGTCATTACCCATCAAGGGTAGGTAATCCTTGAATTGGAGGGGTTGGTCATGAGTAGGTAGTCTGGGTATTAAGGTGACTTCATGGATGAAGTCCCTATCGATTATTATCTCCCTATCCCCCCAAATTTGCCTAATATATCCGTGTGTGAGAGGTAACCATTCTCCATGCACTCGTAAAATCGGGTGACGAGATCCGGAAGCGCGAAGGCATTCGGATGGTTAAACAGTAAAAAATTCCATCCGCGCCTACGGATCTCTTCACCGAAATAACTTCTAAAGACCGTATGTGCAAAGATTTGGGAAAAGTCCCTCTCAAATTGTAAAGTGGGTGCCATCACAGAAGTGCAGAATATTTCTGAAAAATTTAACAGAGAGAACCAGAGAATGCAAACCTCCTCTGAAGTTTTCAGAGGGAGAAGACAATAGTCGGCGGCTGTTGCACGGTCAGAAGGCAAGTTGTGCGGCGGAAGCGCAGCGCTCTGGCGAGATCTCCTTGCTCTACCTGCTGCGGCGGCTAAGGTTTTCAGAGAGGAAGATTTTAGGGTTTGGTAAAATACAGATAGGGGTCGGGTTCTATTTATAGGGGGTGTTTTGGTTATTTGTAAAAAGAACCTATCAAAAAGAGGAATTTATTTGTAAATTAAATTTTTTTATTATTTATTTATTTTTTTATTAAAACTGAAAATTTACAAAAATACCCCCAAAAATTTTAAAAATTTTTTAAAATATTTTTTAAATATAATTACAAGTGATTCATACCCCCAAACTTATTTGAAATAGTGTTTCCACTGTTTATGGCTGGATAACCGAAATTTGGGGGTAGATGGAGGAAGGCCAGTCAATGTAAACCGGCTCCTGCAAAAGCAGGAGCTTCTCCGAAGGGTCCGCGGTGAGGAACGGTTTAAGTCTATGTCCGTTCATTTTAAATAGTGAACCGTTCTCCGGATTTTCTAAATCAACCGCACCGTGCGGATATACGGTGCGTACCAAAAATGGCCCTTTCCATCGAGATCTGAGCTTGCCGGGATGGAAATGTAACCGGGTGTCGTAAAGTAAAACCTGTTGACCAGGTTTGAAAGGTTTACGCATAAGATGTTTATCGTGAAACACTTTCGTTCGGTTTTTGAGGATAACCGCGTTCTCGTAAGCTTCATCCCGAAGCTCGTTTAATTCATTCAATTGCAGCTTTCTATGGCTGCTCGCATCTCCGAGAGATAGATTCAATTCTTTTATTGCCCAAAATGCTCGATGCTCAATTTCAACTGGAAGGTGGCAAGTCTTTCCATAAACAAGCCTATATAGAGACATGCCAAGATCGGTCTTATAGGCAGTTTGAAATGCCCAAAGGGCATCAATAAGTTTTGAAGACCAATCTTTACGGTTTTTGGAAACCGTTTTCTCCAATATCTGTTTAATTTGCCGATTTGAAATCTCGGCTTGCTTACAAGTTTAGGGATGATAGGGCGTCGATAGCTTGTGATTAATGGAATATTTCCGCATTAAGGACTCGAAAGTCCTATTACAGAAATGAGTTCCATTATCGCTGATGATTGCGCGGGGGTGCCCAAACCGAGAAAAAATGTTTCTTTGAGGAATCTAACGACAACCTTGTTGTAATTAGTCCGGCTGGGCACAGCCTCGACCCACTTAGAAACATAGTCAACAACGAGGAGAATATACACATTCCCAAAAGAATTGGGAAATGGTCCCATAAAATCTATCCCCCAAGCATCAAAAATTTCCACAACCAATATTGGTTGGAGCGGCATTTTGTTTCTCCAAGATATCCGGCCCAAGTGTTGGCACCGGGAGCATGTCTTGCAGTAATCATTTGCGTCTTTAAAAAGTTGTGGCCAATAGAAACCATACTGCAAGATCTTTTCGGCTGTTTTTTTAGGGCCAAAATGTCCGCCACACGCTTGATCGTGGCAGAATGACAACACGCTCTTAAATTCATTGTCGGGGACACACCAACGAATATTTTGGTCGAGACAGTATTTGAATAGATAATGTTCATCCCAGTAAAGATGTTTTACCTGGGATAGGAATCGGAGTCTGTCCTGATTCGACCATTCATTAGGTATAAGTCCGTTGGCCAAATAATTCACAATATCTGCGAACCAAGGTTCGCATGACACAGTCAAGAGTTGCTCATTTGGAAAAACGTCTTTTATAAGAATTTGAAGCGTTGGCGAAGAAGGAAGGCGTGAAAGATGGCCGGGGACTACGTTTTCGCATCCTCTTTTATCTCTGATGACAAGGTCAAACTCTTGTAGGAAGAGGATCCAACGTATCAGTCGAGATTTAGCGTCCTTCTTCGCAAAAAGATGGCGAAGAGCTGAATGGTCAGTGTATACTATGACTGGAGAGCCGATTAAATAGGGCCTGAACTTTTCTAATGCAAATACAACAGCTAAGAATTCTTTCTCGGTTGTTGTGTAATTTAATTGGGCCTCGTTCAAGATTCGGCTAGCGTAATAAATTACATGCGGCATCTTATTGATGTGCTGTCCAAGGACAGCACCAATGGCAAAATCAGATGCATCGCACATAATTTCAAATGGATGCGACCAGTCAGGAGACGAAAGAATGGGAGCAGAAGTAAGTGAGTTTTTCAATGACTCGAACGCCTTCATACAGCTTGAGTTGAAATCAAATGTGGTGTCCTTGGCCAACAAAAGAGTCAAGGGTCTAGTAATCTTACTAAAATCCTTGATGAACCGTCTATAGAAACCGGCATAGCCAAGGAAGGCTCAAATGTCTCGGACGCACTTGGGAGGAGGGAGATTGGAAATGACTTCAATCTTAGCTTTATCTACCTCAATGCCATTTTGCGAGATGATATGTCCTAAGACAATACCTTCTCGTACCATGAAGTGGCACTTCTCCCAATTTAAAGTAAGGGTTTTATCCTTACACCGGGTAAGGACTGCGTCTAAATGTAGCAAACACTCATCAAAGGAGTCGCCGAAAATGGATAAATCATCCATGAAGATCTCCAAGAATTTTTCCACCATGTCTGAAAAAATACCCATCATACACCGCTGGAAGGTAGTGGGTGCATTGCATAACCCAAAGGGCATGCGACGGTAAGCAAACGTACCAAAAGGACAAGTGAATGTGGTCTTATCTTGGTCCTTTTCGGCGATAGGAATTTGATTATAGCCGGAGTAGCCATCCAAAAAGCAATAGTATTCGTGCCCAGCTAATCGTTCTAGCATTTGGTCAATGAAAGATAATGGAAAGTGGTCTTTCCGTGTCGCGGCGTTGAGTTTTCTGTAATCGATGCATACTCGCCTCCCATTTTGGGTGCGAGTAAGGATTAACTCATTCGCCTCATTAGTTATGACCGTTATGCCCGATTTCTTTGGGACAACGTAAATGGAGATAACCCACTGGCTATCAGAGATATGGTAAATGATACCACTATCAAGACATTTTACGATCTCCTTTTTAACAGCCTCCTTCATGACTGGGTTGAGTCGTCTCTGTGGATCCCTTGCTGGCTTGGTATCATCCATCATATGAATATGATGTTCAACTATTAGGGGACTAATCCCTTTGATGTCCGCCATAGTGCAACCAAAAGCTTGCCGATTACTTTGTAAGACCGTTAAAAGGGCTTTCTCTTGCTCGGGGGCTAGAGATGCTGAGATGATAACAGGAAGGGTCTCATTCTCACCTAAGTAAGCGTATTTAAGGTGAGACGGCAATAGCTTGAGTTCGAGTGTTGGAGGCGAAACAATTGAAGGTAAAATCGGTGAAATTGTCTCAAACTCGAAGGATTCCAACAAAGGTTCAACACGAGTGTAAGCAGCCGAGTCGGATGGTTCAGTTATCTCATCCGAAAATTCAAAGGATTCAAACTCGGGTGGTGATGGTTCAAAATCGTTCGTGAAAGTGAAACACTCGTAATCATTATCGGGCATGAAAGCAGTATCAGAATCAAGGAGGAACACACTAGTGGCGTCAAAATTGCTGTGATCGAACAGAAATTTCTCGAGCTCACAGTCCTCCTGGGTGATCTCTAGGATCGAGCAAACATCAAGTATATTAGCATTAGGTTCGGAGGGCTGATTCCTCAACTTAAAAATGTTGAGTTCAATTGTCATATTTCCAAAAGATAAGTTCATCGAACCATTTCGACAATTGATTACCACATTAGAAGTTGCAAGGAATGGTCGACCGAGTATCACTGGAATTTGACTCCAGGGGTTAGCTACAGGATGTGTGTCCATAATAATGAAATCAACGGGGAATATGAAGTCCCCTAGTTTAATCAACACATCCTCTAACTCACCCCTAGAATGGGTGATGGATCGGTCGGCCATTTGGAGAGTACAATGTGTGGGTTTCAGCTCTCCAACGCCTAATTGCTCATATACTGAGTAAGGAAGCAGGTTAACACTGGCACCAAGATCTAAAAGTGCGCGGTTGATGTTCTTATCCCCAATAGTTATTGAAATTGTAGGACAGCCAGGGTCCTTTCGTTTTTGAGATAAAGGTTGGGTAAGAGCATCACTCACTGCACTAGCCAAGAAAACTTTCTTAGGTACCTGTGATTTCCTCTTCTTGGTGCATAAGTCCTTCAAAATTTTAGCGTAAAAAGGGACTTGTTGGATTGCATTCAAGAGAGGAATATTAATGCTAACCTGTTCAAATAACTCCACAATCTTTTCTATCTGAGGAGTTTGTTTATTGGATCTCAACCTGTTTGGAAATGGAACATTTTGAATATTGGTTGAGTCCAATATTTATGGAGGAGATGTGGGTCCGTTCGGAGTAGTAGAAGAATTAGAGTCTTGTGAAGAATGGAGAATAAGCTCTGAAGATGAAGAAGAAAATGCAGAAGAAGAAGCGGCGGCCGGGGTATCATCATTAGTGCCAACATTGCTGTTCAACATCCTTCCAGATCTCAATGTAGTCACGGCACTCACATTATGGTTTTGTTGTTCATGAGCAACATATGCATTTTGTGGGTGACCAGGATTTGGCAGTGGCTGAGATGGAAGTTTCCCCTTCTCTCGCTCGCTTAAAACAGCATTCAGTTATGCAATTTGGGCTTCAATGGTTTTGATACTTTGCCCATGTGATGCGGTGTGTTGCACCAAAGACTGAATGGAAGATTGGATGTTGGCTGAGGATTGAGTAGATTGTTTTAAAAACGCATCCAGATTTCGTTCTAGCGAGGAAACCTTATCGTTATTTGGTGGAACAAAATTGTTTTGAGGAAAAGAGTTGTTGGGTACAAAATTGTTCATTTGATTTTGGTAAGGTTGGGGCTGGAAAGATTGCTGATATTGAGTTTGTTGAGGGGCTTGTTGTTGTGGAGGAGACCTTTGGAAATTGTTGTTGCCTTGGAATTGTTGTTGATTTTGATTCCAAGCAAAATTGGGGTGGTTCCTCCAACCAGGATTGTAAGTTGAAGAGTATGGATCATTTCTTTGTCTTTGCTGAAAGGCAGCATTGACTTGATCCTGTCCTTGAGCAGGTGGGTTGTAAGGACACTCTTCATTCAAATGGGACGGATTCGAACAACAAGCGCATATAGTGCGAGGGGGTAAAGCAGGGGCAGGAGAAGGCGATGGGAATTTCCTCTCAATTGCTTCTAGTTTTCGTGTAATTGCGGCCATTTCGGCTTTCATTGCAATTGACATATCAAGTTGATGAACGCCTGCCCTAGACAGACCATATGAAGTAGATGAAGTGGACTAAGCGGTCTATCTAGTGCTTTCCCACTGAAGTGTTTATTCAGCAAGATCGTCGAGAAATTGCCAAACTTCCTCGTCAGATTTGGTTAGGAAGTGACCTTGACAAATGGTTTCCAGCAACCACTTAGTTGCTGGATTCAGTCCTTCGTATAAAGTTTGGCAAAGTTGCCATCTCTCAATACCGTGATGAGGGCACTGAACAAGAAGGTCTTTAAATCGTTCGAAACACTTCCAAAAAGGTTCGGAAGGAAGCTGGGAAAATTGGTTAATTTCATTGCGAATTCTCACGGTCTTGTGATGTGGGTAAAACTTTTTAAGAAATGCCTTATCAAACTCTTTCCAACTGTTTATGGAATGCGATGCAGTACTATATTTCTACTTTTCAGCTAGGTCACATAGAGTGAAGGGAATGACTCGTAGCCTTATAGCATCATCGGATAGTTGGGTGGTCTTCATCATTGCATAAACATTCTGGAATTTGTTAATGAAGATATAGGCATCTTCGGATTCCAGCCCGTGAAATTTTGGCAACATATTGATGAAGTGGGGCGTAATTTCGAAATTGTCCCCATTAGCCGGCGGAAATGAAAGACAAGTAGGAAGTGCAGAGCGGGTGGGGTAGAAACGATCCTGGAGCGCGATTTGCTGTGGCGCTTCAACAGGAGGTTGTTGTGGGTTATTCGCACCCAGTTGAGGTGGAATCAGTCCCGATGTAGGTAAAGGATTGTTAGGATTGATTCCTGACATCTCCTTAGAAGATGATGAATGTGAAAATGAAGGTAAAGATGAAAAAGAAGTGGAAGGAGTTTCGACTTCGGAGTCGAACGCGTCGTCAGTAGAGACTAACGAGACACGGATTAAACGGGCGCTAGTGTCCCTAATCCAACCGGACATACACTAAATGAGTTGTAGTGTAGTCAAAAAGCAGAATGTGAGGGTAAGAAAACGTCAATGGGGAAATGTGAATGAGGTTGGGTGCAATGGAATTCTAGCGACAAATGGCAAGTTTTTGTAAAAATTTTGTTTTGTGTTTTTTAAAAATATTTTTATAAAGAGTTTTGCAAAAGATTTTGTACGGAACTACGACACACTTTCAAGCAATCACAATTTAAACATGCACAATCAAGCCTAGAGCTAGGGTCTCCTAAGTCAACTAGACTGCTCCTAACTGGTCCAAAGCGACAAGTTGTGAGATATCCCTCAAATCGCCTCTTCACCGCCAATTATGGCCAGGTAAGCACAAGTGAAGAAAGGAGGGTTCCGCTCATGAATCACCGTGAGACGGGCCTTTTAAACTTACCTTTCTCACTTGTCTAGCCTAGGCACCACAAAATCAGGTTTAGATAAACGACTGAATGCCCACAACCTTCCTCTGTCCTAATGAGCGCGACCATCCTTAATTGGCTGAGTCTAGATATTTTTTAATTAGCTCAAAGGTGATGCATATGCTTTTTATGATTTCTGGGGTCTTAGGAAGGGTAATGAAATCCCCACCCAATCTTGATTGGTGTTATAGCCCCTTAAATTCCGTTTTAAATATGCAAAGCAATTAACACACAAAATCTAAAACACTTTACAAATTTTTTTTCTTTTTATTTGCGGCGCAAAGAATCCTGCACAAAAATGATTTATTGGAGAGGGAGAAGAAGTTTTGCGCAAAGAACCCTGTAGGAAAACTTTTCAGTGGAGTGCAGAGGGTAGGAGAGAAGACAAGAAATACTCACAGAGAATTCTGGACTGCTGACGTCAGCAAATTGCCGCGGATCCATGGTTAAATGCTCGAATCTGCGGCGGTTCCGCGGTTATTCAGTCGGTTCAGAGTTTCAAATTTTTTTCTGTTCTGATTTTTGTTCTTTCCTGTCTGTTCAGATCTTCTGTTTGTTGATTTGTTCACTGGGCTTGCTCCAAATCTGAATCAGTCCGTCTTCCGATCCTGCACAACTCGCACAAAAACCGATCAAAAAGAACAAGATGATTTTTTTCTTTAGTTTTTTTTTCAAATTTTATATTTTTCAATTTTAATTAACCCGAAATTACAAAAAGAAAATAACTATCGTTTCCCCGGCAACGGCGCCATTTGATTGATGAGGGTTTAGTACGTGCGTTTAAAAATTTAAAGAATACCGCAATCAAGACGGTGTCGCTTGGTAGCTAGCCGGTTGAGTACGGATCGGTCCACAGGGAAATGGTGTTCTTTCTTTAAATTCTAACGAGTTAAGTCCTATGTTTGGTAGGGTTTTGTTTTAAAATCTAAGAATGAGATTAATTTGATTTAAAGTTTTGCCAGGGTTAGGATTAGCTTAGTTTGGAATAGGGATTCTACTCACTGCTTTTAATGCCCTAGTTAAGAATATAGGTGTTAGGGTAATAGTCAACAAAGGGGATTAGCACGACTAGGAAGAAACGTAGTTTCTTCCTTTTGGTCCTTGTCCGTCCTTTCTTGGCTCTTAGCCCTAACCTCCAATTAATTCAACCACAGCCGGTCTAACTAGGAAATCACCGCTATCATGTAGGATAGGGTGTCGTAGTGAGCGGTGTGTGGTTGGATTAAAAAGTGTCTGTATTTTAAAATATAAATGGGCAAAGAAAGTAGTGAGAGAGATTTCCTTCTCTCAAAACTTCCCTATCCTAACCCTAACAAGTGAGGAATTACTCACTCATTAGGAAAGTAATGATAAAATTCATTTTTATAATTTTGTTTTAAAAGACTATCTAAATTGCAAATAATAAAAGACAGATAAAAAAATTTGCAGAAATTAAATTCAGATAAAAAATGCAAGATAGAAAAAGAAACTTACTTTATTGATACCTCTTCAACGATTACAATGAAATTAAAATTTAGATCTAGAAAATAAAAAGAGGCATGCTAAATTAGGCTTTCAACTTTCCTATTTATAGATAGGAGAAACCCTAGGTTTACATCTGATCGACATTTGAATTTACAGAACTACCCTAAGAAAGCCGGATCAAAGCACCGACACCCACCGACACGTACACTGCACGGCCGTGGTTCCGCGGTAGAAAGCCATGTTTGGCTGCGGTTCCGCGGCCAATTAGTGGGATCTCTGGCTCAAACTTCTAGGGTTGCTTCATGTTGCATTTTCCTTATGTTTTCTTCACTTGGTTCCACAGAATATCTTCTATTTTTTTTCCAGATTTCCACAGTGCAGAATGTTGTGGACCTTTTGCCGTGAGCTTCGCGTTGAAATCTTTAATCTTGTGCTGCCCTTGTACTTTGTGCATTGAACTGTCTACTGATTTTCGTTTGTTCCTTAAACTGGTAGGCGGCATCATACGGATTCATCTATTGTTGATCGTAGTCTCACATTTGTAGTGTCTTTTCATGAATTTCACTGTATTGTTCTGAGAACCTGTAACCTGCAATTATTTAGCAGATATGGATTAAAACACCTATTTATTTGTAATATGATTAAGAATAGGTGATATAATAATGCAATATTCTGATATGAACAGACCCTCTAGAAGAATAAAACCCTACCTCGACATAATGACCATGAGAATGCTTTGAAACCTTAGGGTTTACGGCAGTTCCGCGGTGCCATTAGTGAGGCTTGGGTTTGCCCTTCTACGGTTGGTCCATAGATACTAACATGTACTGGAATACTATTAAACTGTACCCAAGATGTTGAGCTCTTGGGGGATTATGGAACCTTGACAAATCGATTAGAAGGTTCGACGTCATTCAGATATCATGTGACAGGATATCTTACTTGGGAGACTCCAGATATGAGTATAGCCGTTGGAGCGCAGTCCATGCAGACACGAAGAGACGAGTCCGAAACAGTCGACATTAGAGAAAAGTGAAATAAGAGATTCGTACGAGATTTCGACGGGATGACGTTCCCCTCCGCTGACATCAGAGATGTGATACGCATACAGAGGCATTGTATATGGATATATCTTCCAGAAGGAGTCGAGATGAGTATGCAGCCATTCCGGAACCAGAACAGATATAGTAAAAGGTGATAATTTCCGGGCAGTTCGGCAGAAACGAGACTTGGGAGAGAGCTCGACAAAACCTTTCTGGAATACTATACGAAAATACTTTGTAACATTTTAAAAATAAATAAATAAATAAAATCCTTTAGGTGATTTTTCTGATAATCGGTAAAATAAACCGTAATTTCCGTAAAACTTAACTATAATTATTTTTCATCATAGATTTAAAAAGACCTATTTTAACTATGTAATTGCTAGTATTTGGTATTTATTTAATGACTTATAAATTGTTAGTTTAATTAAATATTTTTCCTAAATTAATTATTTCTAATATAAATATAAGCTTTTAATTATACATTAAATTAGTGATAAATACAAATTTGAAATGGGTTAATTACATCATAATGCACCATGACAAAAAAAAAAATCAAGTTTGCAATATACCCTTTCTTTTTGAATTCTCTCCATGGTTCTAGAGATTTCTAGGAAAAGGTTTAAATTGAAAAGATTAGATAATTAGGGGTTTAAGTGAAAAGATGCATTTATTAATGAACTTTCTACACAATACCACACATTTCTCTCTCTCTCTCTCTCTCTCTCTCTCTCTCTTTCTTTCCTCCTCACATGGCCGAGCCCTCTTCCTTGTTGCCATCTCGAATTCCCCACTTCATCTCAACACAAAATCCTTTAAAAATCCATTCAAAAATCACACAAAATCCTAATAATTCCTAAATTAAATCATGACCCATTATTCTTTGATCAATCTTACTTTAATCCTTGGATCAAAGAGATCATTTTAGAGACAAGTTTGCATGTTTGGATCTCAAGTTGGAGATATAATCCTAAACCATGTTTAAATTGTTGCTAAATTACTTTAATCTAGACTAATTAGAAGTTTAATTATGGTTTTAATTTTTTGATTCAAAATTCAAGAAAGGGTTTTGAATGCAAATTAGGGTTTTTATCATGTAATCATAGTTACAAAGTGTAGTATAACATTTTAGAATATGCAACATAAAATCTAGTTGTCAAATTACTAATTTGTTACATTTAAAATGTCCAAATTAAGTATTTTTAGCAAACTAGGTTTTTAGAAATTAATTAAAAATATGAGATTAAAATCTAGTAAGAGTTTTCATCACATCATTAAAATTATAAATTATAGTTTAGCACCTTAGATCATGCAAAAGTTAGTTTAGTTGTTGATTTGTGAATTTTTATTTTAAAGGTGTTAAAATTGGATAAATTTGCAAACTAGAATTTTTGGATTTATAAAAATTAGTGTGATAAAATTATAGTAATTATTTGTATGACTTAGCTATGATATTTAGTGAATATTGTGCCCACTAGTTTTGTTTAAACATCAAGTTTTGAAGTAAAACGGTTATTTGATGCTGTCTAGGTTTTCGGAAATAAATCGATTTGAATTATTTTAAGGTTTTGATGATTTAAACCCTATTTCATATATAATTAGTGAGTTTTGAAACCGCGATTGGTATGATTGGGTTTTTCTCGATCAATTGGCGTTTGTACGCCGATGTCGAGAGTTATTTGGTTCTTTTGCATGAGCGGGTCATAGGTTTTAACCTATGCGCGTTTCGTGCGCCGTTTTGGTTTTGTCCGCTATTTCGGTTTACGATATTATATATGTTTGCGTATAGGTACCTCTCACGTGGACTTCGGACGATGAAGAAGAGGATGGCGGCATCGACTTCGGCAGACGAGGACCAGGTGAGTAGATGTATATCTACGGGGGAAGTCGGGTGGATGGTGTATAGCACCCCCGCAACTTCATAGGATATGATGTGGTCTTGAGATAGTTATATATTGATAGGTTATGGCGAGAAATGAATATTGAACAAGAAAGGTTCTAGGATGACCACGGATTGGAATTTTGGATATTTTGGATAACAGTCCTCCTATTTTAGTCCTTAGTCGCAAGACCATAGAGTGTAGGTTAGCGCACGTACACACACACACACACACACTTGTTTTCTAGGTCTACAACATATACACGTGATATGAGGATGTTATGTGATATTTGGGGATGGGTGAATATGATCGGGCATGATACTGTGAGATATTTGATATGTGATCGAGTTATGATATGAGATATGTTATGATACTAGCGGATCGCTGGGCGATGAGAAATATATTTATGTATACCATAAAATGTGTGATGACATTGGAATATATGAGACTTTAGATCAGTAACCAGATCATGATATTGTTTGACAATAATTCCATGTGAATGATATATATATATATATATATATATATATATATATATATATATATATATATATATATGATAGTCGACATATGATATGAGATATGAGATATGGTATGATATTTATAACGGATCATTTGGGCGATGTGTATTCATATATGATGATATGTGTTGATGATATCGGAATATACAAGACTTTAGAACAATACCTAGATTGTGATATTGATTGATGACGATACCCAAATAAATGATGATGTAAATATGATAGTTGACCGTACCCCGATTCTGGGATGTCGTACGATGGATTTTACCGTACGAAGTATAGATGTGATAATTGATCCGCACTCTTGACTTGAGGAAGTCGTACTTTGTACGTGACGCTATTAAGGCTGGATCGCCGACTACTAGAGATATCGACTTAGACTGTAGGTGGATTCTTACCTATCGACTAGTTTCTTTAGTTTAGTCCTTTAAACGGTTAGGTAGATGTTAGTTAGGCTCGAGTCATACGTATTTTCAAAACTAACGAATCGTGTGAATTTTTTAAAGACAGCCTGAAGGATATTACGGATTTTTCAAAGGACATATCTTTTCTATAAAACACCATAGCCCCTACTTTTCTAAAAACCACGATTCGTGCTATTTCAAACAACAAACTATATGACTCGTAATTAGATATGTATATTCTAAATGTGCGTTTAAAACACATTCACCGTTATATTCATGTTCTTTTCATCGCATTGCATGTTCATACATATGTTTCTTTAGTTAAGATGAAATCCTGTCTGTTAGGACACCAGCACCATTACCGATGATGCGCATGTTCCACGTACACTTATTTACCGGCTCACACACATCATCATCGGTAATTTCCATGTCACGCACACTTTAGGAAAAGCTACTTCATTTAGTATAGCTGCTAATTAATAGTTTAAACATATTTTAGTACGCTTGCTTCATGTGCTAGTTTAGATATTGCATTGCTTACTCAGACACTTCATGCATTTATATATTCATACTATCATACAGTTTTGTGGGGCTTATGCCGATACTTATTAATTATTTACTCAGGATTTTGGGATTTGGATTTTCTATGAGATTTCTGGATTTTGGGGAAAACCGCAACAATTTCATAACTTATTATTATTTTCAAAGAAAAACTGCGGTTTTATCATGATGTGAAGTGTGTGCCGTCCACCATGAGTTTTCTAGGTTCTTGAGCAGTATCATATACCCGATTCGAGGAGGGGGATGCACAGTCCATGGGTACATGGTGGACCCGGTGCGGTACCCCAGGGAAAGAAGATCGCAGATGACAGTGTTGAGCCCCGCCGGGGAGCACTACCGACCGGCTATTGTTGTTATTTTGGACGTGGCGGATATCCGGAGAATACCGACCGTGGTCGTGAGATTGGATGATATGGGCCGATCCGGACTGCCGGAGCTTGAGATACAGAGATATTGAGATTGAGATACAGAGATATTGAGATTTGAGATACAGAGATATGAGATTTTGAGATTTTGAGATATACCTATTTTGTGTCGATGCTTGACATGGATTTCTGTCGATTTCACTGATGAGGTTTCAGTTTTATTATACAAGATTCATTGATGTTTTCTTATATCAGATTATTCAGATTTCATGGTTGATTTTCTCATTCATGATGCATTCATACATCAAATATATGACTCATTACTGTTTAGTGATACTGACATGATGCACTGAGTAATGCACTTATGCATAGATTATTACTCTATCACTACTAGATGTCTAGTGTTACATATGTATATTATCATGACCTAGGGGATCGTCGTGCATGCGATTTCTACTCGCAGATGTCTTCTACTCACGAGTTGGCAATTCACCCCTGTTGTGCCAAATTTTCTTACAAGTTCAGATGTACAGGTTTCTTTGGCGGCTTGCTGGCACTCTATTTCATTCAGGGTGATTGCTTGGTAGGTTGGTTCACTTGTATCGTGACCGCCGTTGTACTTTTATTCATTACATTTGTATTTAGTAAGCTCCATCAACCAGACTTGTATTATTTGGTAGATTTAGAAGACCAGTTGTTATTTCTTTCGACCTTAGAGTCGCGCTTGTATTATTATGGTTTTTTGGTGGTTTTGATGGTTTTCTTCTGAGATTTGTTCCTCGCCCTTCGGCGTTGTATATTATTTTGCTTGCATGGTTATGACCGCCAATTGGCGAAGAGCTAGCTCCCGTTTGGGGATGCCTTTTTATTGCTTATTTATATATTCTTGTTTGTACCCATTTGGGGCCAGTTTTTACAAAGGAGACTCTGCCGAAATTTTTGAGAAAATTTGATGTTGCTTTTAAACTTGTTTTCCCACACTTCTACTTTTAAATGGTTTAGATTTCTAGGCTTCTGCTTGCTTAGATTACGTTACACATTTAGACGTTTCATAATTTAAGTGCCGGTCACGTTCCGTACTTTCGGGTCGTGACAAAGTTGGTATCAGAGCATTAGGTTTTTCCTTCTAAGTGTAGGATGACCCTTGGTTGATGGAGTAGGTGACTAAAGTAGAGTGATGTACCGTTGGTATGTTCTACGGCATACTTACGATACGCTACTCCGCTTAAGAAGACTTTGGATGTACATTTCTTTGCACCATATTTCTATTCGTTCCTATGATCTACCTTCGTCGATGTCGGATGGTGGTTTCTGTTACCATGGTCGCACGGGAAGAGAGAGCTGCGGCTAGAGTTGTGGTCAGCATGAGTGTTTCGATATGTCATTTACTATGTTTTTTTTGGGACGCGAGCATCTGATATCTGCACCAGAGTATCGGGCCACTGCTAGAGACCGGTTAGAATGTGATGACCGTTAGTGTATCGTCTGTTCTTGAGGATCGAGGCATTGTTTAGCGTGCGGACGAAAGGTATTCACATGTCGTCTAGGCAAAATTAAAAGGTTCGAACGATTGTCAGAAACCCATTTTCCTAAGTTTAAGGTATTCGGAAGAACATGCAGGTAATTCTATGGACCCTCTAAAAGAATGAAACCCTAACTCGACATAATGGCCATGAGAACGCCTTTGAACCTTAGGGTTTGCGGCAATTCCGTGGTGCCATTAGTGAGGCTTGGGTTTGTCCTTCTACGGCTGGTCCGCAGGTGCTGTGGCATGTACTGGATATTTTTAAACTGTACTTGAGTGTTGAGCTCTCGGAGAATTATGGGACTTTGATGAATCGATCGAAAAGTTTAACATAGTCCGGGTATCATGTGATGAGATACATTACTTAGGAGACTCTAGATATGAGTATAGCTGTTTGTAGCGCCGTTCATACAGCTATGAAGAGACGAGTTTGAATCAGTCGACACCAGAGGAAAGAGGAGCACATTGACGTCGGTGTTACGATTTGCGATTTGGTGATTTAAATTTCACATTTCCGTTGTTTGGATTTTGGTATTTTGAGAATTTCGTTTTATGATTGGTATTTCCTACGTGCAGATTCATTGCACTCGATTAGTGTTCGATTTTATATATTCTGAGAGACTGATTTGATTTCGTGTATATGGGTTGCACATAATTTTTGGACTTATGCTTTCGGTATGATTTTCTTGCACTTTTCGTACTTCGATTGGTTTTGTGCACACTGATGCATGTGGTTGTAAGTTTATCTATAGCCGTATACTTGATTATGATTCGGTGTATGTCGTATACCGCTGATTTCGATTTCGATATTCGATTTATGTTTTCGTGCACCATGTGCACTCGATTGAGATTCTTGCGCACACTTGGCGCACTTGATGCGATTTTGTGCACACCAGATGCACTAAATCGGGATTTTGTGCAGATTAAATGCACCTGATATTGTTGTCGTGCACGCCCGTTGCACTTGACAGATGTTTTTGGTGCACACCCGTTGCACTCAGTTTTGTTTCTGTGCGTATTCGTGGCTTCTGTATTTGATTTCGATTTTCGTGTGCACCAGACGCACGTGGTACTTTATATTATGTATTTGAGATTGATTTCATTTTGAGCAGTACGTTTTTATGATATTTACTTTGGTGTAGTAACCGAGTAGGACTGTTCTTAGAACAGTACCTAGGTGTTTTTGCATGCATTGATAATTACCGAAGGGATTTCCAAAAGGAGCTATAGTCTCAATATTTTTCCTATGTGTCCGAGATGACACGAAACATTTTATAAAGGAAACCCTTCTAGATTATTTTCAAAAATGGCGGGACGTGTATGTTAAAAGATATGTATATACGTATAACCAATTTCCTTAAATGAAAGTCCGCTACTTGTGCCGTGATACGCGCATCGCACGACGATTCGTAAAGGTTTTGCATGTATTTCTTTCGGATGTTTGGACGGTTTTACAACAATGCGTACTATATACAAGTTATAATTTTTAGTATATCATATTGGTTTTTCATGTTGGATTTTGATATTGTATTTTCACCATAACTCCGATAATTGTGTTATGCTTGACGGAGTTTTGATTTTGAGTTATGTACTTGTTTTTCATGCGCATGCATTGCGCTAAAATGTGTTTTAAGTATTGATGATTTCGGAGACCCGACAATTTGAGTGCTTTACTGAAATGTTTTAGTATTTAGGGGAAGTTTTAATTTAAATTCGGGGACCAAATTTTTTTAAGGGGGGAAGACTGTAACATTTTAAAAATAAATAAATAAATAATTAAATAAATAAAATCCTTTAGGTGAATTTTCTGATAATCGGTAAAATAAACCGTAATTTCCGTAAAACTTAACTATAATTATTTTTCATCATAGATTTCAAAAGACCTATTTTAACTATATAATTGCTAGTATTTGGTATTTATTTAGTGACTTATAAATTTTTAGTTTAATTAAATATTTTTCCTAAATTAATTATTTCTAATATTAATATAAGCTTTTAATTATACATTAAATTAGTGATAAATACAAATTTGAAATGGGTTAATTACATCATAATGCACCATGACAAAAGAAATCAAGTTTTCAATATACCCTTTCTTTTTGAATTCTCTCCATGGTTTTAGAGATTTCTAGGAAAAGGTTTAAATTGAAAAAATTAGATAATTAGGGGTTTAAGTGAAAAGATGCATTTATTAATGAAATTTCTACACAATACCACACATTTTCTCTCTCTCTTTCTTTCCTCCTCACATGGCCGAGCCCTCTTCCTTGTTGCCCTCTCAAATTCCCCACTTCATCTCAACACAAAATTCTTCAAAAATCCATTCAAAAATCATATAAAATCCTAATAATTCCTAAATTAAATCATGACCCATTATTCTTTGATCAATCTTGCTTGAATCCTTGGATCAAAGAGATCATTTTGGAGACAGGTTTGTATGTTTGGATCTCAAGTTGGAGGTATAAACCTAAACCATGTTCAAATTGTTGCTAAATTATTTTAATCTGGCTTAATTAGAAGTTTAATTATGGTTTTAATTTTTTGATGCAAAATTCAAGAAAGGGTTTTGAATGCAAATTAGGGTTTTTATCATGTAATCATAATTACAAAGTGTAGTATAACATCTTAGAGTATGCAAAATAAAATCTAGTTGTCAAATTACTAATTTGTTGCATTTAAAATGTCCAAATTAAGTATTTTTAGCAAACTAGGTTTTTAGAAATTAATTAAAAATATGGGATTAAAATCTAGTATGAGTTTTCATCACATCATTAAAATTATAAAATTGTAGTTTAGCACCTTAGATCATGCAAAACTTAGTTTAGTTGTTGATTTGTGAATTTTTACTTTAAAGGTGTTAAATCGGATAAATTTGCAAACTAGAATTTTTGGATTTATACAAATTAGTGTGATAAAATTATAGTAATTATTTGTATGACTTAGCTATGATATTTAGGGAATATTGTGGCCACTAGTTTTGTTTAAACATCAAGTTTTGAAGTAAAATGGTTATTTGATGCTGTCTAGGTTTTCGGAAATAAATCGATTTGAATTATTTTAAGGTTTTGATGATTTAAACCCTATTTCATATATAATTAGTGAGTTTTGAAACCGCGATTGGTATGATTGGGTTTTTCTCGATCAATTGGCGTTTGTATGCCGATGTTGATGGTTATTTGGTTCTTTTGTATGAGCGGGTCATAGGTTTTAATCTATGCGCGTTTCGTGCGCCGTTTTGGTTTTGTCGGCGATTTCGGTTTACGATATTATATATGTTTGCGTATAGGTACCTCTCACGTGGACTTCGGACGATGAAGAAGAGGATGGCGGCATCGACTTCGGCAGACGAGAACCAGGTGAGTAGATGTATATCTACGGGGGAAGTCGGATGGATGGCGTATAGCACCCCCGCAACTTCGTAGGATATGATGTGGTCTTGAGATAGTTATATATTGATAGGTTATGGCGAGATATGAATACTGAACAAGAAAGGTTCTAGGATGACCACGGATTGGAATTTTGGGTATTTTGGATAACAGTCCTCCTATTCTAGTCCTTAGTCGCGAGACCCTAGAGTGTAGGTTAGCGCACGTGCGCGCGCGTGCGCGCGCACACACACACACACTTGTTTTCTAGTTCTACAACATATACACGTGATATGAGAATGTTATGTGATACTTAGGGATGAGTGGATATGATTGGTATGATGCCGTGAGATATTTGATATGTGATCGAGTTATGATATGAGATATGTTATGATACTAGCGGATCGCTGGGCGATGAGAAATATATTTATGTATACGATAAAATGTGTGATGACATTGGAATGTATGGGACTTTGGATTAGTAACCAGAACATAATATTGTTTGACAATGATACCATGTGAATGCTGATATATATATATATATATATGATAGTCGACATATAATCAAGATGTGATATGAGATATGGTATGATATTTATAACAGATCATTTGGGCGATGTGTATTCATATATGATGATATGTGTTGATGATATCGGAATATACAAGACTTTAGAACAGTACCTAGATTGTGATATTGATTGATGACGATACCCAAATAAATGATGATGTAAATATGATAGTTGACCATACCCCGATTCTGGGATGTCGTACGATGGATTTTACCGTACGAAGTATAGATGTGATAATTGATCCGCACTCTTGACTTGAGGAAGTCGTACTTTTTACGTGACGCTATTAAGGCTGGATCGCCAACTACTAGAGATATCGACTCAGACTGTAGGTGGATTCTTACCTATCGACTAGTTTCTTTAGTTTAGTCCTTTAAATGGTTAGGTAGATGTTAGTTAGGCTCGAGTCATACGTATTTTTAAAATTAACGAATCGTGTGCATTTTTTAAAGATAGCCTGAGAGATACTACGGATTCTTCAAAAGACATATCTTTTCTATAAAACATTATAGCCCCTACTTTTCTAAAAACCACGATTCATGCTATTTCAAACAACAAACTATATGACTCGTAATTAGATATGTATATTCTAAATGTGCTTTTAATACACATTCACCGTTATATTCATGTTGTATTCATCGCATTGCATGCTCATACATATGTTTCTTTAGTTAATATGAAACCCTGCCTGTTAGGACACCGGCACCATTACCGATGATGCGCATATTCTACGTACACTTATTTGCCGGCCCACACACATCATCATCGGTAATTGCCATGTCACGCACACTTTAGGAAAAGCTACTTCATTTAGTATAGTTGCTAATTAATAGTTTAAACATATTTTAGTACGCTTGCTTCATGTGCTAGTTTAGATATTGCATTGCTTACTTAGACACTTCATGCATTTATATATTCATACTGTCATACAGTTTTGTGGGGCTTATGCCGATACTTATTAATTATTTACTCAGGATTTTGGGATTTGGATTTTCTATGAGATTTCTGGATTTTGGGGAAAACCGCAACAATTTCATAACTTATTATTATTTTCAAAGAAAATCTGCGGTTTTCTCATGATGTGATGTGTGTGCCGTCCACCATGAGTTTTCTCGGTTCTTGAGCAGTATCATATACCCGATTCAAGGAGGGGGATGCACCGTATGCAGGTACATGGTGGACCCGGTGCTGTACCCTGGGGCAAGAAGATCGCAGATGACGGCGTTGAGCCCGGCAGGGGAGCACTACCGACCGGTTATTGTTGTTATTTTTGACGCGGTGGATATCCGGAGGATACCGACCGTGGTCGTGAGATTGGATGATATGGGCCGATCCGGACTGCCGGAGCCCGAGATACAAAGATATTGAGATTGAGATACAGAGATATTGAGATTTGAGATACAGAGATTTTGAGATTTTGAGATATACCTATTTTGTGTCGATGCTTAACACGGATTTCTGTCGATTTCACTGATGAGGTTTCAGTTTTATTATACAAGATTCATTGATGTTTTCTTATATCAGATTATTCAGATTCATGGTTGATTTTCTCATTCATGCTCCATTCATACATCAGATATGTGACTCATTACTGTTTAGTGATACTGACATGATGCACTGAGTATTGCACTTATGCATAGATTATTACTCTGTCACTACTAGATATCTAGTGTTACATATGTATATTATCATGACTTAGGTGATCGTCGTGCATGCGATTTCTACTCGCAGATGTTTTCTACTCACGAGTTGGCAACTCACCCCCCTTGTGCCAAATTTTCTTACAGGTTCAGATGTACAGGTTTCCTTGGCGGCTTGCTGACACTCTATTTCATTCAGGGTGATTGCTTGGTAGGTTGGTTCACTTGTATCGTGACCGCCGTTGTATTTTTATTCATTACATTTGTATTTAGTAAGCTCCATCAACCAGACTTGTATTATTTGGTAGATTTAGAAAACCAGTTGTTATTTCTTTCGACCTTAGAGTCGCGCTTGTATTATTATGGTTTTTTGGTGGTTTTGATGGTTTTCTTCTGAGATTTTTTCCTCGCCCTTCGGCGTTGTTTATTATTTTGCTTGCGTGGTTGTGACCACCAATTGGCGAAGAGCTAGCTCCCGTTTGGGGATGCCTTTTTATTGCTTATGTATATATTCTTGTTTGTACCTATTTTGGGCCAGTTTTTACAAAGGAGACTCTGCCGAAATTTTTGAGAAAATTTGATGTTGCTTTTAAACTTGTTTTCCTACACTTCTACTTTTAAATGGTTTAGATTTCTGGGCTTCGGCTTCCTTAGATTACGTTACACTTTTAGTCGTTTCGTAATTTAAATGCCGGTCACGTTCCGTACCTTTGGGTCGTGACATACTTGGACCCTGGAGCGGTCATATTGCGCTCACCCAGTAGGTCAGAGTTCGGTATCGTCGACGAGACATGTTATGAGTGACCACGACAGTTGGCCAGAGATTCTTAGAGGATGTGCTTGAGTGGGACTGTTTCCGCCATATTTTGATTTCGGTATTTTGGGTGATCTATTCGCATGATTGAGTTTTGATGACTGAGTTTCATGATATTTGTTTTCGTACACCATGGTTGCACCTACCGGATATTTATATTTTGTGCATAGTTATTGCACTTGAGATATGCCTTATACACCGTTGTGTTGATTTATGATTTGTGCACAGTTATTAAACTTAATATCATTTTTGTGCCTTGGCTGCTCATGTATATGATTTCATGGATTTCATACAGTTGAGTTGATTTTGTGCATATGATACGCACACGATTTGGTTTTTACACTCGGTATAGTTCACATATGCTTACAGTGCATTGATACGTATTTTGTGCACCACTGTTGCACCTGACTTCGGCTTGATGTCATTCGATATGTTGATTTTGATTTCATGCCTATGTTATGCATGTGATTCGACTTATGCTTTCGGCATAGTTTTCATGCACTTTTAGTATTTTGATTTGATTTGTGCACGCTGATGCACATGGTTGTGAGATTATATACCGCGGTATACCTGATTTGGATTGAGGTTTATTGTATACCGTCGATTTCGATTATGATATTGATGTTGATTCCGTGCACTCTGTGCATTTGATTTGGATTTTTGCGCCTATTTGCGCGCTTGGATTGGATTTTGCGCATGTTCGGCGCTTGATATTGGATTTCGTGATTTCATGCATGTTGGATGCATATGATTTAGATTTTATTCGTGCATGATGGATGCACCAGATTTGGATTTTCGCGTATGTTGGGCGCATGTTATGAGATGCGATTTTGGTGCACACTAGATGCACTAAATTGGGATTCTTTGTGCATATCAGATGCACCTGATATTGCTGTCAGGCACACCGTTGCCTCTGACAGGTGTTTCGTGCACACCTGTTGCACTTAGATGTTGTTCTGTGCACGTGTATGGCACATTCATGGATTTTGATTCCCGTGCGAACCAGACGCACGCGGCATTCTTATGCACATTTTGGAATTGATTTCTTATGGAGCAGTACGTTTTTATGGTATTTACTATTTGTTTTCGTACTGAGCAGGACTAGTCAGAGGATAGTACTTGGATATACTTTGCATGCATTGATAGTTATCGAAGGGATTTCCAAAAAGGGAGCTATAGTCTCAGTAGGTACCTACGTGTCTGAGATGACACAAAACGTTTAAAAACAAGGAAACCCTTCTAAATTATTTTCAAAACGGCGGGACGTACATATTAAACAAAAGATATATACATATATGATTATTTTCTTACAATAGACATCCTCCACTGTGCAGTGTTATGCGCATCGCACAGCAACATGAAAGGTTTGGCATGCATTTCCTTCAGATGTTTACGTGTATAGATTTGATGTTTACATGTATAGTTTTGATGTATATCATATTGGTTTCGTTTTGGATTTGACATTTGTGTCTTCACCATGAATCCGATGGTTGCAGGATGCTTGACGGAGTTTTGATTTGGAGTTATCTTCTCATTGTTCATGCGCATGCATTGCGCTATGATGCGTTTTATGTATTGATGATTTCGGAGCCCCGACGACTTGGACTTTTACCGAAATGTTTTAGTATTTGAGAGGTTTAAATTTAAATTCGGGGACCGAATTTCTTTAATGGGGGAAGATTGTAACATTTCAGAAAAATAAAATATTATTTTTGGGAATTTTTATAATTTAATAATAAATATATTGAATATTTTTATATTGAGGTATAATTAAATACCGATAAATTGGGAAAAATTTGGAAAATTATAGAAATTACTAAAAAGAGGGTGTGCTATGTGATTCATGCAACTTATAAGTTTTTATGATTCATTATACACTATTTTAATGCTAATCGCAATTAAATATCACTAATCATGCATTAAGCTTGTTTTGTGTACATGACATGCACCGTGTCGTATTTTACACTTGTGTTACATTTTATAACCATGGTTTCATTTGGGATTTATGTGTTTGGTTTTAAAAATGAAATGAGAAGAAAAGAAAAGAAAAAAAAAGAAAAGAAAAGAAAAGAATAGAATATAGAAGTATGGGCAAGAGAGACAAAGAGAGGGTGAGGGATCAAACCTTGGTCTTGAGCCATTCTCTCTTCACTCATTCACTCATTTTCTCTCCTCTCCCTCTCACATGGCTGCTGCTGCTGCCCTCTCTCCCTCTCCTCTCTACCTCCTCACAAATCCCTCAAAAATCCATTAAAATTCCATCTCACTTTCACAAAAAATGTGCACAAGCTCACAAGCTTCACTTTGGACCAAGAAAGCAAGGATTTTGGACACTAGGGGCAACTCAAGAAAATTCTTGAGTTGCCAAAGGAGGTAATTTATCCATCATTAGTGTAGTTTTCCCATTTTCTTTGCATCCATGTTAACTTAGAACCGATTTAGTGTCGTTTAGTGAGGTTTAGAAATTTCTAGTAAGGGTTTGAGGAATTCTTGAGTTGGGATGTGAAATTGAGGTTAGTAGAGGCTATACAACCCCTGTTGTGATGATATAGTGGACTGAACCTGAGACTTAAACCCCGGATTACAAACTTAGAAAACCCGATATCGGAGAATTGTGGATTCTGTGAGGGTATAATGAAATCTGCTAACACCCGGGTGACCTGAAAATTATTTAGCAAACATAGGGGAGTGTGCAGGCAACCTAGGACACCCCACTGAAAGCCTAGACCCTAATTCCTCTCCATGGCCACAAATATATTCGTTCTGGCTGCAATTTGCGGCCAGACCTGGTTCAAATTGGTTCGTATTGGTTCTGTGGCTTTATCTCTAGTAAATTAGACCCCTCCTGTATGCAAAATTGGCTAGTTTGGCCCAGGGTTAAATCTCAAGCTAATTTTCAAGAATTCTGATTTCGTTTACGGCTTTTAATGAACTTGGACTTGGTATTTGATATTGTGTTTCCGTCGTGTGGCGTTTGAACGTCCCCGACTAGGGTTACTGATCGCGTTTGGCTTGCGAGACTATAGGTTTTGACCTATGAGCGAAACGTGTGCCGTTTTTGTTTCCGACTTGATTTTAATACGCATTTGCGATGTGTTATGATATGTAGGTACCCCATGAGGATTTTGAGATGACCAGCAAAGCCCTTGGCGACGTCGGCAGCGACGAGCGAAGAGCAAGGTGAGTAGATACATATCTACGGGGGAAGTCGGGTGGATGGCGTATAGCACCCCCGCAGTTCGTAGTGTAGTGTATGGTACATATTATATGGATATATTATATGAGATTATGATTATCTAGATAGACTTTGGGGAGTACTGGATTATTTTAGTATAATTGGATGATAGCGTCATTAGTTAGTTAGTCGCGGACCTTAGAATAAGGTTTACACCCGTACGCACGCACACATATGCTTACTTTGTTTTACTTGTGCGTTTATGGGGATATGTATATATATACACACACATAGGTATGGTACTATGTATATATATATATATATATACACGTATACTTATACATGGATGATGAGGATTGTTATGGTATTTGGAGATGAGTCGATGAGATTGGGCATGATGCCATGAGATCGGTGATATGTTTTGGTTCGTATTATGAGATACGACATGAGATTTTAGCGGGCCTTTAGGCGTGTGTTTTCATACACGCATATATATATGCAGATGGTATCAGTTTGTACTAGACCTAGATCAGTACTCCCAGTTCATGAGATAAGGATACCGGATAATTGATGAGATATATATGATATTCGACCCGTACCCAGATTGGGATGCCGTACGATGGATTTACCATACGAGCTTTATATTGATGATAGATCCGCACTCTTGATTCGAGGATGTCATGTTATATATTGTATCGTACGTGATACTATTGAGGCGGGATCACCGACTATTATATTTATATGTATCGACTCAGATTTAGGTGGTTTCCTTACCTTTAGATTAGTCCTGTAGTTTACTTATAGATGTTAGACTAGACTCGAATCATACCTATTTCAAAACTAACGAATCGTGAGTATTTTAAAGACAGGCCAAGGGATTCTACGAATATTTTCAAAAGGCGTATCTTTTCTTAAAAACACCATAGCCCTTATTTTTCTAAACACCACGATTCGTATTATTTCAAATGGCAAAACTGTATGACATATATATATTGATGTAGATTCTTCACTGTTGCCTTTATTATTCAATTTCCGCATATTCTTGCTATTCGCATCGCATCGCATGTTTAAATGTGTTTATTGTTATATTAAACCCATGCTGTCAGGACACCAGCACCATTATCGATGATGCGTATGTTCCACGTACACCTACTTGCCGGCTCACACACTTCATCATCGATAATTGCCATGCAACTACACAGTAGAATTGCTGAAATCAGGATGTGACTCCTTGCATGACATACTTGCGTATATACCCACTTGTACACCATATTGGCGCACATGCATATTGTACACTCATATTTGCGTATATACCCACTTGTACACCATATTGGAGCACATGCATATTGTACACTCATACTTGCGTATATACCACTTGTACATCTATATTAGCATACATACACATTTGTACGTCCATACTTGCGTATATACACATGTGCACCTTTATACGACATTGCATTTGATTTTGGAGAATGGGAACCGCATGATATATTTTAAAAACTGGATTCATTTAAAAGAGTGGTTTTCCCTCGATATGTGCATATTATTGTTCCATGTTGCATGATATACGGATATGCTTACATTTATATCATATGTCGCGTACATCATGCTTTACGATTTTACGCATTGAGATATGCTGTTTTCATGAGATTTCTGGATATGAGAACCGTGGCTATTTCAAAGGAAAGCATGTACTGTTTTAAAAACCCGGTTTCTCTTGATATGATATTTCAGTGCGTCCACCATGCGTTTTCTCGGTTCTGAGACGTGTGATATGTGAAACCCGATTCGAGGAGGCGGATGATTCCGTTTGCGGGTACATGGTGGACGCGGTATGGTACCCCGGGGCGAGAGAGAGATTTCGTGTGGATGACGATGAGCCTGGCAGAGGGACTACTACCTATCGGTGATAGTATTTGGGCTCGGCGGATATCTGGAGGATACCGACCGGAGTCGAGAGATGATACGGGCCGATCCGGACCGACGGAGCCCGATATATGAGGATTTACATGCCGATGCTGGGCACGGGTTTCATGATATTTTTGAGTGTCGATACTAGATACTCAGGTTCCATGATTTTGATGTGTCTCGAGTAACACACGTTGATTTATATCCTCATACCTTCATGCATATGCTTTATGATATTTACATGCATGATGTTTTGTGTCATTGGTTGACCCGTGGATGAGATCCACACGCATACAGGCATTGATTACATAGTTGGATGATATCCACATACTTATAGACTTCATGATATAGTTGACACCGATTTCATGATATAGCTGACACGAGCACTTGGTATTACACTTATGTATAGATGTTTACCCTTGCCACCTTATCATGCTTCAGACTTTATCATTTTGAGGATATATATATATTGATCGTATTGACCTAGGATTGAGTCATACATACGATTTCTGCTCTGTGATATTTTCTACTCACGAGTTGGCAACTTACCCCCGTTGTGCCACAGTTTTTTGCAGGTTTTTCCGTACAGGTTTCATTGCGGTTTCTGGCGCATTGTTCCCATTCCGAGTGATTGCTTTGGTAGGTGGATTCACTCACATCGTGACCACCATTGTATTTATTTATTTTATTTTTAGTTGTATCTAGTAACTCCATCAACCATACTTGTATATTATTTCAGACTTAGAAAACCAATTGTTTATTCTTTCGACCGTAGAGTCGCGCTTGTATTATTATGGTTTTTTTGTTGTTTTGAGTTTCCTTTTGAGTTTTGATCCTCGCCCTTGGCGTTGTATATTATATTGCTTGCGTGGTTGTGACCGTCAATGGACGAAGAGCTAGCTCCCGCTTGGGGATGCCTTTATTCATATTATTCATGTTGTACCCCGTTCGGGACCAGTTTTTACAAAAGAAACTCTGCCGAAATTTTTAGAAATGACTTGATATTTTAAAAATGCATAATTCGGCTTATGCTATTAAAACCACTTGCTTTTTAACAAGTTTTCCTTTATTTATTATTTAAAATGGTTTTAGATTTCTGGTCTTTTGGTTTACTTGAATTAGATGGGGTCCTATAGACTTCATATGATTCAAGGGCCAGTCACGTGCCATTTCGGGTCGTGACAACAAGTTCGCCAATCTTTCGGTCAGGCCAGTACCGGTACTTTGAGGGAAGTTCCCCGTGCTTTTACACGGACCTAATTAAAATAAACCTCGTTTTCCCAGGGGCGTAACCCCGTTGACACCTTTCTAGACACATACTTGATCGGCTAATTGTGATGTGTAAAACTCTCCCAGGAGTAACTCTTACTCGCAGTGGGTATCGGGATCCAACTATCTCATAGAAGGTATGCAATCTCATTGCAAATTTCAACACTTGAAATTCCCGATAATATTTTGCCCCAAGCGTCCTATGACCTTGACAGAGGTCAACAAACCATAGGCTGCTAGTCAAGTTCAACCCGTCATTTCATGATTGAAGTAAACCCCACCCACACGACCCTTGACAGAGGTCAACAAGGTCACATGACTATCCTAAATCAATCACATCATATGCTATGCAGATAAGCACTAATCATCTACCGCACACTACGCCTTGACAGAGGTCAAAAAACGCAACACAAATACTAACTATTACTTATCTGAAATGACGGAGGGCTACGACAGGTTTTTAAGAAAACCTTTTGCATAATGAACTTGATATTGTCGTAGAATCGAGTGATTTTAAATGGAGTGTTTTTTAGACTTTTACTAGTTTTGCTAAAGAGGTCACTCCCGGTGAAGGGATCTCGGCTTTTTCATTATCGAATAAGGTGCAGGATATTTCACAAATACCACTGTGCAAAGAAAAAACTATAAAAGAAATCAAAAGACAAACCGAGTTTGTAGCATCTGCTAGTTTCGCTAAAGAGGTCACTCCCGGTGAAGGGATGTCGGCTCTTTCCTTATCGAATAAGGTGCTAGATATTTTACAGGGAATACCACTATGCAAAGCGAGAACTAGAGGTACCATTTTTCGAGACAAGTTTCTACAACATATTTAGGTTTCTTTTCTTTCATTAATCTCATTAATGAAGTCCCATCATTTTAAGTTACCTAAATATCACAGATAAATACAACGTACGCTTATGCCATCTGCATTCGCCTCGATGTCCCCTCCTGCACCCTTAGGTTAGGTAACTAACGGCAGAGCGGGACAGGGCTAGCGTGGGTGTAAAACATAAGCAATGTCTATATAATATATCACATATGCTATATCCAGTATCTATCTCAACATATCAAATGATCACATCACAGATATCGCAGCATAAAACAACATATGAAATATTGGATATATTAGAATTTCCGGGTTTTAAATTAAGCCTGTATAAAATACGGATTCCACGGTCGTGATGAATAGCCAAACCCACATCCCTAGACCCCTACGAGAGCGGCAAGCAACCCTGCCAATTCTAAAGTTAGGAGACCCGGTCTCGACTCCTTGAGATGGTCTCTCACTGGACCCTAGAACCCGGTTACTTGTGCTCCCCACCTTGGGTCTATCCTAATGCGGAAAAGTAAATAATATACAATGGTGACATCATCCTCAACCCGGAAGTTCCCCAATAAAAGAATATTACATACAATGAATTTTACATAAATGAAAATGAAAAACTCTCATCTCACATAAAACCCCCGGCTATTCAAAACACGACGATCCAATATAATATATCCCAGCAACACATAACATCTCATGTCATCAACGTAAGTAAATATGCGTATCCCAATTTTCGTTGACGTATAGCAACGAAACCGGCGATACACAACATATTACACTTACGGTCGCAGAAAAGAAAGTGAAAAACTACAACAGTTGCAATCCACAACCACCTTAGACATCATAAACCCGAAATATCTCATATTCCGGATTTCATGCCTAACCAAATGAATTCCTTAGACATCACACGCCTAACAATTATAAACCCCGCATTTTAGTCTCGATATTCAAAACACCTTTTAATATCTTGTCGGGCAATTCAACAAGATTCCCGACATCCTGATCGAATGCTCGTCGGAAATTTTAGTAAACGGACACACCCCCCGATGCCGTCGACGAAGTGCACTAAGGCGGAACACCGCTGCCACGAGCACCCGAACGGATGCTTTTGGCGACGGGGTTCTCCTACAGTCACTTGGTCGGGGCTATGGGGTGTGGCTATCTAATAATGTTACCCGGTGAATATCCGCGTATACTGCGTGATTGCGACGGACTTTTGATCACATCAAAATCCTGTGGCAACCGATCAAATGAGACTAAATTGCTAGATTTATAACATTCAAATTAGTTATCTCATAACTACATGTGTATTCCAAATATTGTATCCCATCATATGATATCCGGACGAACGTTAAACTTTTCGATCGATTCATCAAAGTCCCACAATTTCCCGACAGCTCAACACTTGAGCACAGTTCAATAATACCCAGAATATGCCACAGTACCTATGCACCAGCCGTAGAATGACAAACCCAAGCCTCACTCATGTCGCCATGGAACTATGGCAAACCCTAGGGTATGACCGCGGTTCCGCGATCCAAAAAGTCGAGTTACGGTTTCATTCTTCTAGAGGGTTCATAGACTTACTTGCATGTTTTTCCGAATACGTTAAACTTGGAAAAATGGGTTTTTGATAATCGTTCGAACTTATTAACTTCGCCTAGACAATATGTGAATAACCCAAAACAATGTTAAAACTATGAATACAAAACACTCCGAATTGCTTATAGTGTAAGATTACATCACATGCAAAATTAGCAAAAACAAACAATACCTGAAACATCAAAATCAAGTCACTAGAGCACACAAAAAATTTCAGGGCATTCCAACAAAAAGTGGCCGGCCCCAATACATGTGATCTCGGCTAAATCCGAGCAGAACCCCTTGAAATTTTTTCTGTGTTCATGATATATCCCATATAACACTCTGTACTTGTTTAAAATTTTTTTGAAAATTATTTAAAATCGACAGAAACTTCATTTAGGCGTGTAAAGTTTCGGAGTATTTCGGTTTCGTAATCTTAACAAAATACGTATAAATTTCTAGCATGGCTCTGATACCACTGCAGGGTTACCTAGTATGGCAGCAAGGTTTCGGGAGGCATCGTCCATGCCAAATTCAAATTTTTGCCATTTTAGCTAACCCTAACTTAGAATTGTTAACTAGAAATCGACGGAAATATAAATGCAAACACTTTGCAAGTCTAGTGAGCAAGGAATACAACCTTTATAGACCGGTCCTTCACTTCAATAGCTTCGTGTAGTAGTCCCTTTCGTCATGATCGTGAACTCCGGACTCTAGAGAGGCTCCGATGAAGAAACGAATATGCTTGCTTCGAAGTCTTCGAGGCCGAAGATGATCTACATCGAGGAGACACTAACCCAAGCTATCTCTTCACTAATCATGGAACTAGTGAAGCAAACACCCTATACTAAATGGAAAGTAGTAGAGGATGTGTTCATATCAGATTTTTGCATTTTTATGCCGCCCAATTTTTATCACATTGGTCATCGGTAGGTACTCTTGAGCTGTGTTTGCTAGTCAATTGCAGGATACAGGTTCTCGGCTCTAAACGGTGAAATTCATGGAAAAGCACGACAAAACCCGGGTTCCTGCCAACCACAGATAAAACACGGGTCTCCGCTCTTTATCCGTATGTTGCCACACACCAGTTTAAGAGACAAAATAGCAAATCAATGTCATTTTCATGCACAAGGCTCAATGGCAACACAAGATCCAAGAAATCTACACGGAGCTCGAGGAAATCATGACAAAAAGATCCACATCAAATCACCTTTTGATCAACAGAAATTCTGGAAAAATCGTGAAGAAATTATGAGAAAAAACATATACCAGATTGAAGTACACTACAAACCAGGGCAACTCACCTTTTTTGGTGACCTAAGTCTTCAATAAGGCCGCGGAACCTTCAATAAGTCTAAAACCTAAGTCTTCAATACGGCCTCCGCAGAAGATCAAACTTCAGGGGTATTTGGGTCTTTTCATGAAGGGTCAGAATGTTGCCCTAGAGTTCCTGTTGCCTGCCTATAAATAGTCTAGAACTTGCCAAAGCCAAGGGTGCTTAATCTTGTATTTTAGGTTTTAGAATACTTGTTGTTCTTCTTCCTCTTCTCATCTCTTCTCCATTAAAAACTTGTAGTGAGCTTTTGTGAGTGAAGAATGATGAATCAAGAAGTTCTTTTTGTTATTATATTTGCCTTGCTCTTGTTATGTTAATTGCTTGTAATCTTCAATTGATAATTTAGTTGTTGTTATTTATTGTTGTTTCTTTCTTGTTCTCTTTTCCTTTATCCTTAAACAACCATGATGCTTACGTTTGATCCTTGCCAAGGTGAGGTCGCAAATAGCTAGTTGTTATCTTCTAATCTCTTTCTTTCTATCTTCTTCCTTTGTTTTATCTTTCGTTCTTCTTGTAATGGGTGAGTAGTTTCCATACTTGTTAGGGTAGGATAAGGGAAGTTTGAGAGAAGGAAATCTCTCTCACTCTTTCCTTGCCCAACATCTTAAATCGAACTCCCGTTAATTGAACCACAATCCGCTCCCTACGACACCCTATCCTACATGATAGCGGTGATTCCGTAGCGAGACCGGTTGTGGTTGAATTAACCGGAGGTTAAGGCTAAGAGCTAAGAACAGACGGACAAGCACCAAAAGGAAGAACTTATGCGTTGGAAAGCCTAGCTTATACTCGCAAGTTCCTTCCTAGTCGTGCTAATCCCCGTTGTTGCCGATTATCGTAACACCGATATTAAGAGTGGCAACGAAAGAAGTGAGGGACTCCTAACTCAAACTAACCTAATCCTAACCCTAACAAGCTCTCTTTACATATCATTTAGCACATAGTTAATCACAAACAAATCTGGACTTTTGGACTTAACTCGTTAAAGCACATTGTAAAAGATTCCCATCTCCCTGCGGACGACCCGTACTCAACCGGCTAGCTACAAGCGAAACCGTTTTGATTGCGGTAATTAACTAAACATGAACACGTAGAAACTCTAACAATCAAATGGCGCCGTTGCCGGGGAGACGGTAGTTTATTTCTTTGTGTAATTTCGGGTTAATTTGTGAATATAAAGCTAACCGAAAAAAAACAAAACAAAAAAATATACATTGTAAAAAAATCATCTTGTTATTTTTGATTAGTTTTTGTGCAAGTGTGCAGGATAATACGAAGTTCGAGTTCAGTGCCAAAGACGTGGGAAGTTAGACCCATATCTCGCGGCTCCACCGCGACGGATCAAGACGAAGCCAAACGGTCTACTGTAAAAATCTGGAGCAGATACAGTGAGTAAATCAAGATTCAGGAAATCCAGACAAGCAGAGGACAACCAAGGAAGCACCCACAAGAAAAATCAAGCACCAAGGCCAACAAACCGCCGCGGAACCGCGGCATAAGAAGGCTTAGGCCGCAGAACCGCGGCCGTTTGGTGCCTTCAGGGTGCCAAATTCCCTGTGAGTCTCTCTCTTCTCTCCCCCACTCCTCTGGACTCCACTGAACTGTGTTTTCTGCAGCATTCTTTGTGCAAATTTTCTTCCCCCTTCTAATAAATTGATTTTGTGCAGGATTCTTTGCGCCGCGCTAAAAAAAAAATTGATTGCAGTTGATTTGTTACTGCTTTGCATTTATTAATACGGACTTAAGGGGCTTGAAACCAATTCAGATTGGGTGGGGATTTCATCACCCTTCCCAGGACCCCAGAAATCACAAAAAGCATATGCATTGACCATTGTTAATTAAAAAATACTAGACTCAGCCCTAAGGACTTCGCGCTCAATAGGACAGAGGACTAGTTACAGGCATCGGCCGTTTATCCTATCCTGACTTTGTGGTGTCTAGGCAAGTGTGTCTAAGGCAAGTGGTTACTTAATTAGGACCACTACTTACGTAGTGGGGAGCCTCCCACTTACCTGGCACTTACCTGGCACTTACCTGGCCGCAATTGGCGGAGAAGAGGCGGTTTGAGGTCCTATTTCTAGCCCTTTGGAACAGTTAGGAGCTGTCTAGCTGACCTAGGTGACCCTAGATCTAGGTGTGATTGTGCATATCTTGTTTGTGATTGCTTAAAGCCGTAAGTCCGTACATATTTCTGTAAAGCTCTTTCTAAAAAGAAAAAGAAAAGAAAAAAATCAAAAACTTTTATAAAAACTTGCCCTTTGTCGCCAGAATCCATTTTTTTTCATCCACCACCCATCGTATTTCTCCATTGACGTTTTCTTACCCTCACCTTCTCCGCTTTGACTATACTAAACTCGTTTAGTGTATGTCCGCTTGAACTCGGGACACTAGCGCCCGTCTAGTCCGTGTTTCGTTAGTCGCTACCGACTACGCGATCGACTCAGACGTCGAAACTCCGTCCACGCCTCTTTCACCCTTACCTTTGCCGGCCAACTCCGACGTTGACCGGAATTCTGTTCATACATCCTCACCTTCACCTTCACCAACATCTTCTTCCGCGATGTCAGGATTTAATCCAAACATCTCTTTGACTCCCCCGGGATTGATTCCGCCACTTATGGATGCGAATAACCCACCACCACCGCCTGTCGTAGCGCCGCAGCGAATCGCGCTCCAGGATCGTTTCTATCCCACCCGTTCTGCACTTCCCACCTGTCTTTCCCTCCCACCGGCCAATGGGGATAATTTTGAAATTAAGCCCCACTTCATTAACATGCTTCCAAAATTTCATGGGCTTGAATCTGAAGATGCCTATACCTTCATCAACAAATTTCAAAACGTTTGTGCCATGATGAAAACCACCCAGCTGTCGGACGATGCTATACGGCTACGGGTCATTCCGTTCACTTGGTGCGATCTTGCTGAAAAATGGCTGTATAGCACCGCTTCCCACTCCATAACCAGTTGGGACGAGTTTGTTAAAGCGTTTCTCAAGAAATTCTATCCGAATCAAAAAACCGAGAGGATCCGTAACGAAATCAACCAATTCTCCCAGCTTCCTACTGAACCCTTCTGGAAGTGCTTTGACCGGTATAAAGACCTTCTTGTTCAGTGCCCTCACCATGGTATCGAGAAATGACAACTTTGCCAAACCTTATACGAGGGCCTGAACCCAGCAACCAAGAAGTTGTTTGAAACCATTTGTCAGGGCTACTTCCTATCGAAATCTGACGAGGAAGCGTGGCAATTCTTCGACGACCTTGCGGAACAAACGCTTCAATGGGAGAGCACCAGACCGACTTCTTCTTCTTCTACCTCCACTTCTACCGGTCAGTCTAGGGTAGGAATTCACCAACTTGATGTCTCTATTGCGATGAAAGCTGAAATGGCTGCAATAACGAGAAAACTTGAAGCGATAGAGAGCAAATTTTCATCTCCTACTCCTGCCCCTGTTCTTCCCTTTCGTACCATTTGTGCTTGTTGTTCCGATCTTTCTCATTTAACCGAAGAGTGTCCTTACAATTCTCTATCTCAAGGACAGGATCAGGTTAATGCTGCATTTCAGCAAAGACCAAGAAATGATCCATACTCTTCCACCTACAATCCCGGTTGGAGGAACCACCCCAATTTCGCCTGGAATCAGAATCAGCATCAATTCCAAGGCAACAATTTCCAGAGGCCCCCTCCTCCGCAACAACAAGCGCAACAACAAACTCAACATCAATTTCAACAGCCCTTCCAACCCCAACCTTTTCAAAATCAGACGAACAACTTTGCACCCAACAATTCTTTTCCCCAAAACAACTTTGTTCCGTCAAACAACGATAAGGTTTCCTCACTCGAACGAAATCTGGAGGCGTTCGTTAAACAATCAACTCAGTCCACCGCCAACATCCAGTCTTCCATTCAGTCCTTAGTGCAACACACTGCTACTAACAGGAAAAGCATCAAGACCATCGAGGCCCAGATTGCACAGCTGAATGTGGCCTTAAGCGAGCGAGAGAAGGGGAAGCTCCCGTCCCAGCCACTCCCTAATCCCGGTCACCCACATAATGTACATGTTGCTCTTGAACAACAGAACCATAATGTGAGTGCCGTGACCACATTGAGATCAGGAAGGATGCTGCAAAACAACATTGGCACACGAATCGACGATGACACCATGGCCGCTTCTTCTTCTTCTTCTTCTTCTTCTTCTCCTTCCTCGTCTTCTGAGCCTATTCTTCATTCTTCAAAAGGCTCTTCTTCTTCTTCTTCTTCTGCTCTGAACGGACCCACTTCTCACTCCACGAAAACACCAGCTCTGGGATCCGTTCCAACTCCACAATCTCCTCCACAAGCATTGGACTCAACCACTTTTAAAAACGTTCCATTTCCAAACCGGTTGAGGTCCAATAAACAAAATCCACAAATAGAGAAGATTCTGGAGTTATTTAAGTAGGTTAACATTAACATTCCTCTTTTAGATGCTGTCCAACAAGTCCCGTCCTACGCGAAAATCTTAAAGGACTTGTGCACGAAAAAGAGGAAGTCTCAGGTACCCAAGAAAGTTTTCTTTGCTAGTGCTGTGAGTGATGCTCTTACCCAATCTTTACCACAAAAACGGAAGGACCCTGGCTGTCCTACGATTTCTATTACCATTGGGGATAAGAACATCAACCGCGCACTATTAGATCTTGGTGCCAGTGTTAACCTGCTTCCGTACTCAATATATGAGCAATTAGGTGTAGGAGAGCTGAAACCCACACACTGTACTCTCCAAGTGACCGACCGATCGATCACCCATCCTAGGGGTGAGCTAGAGGATGTGTTAATCAAGGTTGGGGACTTCATATTCCCCGTTGACTTCATTGTATTAGACACACAGCCTGTAGCTAACCCCCGGAATCAAATTCCGGTGATACTCGGTCGCCCATTCCTTGCAACCTCAAATGCTGTGATCAATTGTTGAAATGGTTCGATGAACCTATCTTTTGGAAACATGACAATTGAACTCAACATTTTTAGGTTGGGGAATCAGCCCTCCGAACCTAATGCTCATATATTAGACGTTTTCTCAATCCAGGAGATCACCCCTAAAGAGTGTGAATTCGAGGAGTTTTTGTTCGATCACGATTACCTTAACGCCACTAGTGCGTTCCTCTTCGAACCTGCTGCTGTTTCTGCGCCCGACAACGACTACGAGTGTTTCACGTTCTCGAACGATCTTAGCCGCTCACAACCCGAGTTTGAATCCTTCGAATTTCCGAATGAGTTACCTGAACCATCCAACTCGGTCGCTTACACTCGTTTTGAACCTTTGCTGGAATCTTTTGAGTTCGAGACCTTTTCACCAATCTTGCCTTCAATCGTTTCACCTCCAACGCTCGAACTCAAGCCTTTGCCGTCTCACCTTAAGTACGCTTACTTGGGTGAGAGCGAGACCCTCCTTGTTATCATCTCGGCTTCTCTAGCTCCAGAGCAAGAGAAAGCCCTTCTTGCGGTTTTGCACAGCTATAGGCAAGCTTTTGGCTGGTCCATGGCGGACATCAAGGGGATTAGTCCCCTGATCGTTGAACATCACATTCATCTGATGGATGATGCCAAACCAGCCAGAGATCCTCAAAGGCGACTCAACCCAGTCATGAAGGAGGCTGTGAAAAAGGAAATCGTGAAGTGTCTGGATAGTGGTATCATTTACCCTATCTCTGATAGCCAGTGGGTTAGCCCCATTCACGTTGTCCCCAAGAAGTCAGGCATAACGGTCATTACTAACGAGGCGAACGAGTTAACCCCTACTCGCACCCAAACTGGGTGGCGAGTATGCATCGATTACAGAAAACTCAACGCCGCAACGCGGAAAGACCACTTTCCGCTACCTTTCATTGACCAAATGCTTGAACGATTGGCCGGACATGAGTACTACTGCTTTCTTGATGGCTACTCCGGCTATAATCAAATTCCCATCGCTAAAAAAGACCAGGACAAGACCACATTCACTTGTCCTTTCGGTACGTTTGCATATCGTCGCATGCTCTTTGGGTTATGCAATGCGCCCGCTACCTTCCAGCGGTGTATGATGGGAATCTTCTCAGACATGGTGGAAAAATTCCTGGAGATCTTCATGGACGATTTCTCCATCTTCGGCGATTCCTTTAACGAGTGTTTGCTGCATCTCGACGCTGTCCTTACCCGATGTAAGGACAAGAACCTCACTTTGAATTGGGAGAAGTGCCACTTCATGGTGCGCGAAGGTATTGTCTTAGGACATATCATTTCGCAAAATGGCATAGAGGTTGACAAAGCAAAAATTGAGGTCATTTCCAATCTCCCTCCTCCCAGATGCGTCCGAGACATCCGAGCCTTCCTTGGCCATGCCGGTTTCTATAGACGGTTCATCAAGGACTTTAGCAAGATTGCTAGGCCCTTGACTCTTCTACTGGCCAAGGACACGCCATTCGACTTCAACTCGAGCTGTGTGACTGCGTTCGAGTCATTAAAAAGCTCACTCACTTCTGCTCCCGTTCTTTCTTCACCTGACTCGACACACCCATTTGAGATCATGTGCGATGCATCCGACTTTGCCATTGGTGCTGTCCTTGGACAACACATCAACAAAATGCCGCACATGATCTATTATGCTAGCCGAACCCTGAACGACGCCCAACTTAATTATACAACAACTGAGAAGGAATTCTTAGCTGTTGTATTTGCTTTAGAAAAGTTCAGGCCCTACCTCATCGGCTCTCCAGTCATTGTCTACACAGACCATTCTGCTCTGCGCCATCTTTTTGCGAAGAAAGATGCAAAATCTCGGCTGATACGTTGGATCCTCTTGCTTCAAGAGTTTGACCTTGTCATCAAGGACAAAAGAGGATGTGAAACGTAGTCGCCGACCATCTCTCACGACTTCCTTCTTCACCGTCGCTTCACATTCCGATGAACGACGTTTTCCCGGATGAACAGCTCTTGACAGTATCTTGCGAACCCTGGTTCGCAGATATTGTGAACTATTTGGCCACAGGATTACTACCGACTGAATGGTCAAGTCAGGACAGACTTCGATTCTGATCCCAAGTAAAACACTTTTACTGGGATGAACCCTATCTGTTCAAGTACTGTCCCGACCAGATTATTCGTCGGTGTGTCCCTGATGATGAATTCAAGAGTGTGCTGTCGTTTTGCCACGATCAAGCGTGTGGCGGGCATTTTGGCCCCAGAAAGACAGCTGAGAAGATCTTGCAATGTGGTTTCTACTGGCCACAACTCTTCAAAGACGCTCATGACTATTGCAAGACTTGCTCCCGGTGCCAACACATGGGCCGGATATCCCGGAGGAACGAGATGCCGCTCCAACCAATCTTGGTTGTGGAGATTTTCGATGTTTGGGGGATAGATTTCATGGGGCCGTTTCCCAGCTCTTTCGGGAAGTTGTACATCCTTCTCGCTGTTGATTACGTCTCTAAGTGGGTCGAGGCTGTGCCAAGTCGGACTAACGACAACAAGGTTGTCGTTAGGTTTCTTAAAGAAAACATTTTCTCCCGTTTTGGGCACCCCCGAGCGATCATTAGCGACAATGAAACTCATTTCTGCAATAAGACTTTCGAGGCCTTGATGCGGAAATATTCCATTAATCATAAGCTATCCACGCCCTACCACCCCCAAACCTATGGGCAGGCCGAAGTTTCAAATCGTCAAATCAAGCAGATACTGGAGAAGACGGTTTCCAAGAACCGAAAAGATTGGTCGCTGAAACTCACTGATGCCCTTTGGGCATTTCGAACAGCTTATAAGAACGATCTTGGCATGTCTTCCTATCGGCTTGTGTACGGAAAGGCTTGCCACCTCCCTGTCGAAATAGAGCATCGCGCATTTTGGGCGATAAAGGAGCTGAATCTGTCTCTCGAAGATGCGGGCAGCCATCGGAAGCTGCAGTTGAACGAATTGACCGAGCTTAGGGATGAGGCTTACGATAACGCGGTTGTCGTTAAGAACCGAACGAAGGTGTTTCACGATAAACACCTTTTGCGCAAAACCTTCGTACCTGGTCAGCAGATACTGCTTTACGACACCCGGCTACACTTCCATCCAGGAAAGCTCAGATCTCGCTGGAAAGGGCCGTATTTTGTGCGGAATGTGTATCCGCAGGGCGCTGTGGATTTGGAGAATCCAAAGGACAGTTCATTTTTCAAAGTGAACGGACACCGACTAAAACCGTACCTTAGCGCCGAACCAACAGAGGAGCTCCTGGTCTTACAGTAGCCGGTTTACCCTGCATAATCTTCCTCTTCCTACCACCAAACTTCGGTTATCCAGCCAAGAACAGTGGACACAGTTCCAAATAAGTTTGGGGGTATGTATATACCATTTTGTATTTATTTGTGGATATTCTTTTCCATTTTTACTCTTTAAAAAAAACATAAACAAAAAAAAAATTGTGTATATCTAACCGACAATTTTGACCCTTCAAATGATCTCTTCATGCAATGACAGTGAGGACACTGTCCAGTTTAAGTTTAGGGGTACGCTCGGTACGCATTTCTAACTTTCGCATTCATATGTATATTTTGCATCTGCATATTAAAATCCATAAAATCCATAAAAATCAGAAAATTTTCTAAAAACATAAAATCTTTTCTGTCAAGTTAGCTAGTGGGAGAACTTTGATTCAACATTTCAACGGTTTTGTTTGATAAGATAAGAATAACTAAATATTATTTTTAGATTTTGAAAACCTGAAAGATAACTCTCCTTTGAAGTTAACTATAGCTGATATAGGTCTTTACATCACACTACACGTGTTGTGAGTTTTGGAAATTAGATGACAAGTCTTTTATGTCTAAAAACTTTTAAATAGATAAATGATTTTCTGAGGATCAAATAGGTTTGTTCTGAAATAAGTAATATCAAGAATAGTTTATGAAGTGAAGTGAATATGAAGGAATATTATTGATGCCTTAATTGGAACTAAGTCTGAAAAATAACCCATCTGGAACTTGATTGGAATGATTACACACCGAACCCACTAAACACGTCTTTTATCCAAAAAAGTAATTGAACTGCCGGTTATATCTCCGTTCGTATTGAATCATCATGATTTTCACGCTAAATTGTCTTCTGTTTTTGGGCCTAGGTAACTTGAGTAATTAAGTCCACTGGGGTGTTTCTACACCTAATGCCCTAAAGCCAATTGGTTTGGGTGCATTGGCCCAAAGCTCGTTAAGAAGCCTAGAAAGTCCAGATTAAAACAAAGTCAAGCAAGTGTTCTCTCCAAGTTAAAATTCCTAACGGTTCTTTATGTGAGAATAATCTTGATAAAAGACAGGCTTTTATAAAAAAAAATTAGCGGAGATATGAAGGTTTTATTCTATGATGAAGACTATTGCACGTTCACAGAGGTATGTATGAAATAAAAACAAGAAAAAGGTGGAGTAAAAAATAAGACCTAGTTTCCTGTTAAGGAAGATAGAAATTCCAAAATTGAAATTTTACTGGAAAACGAAACTTGAAAAAAATGCTTAACTCTTTATAAAACTTATGTGATCCTTTCAAAATTTTTATCTGGGCTTTATTGTGTGACATGATGACTTTAATCGACGCTTCTGGAATTTAATGACACTATTTGCACTGCATGTAATGACATATAAAATCTTAAGTTAAATAAAAAGTGAGGTGTGAAAAATAAAGGTTCGATAGTCTAGACTTAGGATAATAGAATTGTTATTTTCTGAAACAAAACTTTAAGGGTTTGAATCATAGTAATTTTGCAAAACTAGCTTGACCGGATTTTGTGGGTAGTATCCGCTGAAAACCCTCAGGAGACAACACTCCTCCTACTAGGGACACCTAGAGGTTTAACGGCTTGTTGCACATGCTTAGTGCAATCGCGTTCCCTGCGAAAGTGAGGTTAGGAATTTTTGTGAATAAATTGGCTTTGCTCGGGACGAGAAAATGATAAGCTTGGGGGTATTTGTTCATATCAGATTTTTGCATTTTTATACCGCCCAATTTTTATCACATTGCTTATCGGTAGGTACTCTTGAGCCGTGTTTGCTAGTCAATTGCAGGATACAGGTTCTCGGCTCTAAACGGTGAAATTCATGGAAAAGCATGACAAAACCCGGGTTCCTGCCAACCACAGATAAAACACGGGTCTCCGCTCTCTATCCGTATGTTGCCACACACCAGTTTAAGAGACAAAATGGCAAATCAATGTCATTTTCATGCACAAGGCTCAATGACAACACAAGATCCAAGAAATCTACGCGGAGCTCGAGGAAATCATGACAAAAAGATCCACATCAAATCACCTTTTGATCAACAGAAATTCTGGAAAAATCGTGAAGAAATTATGAGAAAAAACATATACCAGATTGAAGTACACTACAAACCAGGGCAACTCACCTTTTTTGGTGACCTAAGTCTTCAATAAGGCCACGGAACCACGGCCTAAGCATGCTTAGGCCACGGAACCGCGGCCGTACGGCCTCCGCAGAAGATCAAACTTCAGGGGTATTTGGGTCTTTTCATGAAGGGTCAGAATGTTGCCCTAGAGTTCCTGTTGCCTGCCTATAAATAGTCCAGAACTTGCCAAAGCCAAGGGTGCTTAATCTTGTATTTTAGGTTTTAGAATACTTGTTGTTCTTCTTCCTCTTCTCATCTCTTCTCCATTAAAAACTTGTCGTGAGCTTTTGTGAGTGAAGAATGATGAATCAAGAAGTTCTTTTTGTTATTATATTTTTCTTGCTCTTGTTATGTTAATTGCTTGTAATCTTCAATTGATAATTTAGTTGTTGTTATTTATTGTTGTTTCTTTCTTGTTCTCTTTTCCTTTATCCTTAAACAACCATGATGCTTACGTTTGATCCTTGCCAAGGTGAGGTCGCAAATAGCTAATTGTTATCTTCTAATCTCTTTCTTTCTATCTTCCTCCTTTGTTTTATTTTTCGTTCTTCTTGTAATGGGTGAGTAGTTTTTATACTTGTTAGGGTAGGATAAGGGAAGTTTGAGAGAAGGAAATCTCTCTCTTTTCTTGCCCAACATCTTAAATCGAACTCCCGTTAATTGAACCACAATCCACTCCCTACGGCACCCTATCCTACATGATAGCGGTGATTCCGTAGTGAGACCGGTTGTGGTTGAATTAACCGGAGGTTAAGGCTAAGAGCCAAGAACGGACGGACAAGCACCAAAAGGAAGAACTTATGCGTTGGAAAGCCTAGCTTATACTCGCAAGTTCCTTCCTAGTCGTGCTAATCCCCGTTGTTGCCGATTACCGTAACACCGATATTAAGAGTGGCAACGAAAGAAGTGAGCGACTCCTAACTCAAACTAACATAATCCTAATCCTAACAAGCTCTCTTTACATATCATTTAGCACATAGTTAATCACAAACAAATCTGGACTTTTGGACTTAACTCGTTAAAGCACACAGAAAAAGATTCTCATCTCCCTGCGGACGACCCGTACTCAACCGGCTAGCTACAAGCGAAACCGTTTTGATTGCAGTAATTAACTAAAATTGAACACGCAGAAACTCTAACAATCAGGATGATGAAGTAGGAATTTTACTCACATTAGAAATCATTTTCTCACTCAAAATCATCACTTTTGAAAAAGCTAGAAAGCTTTTGTCAAGAAGAATAAAAAGAACAAGTTGTGATGAAAATGAATTATTTTTGAGGTTATAAATGCAACCAAGGGTTAAGCATGTCATGCTTAACCCTTGTAGAGAGTTAACCATGAGCTAGGGTTAAAGGTTGGTCAAAAATATCTTAAGCTAGACAAAGAAAATGGACAAAGTCAAAGATGCTTACAAGCTTCTACAAGCTTTCAACAAATATCAACCATGACAATTATCCAAAATATTTGAATTACTTAATGATAAAATTTGAACCCTAATCTTAACCCTAGCATGGTTTAACCCTTATTAACCCTAGTTGCATTTGTAACCTAGCTTGATACATTTAACATATATCACATATACATCAATGTATCCAAAATGAGAAAAGAAATCTTAAGTTAGATAATATTAGTTAATGTAATGTAATATATCAAATATATAATTATACATTAAATTATTAAATCAACACTTGATTTAATAATCCGGCTATATCATATATAACCGACTAATATCATAATGTAACATCTTATCGAATCAACACTTGATCCGATAACCCGGCTATATCACGTATAACCTATCATGAAATACATCACGAGAATAGAATGCGGTATCACATATCGCATTAATCTTGGTCCCTCACATATCACATATGTTCTCCTACTCCATTTCGCTTGAGCCAGGAAACCCCTGTGTAGGACTCTAAAGACTCGTCAATATGCCGGCAGTAGGTGATGATCATATCAAACACCCACAAGCCGCAAGCGGTTTGCTAAACGTAACGGCCACCCGGGTATTGAGCGATCAGAAGATCAATAAGCAAGCCTGCTCACACTCTTGCGAATCCAATCAGTAACACTACCGTACAGTTCGGTCTCTTCGTCTGATATGTCGCATATCTCGTCTAGGGGTGGTAAACGTCAGACCCTAGTAATTCGATAAATCGTGTTGATATGAGGCTCATAACGGGTAGAGAAACTACTGATAACACTTACCAGTATATCTCTAAAGCAGCCCTGACCAGGGACTTCCTGTTATAGCCAATCGAGCACAGCGCAACATCAACTCCCAATACCGGGAGAGACGAAACCCCTCCTATCGCTCATTGCCTCCATGTGATTCGGGACTGTATCCAAAAGCCACCGTTTTTCATGTTCTCTTGAACATGGTAAGATGGAAATCAAAGCACAGTGGGAATCACACAAGACTCTATGACGATCTCGGGTCTACAGACTAACCTGTACCAGTGTCACCAGAGAACTGCCATCTGACGTGAGGTATAATACCATCTGGGAGTTCTCGGTGAGTCCGTCCAGTGTACCCAGTCTCCACTGAGCACCTATACTATCTCTTGTTGGATATAGTGCCCTCAGAGTCAATTATTGGATCACAGTCACATGATTGCAATGATTGAGGGAGGACCTATACCGGTAGGACAGTCTTACTCGAGAGGTTTGTATATTATTTGGTTTGTCTTTATCATCGTGTACAGGTTTAGGTGATATGCTCACTATTACACGTTGATAGAGCCCTTAGGATCCAGCTTGACTACCAACAGTATGATGGAGATCATATACGTGAGAGTTGGGTAGTCCATAAGCACATCCTTAAAAGTGGTCCCTAGTCGTGGCAGTATCGAGACAGGGCATCAATTCTCCGGAGTAGACTAGTGTATACAATCGAGACCCCGACGAGGGGCGGTGGCCGGTCTCACAAGCTACTAGTGTCAGTTGGTTCACCTAAGATGTATACAGGTGCTCATTGGGTTATGAGTACATCGGACTGGACTCGCCGGGAACATGCTAGTTGGTATTATACCAGACGTCAGATAGCAGTTCCCTGGTGACATGTGTACAGGTTAGTTCATCGACCTGAGATCGTCATTTGTCTCGTGTGAGTTCCTACTGTACTTTGATTACTACCCTACCACGGCTCAAAGGATTCATGCAAACAGGTTTTAGTTGGGTACAGTCCCGAGCCACATGGAGGCAGTGAGCGGATCGGCAGGGGTTTCGTCTCTCCCGGTATTGGGGGTGAGATCGCGCTGTGTCTAGGAGAGCCATTACACGAAGCCCTCGGACGAAGCAGGAGATTTACTGGTATGTATTCCAGTAGTATCTCAGGGTGTTCTGGGCTACACTCCGACACGACTTGTACCGCTTTTAGGGGTCTGACTTTTACCAACCCCCTAGGCCCGACATGCGATGCTCATAGACGAACGGACCAGACTGTATGGATATTGTCACTGACAGGCTCAGTAGGGTGTCAGGATGAGCTCGCTCATCGACCTCCCTTTTGGTCAATACCCGGTACTTAATACCTCTGACGTGCTAGTAGTTAAATCCACAGCCAAAGTATTGACGAGTCTTTAGAGTCCCCCACAGACAGTTTCTCAAGTTTCGGGCGAAACGCTGTAGAGGCCGTATGGATTTATGACAGGGTTCGAACGTACGCGTGCACTTCTGCACGTGTTATGGTTCGGATGGATAATACTAGCGGGCTTTGGTTTAAGTCGGATCCTAGTATTATACAGTGTAGATTTTGTCTCATTGCATTTGTATTCAGTCCGAATACAAATGCAGGTATGTATATACAGTCGTGGGGTTTTCCTGTAATTTATTACGGGATCGTCTTTTTGAAGTTGCCAGTTTGCATTCCATTTCGGCCATTTTCCTTTCTTTCTTTCCTTGGCTGAAAATTGATGGGAGGGGCTTATTTGTAAAAGTGGATTTTACAAAATGGAGGGTGTTTTTGTGGCACATGGTTGCTTCATGATGGTTCATCATTACTTGCTTTTTGTGATGGGATTAGGATGGGACTTTGTGGTGATCATTATTCCTCATCATCACCCACTCTTTTCTCTTATGCTCACCCCCATCTTGTTTGTGCTCACCTCCCCCTCTTCCTTTATGATGGCCGGCCACATTGAGGGGAGATCCATCCATTGTGTAAAAAATGATTCATCTCATTTTTGCAACAAAAACTCTTTAGTTCATCTCCAAAGATTTTTCTCCACCTCCATCCCAAAATGGCAACTTCATTAACCCTCGAGTCATAGCGTTCTACACTCAGTCTACAGCAATCTTGGACACGTCGGCTTGCCAACTTCGTGTCCGAGTTGCCTTGGTTTAGAGGTGGGAGCCCGTAAAAAGACTTGGTGATGTGGTGCCCTTTCCGACGAAGAGATCGAGACCGGAGATGCTGCGGGGAGATCGGGATGGTGGCCCAAGACCGAAGGACACGGATCGCTCGGTATAGCTCTCTACCTTTTCTCCAGTTATCTAGTAGTAGGTTAATGGTCTGATCCGGGTTTATAGTCCGCGGTAGCACCAGTTTCTAGTTAAAGAAAAGTTTATGTTTCCGCATTTTGTCCTCGGACAGATGGCCGGGGCGCTACCGTAGACTTACATGGTATCAGAGCCACGCCATTAACCTTTTCTAGCTTGCTCTAACGTGTTTAGAACTCGATCGAACAAAATTTCCAAAAACCACAATTTCAAAAGCATCAGTTTCTATCGATTCTGTTTTGTTGTCAAAAATTATTTGGTATATTACAGAAATATGTGCAGGCGTTTTCAAGAGAACCGAAGAAATTTGGTCGGCTAAAAAGGTTTTACCTGACTTGCTCGGACTTTGCTTTCACTGTAGAGCGGCGGATCCGCCGCCGTACTGTAGCCACAGTGCACCAAATTTCTTCAGTAGGTCTCTGTGTTGGAATTGGGGTTTTTGGTATATTCTGTTTGGGCCCAGATTTATTTTGCGTGCTACAGTTGTGCTTGGGGCCCACTACGGGAATTTTTGTCGATCGAAAATTTTAAACATGTTAGTTCACAGTATTCATATTATATCTGCGACCGTGAATGTCACTTGATCGGTAAATCCTGTCTAATTGCTATAGCCCTTTTAGACGGATTTGCGAACGTGACATTCACGTTGATGTTCTGTGTTGTGCTATGATGTTGCGGATTTGTCGTGGTGGATAGCCTGGTTGCAATGGTAGTACAGTTTGGTTGTATATGTACATTTGATATTGCAGGGCGAGCGTCCGACATGTGGACTTCCGTTACTGCCTGTTTGTATATTATTCTTTCGGGGCTCGACCGGGCTGAGGTCGATGTACCCATTGTATATTTTTCTTTCTGTACTAGGATTACCCCGCGGTGGGGTGCACGGTGTAAGTCCATGCTACCTCTCCCGGTACTTTCGGGCATGCGGAATTTGATAAAAAACGATTTTTATAGAGGTGGCAACATGGACTTATAACCCGGATCTTGGTTAAACATCTAACTAACAACCTAATTACGAGTTGCTAACTACTCGGTTAGGGGGTTATACCTTGCTTGTCTTGAACTCCTTCGTCTTCAAACTCCAATGGTGGTCCGGATCGGCTTCTTCCCGTCGTCTCCTTACGCCGAAGATAGATCCACCTGAAAGCTCCAACCTTTGGCTCCTTCTTCGTTCTTTGAAGAAACTAGTTCACTTGGTTTGCTAAACCTTATGAACTAGAATGAGTAGAGAAGAGTTTGTATGAGATTTTATCTATGGTTCTTGATTCTCAACTCATGAGACATATGAACCATAGAGTCAAGAGAGGGAGTAAGAGGAAGAGGGTGAGAGCAAAAACAAGAGGGAGCAAGAACAAGAGAGAGAATGGTCAAGTGAGAATGAGCCTCTCTTTTGTCTTTCACCCTCTCATAATCTAAAACAATGATAACAAATCATATCAATCAAGTGTTATGTGATGGTTGAAGCAACTATAACCATATCATTTCATGCACTCATTTTGCACAAATGAGCAAGCAAGCAAAAGACTTGGCCATGAAATGATGGCTATGGTTATCATGATGGTCAACTAGTCAAGCCTAGTCAACCGGTCAACAAAGTCAACAAGTCAACAAAAGTCAACAAGTCAACAAAGTCAACAAGTCAACAACCATGTCACCATGATACTTAATTAATATAATTGTTAATCATATACCATATTCTCATTAGGGTTGAGCAAAAAATCAATAGTCAACGGTCAACTGTCAACAACCCTAATGAGAATCCGCTGCCTCTATCTCCCCGTCAACTGTGCATACACACCCGTACCCGCGTTCCGAGGAACACGAATACAAACTGGATAAATCCAATCCTAATACGTACACTAGGATCTGGTTTAAACCAAAGCCCGCTAGTGTAAACTGTCCGGACACTGTACGTGCACAAGTGCACGGATGTGACCGAACCCTGTCGCAAAACCATGCGACCTGTCGCAAAACCATGCGACCTCCACTCTTTTGCCTAAAGGCGAAAAGCTTTCTGTGTGGGACTCTAAAGACTCGACACTACGCTGGCAGTGGGTTTAACCACAGACCGCAAGCGGCACTAGCTGTGCGTAACGGTCCCCAGGTAGTTCCGACAAGAAGACCGACGAGGCGAAACCCATCTGAACTCCTACTGAGCTTGAATGTGACATTCTTCGTACAGTCCGGTCTGTTCGTCTGATACATCGCATGGCGGGCCTAGGGGGCGGTAAACGTCAGTCCCCCAATAGCGGTACAAGTCGTGTCGGAGTGAAGCCCAAAACACCCTGAGATAACACTGGAAGCCTACCAGTATATCTCGTTTGCCCTGGCCAGGGACTACTCGTGTAATGGCTCTCCTAGACACAGCGCGATGTCAACCCCCAATACCGGGAGAGACGAATCCTGTCTAACCGTCACTGCCTCCAAGTGCTTCAGGACTGCACCCAACTACTACCTGTTTGCACGGCTCCTTTGAGCCGTGGTAGGGTAGTAATCAAAGTACAGTGGGAACACACTCGAGGCGAAGTGACAGTGTCAAGTCAGCGGACTAAGCTGTACTCATGTCACCTGGGAACTGATAACTGACGATAGGCATAATACCAACTAGTCAGTTCCCGACGAGTCCTGTCCAGTGTACCCGTAACCTAACGAGCACCCGCATACTATCTCAAGTACGACGTACTGACGGCTGTGGGACAGACCGTCTCCCACACTGGGACGAGAAGCGCATGCGCTAGTCTACTCCGGAGTATCGATGCCCTGTCTCGATAGTCCTGCGACCAGGGACCTGCATAAGGATGTGCTTATAGATTACCCAGCCCCACTAGTGTGACTGCCATCATATCGCTGGTAATCAAGCAAAGATCCTAAGGGCTCCACTAATGTGTATAGGTGATATACTAAAATAAACACATGTACACATTGAAGTAGAAACAAACCAAGTAGCATACTACTATTTTGAGCAAGATTGTATATACAAGGTGAATATCCCAAGCTTCCATTAGGTAATATACAAACTAGTATGATACAGTAATGGCCTCTAGGGCATATACACTAACAATCTCCCACTTGCACTAAGGCCATGTACTGGCGTATCGAAGACCTATCATCTCGATCAGCCGCTCGAACTGAGTCTGGGGCAGGGCTTTGGTGAATGGATCTGCAGTGTTATCTTCTGAAGTGACTCTCCGAACCTCGATCTCCTGGCGATCCACGATCTCCCTGATCAGGTGATACCGCCTCAAGATGTGCCTGGATCTCTGATGGGACCTGGGTTCCTTCGCTAAAGCTATAGCCCCGTTGTTGTCCCAATACAGAGGTATTGGATCAACAATGGACGGAACCACCTGAAGTTCTTTCAAGAACTTCCTCATCCAGACAGCTTCTTTTGCGGCATCAGATGCAGCGATGTATTCCTCTTCCATCGTCGAGTCCGCAACGGTTTCTTGTTTGGAACTTTTCCAACACACCGCCCCTCCATTGAGGGTAAAGACAAAACCCGACATGGACTTAGAATCATCCTTGTCACTCTGGAAGCTGGAGTCAGCAAAGGCCTCGATCTGGAGGTCTTTTCCGCCATACACCAAGAACATCTCCTTAGTCCTTCTCAGGTACTTGAGAATGTTCTTTACTGCTATCCAGTGTTTCTCCCCAGGGTTTGACTGATACCGGCTTACCACACTCAGTGCATAAGCTACATCCGGTCTGGTACACAACATCGCATACATTATAGAGCCTTCCGCAGAAGCGTAGGGTATAATAGACATGCGATCCCTCTCCAAATCAGTCTTGGGAGACATCTCTTTAGAGAGGGTGATCCCGTGACAAACCGGTAGGTTACCGCGCTTGGAATCTTCCATACTGAATCTTTTCAGTATGGTGTCGATGTACCTGGACTGTGGAAGTCCTAATATCCTCTTGGATCTATCACGATGGATCCGGATCCCCAGGATGTATGAGGCATCACCCAGGTCTTTCATGGAGAACCTGTGTGACAAGAACCCCTTGACAGATTGTAGCATAGGAATGTCATTTCCTATTAAGAGAATGTCATCCACGTATAAAACGAGGAATACTACAGTTCTCGCTACAAATCTACTATAGATGCATGGTTCATCTGGATTTTTGATAAAGCCAAATTTCTTGACCGTCTCATCAAAACAGATGTTCCAACTCCGCGATGCCTGCTTTAGTCCATAGATGGACTTAAGCAACTTGCACACCTTTCCGCTGCTCCCACTCTGAATGAAACCCTCTGGCTGGTCCATATAGACACACTCCTCTAAATTTCCATTTAGAAAAGCTGTCTTTACGTCCATCTGCCAAATCTCATAATCGTGGAAGGCAGCAATGGCAAGAAGGATCCAAATGGATTTCAGCATAGCCACTGGAGAAAAGGTTTCGTCATGGTCCAAGCCAGGTCTTTGACGAAAACCCTTTGCTACCAGCCTAGCTTTATAGGTCTCAACCTGTCCATCTACACCAATCTTCCTTTTGAAGATCCACTTGCATCCTACGGGTTTTACCCCGTCTGGAGCAATGTCCAACGTCCATACTTTGTTGGTGTACATGGACTCCATTTCGGTCCGCATTGCATCCAGCCATTTCACTGAGTCAACGCTCTGAACGGCCTGCTGGAAGCTAGTAGGCTCATCATAATCTATGATGCAATCCTCTCTATCCCCGTCTATGAGAAAACCGTAGTATCTCTCGGGCGGATGAGACTGCCTACTACTCCTGCGGAGCGGCGTAGGAATGTCCTGTTCTTTTGAACCCTCTGGCTCCACTAAGCTTTCAGTAATAGTCTGTGGTTCTGGAATTTCTTCCAGTTCTATTGTGCTCCCACTTATCTAGGTTTCCAAAAACTCAGTTTCCAAGAAGCGGGCATGCTGAGAAACAAAAACCTTTTGTTCCTCAGCGGAATAGAAAAGATACCCCCTGGAGTTCTTTGGGTATCCCACAAACTTACACTGTACTGAATGTGCCTCGAGCTTGTCCGCATGCTGCTTTTTTACAAAAGCTGGACATCCCCATACCTTAAGATACTTAAGACAGGGTTTCTTCCCAGTCCACATCTGATATGGGGTGGTAGGCACAGTCTTGGTGGGAGCCTTGTTCAAGAGATACGCAGCTGCTTCTAGTGCATATCCCCAGAATGATCGCGGTAACTCAGCGTTACTCATCATGGACCGTACCATATCCAATAGGGTCCGGTTCCGTCTCTCCGATACACCGTTATGTTGCGGAGTGTATGGAGGAGTAAGCTGAGAGAGAATTCCATTCTCTTTTAAGTAATTCAGGAATTCGGCACTCAAGTATTCTCCACCTCGATCCGATCTTAGAATCTTGATACTTTTGCCGGTCTGGTTTTCTACTTCATTCTTATATTCCTGGAACTTTCCAAAGGCCTCGGACTTATGTTTCATTAAGAAGACATAACCGTACCTTGAAAAGTCATCCGTAAAAGTGATGAAGTAAGAATAACCGCTTCGCGCATGTATAGACATTGGACCGCACACGTCGCTGTGTACGAGTCCCAAGAGCCCGCTCGCTCTTACTCCTTGTCCAGTAAACGGAGTCTTTGTCATCTTTCCTTTGAGACAGGATTGACAAGTGGCATACGATTGATATTCGAACAGATTCAAATATCCTTCTGTATGTAACTTAGTCAACCTTCTCTCATTGATGTGACCCTGTCTACAATGCCATAAGAAAGTCTGATTTATTTCCGGAGACTTTCTTTTGTGTGTATTCTGGACGTTGAAAATCTGTGGTTGGTTTAACACGTATATACCATTACTCAATGTACCTGACCCAATCATAACTTGATTAAGGTGAATGTTTACAACATTACTTACAAACGCAAATTCATAACCTTCTTTAGAAACTAAAGATACAGAAATGATATTACAAGTTGCGTTGGGTACAAAAAAGCAATTACGCAAAACTAAAACATGTCCATCTGACATTCCTAGGTGATAGTCCCCTACGGCTTTAGCATCCATGCTAGCTCCGTTCGCAACTCTGAGGGTCATGTCACCTGTCTTCAAAACCCTACGGTTTCTCAACGCCTGCAAAGAATTACAGATATGAGATCCTGATCCGGTATCCAATACCCAGGAAGTAGAGTTTATTGAAAGACAGTTTTCAATAACATACACACCTAAAGCTGAAGCTGCAACCTGCTTCAATTCCTGTGTTCTGGCCTTCCAGGCCCTGCAATCATTCTTCCAGTGTCCTTTCTTATGACAATAGAAGCATTCTTCCTTATCCACAAGCTTCCCCGCTTTCTTTGTTGCTTTAGCTTTTCCCTTCGTATCCACATTACTAACACCGCCCCTTGGTTGGCGGGGGCTTTCTTCTTCTTTCCCTTGGCTTTCGCCTTGGACCTAGAAGAAGATGATCCTCCTACAAACAAAGTGGATGTTTCCCTACTTTTCTGTAGGGTGCCCTCTGCGCTCCTCAGCATGTTGAGGAGCTCTGAAAGTTCAACCTCTTTTTCTTGTAGGTTGAAGTTCAGTATAAACTGGGCGTAAGTGGAAGGAAGGGACTGGAGAACTATGTCCATATAGAGCTCACTCTCCAATGTGGTCCCTAGGTCCGCGAGCTCCTCAATGTAGCCGATCATCTTAAGCACGTGCTCGGCTACTGATGATCCGACGGCCATCCTTGCCGAAAATAGCTTTTTCGACGCTTCGTATCTTGCGATACGAGATTGCTCTCCATACAGTTCTTTTGTATGAAGAAATATGGATTCCAAGTCCATATTCTCGTGCCTCCTCTGATGTTCATTGTCCATAGAGGCAAGTACGAGGCACTTGGCCTTCGCGCTATCAATCTCCCAAATCTTACGGATTTCCTTATCCGCGACGCTGGAAGTGGGATCAGGGACAGGGGGAGCTTTGGTGGTAAGAAGATACCCCAGCTTGTCGTAAGTGATTGCCATTTTGACATTCCTGAGCCAATCTTTGTAGTTTGGCCCTGTCAGTATGTTTTTATCTAGAAGTAACTTAAGTCCAGTCATGTCGATTGGTCGCTGCAATTAGGAGAGAGAAGAAGAAACACTCAGCATGATGCTCTTGCAAGTTTAGAGTGATTTTTAGTTTGTCTAAACAGGATGGCTCCCACTGTTTCTCGAATCCCTCCTTAAACCATAAAGGAAGAATTAGTCGGAATCAATCCCACCGCACGATACTTGCTTAACCGTTCAGACAGGCCAGTGTCGGTACTTCGAGGGAGGTTTTCCAACGCTTTCGCGAAGTTCCTTAATTAAATAACCTCTTTTCCCTGGGGGCGTAGCCCCGCTAACACCTTTCTAGGCACCTACTAGGTTTATAGCATTGATCGTTTAGTGAGAAATTTCCCGAGGAGTAGCATATACTCACAGTAGGATCGGGATCCAAATATCATCGCGTGACGAAACTGAAGGAATCCTACCAGAATCATCACACTCCAAATGGTATGCAAATCTAGCAAGTTTCAGTACTTATGAAACTCCCGGTGTGGATTTTTGCCCCATGCTCTTATGACCTTGATGAAGGTCAACAAATCATAAGTCACATGTCAAGTTCTGCCCGTCATTATCCAGGTTAATTTGAACCCACCCGTATATACCCTTGAGAAGGTCAACAAGGTAATGTGAATGTCCCAAACCAACGCATCTATCTATGCTACATATGAATACCCAACAGCTACCAATCACTATGCCTTGACGAAGGTCAACAAACACAGCTTGAATACTATTGAATATTCATACGAAACGACGGAGGGCTACGAATGGTTTTGGCGAAACCGTGAACGTAGTGAACTTGATATAGTCGATGGAACGAGATAGCTTTTAAAAGGAGTGGCTCAAGCTCCGCATTTAAAAGTTGGTTTTGAAAAGAACCGAGTGGTTTTTCGAAAGTGTTCCAACGACTTTAACTTGGTTTATTATCTTGCATTAGTTCTTTTAATGCGTGATATTCTTGCATTAGTTCTTTTAATGCGTCCCATCATTTAATCCTACCATTGCAGAAAACAACCAAAATATGACGTACGCTTATGCCATTCGCATTCGCCACTGGGCCCCGTCATTACCCGTTAGGTTACTTAACTAACGACAGAGCGGGGGCTGGGCTAGCGCGGCTGTAAAACATAAGCAACGCCTAAATAATATCATATATAGATATATTGCAATGATAGCCATTTTAGATCACAGATGAATACATTGGATATACTAGGAATCTGTAATTCGTACGAGCCTGTAACGAAAAGCAGATTACACGGTCGCAGTGAATAGCCAAAACCCCACCCAAGACCCCTACGGGTGCGGCAAACTACCCGCCAAGTACCCGAAGCGAAGCAACCTCCCTCAACGCCGTGAGTAGGCCACTCGGCACTTCGGCATACCCGGTAGTTTGTGCACCCCCTCCATGGGTCTATCCTAGGAGCAAAAACAGTAAAAAGAAATTATACAATGACGGCTACAACCCCGACCCGGTTGTGCGGCCATACAAATAATTATTACATCAATTTACAAATTTACATGAATTGAAAGAAAAGAAAAACTCTCGTCTCACAACCCCCGGCTATTCACCCATGACAATCCAACATATTCATATACACATTCCAGCAACATTACAGATCACAGATTTGTATAACCCCCACTAATCGACATATAGCGATTAGCAGACGTTCAATACAAATATCACATTACAGAAAAACCCGTTAGCTTAAGTCTTTTAGAAGTTCGATCAAAAATACGGATTTTCGGGACCCCAAAAATAAAATTTTCGTTCTGGAAAATCTGGGCAGAAAACACATATTCCAAAAATCCCAAAACAACCCCAGAAACAAACTGCACCAAAGATGGACCTCGGTCGAGTCAACTCGGCCGCGGAACCGCGGCGGGAGCGTGCTCCCGCCGCGTTTCCGCGGCGCATTGACTCCTCCCGCCGCGTTTCCGCGGCGCTTTGACTCGATCGTTGGACCAAATTTGGTGGTTATTCAAACAAAAGCCTGAGCCGATTTTAGAGATGAAAATTATCAACTTTTGAACAGAATAAAAATCGACAGAAACTTGAAATTCTCGGGTTCATTTTCGTGACTTTTTCTTTGATCGATCTTCTAGTTACTTGCTAACATGTTAGATAGAGTTTAACTAGGCTCTGATACCACTGTAAGTCCATGCTACCTCTCCCGGTACTTTCGGGCATGCGGAATTTGATAAAAACGATTTTTATAGAGGTGGCAACATGGACTTATAACCCGGATCTTGGTTAAACATCTAACAACCTAACTACGAGTTGCTAACTACTCGGTTAGGGGGTTATACCTTGCTTGTCTTGAACTCCTTCGTCTTCAAACTCCAATGGTGGTCCGGATCGGCTTCTTCCCGTCGTCTCTTTACGCCGAAGATAGATCCACCTGAAAGCTCCAACCTTTGGCTCCTTCTTCGTTCTTTGAAGAAACTAGTTCACTTGGTTTGCTAAACCTTGTGAACTAGAATGAGTAGAGAAGAGTTTGTATGGGATTTTATCTATGGTTCTTGATTCTCAACTCATGAGACATATGAACCATAGAGTCAAGAGAGGGAGCAAGAGGAAGAGGGTGAGAGCAAAAACAAGAGAGCTCAAGAACAAGAGAGAGAATGGTCAAGTGAGAATGAGCCTCTCTTTTGTCTTTTTCCCTCTCATAATCCAAAACAATGATAACAAATCATATCAATCAAGTGTTATGTGATGGTTGAAGCAACCATAACCATATCATTTCATGCACTCATTTTGCACAAATGAGCAAGCAAGCAAAAGTCTTTGCCATGAAATGATGGCTATGGTTATCATGATGGTTAACTAGTCAAGCCTAGTCAACCGGTCAACAAAGTCAACAAGTCAACAAAAGTCAACAAGTCAACAACCATGTCACCATGATACTTAATTAATATAATTGTTAATCATATACCATATTCTCATTAGGGTTGAGCAAAAAATCAATAGTCAACGGTCAACTGTCAACAACCCTAATGAGAATCCGCTGCCTCTGTCTCCCCGTCAACCGTGCATACACACCCGTACCCGCGTTCCGAGGAACACGAATACAAACTGGATAAATCCAATCCCAATACGTACACTAGGATCTGGCTTAAACCAAAGCCCGCTAGTGCAAACTGTCCGAACACTGTACGTGCACAAGTGCACGGATGTGACCGAACCCTGTCGCAAAACCATGCGACCTGTCGCAAAACCATGCGACCTCCACTCTTTTGCCTAAAGGCGAAAAGCTTTCTGTGTGGGACTCTAAAGACTCGACACTACGCTGGCAGTGGGTTTAACCACAGACCGCAAGCGGCACTAGCTGTGCGTAACGGTCCCCAGGTAGTGCCGACAAGAAGACCGACGAGGCGAAACCCATCTGAACTCCTACTGAGCCTGAATGTGACATTCTCCGTACAGTCCGGTCTGTTCGTCTGATACATCGCATGGCGGGCCTAGGGGGCGGTAAACGTCAGTCCCCCAATAGCGGTACAAGTCGTGTCGGAGTGAAGCCCAAAACACCCTGAGATAACACTGGAAGCCTACCAGTATATCTCGTTTGCCCTGGCCAGGGACTACTCGTGTAATGGCTCTCCTAGACACAGCGCGATGTCAACCCCCAATACCGGGAGAGACGAATCCTGTCTAACCGTCACTGCCTCCAAGTGCTTCGGGACTGCACCCAACTACTACCTGTTTGCACGGCTCCTTTGAGCCGTGGTAGGGTAGTAATCAAAGTACAGTGGGAACACACTCGAGGCGAAGTGACAGTGTCAAGTCAGCGGACTAAGCTGTACTCATGTCATCTGGGAACTGATAACTGACGATAGGCATAATACCAACTAGTCAGTTCCCGACGAGTCCTGTCCAGTGTACCCGTAACCTAACGAGCACCCGCATACTATCTCAAGTACGACGTACAGACGGCTGTGGGACAGACCGTCTCCCACACTGGGACGAGAAGCGCATGCGCTAGTCTACTCCGGAGTATCGATGCCCTGTCTCGATAGTCCTGCGACCAGGGACTTGCATAAGGATGTGCTTATAGATTACCCAGCCCCACTAGTGTGACTGCCATCACATCGCTGGTAATCAAGCAAAGATCCTAAGGGCTCCACTAATGTGTATAGGTGATATACTAAAATAAACACATGTACACATTGAAGTAGAAACAAACCAAGTAGCATACTACTATTTTGAGCAAGATTGTATATACAAGGTGAATATCCCAAGCTTCCATTAGGTAATATACAAACTAGTATGATACAGTAATGGCCTCTAGGGCATATACACTAACACACGGATAGCCGGATTCTAGAGGGCAACGAGCCCGCATCTCATGGCTTTGAGACGGAGGGGGCTTCACTCTAGAATTGGCGGGCTATTCGCCGCACTCGTAGGGGGTACAGGTTGACCCAAGGAGGGGTGCCAAGTTACCGGATTCCGTGAAGTGCTGGGTGGTCCATTCACGTGGTTGAAGGGGGCTGCCTCGCTTCAGGTTTTGGCGGGTAACTTGCCACGCCCGTAGGGGTCTAGGATTTCATTGCACAGGCTACCCACACGACCAGGGGAACGTCGGGTTTCAGTAGCGGCTCTATGAAACCCGGGGATCCCAGATATCTGTATTGTTCTGTGATGCTTATTACATTTCTGTGATGTTGCATTTTATCACGCCTTGAGCGAATATTATATATTGATATATACTAGTAGATGTTGTATATGTTTTGCATCCGCACTAGTCCAGTCCCCGCTCTGTCGTTAGTTAAGTAACCTAACGAGTGATGACGGGACCCAGTGGCAAATGCGGATGACATATACATACATCATTATTTTCGTTCTTTATTGGTGTGATTAATTGATGGCACTGCATTGATTCGGATCAATGCAAGCTAAACAAACCTATTCTGATGTTGTTGGAACATTTTTCAAAAAAAGCTGTTATTGCAAGGACGTTCTCTTTTGTTTTGCACAGTGGTATTCGGTTATGAATATCCAGCACCTCAGTTGACGAGGCAAGGGCCGAGATCCCTTCACCGGGAGTGATCCCTTGGACAGAAGTTTGTGTCAGGGTAATAACTTCACTATAGCCGATTGCCTTTTGCTTTGCATCGTGGTATTCAGTTGGAATATCCTGCACTTCATTCTATGGGGAAAGAGCCGAGATCCCTTCACCGAGAGTGACCTCTTTAGCAAAGGTTTTCGTCACTATATTTTTATAAAAAGCTATCCGGTTTTTTCAACGATATCAAGTTCATTACGTTCAAGCTTTTTCGCCAAAAACCATTCGTAGCCCTCCGTCATTTCAGATTAGTATTGCTTAGTATTCGCGCTACGTTTGTCGTTGCTATTCGCCGAGGCGTAGTGTGCGGTAGCTCTGTAATGCTTTCTATCGCATGGATATGTGGATTAGTTAGGACGATCGTACGACTTTGTTGATTATTCGTCAAGGGTCGTGCGGGTGGGTTTAACGCAATCAAGATAATGACGGGTTGAACTTGACTAGGACCTTTTGATTTGTTGATTATTCGTCAAGGTCACTAGGGTTCTAGGGGTAAAAATCACATCGGGAGTTTCTAAAGAAACTGAAACTTGCCAGGCATGCGCATACCTTCTGGAGTATGATAACGTGAGTGGATTCCGTCACGTTATCATGCGATGATAGTTGGATCCCGATTCCCACTGATGAGTTGGTTTACTCCTCGGGTGATCCCGACTAATTCTTCTTTCAGGTTTGGAGAAGAATTTGAGGATACAGTGGGAGGTTTCCTGATCAGATAAAGTGATAACCATTCTGATCTAGGTTAGAGTGCACGCTGAGTGTTTCTTTTCTCTCTCTTTTTGGCAGCGACCGTGGCCCGACCCTTGACTATGACTAAGTGACCAAGTTAACCGAACCTTCTTAAAACACTGGCTTTTGGATTGTCAGAGTTGCATACCTCATTGCCACTCCTACTTCTACCCTTTTCTCCAGAACACCCCGTTTTACGAAGAACGTCCACTTCCATTGGATAAAACCATCGTATGGTTATATACGAACTCGAAGGAACTTGTTCCAGATTCGAGGATGGTTTCCGGTTCTGGAGAAAACGAATAGGACTATTCAGTTGTCTTTTCCTTTTACCTTCTCTCAGGTTGCGAGTGCTTCTTGGATTAGGAACAGTACACCTATTACGCTTATTGGATAGTCTTCTTCCAAACCTTAGGCTGGTGCCGAACGGTAGGGAATGAAGAAAGCTGATTAGCCTAAGTGTGGTGTACAGAAGGTATTAAGTTAAGACAAATAAAGGGATTAGAAAGAGGGCAAAGTAAATTGCGACTGCCATTCATGACCGAACCAAGTATTTCATTGCCACTCCTACTTCACCTTTGTATTTCTCTAGAACACTCCGTATCACTACGAAGATCCACAGTTATTTGGATACTCCATCGTATGGTTATATACGAACTTGAAAGGAACTTGTTCTAGTTCGGGGATGGATTCTGGTTCAGGAGAAATAGAAATAAGGTTTATTCATGTGTCTTTTATATTTACCTTCTCTCGAGTTGCGAGTGCTCATAGGATTAGGACAGTACACCCATTATGCTTATTGGATAGTTTTCTTCCAAACTATAGGCTGGTGCCGAAAGGTAGGGAAGGAAGAAAACCATTTAGCCTAAAAGGGTGTATAGAAGGTAATGACTAAAGATATATGAAGGGATTTGGAAAGATGGCAAAGAAATATACGGTTACAGTTATGAATCTGGATAATGGTGTAAGTGCACGGCGGCGCCCCGGCCGTCTTTCCGAGGCCTAAATGCGGAAGCGATAAAATACTTTAACTTTTGAACCGGCACCACCGCGCACAAATATCCCGGATCGGGCAATTAATCTAATCTAAGCTAACTAGAGAAGGGGTAGAGAGATATACCGAGCGATCCGTGTCCTTCGGTCTTCTCGTCGTCGTCCCGATCTCCCCGCGGAATCTCCGGTCTTCACCTCCTCGCCGGAAGGGCACCACATCGCCGGGTTCTTTTACGGGCTCCCACCTCTGGACCGAGGCAACTCGGGCACGAAGTTGGCGAGTCGACGTGCCCAAGGTTTACTGTAGAATAGTGTAGTGCCATGTCTCATTGGGGTGTTGGAGGTTGCCATTTTAGTGGAGGAAATGAACTAAGCTTTTGGAGATGGAGCAATGGGATTTTTACTAAGCCAAATGAGTATCTTTTCCCTCACAAATGAATTCGGACAGCCCCCCTTTGAAGTGGCCGGCCATGCTCAAGCAAAAAAAATGAGAGGAGAGAATTTTTCACCAAGAGAATGAATCAATGAGCCAATATCATAATGCAAGAGAGAGAAAAGGTGATGATGAAAAGAAATCATCACCAATCAAAACCAACACTCCACCAACCTCATCATAACCCTTCATCATCACACACAAAAGTCAAGTCATGATCAAGTGAAGAAGTCAAAAGATGGTGCAACCATCATGACACAAGAATATGCAAAGACCACCCTCCAAAATGCTTATTTGCACAAATGCAAATAAGCCCTCTTTCACCAATCTTCGGCCAATGAAAGATACAAAGGAAAATGGCCGAAACGGAAAGCAAACTGGCAACTCCAAAAAACTGATCCCGTAATAAATTACAAGAAAACCCCGCTACTATATATACATACCCGCATTTGTATTCCGACCGAAATACAAATGCAATGAGACAAAATCTACACTGTACAATACTAGGATCCGGCTTAAACCAAAGCCCGCTAGTATTTACCGTCCGATCATGATCCGTGCAATACCGCACGTATCTGATCGAACCCTGCCATATCTCCATACGGCCTCTACAGCGTTTCGCCCGAAACTGGAGAAACTGTTTTGTGGGAGACTCTAAAGACTCGTCAATGTTATGGCTGTGGATTTAACCACTAGCACGTCAGAGGTATTAGCCATACGTGACGGGCTACCAGCTATTGACCAAAAGGGATGTCGATGAGCGAACTCATCCTGACACCCTACTGAGCCTGTCAGTGACAATATTCGTACAGTCTGGTCCGTTCGTCTATGAGCATCGCATGGCGGGCCTAGGGGGTTGGTAAAAGTCAGACCCCCAAAAGCGGTACAAGTCGTGTCGGAGTGTAGCCCAGAACACCCTGAGATACCACTGGAATATCTACCAGTAAATCTCCTGCCTTGGCCAAGGACTTCGTGTAAGGGCTCTCCTAGACACAGCGCGACCTCACCCCCAATACCGGGAGAGACGAACCCCTGAAGATCCGCTCACTGCCTCCATGTGGCTCGGGACTGTACCCAACTAAAACCTGTTTGCACGTCTCCTTTGAGCGTGGTAGGGTAGTAATAAAAGTACAGTGGGAACTCACACGAGACAAATGACGATCCTCAGGTCGATGAACTAACCTGTACACATGTCACCAGGGAACTGCTATCTGGCGTCAGGTATAAGACCAACTAGCATGTTCCCGGCGAGTCCTGTCCGGTGTACTCATAACCCAATGAGCACCTGTATACATCTTAGGTGAACCAACTGACACCAGTGGCTTGTGAGACCGGCCACCGCCCCTCGTCGGGGTCTCGACTGTATACACTAGTCTACTATGGAGAATCGATGCCCTGTCTCGAAACTCCCATGACTAGGGACCTTTTAAGGATGTGCTTATAGACCCCAGCTCCCACGTATATGATCGCCCTCATACTGCTGGTAGTCAAGCAAGAATCCTAGGGGCTCTACCAACGTGTAATAGCGACTTGTCAGGTCACCTGAAGCAGTACACGATGATAAAGGTAAACCAGATAGCATACTATCATCTTGAGTAAGACTGTCCTACCGGGATAGGTCCTCCCTCAATCATTGCAATCACGTGCCTGTGATCCAATAATTGACTCTGAGGGCACTATCTCCAACAATCTCCCACTTGCACTCAAGGCTAATTATTGCGATGTCGCATACTCACAGCCCGTGTGATACCGAACACCCAACTCCTCTACTAGTCAGTCTCATAAAACCCGTTTGCGAAACTATTGCGTTCGCGGAATAGCCTCTATGAGTGGATCTGCCTTGATGTTTCTTTCTATGTCTCTCTATATCTCAAGTTCGCGGAGAAACCCATCTCCCGAAATGAGCAATACCTATCTTAGAATGTGTCTGGATGTCTGATGGGACCTAGTTCATAAATGAACTCCAAATCCAAACTTCTTAGATTGTATCGTCAACTGAAATTAATCAGTATCCTGCGCCATGCCTCCCTCAGTATCCACCTGGACCACCTGTCCAAAATACTGCCCCTCGTCAGAGGGAAAACTATAACTCTGACGGCCACCCTGTCGTCCAGGTCACCTTGGAAGCCTGGAATGATAACTGTCTCCCGAATGAGGCTGTCGTTATTATATCCCTAGAACATCCACTTGTGTTCTAAAACTGCTTCCGAATGTTTCTCCAGGATTTGATCAATATCAACTTATTGTATCTACTACAAAAACAACATCTGGTGTGGTACTTGACATCTCATGATTGACTCAATTGCCTAAGCAAGTGATCTGCCTATCATGCACATCCCTCTCCCCTTTAGTCTGTAAGACACCTTCAGAAAGGGTGACTCCAACACCTGCAGGTACACTACCATGCATGGAGTCATCCATTCTAAATACTCATAGAATGCTGTCTAAGTACCCAGATTAGGAAACTACCCAAATCTAGATCTAAAACCATAGATCTAGTAACCATAATGTCTGATATAATATCTATATCCTTATGTGGAGAAACAACTGTGTGACAACCAATGTATAACCGACTGTAGTATAGGAATTTTACTTCCTACTCTGTGTATGTCATCCAAATACTAGGACATCACACCTTACTACCTTCTTAACAGATCCATCCCTTATTCTGATGAAGTCAAACGTATGACCATCACATCAGAAATAGATGATCTATCTCCGCTATATCTGCTTTAGTCTATAAATAGACATTAGCCACCTGTCCACCAATGCTTCCGCTGCTCCCACTGACTACGACAACCCTCTGGCAGAGTCATATACACGTGCACTTCTAAAGCCAGTTTAGAACGACGCTATACTCATCCTCCTGCCGGGTCTCACAGTCTGGAACAACAGCAATGAAAAGTCTGGGTAAACAAGAACCTCCCTGTCACCGTCCTTGAGGCTACCGGAGTACCTCTCGGGTGCCTGAGGTTACCCACCATATCTGCGGAGTGGCTAATGGAATGTCAAATCAGATTGAATCTTTAGGTCCTTTATCAAATCTTCAGTAATCGTTTGCAGTTCTGGAATCACTTCCAGTTCTACCATACTCCCACTACTGTTTTCTGAAAAAATCCATTTTTATTAAAACTGTGGCGAGTCAAGAACAATATCACTATTGATCTTCCAGATGGTAGAAAATCAACCCTCGTCATAGCCTGGGTCAACCCACAAACAGCCATTACAGAAACGTGCCTTGAGTTATCCAGAGTCTGGTTTTAAGCATAAACCGGATAACTCCCCGTACCTTAACATCGTTAAGATATGAACTGTTCTATATCCAATACAGAAACAGAAGCACTGATTTAATTGAACCAGATTCAGATCATGCAGCTGCCTCCAGTGCATATCAACTAAATGGAAGGAGGCCGATCAGCGTTACTCAACTTAGGAGTGCTTCCAATTACGAGTAACCTGAAAGAGAAGCAAGTTCTCTTAATCATTACTATCACCTGAATACCATCCTCAAGTATCTACATCTTCGATCACCTTGAAGAATCCCGATACTTGCAACACCCGGTTCTCTACTTTACTCTTATACCTATAACTTCTCAAAACTTAGATCCTGTGTTTCTACGAAACACTTGTCTAAGAACTAGAGAAGTCATAAGTAAACCGAATATAGTATAAGGACCAACCCCTCTGTCCTAATGGACACTGGACCGTATACAATCCTCTGTATAAGTCCTCTGAGTCTAACAACTCATTCCCTGTGTGTCGTAAGTTGAAAACTGTACTTATGGTTAAGAAGGATTACACCGTTGTTTAATGCTCCTTACCTAACCATCCACTGATATAGGTAAATGTTATAAACATAATTTCAAAAAAGGTATATCTCACTCTATGAAAATAGACGTACAGATATATCAATTTGAAACTGGTGCATAACAACGGATATTCAAAACCAAAATATTCGCCGTCCGGCAAACAACCCAGGCGATCTCCTCAAATATCACCAATTACAACGAATTCCGATATAGTGAGGATAATCACCTAATTCCCAATAGCTCACTCCCACTCATCATCTGTAAAACCATACAGATGTGAGAATCATACCTGGTAAATACATACCCTGGAGCAAGTGTCTAATTGGGAAATCAGTTTTCTTTTAACAGTACACAGTGAAATTGAAACATTGAAATGTTTCGTAGTGGTATCCGGGTATTCCTAGTAATGCCTCTTCCATTATCCAGATTCACGACTGTAACCGTATAATTCTTTACCACCTCTCCAATCCCTTTATATGTCTTTAGTCATTACCTTCTGCACACCCCTTTAGGCCAAATGGTTTTCTCCCTTCCCTACCTTTCGGCACCAGCCTATGGTTTGGAAGAAGACTATCCAATAAGCATAATGGGTGTACTGTCCTAATCCTAGGAGCACTCGCTATGCGAGAGAAGGTGAAGATAAAAGACACCTAAATAAACCTTATTCCTATTTCTCCTGAACCAAAATCCATCCCCGAACTGGAACAAGTTCCTTTCGAGTTCGTATATAACCATACGATGGAGTATCCAATAAACTGTGGATCTTCGTAGTGATACGGAGTGTCCTGGAGGAATACAAAGATGAAGTGGGAGTGGTAATGAAATACCTGGTTTGGTCGTGAATATCAGTCGCAATTTACTTTGCCCTCTTACTAATCCCTTGATATGTCTTTACTTAATACCTTCTGCACACCATCGTTATGCTAATTGGTTTTCTTCATTCCCTACCGGTCGGCACCTGCCTATGGTTTGGAAGAAGACTATCCAATTTTCGTAATGGGTGTACTGCCCTAATCCAAGGTGCACTCGCAACCTGAGAGAAGGTAAAAGGAAAAGACAACTGAATAGTCCTATTCATTTTCTCCAGAACCGGAAACCATGCTCGAATAAATTCCTTTCGAGTTCGTATATAACCATACGATGGTTTTGTCCAATGGAAGTGGACGTTCGTAGTAATACGGGGTGTCCTGGAGTAAAGGGTAAAAGTAGGAGTGGCAATGAGGTGTGCAACTCTGACAATCCAAAAACCAGTCTTATAAGAAGGTTCGGTTAATTTTGGTCTCTGAGTCATTGTCAAGGGTCGGGTCAATGGTTGCTGCCAAAGAGAGAGAGAAAGGAAACACTCAGCGTGCACTCTAACCTAGATCAGAATGGTTATCAATTTATCTAATCAGGAAACCTCCCACTGTACCGTCAAATTCTCCTCCAAACCTGAAAGAAGAATTAGTCGGGATCACCCGAGGAGTAAACCAACTCATCAGTAGGAATCTGGATCCAACTATCATCGCATGATAATGTGACGGACTCCGCTCACGTTATCACACTCCAGAAGATATGCGCATATCTGGCATGTTTCAGTTTCTTTAGAAACTCCCGATGTGATTTTTGCCCCATGCTCTTATAACCTTGACTTTGGCCAACATATCATAAGTCACATGTCAAGTTCTACCCGTCATTCTCCAGGTTAATTTGAACCCACCCGTACATACCCTTGAATTTGGCCAAAATAGTAGTACGACTGTCCCAATCCAACGCATCTATCTATGCTGCATATGAATACCCAATAGCTACCAATCACTGTGCCTTGACTTTGGCCAACATACACAGCTTGAATACTATTGACTATCCATATGAAACGACGGAGGGCTACGAATGGTTTCTGGAGAAAACCTTTAACGTAATGAACTTGATATCGTTGAAGGAACGGATAGCTTTTTAGAAAAATATAGTAACGAAAATCTTTGCTAAAGAGGTCACTCCCGGTGAAGGGATATCTGCTTTTTCCCCGTAGAATGAGGTGCAGGATATTCCAACTGAATACCACGATGCAAAGCAAAAGTAAACGGCTATAGTGAAGTTATTTCCCTAACGCAAACTTCTATCCAAGGGGTCACTCCCGGTGAAGGGATCTCGGCCCTTGCCTCGTCGACTGAGGTGCTGGATATTCATAACCGAATACCACTGTGCAAAACAAAAGAGAACGCCCTTGCAATAACACTTTTTTGAAAAATTGTTCCAACAACATCAGATTAGGTTTGTTTAACTTGCATTGATCCAAATCAATGCTGTCCCATCAATTGATCACACCAATAAAGAACGAAAATAATGATGTACGTATATGCCATCCGCATTCGCCACTGGGTCCCGTCATCACCCGTTAGGTTACTTAACTAACGACAGAGCGGGGACTGGACTAGCGTGGATGCAAAACATATACAACATCTACTAGTATATATATCAATATATAATATTCGCTCAAGGCGTGATAAAATGCAACATCACAGAAATGTAATAAGCATCACAGAACAATACAGATATCTGGGATCCCCGGGTTTCACAGAGCCGCTACTGAAACCCGACGTTCCCCTGGTCGTGTGGATAGCCTGTGCAATGAAAATCCTAGACCCCTACGGGCGTGGCAAGTCACCCGCTAAAACCTGAAGCGAGGCAGCCCCCTTCAGCAACGTGAATGGACCACCCAGCACTTCACGGAATCCGGTAACTTGGGCACCCCTCATTGGGTCAACCTATACCCCCTACGAGTGCGGCGAATAGCCTACTAATTCTAGAGTGAAGCCCCCTCCATCTCAACGCCATGTGATGCGTCCGTGAACCCCTCCGTGGGGTAATCCTAGTACAGAAAGTAAAATATACATACAACGGGTCATCGACCTCGACCCGGTCGTGCCCCAAAAGAATAATACAAACAGGCAGTGACGGCAGTCCACATGTCGGACGCTCGCCCCGCAATATCAAATGTACATATAAAACCAAAACTGTACTACCATTACATCCAGGCTATCCCCCACGACCAATCCGCAACATCACAGCACAACACAGAACATCAACGTGAATGTCACGTTCGCAAATCCGTCTAACCGGGCTATAGCAGTTCGACAGGATTTACCGATCAAGTGACATTCACGGTCGCAGATATAATGTAAATACTATGAACTAACATGTTTAAAATATTCGATCGATCAAATATACCCAAGTGGGCCCCCAAGCACTACTGTAGCACATAAAGAAATTCTGGGCACAAAAAGAATATTCTAAAAACCCCAATTTCAACTCAGGAGCTCTCTGTGAAATGATGGTGCATTGAACAGTAAACGTTGCGGCGGAACCGCGGCCTAATTTCAACAGTGGTGTAATTCTTCATAACCATAGTACAGTTTTCAACCTACGACACACAGGGAATGCGTTATTAGACTCAGGGGACTTATACAGAGTATTGCATATTGTCCAGTGTCCATTAGGACAGAGGGTTTGGTCCTCGTACTATATTCTGTTTACTTATGACTTCTCTAATTCTTAGACAGGTGTTTCGTAGAAACACAAGGTCTAAGTTTTGAGAAGTTATAGGTATAAGAGTAAAGTAGAGAACCAGATGTTACAAGTATCGGGATTCTTCAAGGTGATCGAAGATGTAGATACTTGTGTATGGTATTCAGTTGATAGTAATGATTATGAGAACTTGCTGCTCTTTCAGGTTACTCATAATTGGATGTGTTCCTAAGTTGAGTAATGCTGATCGGCCTCCTTCCATTTAGTTGACATACACTGGAGACAGCTGCATGATTTGAATCTGGTTCCAATTAATTCAGTGCCTCTGTTTCTATATTGGATATAGAATAGTTCATATCTTAACAATGTTAAGGTACGGGGAGTTGTCCGGCTTATGCTTAAAACCAGACTTTGGATAACTCAATGCACGTTTCTGTAATGGCTGTTTGTGGGTTGATCCGGGCTATGACGAAGGTTGACTTTCTACCATCTGGTAGATCAATAGTGATATTGTTCTTGACTCGCCACGGTTTTAGTAAAATGGATTTTTTTTAGAAAACAGTAGTGGGAGTATGGTAGAACTGGAAGTGATTCCAGAACCGCAAACGATTACTGAAAATTTGATAAGAACCTAAAGATTCAATCTGGTTTGACATTCCATTGGCCACTCCGCAGATATGGTGGGTAAGCTCAGGCACTCGAGAGGTACTTTGGTATGCTTAAGGACGGTGACAGGGAGGTTCTTGTTTACCCAGACTTGCCATTACTGTTGTTCTAGACTGTGAGACCCGGCAGGAGGATGAGTATAGCGTCGTTCTAAACTAGCTTTAGAAGTATCCATGTATATAACTCTACCAGAGGGTTGTCGTAGTCAGTGGGAGCAGCGGAAGCATAATGGACAAGTAGCTTATGTCTATTTATGGACTAAAGCAGAATATAGCGGAGATAGATCATCTATTTCTGATGTGACAGTCATAGGTTTGACTTCATCAGAATAGGGGATGGATCTATTAACAAGGTAGTAGGGTGTGATGTCCTGGTATTTGGATGACATGCACAGAGTAGGAAATGATATTCCTATACTACGATCGGTTATACTTTGGTTGTCACACAGTGGTTTCTCCACATAAAAGCTTGGATATTATATCAGACATTCTGGTTGCTAGATCTATGGTTTTAGATCTAGATTTGGGTAGTTTCCCAATCTGGGTACTTAAACAGCATTCTAAAGGTGTTTTAGAATGGACGACTCCTGGCACGTAGTGTACCTGCAGGTGATGGAGTCACCCTTTCTAAAGGTGACATACAGACTAAAGGGGAGAGGGATGTGCATGATTGGCAGATCACTTGCTTAGGCAATTGAGTCAATCATGAGATGTCAAGTACCACACCAGATGTTGTTTTTGCATGAGCTGCAATAAGTTGATATTAATCCTATCCTGGAGAAACGTTCGGAAGCAGTTTTAGAACATAAGTGGATGTTCTAGGGATATGATAACAACAGTCTCTTTTAGGAGACAGTTATCATTCCAGGCTTCCAAGGTGACCTGGATGACAGAGTGACTGTCAGAGTTATAGTTTTCCCTCTGACGAGGGGCCGTGTTTTGGACAGGTGATCCAAGCGGACACTGAGGGAGGCATTACGCAGGATACTGATTAAGTTCAGTTGACGATACAGTCTAAGAAGTTTGGATTTAGAGTTCATTTATGAACTAGGTCCCATCAGATATCCAGACATATTCTAAGACAGGTGTTGCTCATTTCGGGAGATAGGTTTCTCCGCGAACTTGAGATTAAGAGAGACATGAAAGAAACATCAGGGCGGATCCACTAGCTGAGGCTATTTCTCGAACACAATAGTTTCGCAAACGGGTTTTGTGAGACTGATTAGTAGAGGAGTTGGGTGTTCGGTATCACACGGGCTGTGAGTATACGACATCACAATAATTAGCCTTGAGTGCAAGTGGGAGATTGTTGGATATAGTACCCTCAGGGTCAATTATTGGATCACAGGCACATGATTGCAATGATTGAGGGAGGACCTATACCGGTAGGACAGTCTTACTTGAGAGGTTTGTATACTATTTGGTTTGTCTTTATCATCGTGTACAGGTTTAGGTGACATGCTCAATATTACACGTTGATAGAGCCCTTAGGATCCTGCTTGACTACCAACAATATGATGGCGATCATATACGTGAGAGTTGGGTAGACCATAAGCACATCCTTAAAAGTGGTCCCCAGTCGTGGGAGTATCGTGATAGGGCATCGATTCTCTGGAGTAGACTAGTGTATACAGTCGAGACCCCGACAAGGGGCGGTGACCGGTCTCACAAGCCACTGGTGTCAGTTGGTTCACCTAAAATGTATACAGGTGCTCATTGGGTTATGAGTACACCGGACTGGACTCGCTGGGAACATGCTAGTTGGTATTATACCAGACGTCAGATAGCAGTTCCCTGGTGACATGTGTACAGGTTAGTTCATCGACCTGAGATCGTCATTTGTCTCGCGTGAGTTCCCACTGTACTTTGATTACTACCCTACCACGGCTCAAAGGAGTCGTGCAAACAGGTTTTAGTTGGGTACAGTCCCGAGCCACATGGAGGCAGTGGGCGGATCGGCAGGGGTTTCGTCTCTCCCGGTATTGGGGGTGAGATCGCGCTGTGTCTAGGAGAGCCATTACACGAAGCCCTCGGCCGAGGCAGGAGATTTACTGGTGGTATTCCAGTAGTATCTCAGGGTGTTCTGGGCTACACTCCGACACGACTTGTACCGCTTTTGGGGGTTTGACTTTTACCAACTCCCTAGGCCCGACATGCGATGCTCATAGACGAACGGACCGGACTGTACGGATATTGTCACTGACAGGCTCAGTAGGGTGTTAGGATGATTTCGTTCATCGACCTCCCTTTTGGTCAATATCTGGTAGCTCGTTACGTACGGCTAATACCTCTGACGTGCTAGTGGTTAAATCCACAACCAAAGTAATGACGAGTCTTTAGAGTCCCCCACAGGCAGTTTCTCAAGTTTTGGGCCAAACGCTGTAGAGGCCGTATGGATTTATAGCAGGGTTCGAACGTACGCGTGCACTTGTGCACGTGTTATGGTTCGGACGGATAATACTAGCGGGCTTTGGTTTAAGCCGGATCCTAGTATTATAGAGTGTAGATTTTGTCTCATTGTATTTGTATTCGGTCCGAATACAAATGCAGGTATGTATATACAGTTGCGGGGTTTTCCTGTAATTTATTACGGGATCGTCTTTTTGAAGTTGCCAGTTTGCATTCCGTTTCGGCCATTTTCCTTTCTTTCTTTCCTTGGCTGAAAATTGATGGGAGGGGCTTATTTGTAAAAGTGGATTTACAAAATGGAGGGTGTTTTTGTGGCACATGGTTGCTTCATGATGGTTCATCATTACTTGCTTTTTGTGATGGGATTAGGATGAGACTTTGTGGTGATCATTATTCCTCATCATCACCCACTCTTTTCTCTTATGCTTACCCCCACCTTGTTTGTGCTCACCTCCCCCTCTTCCTTTATGATGGGCGGCCACATTGAGGGGAGATCCATCCATTGTGTAAAAAATGATTCATCTCATTTTTGCACCAAAAACTCTTTAGTTCATCTCTAAAGATTTTTCTCCACCTCCACCCCCAAAATAGCAACTTTATTAACCCTCGAGACATAGCGTTCTACACTCAGTCTACAACAATCTTGGACACGTCGGCTTGCCAACTTCATGTCCGAGTTGCCTCGGTTTAGATGTGGGAGCCCGTAAAAAGACTCGGTGATGTGGTGCCCTTTCCGACGAGGAGATCGAGACCGGAGATGCCGCGGGGAGATCGGGATGGTGGCCAAAGACCGAAGGACACGGATCGCTCGGTATAGCTCTCTACCCTTTCTCCAGTTAGCTAGTAGTAGGTTAATGGTCCGATCCGGGTTTATTGTCCGCGGTAGCGCCGGTTTCTAGTTAAAGAAAAGTTTATGTTTCCGCATTTTGGCCTCGGACAGACGGCCGGGGCGCTACCGTAGACTTACATCTCTGATGTCAAACACCAATGGATATGGGATCATCCATCTTCCATCTATATGGGTCGAGAAGCTATACGCTAGTCTACACTGGTATATTGATGCCCTATCTCGATACACCCACGACTAGGAACATTTGAAGGATGTACTTAGCGACTACACTGTCCCCACTAGTATGATCTGCATCATAGTCCTGGTAGTCAAGTACTTATCCTAAGGGCTTTATCAACATGTAACATAGAGAAAATCAGAGTACATGTTAAGATAAAGAGCAACCAGATAGCATACTATCATGTCGAGCAAGAAAGTCCTCCATATATATGTCCAAGCATCCGCTACAATATACATCGTATGTAAAGTAATAGCCTCTAAGGCATACATATCACTAACAGTATTGATTATATTGTATTGTCTGTGGTAAATGAAAGACTTGCCGAAACCATGATATCAGTAAATGGAATGGATATAAATGGATAATCATGTAAACGGAGTATATCTATGGTTCGGTTCAGTCAATATAGATTGATATAGTTTGAATAGACGGATTCATGTTGAATTGTAGTTTTATACTTGAATCACATTCAAGTCAGATTGATTGTATATTGCCCGCGACTCGAACCGAGTCAGACTTTTAAGCAGAATTGAAGTCCTGATTGTTTTTGAGTTATCGGTAACTGCTGCACATGGACGGCAGGATTTGTGTCTTTTTCAAAGACAATTACCGTGTTGATAACACTGTTATTAGATTGTCTACCTTAGATAGGCGAGCACCCATATTCTCCGGCTCCCTGAGGCTCAAGAGAACTGGTCCAACTTAAACCTATATTTACTAGGGTCCTTATGGTAAATTAGTATAATTTGATGGGGTTTTATGTAAAAGTAATTTGATATAATTTTCAAAGTACACCTCAAGCATTTAATTATCATCTTTAGGGTTTTCATAGATGTATATTTTATAGAAGTGAAATTTCTAGTGAGTAGAACCTAGTTTCCATAGTATATGGTATTTTATTGAAATATTGAAATTGTTTTGTATTTGGATGTTATTTTCATGTAATGGTGATTCTTTTGATTTGGAAAATTTGGAATATTTATATAATATAATAAAATAGATATTTTGATAATATTTATATATTTAATAAAAATAAATTTTATTTATTCTTGTAGAAATCTCATTTTCTAAAGAAAAATGCATTAAAATTCTATCGAGATTGAATGCTCCTTTCGGAGGTCTGCATCTCGCTCTACTAGGCCCGAGGACGTGCGATAACCCACACCATTCCGATCGGGGTCCCCAAAATGGGTTGTAGAGGCACAATTGCAAGGAATTGATTAATACATCTTTTTAAAGAAATGGTTTTGTAAGTTAATGGTATTTATTTGTAAAGTCGTGTTATCCTATGAATATATTCCCAAAGCTTTATCGTGCTATGTCAAAGATATGTGTTTTGATGAGGCAAGTCATTACCTCGTGAGTTATCTAAAGGTAATACAAGTCTTATGTCGTAAATGAAGTATGTGGTATTTTACCGTAAAAATACAATAAAAATTACATAAATGATTCTTTTGAGATGGAACTTGTTTTAATATGTTTGTTAATGTTTGTTAAACAATACATGAGAGTATGGTATTTTATTGAATAAGAAAAATGGACTTTTTAAAGAAAACCAAATCGGAAGTCGGATTAACTCTGCTTCCGTCGGGTTTTAGAAATGAAAGTTTTAGAATAGATAAAGAGAGGGGGAGAAGGGACTTACTGGCTATCGAGAAAGAAGAGAGGTAGGGGAAGACTAGGGAAACGTCGGGGCGTCGTTTAGTCGCCGGAATCACCTCGAAATGTCGTCGGAATCTTGCCCTTTGCTAACTCCACTTGCACACTATAAGGACTTGAGAATTTTTGAGAGTTTTTTTAATGAAATTCTGAGTGAGGAGAGGTAAAATGGAGTGTGGTATTTATAGGAAAAATTAGGGTTTTGGGATAATGAAGAATAGAATTAAAATGTGCATTAAAAATGGATTAAAGAGGGGATTTATCATTCCCTGGATAAATGCAGAGAAATCAAACAACATGGGGGTAATGGGGTAGGCCAAAGGGTGCTAGGATTAAATTTTGGGAGCATTTGGTACGGTTTGGACCGATGATGCTTGCCCAAATCATGATTTCACCGGTCCAATTTGGGTGGGTTGGGTCTGGATTCTTGCCATGTATCTTATTCAGTGTATACAACCTTTTGCACATGTTTGTTTTCTTTGTGACTTTTCATTTTACGTGTTATGCACGTGCAAACCTTTGAGCTTCTAAAATATTAAAAGAAAAATCAATTAAAAATATATGTGGCTGGGGGGATTGGATCACATGGGCTATGTCACAGCAGTGCAAGGCTTTACCAATGAGCTACAAGTGCTTTCTTTCTGTTCAAAAGCAAATCAAATTTATAACTTGTGCTCTGGCTTAGGTGTTCCTTTCTGTATTTTTGAAAAAAATTCTATACAGAAAGTTTAGGGTTGTTACATTTTCAATGTGAGTGTAGTTGTTTTCTGCCCGCAGGAGAACTCGACTCAAATAGTACAAAGCTCTCTCATTTGCCTGATCGTTCTCTTGTGCCCATAACGCACCCAGAGAACCCTCAAGAGCCGTTGTATATTGGATAAGGGGTTTTTGTCAAGACCCGACATGGCACGTGACTGGCCCTTAAATCATATGAAGTTTATAGGACCCCATCTAACTCAAGTAAGCCAAAAGCCCAGAAATCTAAAACCATTTTAAATAATAAATAAAGGAAATCTTGTTTAAAAGCAAGTGGTTTTAATAGCATAAGCCGAATTATGCGTTTTTAAAACATCAAGTCATTTCTAAAATTTTCGGCAGAGTTTCCTTTGTAAATACTGGCCCCGAACGGGGTACAACATGATAAATATATGCACAATGATAAAAGGCATTCCCAAGCGGGAGCTAGCTCTTCGTAAATCGACGGTCACAACCACGCAAGCAATATAATATACAACGCTGAAGGGCGAGGATCAAAACTCAAAACATCAAGAAAACCATAATAATACAACGCGCGACTCTAAGGTCGAAAGAATGTACAACTGGTTTTCTAAGTCTGAAACAATATACAAGTCTGGTTGATGGAATTTTACTAGATACAACTGAAAATAAATGAGTACAATGGTGGTCACGATGCAAGTGAACCCACCTACCAAAGCAAATCACCCGGAATGGAAACAGTGTGCCAGCAAAGCCGCAATGAAACATGTACGACAAAACCTGCAGGAAACTGTAGCACAACGGGGGTGAGTTGCCAACTCGTGAGTAGAAAATTGGTCAACTCTCCATTATCTTTCTTTCACAGAGCAGAAATCGTATGTATGACTCAATTCTAGTTCAAACGATCAGTAATATATATATATTCTCAATATGATAAAGTCTGAAGCATGATAAGGTGGTAAGGATAAACATCTATACATAAGTGTAGTACCAAGTGCTCGTGTCAGTGCCTAAGGTAGCAACATATCATAAATATGAGGTATCATCAATGAAATCAGTTTCAACTATAGCATGAAGTCTATAAGTATGTGAATATCATCCAACAATGTAATCAATGCCAGTAGGCATGTGGATCTCGTCCACGGGTCAACCAATGACACAAAACATCATGCATGTAAATATCATAAAGCATATGCATGAAAGTATGAGGATATAAAACAACGTGTGTCCCTCGCGGCACATCAAAAATGGAATTTAAGTGTCTAGCATCGACACTCGAAAACATCATGAAACCCGTGCCCAGCATCGGCACGTAAATCCTCATATCTATCGGGCTCCGTCAGTCCGGATCGGCCCATGGGTTCCGTCAGTCCGGATCGGCCCATATCATCTCTCGACTCCGGTCGGTATCCTCCGGATATCCGCCGAGCCCAAATACAATCACCGGTAGGTAGTAGTCCCTCTGCCAGGCTCACTGTCTGTATACACAGCATCCCTTTCTTGCCCCGGGGTACCATGCCGGGCCCCACCATGTACCCGCACACGGCCCACGATGCTCCTCGCATGGGGTCTCGAAAACTAAATCTCAGAACCGAGAAAACTCATGGTGGACGCACCGAAATATTATATCAAGAGAAACCGGGTTTTTTAAACAATACATACTTTCTTTTGAAATAGCCACAGTTCTCAAATCCAGAAATCTCATGAAAACAACATATCTCAATGCATATAATCACAAAGCATGATGTATGCGACATATAACAGAATGTAAGCATATCCTTATATCATGCAACCTAGAACAGTAATATGCACATATCGAGAGAAAATCGCTCTTATAAAATGAATTCAAGCTTAAAATATATCTTGCGATTCCCAAATCTCCAAAATCAAGCCAGAATCATCTATGTACATGCAAATACGTATGTATGCAAGTATGTCATGCAAGGAGTCATATCCTGATGCAACAATCCTACTGTGTAGTGACATGGCAATTATCGATGATGAAGTGTGTGAGCCAGCAAGTAGGTGTATATGGAACATACGCATCATCGATAATGGTGCTGGTGTCCTGACAGCATGGGTTTAATATAACAATAAACACATTTAAACATGCAACGCGATGCGAATAGCAAGAATATGCGGAAAATGAATTATAAACACAACAGTGAAGAATCTACATCAATATATATATATATATATATATATATATATATATATCATACAGTTTTTGCCATTTGAAATAAGACGAATCGTGATGTTTAGAAAAAATATAAGGGCTACGGTGTTTTTAAGAAAAGATGCGTCTTTTCAAAATATCCGAAGAATCCCTTGGCCTGTCTTTAAAATACTCACGATTCGTTAGTTTTGAAATAGGCATGACTCGAGTCTAGTCTAACATCTATAAGTAAACTACAGGACTAAACAAACAGTCTAACCGAAAGGGTAAGGGAAAACCACCTAAATCTGAGTCGATATATATATAAATATAATAGTCGGTGATCCCGCCTCAATAGTATCACATACGATACAATATACAATATGAAATTCTCGAGTCAAGAGTGCGGATCTATCATCAATATATAGCTCGTACGTAAATCCGTCGTACAGCATCCCAAATCTGGGTACGGGTCAAATATCACATTTATCTCATTATTCATCTGGTATCCATTATCATCATATCTCATGAACTGGGGGTATTGATCTAAGTCTAGTACAAACTGATACCATCTGCATATATATGCGTGTATGAAAACACACGCCTAAAAGCCCGCTAAAATCTCATGTCGTATCTTATAATACGAATCTAAACATATCACCGATCTCGTGGCATCATGCCCAATCTCATCGACTCATCTCCAAATATCATCCAATACCCTCATTATCCATGTATAGGTATACGTATATATATACCCAGTCCCATACCTATGTGTGTATATTCATATATATATATATATATATATACACACATGCACACACACCCTTGCATGCATTATTATTATTACTTGTGCGTATATGGGGATACGTACATATATATATATATATACACGTATCCCCATATACGCACAAGGAATAATAATAATGCATGCAAGGGTGTGTGTGCATGTGTGCAAACCTATTCTATGGTTCGCGACTAAGAAATCAACCACGACACTATCATCCAAATTCACAATACATATGTAAATATAAAACATATCATCAACTACACTGCGAACTGCGGGGGTGCTATACGCCATCCACCCGACTTCCCCCGTAGATGTGTATCTACTCACTTTGCTCTTCGCTTGCCATTGCAGACGTCGCCATGCGCTTGCTTGTCGTTTCGATGTCCTCCTGGTGGTACCTACACATCATAACGTATCGTGCCGCATTAAACCCCAATTCAAACCAAAACGACAGACTAAAAGCCTATAGGTTAGAACCTATGGACCACGCCTATCAAACCACCAAACAACCCTCGATTTCGTCGTACAAACGTCAAGTGATCGAGGTAAAACACAAATACTAAAATCCAGAATCCAAAACACAAAAAATATAACTCCGAATCAAAACAGCGACTCATGAAATTAGTGCCAGATTTTACCCTAGGTCAAATTGGCAAATTTTGCATATGTAGAGGGTCTAGTTTACTGGAGATGGAGCTACAAACGAAGCACGAATAAAAATGGTGGGACCCAAGCTGCAAATTGCGTCCTCCTGGATTAAATCTGCGGCCAGATAGAGGGTATAGGGGCTGGGGTCTTGGGTGATGCTTCTTAGGTGCCTGCATGTATCCCTGTCTTTGCTAAACAATTTTCCAGGTCTCCGAATGTTAGCAGATTTCAAATTCCCTACAGAATTCCACAAAATACGATATCGGCAGAATTTCAAAGTTCGTGAAATGTGGTTTGTCTCTGGTTTGGTCCAGTATGTTAGCACTAAGCGGGTTTGTAATCACTATCAAACCTCAATTACACTTCACAACTCAAGAATTCCTCAAAACCCCAACTTGGAATTCTCAAAGTCCACTAAACCGAACTAAATCACTTCTAAAAATGCATAGGTGTTAATATGAAAGAAAAACTATACTAATGGTGCAGAGATTACCTCATTTGGCAACTCAAGAAAATTCTTGAGTTTCCCCAAGTGTCCAAAATCCTTGCTTTCTTGGTACAAAGTGTAGCTAGAGGGCTTGTGCACATTTTTAAAGAAGTGGGGATGATGTTTTGATGAAGGAATGAGGGTGTTTGTGAGGGCTTGATGAAGAGGGGGATGAGGGCAGCAGCTATTGCAAGGGTGAGGAGAGAAAATGAGTGGATGAGTGAAGAGAGAATGGCTCAAGACCAAGGTTTGACCCCTCACCCTCTCTCTCTCTCTCTCTCTCTCTTGCCCATACTTCTTTGTTTACTATTATCCTTTTTCTTTTTCTTTTCTTTTAATTTTCTTTTCTCTTCTCACATTAAACCAAAACCATGAATGAAAATGAAGAGAAAGCCATGTAGGAAAATGTAACACAAGTGTAAAAATGATATGGTGCATGTTTTGCACAAAACAAGCTTAATGCGCGATTAGCGATATTTAACCGCGATTAGCGTTAAAATATCATAAAATTTCATAATTTGCATAAATCACATAAAACACCCTCTTTTGAGTAATTTCCATAATTTTCCAAATTTTTCCTAATTTATTGGTATTTAATTATACCGTAATATTAAAATATTCAATATAATATTATTTAATTATAAAAATCCCCAAAATTAATATTTTATTTTTCTGAAATGTTACAGTTTTCACTTAACCGGAGTGGTCAATACCGGCGGATTTTGCAGGTATTGCTTGATTTCATCTAGTGCATTTTGGCACTTTCGATCCCAGATGAACGATATCCCCTTCTTCATCAAATGACGGTAGGGACGGAATTTTCCGGAGAGGTTGGCTATGAACCGCCAGATATATGCGAGCTTTCCTTGAAGAGATTGCAATTGTTTGAGAGTAATTGGTGTGAGCATTTCCATAATCTCCTTAATCTTTGAAGGGTCGATTTCGATACCCCGGTGACGTATGATGAATCCTAGGAATTTTCCTGAGGAGACTCCAAACATGCATTTTAGAGGATTCATCTTCAGATTATACTTCCGAAGGCGTCGGAACACTATTTTTAGATGTTCCCAGTGTTCCTCATGAGATCTGCTTTTAAGCACAAGGTCGTCGATGTAGTATTCGACGATCTCATGGATGAGGTCATCGAAGATCTTTATCATGGCCCTTTGGTAAGTAGTGCCAGCGTTCTTTAGACCGAAGGGCATCGCATTATAACAGAATATGCCCAGTGGGGTTCGGAAGGCAGTATGCGTTTGGTCTTCTGGATGCATTTTTATTTGGTTGTATCCTGAAGATCTATCCATGAAGGAGAAGACTTCATGGGTAGACGTGTTATCGATCATTAGCTCAGTGACAGGTACTGGAAAATCATCCATCGGGCAAGCTTTGTTGAGGTACGGAAAGTCCACCCAGATGCGAACTGTCCCATTTTTCTTCATCACTGGGACGATGTTGGCGATCTAGTCAGGATATTGAACTTCTTGGATGAAGCCAGAGTTGATTAGTTTCTTAACCTCAGCATTTATACTCATCTCAAGTTTGAGCCGCATTCTTCTTGGCGCCTGTTTGACTGGCTTTATGTCCGGCGATATGGCTAGTTTATGTATTGCTACATTTGGATCTAAACATGGCGTCTCGGAAAAGTTCCATGTGAAGCAGTCTTTTTATTGCATGAGCACATCCTTTAACGTGGTACTTGTTTTTCAGATAGTAGCTCATTAAGGAACGTTGGTTTTAGATCATTCTCCGTCCCTAAGCCAATTTTTCTTAGGTTGTCCGCCATAGTGTGTATCCCATCTTCCAACTCCTTTGGTGCTGGTGGAAACTCGGAGATCACCTCGTCCTCATCTTCATTTGCGAAACACATGTGGAGGTCATCCATAGTCTCGTGCCCTCCCTCTTTTGAGAGTGTTATCATATGGCAGGTACGAGTTCGCTTCCATTCTTGATATTGAGCTAGTCCTATCCTCACGGTATAGATCCTCTTTGGCTCATGCTTTTGCGGCGGGGTTACCCTCCAGCTGTTGAATAAAGCGAACCTGCCTTATTGATATTGGTCTTCTACCCAGTTTTTGAAGGTGAAGTAGTGTAATGACTCTGAATTTTTTGTAAATTTTTTTTCCTTCTTAAAGTACATAAAGAAGTTTGCAAGCCTGAGCACAATGTAAAAGTTATTCTTGTTTAAGCACAGCAAGAAAGCACTTGTAGCTCATTGGTAAAGCATTGCACTGCCGTGACAGCCTCTGTGTTCGAATCCCATCAGCCACATATTATTTTTCCTGATTTTTCTTTTAAACTTTTTAGAAGCCCAAATGTTTACACGTGCAATGCACATTAAAAAAAGTCTGAAGAAATCAAACATGTGCAAAATATTGTGTATACTGAAGTGAACACGTGGCAAGAATCCAACGACCCTCACCTCACTTTAGACCGGCGAGATTGATGATACGGTCGGTGCCGACGGGTGATCCATAGGGAAAAGTCCCCGTGTTTTGCACACAAAACCTTTGGCCTGCCCCCATTACCCTTGCACTGTTTGTTTACTCTAAATTTATACAGAGAATCCAATTTCCCCAATTAATCCAATTTAAATGCATTTTAATTCATTCTTTCAATTCCAAAACCCTAATTCCACACTATAAATACAACCCCATACCCTAGCCCCTCTTCATTCTTAAATCTGTAGCCAAAATTATCAAAATTTTCTAAGTACAAATGGAGTAGAAGTGGAGTTAGCCTAAGATCACTTCGGGCGAGGATCTAAGCAAGTTCCGGCGGCTCCGCGACGTCACGGAGACTACACCATCTTCTTCTAGCTCCTTTTCATTCAATTAGCTAGTAAGTCCCACCCCATCCTTCTCTTTTTACATAAAAGTTCTCTTTTTCAAAACATATCGGTAAGTGAAGTTATGCCGACATTTGATTCTAAAATTCTTGAAACTACACTTTTAATAAGTCTTGCTCATTCATATTCTATACCTTTATTGTTAATCATGAAACTAATGTTTAGAATTAACTTTCACTTAAAAACATCATGTTAAACAACTTTAAATTGAGTTTTATATTAAAATACCCTGAATTTTGTATCCACCATATTCTATTACTTTGCTTAATCATACCTTTAGAAAACTTCACGGGGTAATGACTTACCCCTCACATACATACATGTTTACATAGCACGATACTCTTGGAAACATATTTTGTGGCAAATACAATATTTCATTAAAATACCATGAACTATATAAAACCCATTTTCTTTGAATTGTATTATAAAAATTCTTTGTGATTATACCTCTACAACCCTCTTTAGGGGACCCACTATTGGATGGTGTGGATTATCGCACATCTTTGGGCTAGTAGAGTGAGATGCAGACCTTCTCACGGAGTATTCGGTTTTGAAAGATTTTAATACAATTTTTAAGAAAAAGGAGATTTTCTATTCAATAATAAAATTAATTTTTATAAATATATAAATATTATCAAACCACATATTTTCAAGATATAATAAAATTCTATGTTTTCTAAAAATAAAAGAATGACAAGTGTTACTAAAATACCATCAAGTATCAGTATAAGACAAGTCTTACACTAAAATACCTTGAACTATTCAAACTATGTAAATATTCACTAATATACCTCACTCTTTAAAATTCACATATATGAAAACCCTAAATAATATAAATAAATACTCGAGATTTATTTTGAAAGTATATAAAATATTTTTCATAAACCCCCTCGAGTTATATAAAATTATAATTAAGGAATTTAGTAAATATGGGTTTAAGCGGGATCAATTCTCTTAAGCCTCAGGGAGCCGGAGAAAGTGAGTGCTTGCCTATTTAAGATAGAAAAATTTAACGGAGTTATCAATGGTAATTGTCTTGGAAAAAGAAACAAATCTTGCGTCCATGTGCAGCAGTTACCGATAACACCCGAATATAATTTAGGATCCAAATCTGTTTTAAAGTGTCTGACTCAATCTGAGTCTAAGTCTAATCTGAATCCAATCAAAACATGAATCCAATTCAAACATGAATCCAATATACCCAACATGAATACTTGAACCTGAACCTGAATACCAGAACAAGATTAACATACAAATAAGACTTGACTTGACCGAACCATGGCTATAACTTGATTTGATTACATGCCTACTCGTTACATCGTGAACCTGATTACATGAACAACTTGTATCCATGGTCTCGGCAAGTATTATAACTACAATCAATATAATATATATTACGAGGTTTAACTGGTAGACTGGTACGGAATGTGTTAAAAGTGGCATGATGATGGACACTGAAAGACACCTATATGAACTCTCGTGCCGTTGTCCCGTGGGTTTTGACGGGGCCTTGTACTTAAATGTTACCATAGTCCACGGGATAGTTGGACTCCTCTCGTATAAACTGATACATTCTGTACCAAACTACAAACAACTACGTTAGTATAACAAACATACACCTATACGAATTACCAGTCATATATTCTCTACTTGTCCTATTTTATTCTATTCTACTCTTACTTTTGGGACTTACCAAGCACTAATTCGCTGACGACATTCCCGTCTCTTCTTTCTTTGCAATGTTCGTCAGGAGGACCGGATCTTCAGGAGACTGAGCCCAGTCAGGAGTATCTGGAGCAGATTGAAGCACAACCACATTTCTACTTTACTTGTATTTATCTTTTCTTTTGTACGCCACTGTTTAGGCATTGCTTCTATCATTGTACATTTCCTTTTCAAATCAGTTGTAATGTAAAGAATGAATGTTAATAAAAGTTGCTGTTATTATATTACATCTCTTATTATTCTTGTTCATTTATTTATATTGCTTATTTATGCTTAACGTGTTTACTTCTGAGTAAATACGTCGCGGCCTCGCCACGTCTCCTTCCTCGTACACCGGGAAGCGGGGCGTGACAAGCAGTCTTCAAGGGGATGACCTATTACTCGGTGATAGGAGGAATAAGCCAGATGATGGACCTCGTTCATTTGTTCGGGGTGCTGAGACTCCAGAAGTGTCATCATTTTGATGCTTCATGACAAGGTTGTCATATTTATAAAAGCGTTCTTTGCCTTGTTTTTACCTCTATTTCGGGATTTTCCCCTTTCACGAGAACATACAGCGGGCCGAGGATGAAGAACATTATAATCTTCCTTTTCCGCAGACTGCTGATTGAGGCGTTGTGTCCTGGCTTTTCCATAGATAGCCATTTCGCGGCTGTGGTTGTCTCGACTCTTTTGACAAGCCTCTTTTATTAGCTTTTCTATTTGTTCTTCGAGCGATGGACTCAACGTTCATAGAGCGGGATTTCGCTCTGTTTCAACGTCATGGTATTTGGAGAAGCGTCTTCCGCTTCATATGAGCTGTTTATGACGCAGCAGCTGTTGTACTGCTCCTATTTCCTGGACCGAACGTATCCGAGCCCGGTTGTCTCCATTTTCCCATTGGGCATCTTTCACCGAGTCTCGAGAATATCCCAAATCTTTTTGTAGAATTGGGCTTGCCGAACAGTTTGTTCGAGGGGTACACCTTGGCATCTTAACAGCCTTTTCAATCCCTCCACGTAGTATCTTGGCAGACGGATTGGTTGAACCCCATCAAGTGAAAAATCGACACCATACCAGACTTCTTTTTCTATTTTGGTCTTCGTAGATTGGTAGAAGAGGATCGCCCTTTTACCTCTTCGCCTGGGAAGGACGTAGAATGTTTGTAGTTCTTATACGCTGTATGTATCGAGTGCATCAAGTTCTTTGTGATACCGAGAAAGAGCCATTGTGATTTGCAGACTCTGATCTGCTCCAGCGAAGGTTTGCACCGACGGGCGGATGGAGAACACTGCGTTGGCCTCGCCCTCAGAGTCGCTGCCAAAGACTAAAATAGGAGTAGATGGCCCGGGCTTATTGTTTTGTTTTTGGGGTTGCCCCGAGTAGAATATTTCTTCATCTTCCTCGGTATCGCTCTCAAAGATAGGGAAAGTGGCGACGGACATCTATATATTCTCCGGCTTATGACCCCTTTCCGTATCTTCGAAGTCCGGTAGGAAGTACTTTGCGTCTTCATATTTCTGGACCTCGTTTATGGAAAATGGATTTAGTTCCCTTATGACGGTGTATTCCAAACCATCCTTGAAATACTTCATACACTGATGTTGTGTAGAAGGGATGACGTTGTACTCATATAACCAGGGCCTGCCGAGCAAAGCGTTATAGAAAATCTTGGCGTCAATGACATGAAATTTGATGTCAGTGACGAGCAACCCGAAGCGTAACGTCAGTTTTACGGACCTAAGAGTCCGTGACGACTGTGAGTCAAATCCGGAGATAGTAATTTTGTCTCAGGCCAAGTACTCAATGTTCATGCAAATCTCCTTCAGCACTCTCATGTTGAGAAAGTTGATGGAGGATCCATTGTCGACAAGGATTTTCCCTATCTTGATATCATGGCAGTACCCGGTGACGTATAACAGACGATTATGTTCGCACGCACCGAGGAGATCTTCCTCGCTGAATGTAATGTCAGCTGTATAAACCTCTGCCAGCTTGTCCTTCATCTTCTCTTCTGCGAGGAAAGCTTGGAACTGATCGGGCTCTTGTAATGCCTTAATCAGAGACTCTCGTGCCTCTTTGGACAGGAGGAGAGCGTCCAATATACTCAGTTGTGATGGTATTTTCCACAGATGTGCTAGGACATTGTAATCTACTTTGTTTTTCCTAGACGGGTCTCTCACTGCGAGCTCTTTGACAACTCCATCGTCGAGGGCGATTCCTTTAGAGATTTTCTCTTTCCCTTTGTCTTTTCTGCTCGAACCTTTGTTTGTGGGTCCGAGGTTCTTTTCAGGCAGTATGCGGTTACGCAGCTGAATATTCTTGCAGTTCTTCTCCTCCTCTTCTTTTTTGGAGGTGGAGTCTTTGAAGAGAGGGCTGAGGGGTATTTCGTCCTCAGAATCGCTCCCGAAAATAAGAACTTGGGGTTTTTCCCCTTCCGGACTGCTATCAACCATATGACAGTTGCCAGTCGTTTTTTCACACGCATCTGTCGCACTTTTTTTCCGTCGACGAGCTTCGCACTTCATCCTCTTAATGTTTTTTTGATGGGCAACGTATCCTTGCCACCACTTCTTGAAGGCACTGCATTCCTCGGTAGGGTGGGTAACCCTCCGATGATATATGCAGTAGTCTGGATGTGAATTCTCTCCGTTGAGGCATATGACCCCGTGAGTGTTTCCTACGAGAGGTGGCAGCTTCATCCCCATTGATAGGGCTTTGGAGAACCGCTTCTCTGCCTTGATCCTACTCTTATTTCCTGCGAGTATGCTTTGCTTTGGTTGGAGTAGTTTACGATTCATCCTTGCCGCAGCTTCTTCATCCTGACGCTGACGCTTAGCTTTTTCGTATATGACTGTTTCACGTTCTTGGTTAGCTTTTATTTTTTGAAAGGATTCGTTTATAGACTATCAATCGGGTCTTCTGGTAGTTCTGGGGATTTTAGCGCCGATCCTTCCCCCAATTCCTCCGCGTGGTTTTCTGACACCGAGGGAGTTCCTTCATCCTTTAACAATGAATGGGAGACCATGTGGCAACTTTCTACACATTCTTTGGTGTCTTTTGATGAGTCATTTTCCTCATCGTTGTCACTATCTTCTTAAGAATATACTTGAGGAACTCTTCGAGCGTGACCGGTGTCCACGTCTTTTGGTTGTACTCCTCTAGTGCGTCAATGCACTTCTGTAGGTCTGTGCGCTTGCCGTCATACTCAGCAGGCTACACATGCTTCTTGGTCTTCTTCTTTTTTTTCAAAGACTTCGAAGGCTCGACTTGGAGGTTCTTCCTTTTATCAACAACTTTCGGTACGGGACGCAGTTTTAGCATCTCTTCGATGATTCGGGTTCCAGTGGGCTTTTCCACCTGATTGCTGGACATGCCTGTAGATCTTTCAGCATTCTTTTGGTTTTAGCTGAAAGAACGACTTTCCATGGAGTTTTTTTCACGAGTGAGCATGATGCCCCCGGTGCATCCACCTTTTTGGGAGTGTGCTTTTGCGGTGGATTTACCTTCCAGTTCTCATACAACGCGAACTTCCTCTGTTGATACTGGTCCTCGACCCAGTTCTTGAATGCGTAGCAATCTTCAATTGGGTGGCTCACCATTCTATGATAGGCGCAGTAGTTAGGGTTGTTGACTTCGCCGGGTTGCGGTGGATGTCATGGGTCTGGTAATGTGATGAGTTTATTACGCATTGCCAATTCGAATAGTCTTCTCGTCTTATCGCAGGGAAACGAGTAAGCGCGTCCTAGTATTTCCTCCAGGGATGGGCGTGGAAGCGCATTGTATCCTAATGTTTTGAAAGTACCTATGGCTCTAATTATATCCTAATGTTTACGTGAGTGATTAGGAGACAATAATTTTCCGAGTCGATACATCCATGAGTCGGCGATTCAGCCTCATAATATCACATACGGTATAATCCGTCATACGGCGTCCTCGAGTCAAGAGTGAGGATCCATCATCAAATATATCATATAACGTACGGTATAATCCATCGTACGACATCCTCGAATCAAGAGTGCAGGTCATGTTAGTGTATATACCCTAGGGGCCATTATTGTATCATACTAGCTTGTATATTACTTAATGAAAGTTTGGGATATTCACAGTTATATTAACAGTCTCGCTCAATATAGTAGTATGCTACTTGGTTTATATCTATCTTAATATGTGTATATGTTAGCATATCGTGAATACATATTGATAGAGCCCTTAGGATCTTGCTTGACTACCAGCGTTGTGATGGCAGTCACACTAGTGAGGGCTGGGTAGTCTACAAGCACATCCTTTTTCAGGTCCCTAGTCGTTGGATTATTGAGACAGGGCATCGATACTCCAGAGTAGATTAGTGTGCACGCTTCTCATCCCAGCAGGGGAAATGGTCTGTTCCACAGCCATTAGCACGTTGTACTGGAGATAGTATATAGGTGCTCATTGGGTTACGGGTACACCGGACAAGACTCGCAGGGAACTGTTGGTTGGTATTATACCCGTCGTCAGTTAACAGTTCCCAGGTGACATGAGTACAGCATAGTCCGCAGACTTGACACTGCTGCTACGTCTCGAGTGTGTTCCCACTGTTCTTAGATTGCTACCCTACCACGGCTCAAAGGAGTCGTGCAAATATGTAGCAGTTGGGTGCATTCCCGAAGCACTTGGAGGCAGTGACGGTTAGATAGGATCCGTCTCTCCCGGTATTAGGAGTTGATATCGCGTTGTGTTTGGAGAGCCATTACGCAAAGTTCCTGGCCAGGGCAAACGAGATTTACTGGTAGGATTTCCAGTAGCTTCTCAAGGTGTACCGGGCTTCGCTCCGATACGACTTATACCGCTTATAGGGGATTGACGCTTGCCGCCCCCTAGGCCCGATATGCGATAGTCCTAGATGAACAGACCGGACTGTATGGAGATTGTCACATCAGGCTCAGTAGGAGTTCGGATGGGTTTCCTCATCGGCCTTCATATCGACATCTACCTGGGGACCGTTACGTACAGCTAGTACCGCTTGCGGCCTGTGGTTAAACCCACTGCCAGCATAGTGTCGAGTCTTTAGAGTGCCATACAGAGAGTTTCCCCGCTTCAGGCGAAACGATATAGAGGTCGTATGGTTTTACGACAGGGTTCGGACACATACGTGTATTTATGCACGTACGATGTTCGGACAGTTTTTACTAGCGGGCTTTGGTTTAAGCCAGATTCTAGTATTGGATTATTGGATTTATACAGTCTCAGTATTTCTGTGTTTTCACGGATTGGAGGGGCATTCTCATAATTTATCAAGAAGCTTCTAGAAGAAAGATGAGGTGGAGAGCTTAGGTGTTATTTGCATTAAATGGATTAGTGACTCATGAGATGAATCATCCAAATGAGTTAATGAAGCATTTATTTGTAAGTGCACGGCGGCGCCCCGGCCGTCAATCCGACGGCCAAATGCGGAAACGGTGATAAACTTTAATTTTGCGAACTTAGCAAACCGGCACCACCACGCACTAAACCCCGGATCGGGCCATTAAAACTTGTCCTAGCAAACTAACAAGATATGGAAGAGATATACCGAGTGATCCGAGTCCTCCGGTCTTCTCGTCATCGTCCCGATCTCCCGCGGAATGTCCGGTCTCCATCTCCTCGCCGGAAGGGCACCACGTCGCCTGCATCTTTTACGGGCTCCCGCCTCAATACCGAGGCAACTCGGGCACGAAGCTGGCAAGTCGACGTGCCCAAGATGTGCTGTAGAATATAGTGTAGAGTGCATGTCTCACTTTGGGGTATTGGTTGCCATGGATGTGGAGGAATGAAGGTATGAAAAATGGTGCTTTCATTTTTCATTACATGAGAATGAGATGAAGGAAATATGCCACAAGCTCACAAATGAAACTCTCTCATTTTCTCTCCTCTCTCAAAAATGTGGCCGGCCCTCTCACTTGAGGAATGGTGGAGGAATCCAACTTTATCAAAGAGGGAGGTGAGTGTAGTAGAAAGCAAGGGTGACCACAAACAAACATCATGATAACAAAACCCATATCCAAATCAAATCCTTTCAAATCTCATTTAATGCAAGTGATGGAAGAAAGATATCATAATCAATACAATTGCAAGAAACCCCCTCCACAAATGTTATTTGCACAATTGCAAATAACCCCCTCCATCGGAAAAGTCCGGCCGGGAAAGAACAAAGGAAAACCGGCCGGAACGGAATGCAAACTGGCAACTCCAGAAAACTGGTCCCGTAATAAATTACAGGAAAATCCCGATACTGTGCATACACACCCGCATCTGTATTCCGTCCGGATACAAATGCAAAGAGACAAAATCTACACTGTACTAAACTAGGATCCGGCTTAAACCAAAACCGGCTAGTAATATCCGTTCGATCCTGATCCGTGCAATACCGCACGTATCTGACCGAACCCTGCCATATATCTATACGGCCTCTAGTACAAACCGTCCGATCCTGATCCGTGCAATACCGCACGTATCTGTTCGGATCCTGCCATATCTCCATACGGCCTCTACAGCGTTTCGCCCGAAAGCTTGAGTAACTGAAAGTGTGGTGGACTCTAAAGACTCGTCAATACTATGGCTGTGGATTTAACCACTAGCACGTCAGAGGTATAAGCCAATACGTAACGGGCCACCAGCTATTGACCAAGAGGGATGTCGATGAGCAAGCTCATCCTGACACCCTACTGAGCCTGTCAGTGATAATATCCGTACAGTCTGGTCCGTTCGTCTATGAGCATCTCATGTCGGGCCTAGGGGGTGGGTAAAAGTCAGACCCCCAAAAGCGGTACAAGTCGTGTCGGAGTGTAGCCCAGAACACCCTGAGATACTACTGGAATACCTACCAGTAAATCTCCTGCCTTGGCCAAGGACTTCGTGTAATGGCTCTCCTAGACACAGCGCGACCTCACCCCCAATACCAGGAGAGACGAACCCCTGAAGATCCGCTCACTGCCTCCATGTGGCTCGGGACTGTACCCAACTAAAACCTGTTTGCACGGCTCCTTTGAGCCGTGGTAGGGTAATAATCAAAGTACAGTGGGAACTCACACGAGACAAATGACGATCCCCAGGTCGATGAACTAACCTGTACACATGTCACCAGGGAACTGCTATCTGACGTCAGGTATAAGACCAACTAGCATGTTCCCGGCGAGTCCTGTCCGGTGTACTCATAACCTAATGAGCACCTGTATACATCTTAGGTGAACCAACTGACACCAGTGGCTTGTGAGACCGGCCACCGCCCCTCGTCAGGGTCTCGACTGTATACACTAGTCTACTCTGGAGAATCGATGCCCTGTCTCGAAACTCCCACGACTAGGGACCTTTTAAGGATGCGCTTATGAACTCCAGCTCTCACTTATATGATCGCCCTCATACTGCCAGCAGTCAAGCAAGAATCCTAGGGGCTCTATCAACGTGCAATAGCGACCTCTCAGGTCACCTAAAGCAGTACACGATGATAAAGGTAAACCAGATAGCATACTATCATCTCGAGTAAGACCGTTCTACCGGGATAGGTCCTCCCTCAATCATTGCAATCACGTGCCTGTGATCCAATAATTGACTCTGAGGGCACTATCTCCAACAATCTCCCACTTGCACTCAAGGCAAATTATTGCGATGTCGCATACTCACAGCCCGTGTGATACCGAACACCCAACTCCAATACTAGTCAGTCTCACAAAGCCTGTTTGCGAAACTCTTGCGATCGAGGAATAGCCTCAGTGAGTGGATCCGCCTGGACGTTTCTTTCTATGTCTCTCTATATCTCTAGTTCGCGGAGAAAGCCATCTTCCGAAATGAGCAATACCTGTCTTAGAATGTCTGGATGTCTGATGGGACCCAGTTCATAAATGAACTTCAAATCCAAACTTCTTCGACTGTATCGTCAACTGAACTTAATCAGTATCCTGCGCCATGCCACCCTCAGTATTGCCTTGGACCACCTGTCCAAAATACTGCCCCTCGTCAGAAGGAAAACTATAACTCTGACAACCTCCTTGTCGTCCATGTCACCTTGGAAGCCTGGAATGATAACTGTCTCCCAAATGAGGCTGTCGTTATCATATCCCTAGAACATCCACTTATGTTCTAAAACTGCTTCCAGCTGTTTCTCCAGGATTGTATTAATGTCAACTTATTGCATCTAGTGCAAGAACAACATCTGGTGTGGTACTTGACATCTCACGATTGACTCAATTGCCTAAGCAAGTGATCTGCCAATCATACACATCCCTCTCTACTTTAGTCTATAAGACACCTTTAGAGAGGGTGACTCCATCACCTGCAGGTACAGTACCGTGCCAGGAGTCGTTCATTCTAAATACTCTTAGAATGCTGTCAAAGTACCCTGATTGAGAAACCACCCAAATCTAGATCTAAAACCATAGATCTAGTAACCAGTATGTTTGATATAATGTCCAAGTCCATGTGGAAAAACCACTGTGTGACGACCAAAGTATAACTGATCGTAGTATAGGAATATCACTTCCTACTACCTTCTCAACAGATCCATCCCCTATTCTGATGACGTCAAACCTATGACTGTCACATCAGAAATAGATGATCTATCTCCGCTATATCTGCTTTAGTCTATAAATAGACATAAGCCTGATGTCCACCAATGCTTCCGCTGCTCCCACTGACTACGACAACCCTCTGGCAGAGTCATATACACGTGCACTTCTAAAGCTAGTTTAGAACGACGCTATACTCATCCTCCTGCCGGGTCGCGCAGCCTGGAACAACAACAATGGCAAGTGTGGGTAAACAAGAACTTCCCTGTCACCGTCCTTGAGGCTACCGGAGTACCTCTCGGGTGCCTGAAGTTACCCACCTTATTTGCGGAGTGGCCAATGGAATGTCAAATCAGATTGAATCTTTAGGTTCCTTATCAAATCTTCAGTAATCGTTTGCGGTTCTGGAATCACTTCCAGTTCTACCATACTCCCACTACTGTTTTTGAAAAAATCCATTTTTATTAAAACTGTGGCGAGTCAAGAACAATATCACTATTGATCTTTCTTATGGTAGAAAGTCAACCCTCGTCATAGCCTGGGTCAACCCACAAACAGCCATTACAGAAACGTGCCTTGAGTTATCCAGAGTCTGGTTTTAATCATAAGCCGGACAACTCCCCGTACCTTAACAATGTTAAGATATGAACTGTACTATATCCAATATAGAACCAGAGGCACTGATTTAATTGAACCAGATTCAAATCATGCAGCTATCTCCAGTGCATGTCAACTAAATGGAAAGAGGCCGATCAGCGTTACTCAACTTAGGAATGCTTCCAATTATAAGTAACCTGAAAGAGAAGCACTTTCTCTTTATCATTACTATCAACTGAATACCATACACAAGTATCTACATCTTCGATCACTTTGAAGAATCCCGATACTTGCTACACCTGGTTCTCTACTCTATTCAAATACCTATAACTCCTCAAAACTTAGACCCTGTGTTTCTACGAAACACATGTCTAAGAACTAGAGAAGTTAAAAGTAAACAGAATATAGTATGAGGACCAACCCCTCTGTCCTAATGGACACTGGACAACATACAATACTCTGTATAAGTCCGCCGAGTCTTACAACTCTTTCACTGTGTGTCGTAGGTTGAAAACTGTACTTATGGTTAAGAAGAATTACACCGCTGTTTAATGCTCCTTACCTAACCATCCACTGATATAGGTAAATGTCATCGACATAATATCAAAAGGTATATCTCACTCTATGAAAATAGACGTACAGATATATCAATTTGAAATTGGTGCATAACAGCGGATATTCAAAACCAAATATTTGCCGACCGGCAAACAGCCCAGGTGATCTCCTCAAATATCACCGATTACAACGAATCCCGATATAATGAGGATGATCACCCAATTCCCAATACCTTACTCCCACTCATCATCTGTAAAACCATACAGATGTGAGAATCATCCTGGTAAATACATACCCTGGAGCAAGTGTCTAATCGGGAAATCAGTTTTCTTTTAACAGTACACAGTTGAACTGAAACATTGAAATGTTTCGATGGGGTATCCTGGTATTCCTAGTAATGCCTCTACCATTATCCAGATTCACAACTATAACCGTATAATTCTTTGCCACCTCTCCAAATCCCTTTATATGTCTTTAGTCATTACCTTCTGCACACCCATTTAGGCCAATTGGTTTTCTTCCTTCCCTACCGTTCGGCACCAGCCTATGGTTTGGAAGAAGACTATCCAATAAGCATAACGGGTGTACTGTCCTAACCCTAGGAGCACTCGCAATGCGAGAGAAGGTGAAGATAAAAGACAATCGAATAAACCTTATTCCTATTTCTTCTGAACCAGAATCCATCCCCGAACTGGAACAAGTTCCTTTCGAGTTCGTATATAACCATACGATGGAGTATCCAAATAAACTGTGGATCTTCGTAGTGATATGGTGTGTCCTGGAGAAATTCAAAGGTGATTTAGGATTGGCGAAGGAATACTTGGTTTTGGTCGTGAATATCAGTCGCAATTTACTTTGCCCTCTTACTAATCCCTTGCTTTGTCTTAATCTTAATACCTTCTGCACACCATCGTTATGCTAATTGGTTTTCTTCATTCCCTACCGGTCGGCACCAGCCTAAGGTTTGGAAGAAGACTATCCAATTTGCGTAATAGGTGTACTATCTCCTAAGCCAAGGAGTACTCGCAACCTGAGAGAAGGTAAAAGGAAAAGACAACTGAATAATCCTATCCGTTTTCTCCAAAACCGGAAACCATCCTCGAATAAATTCCTTCGAGTTCGTATCTAACCATACGATGGTTTTGTCCAATGGAAGTGGACGTTCGTAGTAATACGGGGTGTCCTGGAGAAAAGGGTAAAAGCAGGAGTGGCAATGAGGTCTGCAACTCTGACAATCCAAAAGCCAGTGTAAAGAAGGTTCGGTCAACTTGGTCACTGAGTCATAGCCTTAGAGTCGGGTCAATGGTCGCTGCCAGAGAGAGAGAGAAAAGAAACACTCAGCGTGCACTCTAGCCTAGATCAGAATGGTTACCAATTTATCTAATCAGGAAACCTCCCACTGTACCTCAAATTCTCCTCCAAACCTGAAAGAAGAATTAGTCGGGGTCACCCGAGGAGTAAACTAACTCATCAGTGGGAATCGGGATCCAACTATCATTGCATGATAACGTGACGGAATCCGCTCACGCTATCACACTCCAGAAGGTATGCGCATATCTGGCAAGTTTCAGTTCTTTTGAAACTCCCGATGTGGATTTTTACCCCATGCTCTTATGACCTTGACTTTGGCCAACAAATCATAAGTCACATGTCAAGTTATGCCCGTCATTCTCCAGGTTAATTTGAGCCCATCCGTACAAGCCCTTGACTTTGGCCAACAAGGCTATACGACTGCCCCAAACCAACGCATCTATCTATGCTGCATATGAATAACCAACAGCTACCAAACACTGTGCCTTGACTTTGGCCAACAAACACAGCTTGAATACTATTGATTACCCATATGAAACGACGGAGGGCTACGAATGGTTTCTGGCGAAAACCTTTAACGTAATGAACTTGATATCGTTGAAGGAACGGATAGCTTTTTAGAAAATATAGTGACGAAAACCTTTACTAAAGAGGTCACTCCCGGTGAAGGGATCTCGGCTCTTTCCCCGTAGAATGGGGTGCAGGATATTCCAAATGAATACCACGATGCAAAGCAAAAGTAATCGGCTATAGTGAAGTTAATGCCCTGACGCAAACTTCTGTCCAAGGGGTCACTCCCGGTGAAGGGATCTCGGCCCTTGCCTCGTCGACTGAGGAGCAGGATATTCCAAATGAATACCACGATGCAAAACAAAAGTGAACGTCCTTGCAATAACAGCTTTTTGAAAAGTATTCCAACAACATCAGAATAGGTTTGTTTTAACTTGCATTGATCCGAATCAACGCAGTCCCATCAATTGATCACACCACAAAGAACGAAAATATACTGACGTACGTATATGCCATCCGCATTCGCTACTGGGTCCCGTCATCACCCGTTAGGTTAGCTAACTAACGGCAGAGCGGGGACTGGACTAGCGCGGATGAAAAACATATACAACATCTACTAATATATATACCAATATATAGTATTTCGCTCAAAGCGTGAATAAAATGCAACATCACAGAAATGTACAGCATCACAGAACAAAACAGATATCTGGGATCCCCGGGTTTCACAGAGCCACTACTGAAAACCGACGTTCCCCTGGTCGTGTGGATAGCCTGTGCAATGAAATCCTAGACCCCTACGGGCGCGGCAAGTCACCCGCCAAAACCTGAAGCGAGGCAGCCCCCTTCAGCACCGTGAATGGACCACCCAGAACTTCACGGAATCCGGTAACTTGGGCACCCCTCCTGGGTCAACCTGTACCCCCTACGAGTGCGGCGAATAGCCCGCCAATTCCAGACTGAAGCCCCTCCGTCTCAATGCCCTGAGATGCGGGCCCGTTGCCCTCTAGAACCCGGCTATCCGTGCACCCCTCCGCGGGGTAACCCTAGTACAGAAAGTAAAATATACATACAACGGGTACATCGACCGCAACCAGGTCGTGCCCCAAAAGAATAATACAAACAGGCAGTGACGGCAGTCCACATGTCGGACGCTCGCCCCGCAATATCAAATGTACATAATACAACAGAACTGTACTAGCATTGCATCCAGGCTATCCCCACGACCGATCTGCAACATCACAGCAAAACACAGAACATCAACGTGAAAATCACGTTCGCAAATCCGTCTAACCGGGCTATAGCAGTTAGACCGGATTTACCGATCGAGTGACATTCACGGTCGCAGATATAATGTAAATACTGTGAAATAATGTGTTTAAAATATCCGATCGATCAAAAAATTAACAAGTGGGCCCCCAAGCAATACTGTAGCACTCACAGAAAATCTGGGCCCAATATTAATATTCCAAAACCCATAAAATAAGCCCAGAAGCCCACTGGAGAAATTGGACATAGTGAGGACACCAATGTGCGGCGGAACCGCGGCCCAAAGGGGGGTTTGGCCGCGGTTCCGCGCTTCAGTCGTCGACTGACTATGTCGAATTTTCCCAGTAGTCTTAGAACTTCAAGTACATCAATTTTCTACAACCTGAAAAATTTTTAGAGACCAAAAAATTTCAACAGAAAACTGATGTGAACAAAAAATGCAAGTTTTGGAATTTTGGTCGATCGGAAATGAAAAACACATCAAACGAAGCTAGACGAAGTTAATGGCGAGGCTCTGATACCAGTGTAAGTGCACGGCGGCGCCCTGGCCGTCAATCCGACGGCCAAATGCGGAAACGGTGATAAACTTTAATTTTGCGAACTTAGCAAACCGGCACCACCGCGCACTAAACCCCGGATCGGGCCATTAAAACTTGTCCTAGCAAACTAACAAGATAGGGAAGAGATATACCGAGTGATCCGAGTCCTCCGGTCTTCTCGTCATCGTCCCGATCTCCCGCGGAATGTCCGGTCTCCATCTCCTCGCCGGAAGGGCACCACGTCGCCTGCATCTTTTACGGGCTCCCGCCTCAATACCGAGGCAACTCGGGCACGAAGCTGGCAAGTCGACGTGCCCTAGATGTGCTGTAGAATATAGTGTAGAGTGCATGTCTCACTTTGGGGTATTAGTTGCCATGGATGTGGAGGAATGAAGGTATGAAAAATGGTGCTTTCATTTTTCATTACATGAGAATGAGATGAAGGAAATATGCCACAAGCTCACAAATGAAACTCTCTCATTTTCTCTCCTCTCTCAAAAATGTGGCCGGCCCTCTCACTTGAGGAATGGTGGAGGAATCCAACTTTATCAAAGAGGGAGGTGAGTGTAGTAGAAAGCAAGGGTGACCACAAACAAACATCATGATAATAAAACCCATATCCAAATCAAATCCTTTCAAATCTCATTTAATGCAAGTGATGGAAGAAAGATATCATAATCAATACAATTGCAAGAAACCCCCTCCACAAATGTTATTTGCACAATTGCAAATAACCCCCTCCATCGGAAAAGTCCGGCCGGGAAAGAACAAAGGAAAACCGGCCGGAACGGAATGCAAACTGGCAACTCCAGAAAACTGGTCCCGTAATAAATTACAGAAAAACCCCGATACTGTGCATACACACCCGCATCTGTATTCCGTCCGGATACAAATGCAAAGAGACAAAATCTACACTGTACTAAACTAGGATCCGGCTTAAACCAAAACCGGCTAGTAATATCCGTTCGATCCTGATCCGTGCAATACCGCACGTATCTGACCGAACCCTGCCATATATCTATACGGCCTCTAGTACAAACCGTCCGATCCTGATCCGTGCAATACCGCACGTATCTGATCGGACCCTGCCATATTTCTATACGGCCTCTACAGCGTTTCGCCCGAAAGCTTGAGTAACTGAAAGTGTGGTGGACTCTAAAGACTCGTCAATACTATGGCTGTGGATTTAACCACTAGCACGTCAGAGGTATAAGCCAATACGTAACGGGCCACCAGCTATTGACCAAGAGGGATGTCGATGAGCAAGCTCATCCTGACACCCTACTGAGCCTGTCAGTGACAATATCCGTACAGTCCGGTCCGTTCGTCTATGAGCATCGCATGTCGGGCCTAGGGGGTGGGTAAAAGCCAGACCCCCAAAAGCGGTACAAGTCGTGTCGGAGTGTAGCCCAGAACACCCTGAGATACTACTGGAATACCTACCAGTAAATCTCCTGCCTTGGCCAAGGACTTCGTGTAATGGCTCTCCTAGACACAGCGCGACCTCACCCCCAATACTGGGAGAGACGAACCCCTGAAGATCCGCTCACTGCCTCCATGTGGCTCGGGACTGTACCCAACTAAAACCTGTTTGCACGACTCCTTTGAGCCGTGGTAGGGTAATAATCAAAGTACAGTGGGAACTCACACGAGACAAATGATGATCCCCAGGTCGATGAACTAACCTGTACACATGTCACCTGGGAACTGCTATCTGACGTCAGGTATAAGACCAACTAGCATGTTCCCGGCGAGTCCTGTCCGGTGTACTCATAACCTAATGAGCACCTGTATACATCTTAGGTGAACCAACTGACACCAGTGGCTTGTGAGACCGGCCACCGCCCCTCGTCAGGGTCTCGACTGTATACACTAGTCTACTCTGGAGAATCGATGCCCTGTCTCGAAACTCCCACGACTAGGGACCTTTTAAGGATGTGCTTATGAACTCCAGCTCTCACTTATATGATCGCCCTCATACTGCCGGCAGTCAAGCAAGAATCCTAAGGGCTCTATCAACGTGCAATAGCGACCTCTCAGGTCACCTAAAGCAGTACACGATGATAAAGGTAAACCAGATATCATACTATCATCTCGAGTAAGACCGTTCTACCGGGATAGGTCCTCCCTCAATCATTGCAATCACGTGCCTGTGATCCAATAATTGACTCTGAGGGCACTATCTCCAACATTATTGCTTAATGACTCATGAGATGATTCATTGTATGTATTAAATGAAGCATGGTTGTTAATATCAAATAATGATTTATTTGATGCTTCATCATATACTGAAATGAGACATAATTCATATCATTCTCACTTTCACATTCTCTATCCTTAAGCTCTCTCTCTTCAAAGAACTAACCATAATCCTCTCATGTGTTGAGATCCTAGGGTTAGCAAGACTAATAGATCCCTAATCCTCTTCTATATCCTTTAGGTTACTTTGATTAGCACTCATGGACACCTAGTTACCTCAAGTGAGAGGTTAAAGCTTGGAGAAGTAGCTCTCGGGTGGATCTTCTATCACATCGAGGAGGCCGACGAGGGGTGAACTACAAGAGCAAGAAGGACTTGAATCAGAAGGTATAATCATCTATCATAGTAGCTAATTACTTCTATTTAGTTGTTAGTTAGGGTTTAGCAAAGATCCATAAAGTTAGTCGATGTTAGTTTAAACAAAATGATTGTTTTACCTATTCCGCCTCCCCGCATCATGTGGGGTGTCTAACGTCGACTTACAGTGGTATCAGAGCCTCTCTAAACCATAACTAATTTGTTAGCAAAGTCGTTAGAAATTCGATCGCAAAAAGAACCAAAAAAAACATCATTTTCACCATGTTTCTGCCGTTTTTAAAACGGGGTCTAAAAATTTTTCAGGGACCCTTAAATATACAAGCAGGGAATTTTAAGAATTGTGAAGAAATTTGGGACTGTGACTCGACCATAGTGCCGCGGAACCGCCGCCGATCCAAGCGATCTGCCGCGGATCCGCCGCCGAGTTGACTCCGAGTCAACCCAAATTTGCTCAGTTATTCTTCTGTGTTGATGTTGTGTTTTCTGGGATGATTTGTTTCTACTCAGGTTTTATGTGCACAGAGTATTGTTTGGAGTAGATTCATTTGTGTTGCTTGATCGAAATTCTAAGATATTTGGCTAACTTGATTATATCTGTGTTGTGTTTAATGTGTTCGTAAACCTCTCCTAACTGCTAGTATGTCGGTTAGCAGGGGGTTGCACATTTCTGTAATTGTTTTTACTGGCTTGTGAATGTGGACTTGTTGGATTGTCGTGAATGGATAGCCGGGGATGTGAGACGAGTGTTTCTTTCATTCAAATGTAAATTTGTAATTTGTTGTAATATTCTTTTGCGGGGCACATCCGGGTTGAGGTTGTAGCCACCGTTGTATTATTTCATTTTCTGTTTTCTGCTCCTAGGATAGACCCAAGGTGGGGTGCACAAACTACCGGGTACTTTGAAGTGTTTAGTGTCTTACTCACGTTGTTGAGGGAGACCGCTTCACTTCGGGTACTTGGCGGGTAGTTTGCCGTACCCGTAGGGGTCTAGGGTGGGGTTTTGGCTAATCATCGCGACTGTGTAATCCGTTTTTCTTTGCAGGATCAAAAGGAATGCGGATTCGTAGAAAATCCAATATGTTCATCTGTGATCTGGAATGCCTATTATTGCGTCTAACGAATGTACAATATCTATATATGATATCTATTAGGCGTCACTTATGTTTTGCATCCGCGCTAGCCCAGCCCCCGCTCTGTCGTTAGTTAAGTAACCTAACGGGTGAATGACGGGGCCCAGTGGCGAATGCAGATGGCATAAGAGGACGTTGTATTTTCGTTGTTTTCTGCAATGATAGGTTAATTAATGGGACGCATTATATTAATGCAAAGAAAATAAACCAAAGTTGAATCGTTGGAACAGTTTAAAAGAATCCACTCGGTTATTTTTAAAAACAGAAGATATTTTTAATTGCGGAGCTTAACCACTCCTTTTAAAAGCTATCAGGTTCCTTCGATCATATCAAGTTCACTACGTTCACGGTTTCGCCAAATTCTTTCGTAGCCCTCCGTCATTTCATTTGGGTATTCAGTAGTATTCAAGCTATGCATTTTGACCAACGCCAAGGCATAGTATTTGGTAGCTGCTGGGTATTCATTTGTTGCATAGATAGATGAGTTGGTTTGGGACAGTCGTATTACCATTTGGCCAACGTCAGGGGTATGTACGGGTAGGTTCAAATTAACAAGATAATAATGGGTAGAACTTGACATGTGACTTATAATATTTTGACCAACGCCAAGGTCATAAGAGCATGGGGCAGAAATTTATATCGGGAATTTCTAAAGAAACTAAAATTTGCTAAGAGTTGCATACCATTTAGAGTGTGATAATTTTGGTAGGATTCCTTCAGCTTTATCACACGATGATATTTGGATCCCGATCCTACTGTGAGTATTCGCTACTCATCAGGAGATTCGTCACTTAACGATCAATGCTATAAACCAAGTAGGTGTCGAGAAAGGTGCCAGCGGGGCTACGCCCCCAGAGAAAAGAGGTTATTTAATTAAGGAACTTCGCGAAAGCGTCGTAAAACCTCCCTCGAAGTACCGACACCGGCCTGGCTGAACGGTTAAGCAAGTATTGTACGGTGAGAATAGTCCTAACTAGTTCTTCCTTTTTGGTTTGAGGAGGGATTCGAAAAACAGTGGGAGCCATCCTGTTTAGATAAACTAAAAACCACTCTAAACTTGCAAGAGTATCATGCTAAAGTGTTCCCTCTCTCTCTCAATTGTAGCGACCCAGAACATGACAGGCCTTAAATTACTATTAGATAAAAATATTTTGACAGGGCCAAACTATAAAGACTGGTTCCGGAATGTCAAGATGGCAATAACTTATGACAAATTGGGGTATGTCCTTACTACTAAGGCATCTGCTGTCCCTGGTCCAGAATCCAGTGTCGCGGATAAAGAAATCCGCAAGACCTGGAAGATTGACTGCGCGAAGGCCAAATGCATCGTGCTTGCCTCTATGAATAATGAACATCAGAGGAGGCACGAGAATATGGATCTTGAATCCATATTTCTCCACACCAAGGAACTGTATGGAGAGCAATCTCGTATAGCTAGATACGAGACCTTGAAGAACTTGTTTCAGTCGAGGCTAGCCGTCGGATCATCTGTAGGAGAACATGTCCTTAAGATGATTGGCTATATAGAAGAGCTCGCGGACCTCGGGACGACATTAAAGAACGAGCTATATATAGACTTGGTTCTTCAGTCCCTTCCTTCCACCTACGCCCAGTTTATTCTGAATTTCAATATTCAAGGAAAAGAAGTTGAACTTTCAGAACTCCTTAACATGTTGAGGAGTGCAGAGGGCACCTTGCAGAAAGCAAGGGAAACACCCACTATATTTGTTCGCGGTGCTTCCTTTTCCAGGTCCAAGGTTAGGGCCAAAGGAAGGAAGAAGAAGGCCGCTACCAAACTAAGAGGTGGTGTTGGTAAGGTAGGAGTTAAGGGAAAGGCAAAGGTTGCGGTGCCAGTAGTGGCAAAGGACGAGTGCTTCAATTGTCGTAGGAAAGGCCATTGGAAGAAAGATTGCAAAGCTTGGATCTCTAAGAACCAGGACCCGAAGCAAGCTGTGGTTTCGACTTCAGGTGTGTTTGTAATTGAAAATTGTCTGTCAATCAACTCTACTTCCTGGGTATTGGATACCGGATCAGGATCTCATATATGCAATTCATTGCAGGCACTGAGAAACCGTAGAGTGCTGAAGGTTGGTGATATGACCCTCCAGGTTGCTAACGGAGCTAGCGTGAATGCTGTGTCCGTAGGGGATTATCACCTTGGATTAACGAGTGGACATATTTTGGTTTTGCACAACTGTTTTTGTGTAACCAGTTTAACGTGTAATATCACATCAGTATTGTTGTTATCAAAAGAAGGTTATGATTTCACGTTTGTAAGCGATGTTGTTAACATCCACCTTAATCATGGTTTGATTGGGTCCTGTACACTAGATAACGGTATATACGTGTTAAACCAATTACAGATTTTTAAGGTCCAGAACACACTAAAAAGAAAGTCTCCTGATGTTGATCAGGCTTTTTTATGGCATTGTAGATTAGATCACATCAATGAGACAATGTTAACTATGTTACATAAAGAAGGATATTTGGATCCGTTCGAATATCAATCTTATGCTGCTTGTCAATCATGTCTCGAAGGAAAGATGACAAAGACTCCATTCACTGGACATGGAGTAAGAGCGAACGAGCTCTTAGGACTCATACACAGCGATGTATGTGGTCCAATGTCTACACATGCAAGAGGTGGTTGTTCATATTTCATTACTTTTATGGATGATTTCTCTAGGTATGGATTCATTTTCTTGATGAAACATAAATCCGAGGCCTTTGAGAAATTCCGAGAATATAAGAATGAAGTAGAAAAACAAACCGGCATTAGTGTCAAGACACTGAGATCTGATCGAGGTGGTGAATACTTAAGTGCCAAGTTCCTGGGTTACCTAAAAGAGAACGGAATTCCCTCTCAGCTTACTCCTCCATACACTCCACAGCATAACGGTGTATCGGAAAGACAGAACCGAACCTTATTGGATATGGTACGTTCCATGATGAGTAATGCTGAGTTACCGCGATCTTTCTGGGGTTATACGCTAGAATCAGCTGCATATCTTTTGAACAGGGCTCCTACCAAGACTATGCCTACCACGCCATATCAGATGTGGAGTGGGAAGAAACCCTATCTTCAGTATCTGAAGATATGGGGATGTCCAGCTTTCATTAAAAAGCAGCATGCGGACAAACTTGAGGCACGATCAGTGCAGTGTCAGTTTGTGGGATATCCAAAGAACTCCAAGGGGTATTATTTCTATTACACAGAGAAACAAAAGGTTTTTGTTTCTCGTAATTCCCATTTTCTAGAACAACAGTTTTTAGAAAGGGAAACAAGTGGGAGCGCAGTAGAACTGGAAGAAATTCCAGAACCACAAACTACTACTGAAAGTTTGGTAGAACCAGAAGTTCAAGAAGAACAGGACATTCCCGCACCCCTCCGCAGGAGTAGTAGGCCGTCTCATTCGCCTGAGAGATACTACGGTTTTCTCATAGACGGGGATAGAGAAGATTGCATTATTGATAATGATGAACCTACTAGCTTCCAGCAGGCCATCCAGAGCGGCGACTCGGTAAGATGGCTAGATGCAATGCGGAACGAAATGGAGTCCATGTACACCAACAAAGTATGGACTTTGGACTTTGCTCCAGATGGGGTAAAACCTATAGGATGCAAGTGGATCTTCAAGAAAAAGATTGGTGTAGATGGACAGGTGGAAACCTATAAGGCTAGATTTATTGCAAAGGGTTTTCGTCAAAGACCTGGTTTGGACTATGACGAAACTTTTTCTCCAGTGGCTATGCTCAAATCTATTCGGATCCTTCTTGCCATTGTCGCCTTCCATGATTATGAGATCTGGCAGATAGACGTAAAGACGGCTTTTCTAAATGGTAATTTAGAAGAATGCGTCTATATGGATCAGCCAGAAGGTTTCAATCAGAGTGGGAGCAGCGGGAAAGTGTGCAAGTTGCTTAAGTCCATTTATGGACTAAAGCAGGCATCGCGGAGTTAGAACATCTGTTTTGATGAAACGGTCAAAGAATATGACTTTATCAAAAATCTAGATGAACCATGTATATATAGTAAAATTGTAGCACGAACTGTCGTATTCCTCGTCTTGTACGTGGATGACATTCTCTTGATAGGAAATGACATTTCTATGCTACAATCTGTCAAAGGATTCTCGTCACACAGGTTCTCCATGAAAGACATGGGTGATGCCTCGTACATTCTGGGATCCGGATCTGTCGTGATAGATCTAAGAGGATGTTGGGACGTTTGCAGTCTAGGTATATCAACACTATACTGAAAAGATTCAGTATGGAAGATTCTAAGCGTAATTTACCGGCTTGTCACGGAATCACCCTCTCCAAAGAGATGTCTCCCAAGACTAATTTAGAAAGGGATCGCATGTCAGTTATACCATACGCTTCTGCGGTAGGCTCTATAATGTATGCGATGTTGTGCACCAGACCAGACGTAGCTTATGCACTGAGCGTGGTAAGCCGGTATCAGTCAGACCCAGGGGAGAAGCACTGGATAGCAGTAAAGAACATTCTGAAGTACCTGAGAAGGACTAAGAATATGTTCTTGGTTTACGGCGGAAAAGACCTCAAGATCGAGGCTTTTGCTGACTCCAGCTTCCAGAGTGACAAGAATGACTCCAAGTCCATGTCAGGTTATGTCTTTACCCTCAATGGAAGGGCGGTATGCTGGAAGAGTTCCAAGCAGGACACCGTTGCTGACTCGACGATGGAAGCGGAGTATATTGCTGCTTGCGATGCCGTAAAAGAAGCAGTCTGGATGAAGAAGTTCCTCACAGAACTTCAGGTGGTTCCATCCATTGTTGATCCAATATCTCTGTATTGTGACAACAACGGGGCTATAGCTTTAGCGAAGGAACCCAGGTCCCATTAGAAGTCCAGACACATCTTAAGGCTGTATCACCTGATCAGGGAGATCATATATCGCCGGGAGATCGAGGTCCGGAGAGTTTCTACAGAGGAAAACACTGCAGATCCATTCACAAAGGCCTTACCTCAGATTCAGTTCGAGAGGCTACTCAAGATGATAGGTCTTCGATATGCCAGTACATGGCCCTAGTGTAAGTGGGAGATTGTTAGTCTATATGCCCTAGGGGCCATTATTGTATCATACTAGCTTGTATATTAATTAATGGAAGCGTGGGATATTCACAGTTATATTAACAGTCTCGTTCAACATAGTAGTATGCTACTTGGTTTATATCTATCTTAATATGTGTATATGTTAGCATATCGCGAATACATATTGATAGAGCCCTTAGGATCTTGCTTGACTACAGCGTTGTGATGGCAGTCAAACTAGTGGGGGCTGGGTAGTCTATAAGCACATCCTTTTTTAGGTCCCTAGACGTTGGATTATCGAGACAGGGCATCGATACTCCAGAGTAGACTTGTGTGTACGCTTCTCATCACAGCAGGGGAAATGGTCTATCCCACAGCCATTAGTACGTTGTACTGGAGATAGTATACAGGTGCTCGTTGGGTTACGGGTACACCGGACAGGACTCGCAGCGAACTGTTGGTTGGTATTATACCCGTCGTCAGTTAACAGTTCCCAGGTGACATGAGTACAACATAGTCCACAGACTTGACATTGTTGCTTTGTCTCGAGTGTGTTCCCACCGTTCTTAGATTGCTACCCTACTACGGCTCAAAGGAGTCGTGCAAACAGGTAGCAGTTGGGTGCAATCCCGAAGCACTTGGAGGCAGTGGTGGTTAGATAAGATTCGTCTCTCTCGGTATTGGGAGTTGATATCGCGCTGTGATTGGAGAGCCATTACGCAAAGTCCCTGGCCAGGGCAAACGAGATTTACCGGTAGGATTTCCAGTAGCTTCTCAAGGTGTAATGGGTTTCGCTCCGACATGACTTATACCACTTATAGGGGACTGACGCTTGCCGCCCCCTATGCCCGATATGCGATAGTCCTAGACGAACAGACCGGACTGTACGGAGATTGTCACATCAGGCTCAGTAGGAGTTCGGATGGGTTTCCTTATCGGCCTTCTTATCGACATCTACCTGGGGACCGTTACGTACAGCTTGTACCGCTTGCGGCCTATGGTTAAACCCACTGCCAGCGTAGTGTCGAGTCTTTAGAGTCCCACACAGAGAGTTTCCCTGCTTCAGGAGAAACGATATAGAGGTCGTATGGTTTTACGACAGGGTTCGGACACATACGTGTATTTATGCACGTACGATGTTCGGACAGTTTTTATTAGCGGGCTTTGGTTTAAGCCAGATTCTAGTATTGGATTATTGGATTTATACAGTCTCATTATTTCCGTGTTTTCACGGATTGGAGGGGCATTCTCGTAATTTGTCGAGAAGTTTCTAGAAGAAAGATGAGGTGGAGAGCTTATGTGTTATTTGCATTAAATGGATTAGTGACTCATGAGATGAATCATCCAAATGAGTTAATGAAGCATTTATTGCTTAATGACTTATGAGATGATTCATTATATGTATTAAATGAAGCATGGTTGTTAATATCAAATAATGATTTATTTGATATTCTTTATGCTTCATCATATATTGAAATGAGACATAAGTCATATCATTCTCCCTTTCGCATCATGTGGGTGTAAGTCCACGTTACCCATCCCGATGCTTATGGGGAGAAGGAATAGGTAAAAAACGATTTTTTAACACAAGGTAACATGGACTAGAACTAGAGGATCTTTGCTAAACAAAAACTAACAAACTAACTACAAGTTTAGCTACTCGGTTAGAAGGTTATACCTAGGTCTTGAACTCCTTCTCTTCTTCTTGTGGTCCTCCATCTTGCTTGCTCCTTGGAGTGGTGTAGACGGCTCTTCCTCGTCGTCTTCTCTTTGCCGAAGGAAGATCCACCCGAAGGGCTCTACCTTGAGCTCCTACCTCAACCAAGAAGTAACTAGAGTGCTTGGCTTGCTAAACCTAGAACCCTAGAATGAGTAGAGTGAAGTCTTGATGGTTTTATCTCACAAGCTCATGGTTCTCAACACATGAGAGATGAGAGCTTTGGGAGAGGAAGAGGATGAGCTAAAACATGAGAGAGAAAGAGCAAGTGAGAATGAGGATCTTTTTACAACCATACTCTCATATGAGAGAATTATGAAATAATAATAATAATTAAAAGAAATTGTGATGGTTAGTTTGGAATGACCATGATCATTTCACACTAAATGAAATTTGCAAGAATCAAGAAGCATCTTTCATATGAAATGATGATGGTCAAAATGTCAACAAAGGTCAACCGGTCAACCAAAGTCAAAAGGTCAACATAAGTCAAATGGTCAACCTAACCATGGCACAATTATCTTTAATTAATATCATTAATCATATTTCTCATTCTCATTAGGGTTTGGAAAAAGTCAACGGTCAACAACCCTAATGAGAATCCTCTGCCTCTGTCAACTGTGCATACACACCCGCATCCGTGTTCCGAGGAACACGAATACAATGAGACAAAATCAATCCCAAAACAAATACTAGGATCTGGCTTAAACCAAAGCCCACTAGTAATAACTGCCCGGACACCAAACGTGCACAAGTGCGCGGATGTCAACCAACCCCGTCGCAAAACCATGCGACCTCTACTCTGTTTTGCCCAAAGACGAGTAACCCTCTGTGTGGGACTCTAAAGACTCGACACTACGCTGACAGTGGATTTAACCACAGGCCGCAAGCGGTACTAGCTGTATGTAACGGTCCCCAGGTAGATGCCGATAAGAAGACTGATGAGGTGAACCCATCCGAACTCCTACTGAGCCTGAATGTATCAATCTCCGTACAGTCCGGTCTGTTCATCTGAGAGTATTGCATGGCGGGCCTAGGGGGGTCGGTAAACGTCAGTCCTCTAATAGCGGTACAAGTCGTGTCGGAGTGTAGCCCAGAACACCCTGAGATAACACTGGAAACGCTACCGGTATATCTCGCTTGCCCTGGCCAGGGACTTTGTGTAATGGCTCTCCTAGACACAGCGCGTTATCAACCCCCAATACCGGGAGAGACGAATCCTGTTTAACCGTCACTGCCTCCAAGTGCTTCGGGACTGCACCCAACTGCTGCCTGTTTGCAAGACTCATTTGAGCCGTGGTAGGGTAGTAATCTAAGAACAGTGGGAACACACTCGATGCGAAGTGACAGAGTTAAGTCAGCGGACTAAGCTGTACTCATGTCACCCGGGAACTGATAACTGACGATAGGCATAGTACCAACCAACAGTTCCCAGTGAGTCATGTCCAGTGTACTCGTAACCTAACGAGCACCCGCATACTATCTAAAGTACGACGTACTAATGGCTGTGGGACAGGCCATCTCCCCTGCTGAGATGAGAATCGCATACGCTAGTCTACTCCGGAGTATCGATGCCCCGTCTCGATAATCCTACGACTAGGGACCTGTATAAGGATGTGCTTGTAGATTACCCAGCCCCCACTAGTGTGACTGCCATCACAATGCTGGTAATCAAGCAAAGATCTTAAAGGCTCCACTAACGTGTATAGGCGATATACTAAAAGAAACACATGCACACATTAAAGTTGAAAAAAACCAAGTAGCATACTACCATTTTGAACAAGATTGTCTATACAACTGTGAATATCTCAAGCTTCCATTAAGTAATATAAAAACTAGTATGATACAGTAATGGCCTCTAGGGCATATACATTAGCAATCTCCCACTTGTACTAAGGCCATGTACTGGCGTATCGAAGACCTATCATCTCGATCAGCCGCTCGAACTGAGTCTGGGGTATGGCCTTCGTGAATGGATCTGCAGTGTTATCTTCTATAGAAACCCTCCGAACCTCGATCTCCCGGCGATCCACGATCTCCCTGATCAGGTGATACCGCCTTAAGATGTGTCTGGACTTCTGATGGGACCTGGGTTCCTTTGCTAAAGCTATAGCCCCGTTGTTGTCACAATACAGAGGTATTGGATCAACAATGGACGGAACCACCTGATGTTCTGTCAAGAACTTCCTCATCCAGACGGCTTCTTTTTCGGCATCAGATGCAGCGATATATTCCGCTTCCATCGTAGAGTCAGCAACGGTTTCCTGTTTGGAACTCTTCCGACACACCGCCCCTCCATTGAGGGTAAAGATATAACCCGACATGGATTTGGAGTCATCCTTGTCACTCTGGAAGCTGGAGTCAGAAAAGGCCTCCATCTGGAGGTCTTTTCTGTCGTAAACCAAAAACATATCCTTAGCCCTTCTCAGGTACTTCAGAATGTTCTTTACCGCTATCCAGTGCTTCTCCCCAGGGTTTGACTGATACCGGCTTACCACACTCAGTGCATAAGCTATATATGGTCTGGTACACAACATCGCATACATTATAGAGCCTACCGCAGAGGCGTAGGGTATAATAGACATGCTATCTCTTTCCAAATCAGTCTTGGGAGACATCTCTTTGGAGAGGGTGATCCCGTGACAAGCCGGTAAATTACCGCGCTTGGAATCTTCCATACTGAATCTTTTCAGTATGGTGTCGATGTACCTGGACTGTGAAAGTCCTAATATCCTCTTGGACCTATCACGATGGATCCGGATCCCCAGAATGTAAGAGGCATCACCCAGGTCTTTCATGGAGAACTCGTGTGACAAGAACCCTTTGACAGATTGTAGCATAGGAATATCATTTCCTATCAAGAGAATGCCATCCACGTATAAAATGAGGAATACGATAGTTCGTGCTACAATTTTACTATAAATGCATGGTTCATCTGGATTTTTGATAAAGCCAAATTCTTTGACCGTCTCATCAAAACAGATGTTCTAACTCCGCGATGCCCTGCTTCAGTCCACAAATGGACTTAAGCAACTTGCACACCTTCCCGCTGCTCCCACTCTGAATGAAACCCTCTGGCTGGTCCATATAGACACACTCCTCTAAATTTCCATTTAGAAAAGCGGTCTTTACGTCCATCTGCCAAATCTCATAATCGTGGAAGGCAGCAATGGCAAGAAGGATCCGAATGGATTTGAGCATAACCACTGGAGAAAAGGTTTCGTCATAGTCCAAACCAGGTCTTTGACGAAAACCTTTTGCAACAAGTCTAGCCTTATAGGTCTCAACCTGTCCATCTACACCAATTTTCCTTTTGAAGATCCATTTGAAGCCTACGGGTTTTACCCCTTCTGGAGCAACGTCCAAAGTCCATACTTTGTTGGTGTACATGGACTCCATTTCGGTCCGCATTGCATCCAGCCATTTTACCGAGTCAGTGCTCTGAATGTGAATGGCCTGCTGGAAGCTAGTCGGCTCATCATTATCAATGATGCAATCCTCTCTATCCCCGTCTATGAGAAAACCGTAGTATCTCTCGGGCGGATGAGACTTCCTACTACTCCTGCGGAGCGGCGCAGGAATGTCCTGTTCTTTCGAACCTTCTGGTTCTACTAAGCTTTCAGTAATAGCTTGTGGTTCTGGAATTTCTTCCAGTTCTATTGCTCTCCCACTTATCTGATTTTCCAAAAATTCAGTTTCCAAGAAGCAGACATGACGAGAAACAAAAACCTTCTGTTCCTCTGCGTAATAGAAGAAATTTCTCTTGGAGTTCTTTGGATATCCCACAAACTTGCACTGTACTGAGCGTGCCTCGAGTTTGTCCGCATGCTGCTTTTTAACAAAAGCTGGACATCCCCATGTCTTAATGTGTTTAAGATAGGGTTTCTTCCCACTCCACATTTGATATGGTGTGGTAGGCACTGTCTTAGTTGGAACTCGGTTCAAAAGATATGCAACTGATTCTAGTGCATATCCCCAGAATGATCGCGGCAACTCAGCGTTACTCATCAAGGAACGTACCATATCCAATAGGGTTCGGTTCCGTTTCTCCGATACACCATTATGTTGTGGGGTGTATGGAGGAGTAAGTTGAAAGAGAATTCCATTCTCTTTTAGGTAACCCAGGAACTCGGCACTCAAGTATTCACCACCTTGATCAGATCTTAGTGTCTTGATACTTTTGCCTGTTTGTTTTTCTACTTCATTCTTGTATTCCTGGAATTTTTCAAAGGCTTCAGATTTATGCTTCATTAAGAAGACATGTCCATACCTCGAAAAATCATCCGTGAAAGTAATTAAGTAAGAATAACCACTTCGCGCATGTGTAGACATTGGACCGCATACATCGCTGTGTACGAGTCCCAAGAGCTCGCTCGCTCTTACTCCGTGTCCAGTGAACGGAGTCTTTGTCGTCTTTCCTTTGAGACATGATTGACAAGTTGCATATGATTGATATTCGAACGGATCCAAATATCCTTCTTTATGCAACTTAGTTAACCTTGTCTCATTTATGTGACCCAATCTACAATGCCATAAGAAAGCATGATTTATTTCTGGAGACTTTCTTTTGTGTGTATTCTGGACATTGAAAATCTGTGGTTGGTTCAATACGTATATACCGCTGCTTAATGTACCCGACCCAATCAGAACATGATTAAGGTGAATGTTTACAACATCGCTTACAAATGCAAAATCATAACCTTCTTTAGACATTAAAGATACAAATATGATATTACAAGTTGCACTGGGTACAAAATAACAGTCAAGCAAAACCAAAACATGTCTATCTGACAATCCCAAGTGATAGTCCCCTACGGACTCAGCATCCATGCCAGCTCCGTTTGCAACTCTGAGGGTCATATCACCTGCCTTCAAAACCCTACGCTTTCTCAGTGCCTGCAAAGAATTAAAGATATGAGATCCTGATCCGGTATCCAATACCCAGGAAGTAGAGTTTATTGATAGACAGTTTTCAATAACATACACACCTGAAGCCGAAGCCACAACTTGCTTCAGGTCCTGGTTCTTGGCCTTCCAAGCCCTGCAATCATTCTTCCAGTGTCCTTTCTTATGACAATAAAAGCACTCTTCCTTCCCCACAAGCTGTCCCGCAACCTTTGCTACTTTTGCCTTTCCCTTGGCCCCCACTTTACTAACATCGCCCCTTGGTTTGGTGGGGGTCTTCTTCTTCTTTCCCTTGGCTTTCGCCTTGGACCTAGAAGAGGAAGGTCCTCCAACAGACAAAGTGGATGTTTCCCTTACTTTCTATAGGGTGCCCTCTGCACTCCTCAACATGTTGAGGAGTTCCGGAAGTTCAACTTCCTTTCCTTGCAAGTTAAAGTTCAGGATAAACTGGGCGTAAGTGGAAGGAAGGGACTGGAGAATCAAGTCAGTATAGAGCTCATTCTCTAACGTGGTCCCAAGGTACGCTAGTGTAAGTCCACGTTGCGACCCCCGGTTCTTACGGGGAGGCGGAAACGGTATAAAATCAAAATTTTATCGCAAGAGGCAACATGGACTAAACTTATGGTCGGGATCGTTACCTAAACTAAAACTAGCAAACTAAGCTAAAGATGTTTAGCTACTCGGATGAAGATGGTTATACCTAAACTTGAACTCCTTCTCTTCAAGCTCCGGTGGTGGTCCGATGGCTCCTTCTCGTCGTCTCCGTACGCCGAAGATAGATCCACTTGAAAGCTCCAACCTTTAGCTCCTTCTTCGGTCTTTGAAGAAAACTAGTTCACTTGGTTTGCCAAACCTAGTGAACTAGGATGAGTAGAGAGGAAAATAGAATGGGATTTTATCTATGGTTCTTGATTCTCAACTCATGAGACAAGAGAACCATAGATCAAGAGAGGGAGCAAGAGGTTGAGGGTGAGAGCAAGGGGAGAGCTCAAGAACAAGAGAGAGAATGAGCAAGAAAGAATGAGGCTCCCTTTTCTCTCTCACCCTCTCATAATCCAAAGTGATCATAACTCATCATATCAAAAAAGTCTTTTGGTGATGGTTAGAAGCAACCATAAGGTTATCATATCATGCACTCATTTTACTCAAAAAGCAAGCAAGAAAAAAGTCTTTGGCATGAAATGATAACCATGGTTATCATGATGGTCAACTAGTCAAGCCTAGTCAACCGGTCAACAAGTCAACAAAAGTCAACAAGTCACCAAAGTCAACAAGTCAACAAAAGTCAACAAGTCAACAACCATATCACCATAATACTTAATTAATATAATAGTTAATCACATATCATATTCTCATTAGGGTTGAGCAAAAAGTCAAAAGTCAACGGTCAACTGTCAACAACCCTAATGAGAATCCACTACCTCTGCCTCCCTGTCAACTGTGCATACACACCCGCATCCGCGTTCCGAGGAACACGAATGCAAACTGGATAAATCCAATCCCATAAGGTACACTAGGATCTGGCTTAAACCAAAGCCCGCTAGTGTAAACTGTCCGGACACTGTACGTGCACAAGTGCACGGATGTGACCGAACCCTGTCGCAAAAACCATGCGACCTGTCGCAATACCATGCGACCTCTACTCTTTTGCCTAAAGGCGAAAAGCTTTCTGTGTGGGACTCTAAAGACTCGACACTACGCTGGCAGTGGGTTTAACCACAGACCGCAAGCGGCACTAGCTGTGCGTAACGGTCCCCAGGTAATGCCGACAAGAAGACCGACGAGGCGAAACCCATCTGAACTCCTACTGAGCCTGAGTGTGACATTCTCCATACAGTCCGATCTGTTCGTCTGATACATCGCATGGCGGGCCTAGGGGGCGGTAAACGTCAGTCCCCCAATAGCGGTACAAGTCGTGCCGGAGTGAAGCCCAATACACCCTGAGATAACACTGGAAACCTACCAGTATATCTCGTTTGCCCTGGCCAGGGACTACTCGTGTAATGGCTCTCCTAGACACAGCGCGATGTCAACCCCCAATACCGGGAGAGACGAATCCTGTCTAACCGTCACTGCCTCCAAGTGCTTCGGGACTGCACCCAACCACCACCTGTTTGCACGACTCCTTTGAGCCGTGGTAGGGTAGTGATCAAAGTACAGTGGGAACACACTCGAGGCGGAGTGACAGTGTCAAGTCAGCGGACTAAGCTGTACTCATGTCACCTGGGAACTGATAACTGACGATAGGTATAATACCAACTAGTCAGTTCCCGACGAGTCCTGTCCAGTGTACCCGTAACCTAACGAGCACCCGCATACTATCTCAAGTACGACGTACTGACGGCTGTGGGACAGACCGTCTCCCACACTGGGATGAGAAGCGCATGCGCTGGTCTACTCCGGAGTATCGATGCCCTGTCTCGATAGTCCTGCGACCAGGGACCTGAATAAGGATGTGCTTATAGATTACCCAGCCCCCACTAGTGTGACTGCCATCACAACGCTGGTAATCAAGCAAAGATCCTAAGGGCTCCACTAATGCGTATAAGTGATATACTGAAATAAACACAAGTACACATTGAAGTAGAAACAAACCAAGTAGCATACTACTATTTTGAGCAAGATTGTATATACAAGGTGAATATCCCAAGCATCCATTAAGTAATATACAAACTAGTATGATACAGTAATGGCCTCTAGGGCATATACACTAACAATCTCCCACTTGCACTAAGGCCACGTACTGGCGTATCGAAGACCTATCATCTCGATCAGCCGCTCGAACTGAGTCTGGGGCAGGGCCTTGGTGAATGGATCAGCAGTGTTATCTTCTGAAGCGACTCTCCGAACCTCGATCTCCTGGCGATCTACGATCTCCCTGATCAGGTGATACCGCCTTAAGATGTGCCTGGATCTCTGATGGGACCTGGGTTCCTTCGCCAATGCTATAGCCCCGTTGTTGTCGCAATACAGAGGTATTGGATCAACAATGGACGGAACCACCTGAAGTTCTTTCAAGAACTTCCTCATCCAGACAGCTTCTTTTGCGGCATCAGATGCAGCGATATATTCCGCTTCCATCGTCGAGTCTGCAACGGTTTCTTGTTTGGAACTCTTCCAACACACCGCCCCTCCATTGAGGGTAAAGACAAAACCCGACATGGACTTGGAATCATCCTTGTCACTCTGGAAGCTGGAGTCAGCAAAGGCCTCGATCTGGAGGTCTTTTCCGCCATACACCAAGAACATCTCCTTAGTCCTTCTCAGGTACTTGAGAATGTTCTTTACCGCTATCCAGTGTTTCTCCCCAGGGTTTGACTGATACCGGCTTACCACACTCAGTGCATAAGCTACATCCGGTCTGGTACACAACATCGCATACATTATAGAGCCTACCGCAGAAGCGTAGGGTATAATAGACATGCGATCCCTCTCCAAATCAGTCTTGGGAGACATCTCTTTAGAGAGGGTGATCCCGTGACAAGCCGGTAGGTTACCGCGCTTGGAATCTTCCATACTGAATCTTTTCAGTACGGTGTCGATGTACCTGGACTGTGAAAGTCCCAACATCCTTTTAGATCTATCACGATAGATCTGGATCCCCAGAATGTAGTTGGCATCGCCCAGGTCCTTCATGGAGAACCTCTGTGACAAGAATCCTTTGACTGACTGTAGCATAGGAATATCATTTCCTATTAGGAGAATGTCATCGACGTACAAGACGAGGAATACCACATTTCTCCCTACAATCTTACTGTAAATGCATGGTTCATCTGGGTTTTTGACAAAGTCGAATTCTTTGACAGTATCATCAAAGCAGATGTTCCAACTCCGCGATGCCTGCTTAAGTCCATAGATGGACTTGAGCAACTTGCACACTTTACCGCTGCTCCCACTCTGATTGAATCCCTCTGGCTGATCCATATAGACGCACTCTTCTAAATTTCCATTTAGGAAAGCCGTCTTAACGTCCATCTGCCAGATCTCATAATCGTGGAAGGCAGCAATGGCAAGAAGGATCCGAATGGATTTAAGCATGGCTACCGGAGAAAAAGTCTCGTCATAGTCCAAACCAGGTCTTTGACGAAAACCCTTTGCAACGAGCCTAGCCTTATAGGTTTCAACCTGCCCATCTACACCAATCTTCTTTCTGAAGATCCATTTGCAGCCTACGGGTTTTACCCCTTCTGGAGCAAAGTCCAAAGTCCAAACTTTGTTGGTGTACATGGACTCCATCTCGGTCCGCATTGCATCCAGCCATTTTACCGAGTCACCGCTCTGAATGGCTTGCTGGAAGCTAGTAGGCTCATCATAATCTATGATGCAATCCTCTCTATCCCCGTCTATGAGAAAACCGTAGTATCTCTCGGGCGGATGAGACTGCCTACTACTCCTGCGGAGCGGCGTAGGAATGTCCGGTTCCCCTGAACCTTCTGGTTCTACTAAGGTTTCAGTAATAGCTTGTGGTTCTGGAATTTTTTCCAGTTCTATTGCGCTCCCACTTATCTGATTTTCTAAAAACTCAGTTTCCATGAAGCGGGCATGACGAGAAACAAGGACTTTTTGCTCCTCTGCGTAATAGAAAAGATACCCCTTGGAGTTCTTTGGGTATCCCACAAACTTGCACTGTACTGAGCGTGCCTCGAGCTTGTCCGCATGCTGCTTTTTTACAAAAGCCGGACATCCCCATGTCTTAAAGGATTTAAGACAGGGTTTCTTCCCACTCCACATCTGGTATGGTGTGGTAGGCACTGTCTTAGTAGGAACTTGGTTCGAGAGATGTGCAGCTGTTTCCAGTGCATAACCCCAGAAAGATCGCGGTAACTCAGCCTTACTCATCATGGAACGAACCATATCTAGTAGGGTTCGATTCCTTCTTTCCGATACACCATTGTGTTGTGGTGTGTATGGAGGAGTATGCTGAGAGAGAATTCCATTCTCTTTTAAGTAGTCCAGAAACTCGGCACTCAAGTATTCACCACCTCGATCCGATCTTAGGATCTTGATACTTTTGCCTGTTTGTTTTTCTACTTCATTCTTATATTCTTGAAATTTCTCAAAGGCCTCGGATTTGTGCTTCATTAAGAAGACATGTCCAAACCTAGAGAAATCATCTGTGAAAGTAATGAAGTATGAATAACCGCTTCGCGCATGTGTAGACATTGGACCACACACGTCACTGTGTATAAGTCCCAAGAGCTCGCTCGCTCTTACTCCGTGTCCAGTGAACGGAGTCTTTGTCATCTTTCCCATGAGACAAGATTCACAAGTGGCATAAGACTGGTACTCGAACGGATCCAAGTATCCTTCTTTATGTAACTTAGTCAACCGTGTCTCATTGATGTGACCCAGTCTACAATGCCATAAGAAAGCCTGATTGAATTCTGGAGACTTTCTTTTAAGTGTGTTCTGGACACTGAATATCTGAGCTTGATTCAATACGTATATACCGTTATTTAATGTACCTGACCCAATCAGTGCTTGATTTAGGTGGATGTTTACTACATCGCTTACAAAAGCAAAATCATATCCTTCCTTAGAAAGTAAGGATACAGATATGATATTGCAAGTCGCACCTGGTACATACAAACAGTCACGCAGAATCAATATCTGCCCAGTTGTCAGTCCTAGGTGATATTCCCCTACGGATACAGCATCCATGCTCATTCCGTTAGCAACCCTGAGAGTCATATCACCTTTCCTGATAACCCTACGGTTTCTCAGACCCTGTAACGAATTACAGATGTGAGATCCTGATCCGGTATCCAATACCCAGGAAGTAGGGTTAACTGACAAACAGTTCTCAATTACAAACACACTCGAAGCCGAAGCCACAACATGCTTCGAATTCTGGCTACTGGCTTTACAAGCCCTGCAATCTCTCTGCCATAGTTCATTCCCGTTACAATAGGAACGTCCCTCTTTAATCATATCCAGTCCCGAAACTTTTGCCCTTGTTTTTCCTTTTTCTTCCCTGGTTTCTTTCAGGGTATAAGCAGAGGGCAGGGACTGTAGAATTAGGTCAGTACTTGACCCATTCTCCAACGTGGTCTCCAGGTCCTTGAGCTTAAAATAGCTGGTCTCTGTAAGGACGTTGCCCCCTACAGATGACCCGACAGCCAACCTCGCTTGAAGCAATTCGTTCGAGGTCTCATATCTTGCGATACGAGATTGCTCTCCATATAAAACTTTGTTATGGAGGAAGATAGAAACTGAGTCCATCTTCTCGTGCTGCCTCTGGTTTGCACCATTAACTGAGGCTAACACGAGGCACTTGGCTTTCGCACATTCCTTTTCCGGTGTCCTGCGGATGTGAACATCCGTGACAGGGGAAACTGGACCTGAGACAGCAGGGATTTGATTAGTTAAGAGGTGTCCCAGCTTGTCATGGGCAATGGACATCTGGACAGACCTTTGCCAGTCATAACAGTTAGGTTCAGTCATATTTTTATCTAGATGTAACCTAGGTGCGGTCACAGGGTCGCTGCAATTAAGAGAGAGAAGAAGAAACACTCAGCATGATGCTCTTGCAAGTTTAGAGTGGTTTTTAGTTTGTCTAAACAGGATGGCTCCCACTGTTTCTCGAATCCCTCCTCAAACCATAAAGGAAGAATTAGTCGGGATCAATCCCACTGCACAATACTTGCTTAACCGTTCAGCCAGGCCGGTGTCGGTACTTCGAGGGAGGTTTTCCAACGCTTTCGCGAAGTTCCTTAATTAAAGAACCTCTTTTCCCTGGGGGCGTAGCCCCGCTAACACCTTTCTAGGCACCTACTAGGTTTATAGCATTGATCGTTTAGTGAGAAATTTTCCGAGGAGTAGCATATACTCACAGTAGGATCGGGATCCAAATATCATCGCGTGAAGAAACTGAAGGAATCCTACCAGAATCATCACACTCCAAATGGTATGCAAATCTAGCAAGTTTCAGTACTTATGAAACTCCCGATGTATATTTTTGCCCCATGCTCTTATGACCTTGACTAAGGCCAACAAATCATAAGTCACATGTCAAGTTCTACCCGTCGTTGTCCAGGTTAATTTGAATCCACCCGTATATACCCTTGACTAAGGCCAACAAGGTAATACGACTGTCCCAAACCAACGCATTCTATCTATGCAACATATGAATACCCACCAGCTACCAAACACTGTGCCTTGACTAAGGCCAACAAACACAGCTTGAATACTGTTGAATATTCATATGAAACGACGGAGGGCTACGAATGGTTTTGGCGAAACCGTGAACGTAGTGAACTTGATTTAGTCGATGGAACGAGATAGCTTTTAAATGGAGTGGCTCAAACTCCGCATTTTAAAAGTTTGTTTTGAAAAGAACCGAGTGGTTTTTCGAAAATGTTCCAACGACTTATACTTGGTTTATTTTCTTGCATTAGTTCTTTTAATGCATGTTTTGCTTGCATTAGTTCTTTTAATGCGTGATATTCTTGCATTAGTTCTTTTAATGCGTCCCATCATTTAATCCTACCATTGCAGAAAACAACCAAAATATGACGTACGCTTATGCCATTCGCATTCGCCACTGGGCCCCGTCATTACCCGTTAGGTTACTTAACTAACGACAGAGCGGGGGCTGGGCTAGCGCGTCTGTAAAACATAAGCAACGCCTAAATAGTAAGCAATGATAAACATTTCAGATCACAGATAAATACATTGGATATACTAGTAATCTGTAATTTGTACGAGCCTGTAACAAAAACAGATAACACGGTCGCGGTGAATAGCCAAAACCCCACCCAAGACCCCTACGGGTACGGCAAACTACCCGCCAAGTACCCGAAGCGTAGCAACCTCCCTCATCTCCATGAGTAGGCCACTCGACACTTCGGCATACCCGGTAGTTTGTGCACCCCTCCACGGGTCTATCCTAGGAGCAAAAACAGTAAAAAGAAATTATACAATGACGGCTACAACCCCGACCCGGTTGTGCGGCCAAACAAATAATTATTACATCAATTTACAAATTTACATGAATTGCAAGAAAAGTAAACTCTCGTCTCACAACCCCCGGCTATTCACCCGCGACAATCCAACATATTTATATACACATTCCAGCACATTACAGATCATGTATAACCCCGACTAATCGACTTATAGCGATTAGCCGACGTTCAATACATGCAAACATCACAGATATAACCATCATAGTCAAAGTGCAATGAAGTTCGGAAAAAATACGGAATTATAGGACCCCAAAAGGAAATTTCTTTTCTGTAAAATCTGGGCACATATAATATATCTCAAAAATCCCAAAACCAACACAGACACACACTGCACGAAAAACGATGCACTTAAGACAACAAACCGCGGCGCTTCCGCGGCGGCCAAGAAGGGTCACGCGGCGGAAGCGCGGCGGTTTAGACGAATTGGTGAATCGTTTTTCATGGGTGTTCTAACAAAACCCTGAGACGAATTTAGGAGTATGAAGTTTTTCATTTTGACCAGAAAAAAATTCAACAGAAACTCAGTTTTTGTAGTTTTCCGGTTTTGTGATTTTTTCGGTTCCGAACTTCGTTACACTTTACTACCTAGCTAGTTTAAGTTTAGTTAGTCTCTGATACCACTGTAAGTCCACGTTGCGACCCCCGGTTCTTACGGGGAGGCGGAAACGGTATAAAATCAAAATTTTATCGCAAGAGGCAACATGGACTAAACTTATGGTCGGGATCGTTACCTAAACTAAAACTAGCAAACTAAGCTAAAGATGTTTAGCTACTCGGATGAAGATGGTTATACCTAAACTTGAACTCCTTCTCTTCAAGCTCCGGTGGTGGTCCGATGGCTCCTTCTCGTCGTCTCCGTACGCCGAAGATAGATCCACTTGAAAGCTCCAACCTTTAGCTCCTTCTTCGGTCTTTGAAGAAAACTAGTTCACTTGGTTTGCCAAACCTAGTGAACTAGGATGAGTAGAGAGGAAAATAGAATGGGATTTTATCTATGGTTCTTGATTCTCAACTCATGAGACAAGAGAACCATAGATCAAGAGAGGGAGCAAGAGGTTGAGGGTGAGAGCAAGGGGAGAGCTCAAGAACAAGAGAGAGAATGAGCAAGAAAGAATGAGGCTCCCTTTTCTCTCTCACCCTCTCATAATCCAAAGTGATCATAACTCATCATATCAAAAAAGTCTTTTGGTGATGGTTAGAAGCAACCATAAGGTTATCATATCATGCACTCATTTTACTCAAAAAGCAAGCAAGAAAAAAGTCTTTGGCATGAAATGATAACCATGGTTATCATGATGGTCAACTAGTCAAGCCTAGTCAACCGGTCAACAAGTCAACAAAAGTCAACAAGTCACCAAAGTCAACAAGTCAACAAAAGTCAACAAGTCAACAACCATATCACCATAATACTTAATTAATATAATAGTTAATCACATATCATATTCTCATTAGGGTTGAGCAAAAAGTCAAAAGTCAACGGTCAACTGTCAACAACCCTAATGAGAATCCACTACCTCTGCCTCCCTGTCAACTGTGCATACACACCCGCATCCGCGTTCCGAGGAACACGAATGCAAACTGGATAAATCCAATCCCATAAGGTACACTAGGATCTGGCTTAAACCAAAGCCCGCTAGTGTAAACTGTCCGGACACTGTACGTGCACAAGTGCACGGATGTGACCGAACCCTGTCGCAAAAACCATGCGACCTGTCGCAATACCATGCGACCTCTACTCTTTTGCCTAAAGGCGAAAAGCTTTCTGTGTGGGACTCTAAAGACTCGACACTACGCTGGCAGTGGGTTTAACCACAGACCGCAAGCGGCACTAGCTGTGCGTAACGGTCCCCAGGTAATGCCGACAAGAAGATCGACGAGGCGAAACCCATCTGAACTCCTACTGAGCCTGAGTGTGACATTCTCCATACAGTCCGGTCTGTTCGTCTGATACATCGCATGGCGGGCCTAGGGGGCGGTAAACGTCAGTCCCCCAATAGCGGTACAAGTCGTGCCGGAGTGAAGCCCAATACACCCTGAGATAACACTGGAAACCTACCAGTATATCTCGTTTGCCCTGGCCAGGGACTACTCGTGTAATGGCTCTCCTAGACACAGCGCGATGTCAACCCCCAATACCGGGAGAGACGAATCCTGTCTAACCGTCACTGCCTCCAAGTGCTTCGGGACTGCACCCAACCACCACCTGTTTGCACGACTCCTTTGAGCCGTGGTAGGGTAGTGATCAAAGTACAGTGGGAACACACTCGAGGCGGAGTGACAGTGTCAAGTCAGCGGACTAAGCTGTACTCATGTCACCTGGGAACTGATAACTGACGATAGGTATAATACCAACTAGTCAGTTCCCGACGAGTCCTGTCCAGTGTACCCGTAACCTAACGAGCACCCGCATACTATCTCAAGTACGACGTACTGACGGCTGTGGGACAGACCGTCTCCCACACTGGGATGAGAAGCGCATGCGCTGGTCTACTCCGGAGTATCGATGCCCTGTCTCGATAGTCCTGCGACCAGGGACCTGAATAAGGATGTGCTTATAGATTACCCAGCCCCCACTAGTGTGACTGCCATCACAACGCTGGTAATCAAGCAAAGATCCTAAGGGCTCCACTAATGCGTATAAGTGATATACTGAAATAAACACAAGTACACATTGAAGTAGAAACAAACCAAGTAGCATACTACTATTTTGAGCAAGATTGTATATACAAGGTGAATATCCCAAGCATCCATTAAGTAATATACAAACTAGTATGATACAGTAATGGCCTCTAGGGCATATACACTAACAGCTAGCTCTTCAATGTAGCCAATCATCTTATGCACGTGTTCCGCTACAGATGATCCGACGGCCAATCTCGCCGAAAACAACTTTTTCGAGACTTCGTATCTGGCGATACGGGATTGCTCTCCATATAGTTCCTTAGTATGGAGAAATATGGATTCAAGGTCCATATTCTTGTGTCTCCTCTGATGTTCATTGTCCATAGAGGCAAGCACGAGGCACTTGGCCTTCGCGCAGTCAATCTCCCAGGTCTTACGGATTTCCTTATCCGCGACGCTGGATTGAGGACCTGGGACAGGGGGAGCTTTGGTGGTAAGAAGATACCCCAACTTGTCATAAGTGATTTCCATTTTGACATTCCTGAGCCAATCTTTATAGTTTGGCCCTGTCAGTATATTTTTATCTAGTAGTAACTTAAGGCCGGTCATGATGTTTGGTCGCTGCAATTAGGAGAGAGAGAAGAAACACTTTAGCATGATGCTCTTGCAAGTTTAGAGTGGTTTTTAGTTTGTCTAAACAGGATGGCTCCCACTGTTTCTCGAATCCTTCCTCAAACCATAAAAGAAGAATTAGTCGGGATCAATCTCACCGTACAATACTTGCTTAACCGTTCAGCCAGGCCATTGTTGGTACTTCGTGGGAGGTTTTACGACGCTTTCACGAAGTTTCTTAATTAAATAACCTCTTTTCCCTATGGGTGTAGCCCCGCTAACACCTTTCTAGACATCAACTTGGTTTATAGCATTGATCGTTAAGTGAGAAAGTTTCCCGAGGAGTAGCATATACTCACAGTAGGATCGGGATCCAAATATCATCGTGTGATAAAGTTGAAGGAATCCTACCAAAATCATCACACTCCAAATAGTATGCAGCACTAGCAAGTTTCAGTTTCTTTAGAAACTCCCGATGTGGATTTTTGCCCCATGCTCTTATGACCTTGACTTTGGCCAACAAAGCATAAGTCACATGTCAAGTTCTATCCGTCATTTTTCAGGTTAATTTGATCCCACCCATACATACCCTTGACTTTGGCCAACAAGGCAGTACGACTGTCCCAAACCAACGCATCTATCTATACTCCATATGAATATCCAATAGCTACCAATCACTGTGCCTTGACTTTGGCCAACAAACACAGCTTGAATACTATTGACTATCCATATGAAATGACGGAGGGTTACGAATGGTTTTGGCGAAACCGTGAACGTAGTGAACTTGATATAATTGAAGGAACGTGATAGCTTTTAAAAGGAGTGGTTTAAGCTCCGCGTTTTAAAAGTTTTCTGTTTTGAAAAGAAACCGAGTGGTTTTGAAATTGTTCCAACGATTTAACTTTGGTTTATTTTCTTGCACTAATTTAATGCGTCCCATCAATTAATCCTACCATTGCAGAAAACAACGAAAATATGACGTACGCTTATGCCATCCGCATTCGCCATGGGCCCCGTCATCACCCGTTAGGTTACTTAACTAACGAAAGAGCGGGGGATGGACTAGCGCGGATGCAAAACATAAGCAACGCCTACTAGATATCATATATAGATATATACATTCGTCAGATGCAATGATAGCCATTCCAGATCACAGATGAACACATTGGATATGCTAAGAATCCGCGTTTCGTTCGAGCCTGCAACGAAAGACGAATTACACGGTCGCGATGAATAGCCATACCCCACCCTAGACCCCATTCGGGTGCAGCAAACTACCCGCTAAGTACCCGAAGTGAAGCAACCTTCCTCAACAACGTGAGTAGGCCACTCGGCACTTCAAAGTACCCGGTAGTTTGTGCACCGCACCTTGGGTCTATCCTAGGAGCAAAAACAGTAAAAGAAATAATATACAATGGCGGCTACAATCTTATCCCGGATGTGCGGCCATAAAAATAATATTATATCAATTTACATATTATATCAAATGAAAGATAAAGAAACTCTCATCTCACAAACCCCGGCTATTCATCCATGACAATCCAACAAGTTCATATACACAATCTAACATTACAGATCACAGATATGCACAACCCCCACTAATCGACGTATAGCGATTAGTTGACGTTCAGTGCATATATCACATTACAGATATAACCAATTAGCAAAAGTTTGTAGAACTTCGATCAAAATACCAATTTGTAACTACCCCAAACACAACATAGTTCTCTGGATAATCTGGGCAGAAACAAAATATCTTAAAAATCCCAAAACATCATACTGAACAAACTGCAGGAAATCCGAGTCGCGGCCGAGTCAACTCGGCCGCGGAACCGCAGCGAAACGCTTGGTTTCGCCGCGCTTCCGCGGCGCTTTGACCGAGTCGTGGGCTCGTTTTTCTTGGCTGTTCCTAAAATACCCTGCACGGATTTTTAAGGTGTGTGGAAATATTTTTAGGGCTGTTTTTAAAATCGGCAGAAAGTATAGGAAATGATGTTTTTTGCGATTTTTTTCGGATCGAAGTTCTAAACACTTTGCTAACATGCTAGTTGTTGTTTAGCTAAGCTCTGATACCACTGTAAGTCCACGTTACCCACCCCGGTGTTTACGGAGAGGCGGAATAGGTAAAAAACGATTTTTTATTAGTTGTATGTATGCCCTAGAGGCCAGTATTGTACAGATGATATATATTATATTGGATGCTTGGACATATATAGAGATGACTTTCTTGCTCGATATGATAGTATGCTATCTGGTTGCTCTTTATCTTAACATGTATACTAGTCTCTTTAAACTGTCTTATAGTTACATGTTGGTAAAGCCCTTAGGATGTGTGCTTGATTACCTGGACTATGATGCAGATCATACTAGTGGGGACATGGTAGTCCATAAGTACATCCTTCAAGGTCTCTAGTCGTGGGTGTATCGAGACAGGGCATCGATATACCAGTGTAGACTAGCGTATACGCTTCTCGACTCATGAGATGGGCAATGGATGATCCTATATCCATTGGTGTTTGACATCAGAGATGGTATACGGGTGCTCAGTGGAGACTGGGAACACTGGATGGACTCGCCGAGAACTCCCAGATGGTATTATACCTCACGTCAGATGGCAGTTCTCAGGTGACACTTGTACAGGTTAGTCTGTAGACCCGAGATCGTCATAGAGTCTTGTGTGATTCCCACTGTGCTTTGATCTCCACCTTACCACGTCCATGAGGGCGTGCAAAGCGGTGGTTTTTGTTGGAGATAGTGCCCTCAGAGTCAATTATTGGATCACAGGCACGTGATTGCAATGATTGAGGGAGGACCTATCCCGGTAAGACAGTCTTACTCGAGATGATAGTATGCTATCTGGTTTACCTTTATCATCGTGTACTGCTTTAGGTGACCTGACAAGTCACTATTGCACGTTGATAGAGCCCCTAGGATTTTTGCTTGACTGCCAGCAGTATGAGGGCGATCATATAAGTGAGAGCTGGAGTCTATAAGCACATCCTTAAAAGGTCCCTAGTCGTGGGAGTTTCGAGACAGGGCATCGATTCTCCAGAGTAGACTAGTGTATACAGTCGAGACCCCGACGAGGGGCGGTGGCCGGTCTCACAAGCCACTGGTGTCAGTTGGTTCACCTAAGATGTATACAGGTGCTCATTGGGTTATGAGTACACCGGACAGGACTCGCCGGGAACCTGCTAGTTGGTCTTATACCTGACGTCAGATAGCAGTTCCCTGGTGACATGTGTACAGGTTAGTTCATTGACCTGGGGATCGTCATTTGTCTCGTGTGAGTTCCCACTGTGCTTTGATTACTACTCTACCACGGCTCAAAGGAGTCGTGCAAACAGGTTTTAGTTGGGTACAGTCCCGAGCCACATGGAGGCAGTGAGCGGATCTTCGGGGGTTCGTCTCTCCCGGTATTGGGGGTGAGGTCGCGCTGTGTCTAGGAGAGCCATTACACGAAGTCCTTGGCCAAGGCAGGAGATTTACTGGTAGGTATTCCAGTAGTATCTCAGGGTGTTCTGGGCTACACTCCGACACGACTTGTACCGCTTTTGGGGGTCTGACTTTTACCCACCCCCTAGGCCCGCCATGCGATGCTCATAGACGAACGGACCGGACTGTACGGATATTGTCACTGACAGGCTCAGTAGGGTGTCAGGATGAGTTCGCTCATCGACGTCCCTTTTGGTCAATAGCTGGTGGCCCGTTACGTATTGGCTTATACCTCTGACGTGCTTGTGGTTAAATCCACAGCCATTGTATTGACGAGTCTTTAGAGTCCACCACACTTTCAGTTACTCAAGCTTTCGGGCGAAACGCTGTAGAGGCCGTATGGAGATATGGCAGGGTCCGATCAGATACGTGCGGTATTGCACGGATCAGGATCGGACGGTTAGTACTAGAGGCCGTATAGATATATGGCAGGGTTCGATCAGATACGTGCGGTATTGCACGGATCAGGATCGAACGGATATTACTAGCCGGCTTTGGTTTAAGTCGGATCCTAGTTTAGTACAGTGTAGATTTTGTCTCTTTGCATTTGTATCCGGACGGAATACAGATGCGGGTGTGTATGCACAGTATCGGGGTTTTCCTGTAATTTATTACGGGACCAGTTTTCTGGAGTTGCCAGTTTGCATTCCGTTCCGGCCGGTTTTCCTTTGTTCTTTCCCGGCCGGACTTTTCCGATGGAAGGGGTTATTTGCAAGTTTGCAAATAACATTTTGTGGAGGGTTTATTTGTGAGATGAGAGATTATGATGGTATCTTTTCTTTTCCACCATCACTTGCATTAATTGTGATTTGAATGGGTATGGGTTGATTAAGGTGTAAGCATGGTTGATGTTTGGATGTGGTCACCTCTTTTCTTCTCCTACCATCACCTCCCTTCATGGTTGATTTATCCCTCCACCATTCTCACATTGGTAAAGGCCGGCCACAATTTTGGAGAGGGGAGAAAAATGAGAGGGTTTCATTTTGATGAGGATAATTTGGTTCATCTCATTTTTCTTGCTACACACATTCTAGCTCCACTTTAAAATTCCTTTCCTCCATCAAGGCAACTACAAACCCCAAATGAGACTAGCATGATCTACACCACATTCTATAGCAAATCTTGGGCACGTCGACTTGCCAGCTTCGTGCCCGAGTTGCCTCGGTATAGAGGCGGGAGCCCGTAAAAGAAACAGGCGATGTGGTGCCCTTCTGGCAAGGAGACGACGACCGGAGTTTCCGCGAGAGATCGGGACGATGACGAGAAGACCGGAGGACTCGGATCACTCGGTATATCTCTTCCCTATCTTGTTACTTTGCTAGAACTAGTTTAATGGCCCGATCCGGGGTTTAGTGCGCGGTGGTGCCGGTTTGCTAAGTTCGCAAAATTAAAGTTTATCACCGTTTCCGCATTTGGCCGTCGGATTGACGGCCGGGGCGCCGCCGTGCACTTACAGTGGTATCAGAGCCTCGCCATTAACTTCGTCTAGCTTCGTTTGATGTGTTTTACATTTCCGATCGACCAAAATTCCAAAACTTGAATTTTTTGTTCACATCAGTTTTCTGTTGAAATTTTTTGGTCTCGAAAAATTTTTCAGGTTGTCTCAGAATGATGTGCAGGGAGTTCTAAGAACACTGGAAAAATTCGACAACACGATCCCTCCGTACGACCGCGGATCCGCGGCCATTACCACTCTGGAGGCCGCGGATCCGCCGCATGAATGAGGGATCATGTCATCATTTTTTTGCAGTGGGCTTGTGGGCTAAAAATAGGGGTTTTGGAATATTAAAATTGGGCCCAGATTTTCTGTGAGTGCTACAGTATTGCTTGGGGGCCCACTTGTTAATTTTTGATCGATCGGATATTTTAAACACATTATTTCACAGTATTTACATTATATTTGCGACCGTGAATGTCACTCGATCGGTAAATCCGGTCTAACTGCTATAGCCCGGTTAGACGGATTTGCGAACGTGACTTTCACGTTGATGTTCTGTGTTTTACTGTGATGTTGCGGATCGGTCGTGGGGGATAGCCTGGATGCAATGCTAGTACAGTTTCTGTTGTATTATGTACATTTGGTGTTGCGGGGCGAGCGTCCGACATATGGACTGCCGTCACTGCCTGTTTGTATTATTCTTTTGGGGCACGACCTGGTTGCGGTCGATGTACCCGTTGTATGTATATTTTACTTTCTGTACTAGGGTTACCCCGCGGAGGGGTGCACGGATAGCCGGGTTCTAGAGGGCAACGGGCCCGCATCTCAGGGCATTGAGACGGAGGGGCTTCAGTCTGGAATTGGCGGGCTATTCGCCGCACTCGTAGGGGGTACAGGTTGACCCAGGAGGGGTGCCCAAGTTACCGGATTCCGTGAAGTTCTGGGTGGTCCATTCACGGTGCTGAAGGGGGCTGCCTCGCTTCAGGTTTTGGCGGGTAACTTGCCGCGCCCGTAGGGGTCTAGGATTTCATTGCACAGGCTATCCACACGACCAGGAGAACGTCGGGTTTCAGTAGTGGCTCTGTGAAACCCGGGGATCCCAGATATCTGTATTGTTCTGTGATGCTGTACATTTCTGTGATGTTGCATTTTATTCACGCCTTGAGCGAAATATAATATATTGGTATATATATTAGTAGATGTTGTATATGTTTTTCATCCGCGCTAGTCCAGTCCCCGCTCTGCCGTTAGTTAGCTAACCTAACGGGTGATGACGGGACCCAGTGGCGAATGCGGATGGCATATACGTACGTCAGTATATTTTCGTTCTTTGTGGTGTGATCAATTGATGGGACTGCATTGATTCGGATCAATGCAAGTTATAACAAACCTATTCTGATGTTGTTGGAACACTTTTCAAAAAGCTGTTATTGCAAGGACGTTCACTTTTGTTTTGCATCGTGGTATTCATTTGGAATATCCTGCTCCTCAGTCGACGAGGCAAAGGCCGAGATCCCTTCACCGGGAGTGACCCCTTGGACAGAAGTTTGCGTCAGGGCATTAACTTCACTATAGCCGATTACTTTTGCTTTGCATCGTGGTGTTCATTTGGAATATCCTGCACCCCATTCTACGGGGAAAGAGCCGAGATCCCTTCACCGGGAGTGACCTCTTTAGTAAAGGTTTTTGTCACTATATTTTCTAAAAAGCTATCTGTTCCTTCAACGATATCAAGTTCATTACGTTAAAGGTTTTCGCCAGAAACCATTCGTAGCCCTCCGTCGTTTCAGACGGGTAGCACGTAGTATTCATGCTATGTTTGTTGGCCTTCGTCAAGGCATAGTGTTTGGTAGCTGCTTGTTGCCTTTCTGCAGCATAGATAGATGCGTTGGTTTGGGACAGTCGTATAGCCTTGTTGGCCTTCGTCAAGGGCTTGTGCGGGTGGGTTCAAATCAACCTAGAGAATGACTGGTAGAACTTGACATGTGACTTATGATTTGTTGGCCTTCGTCAAGGTCATAAGAGCATGGGGTAAAAATCACATCGGGAGTTTCAAAAGAACTGAAACTTGCCAGATATGCGCATACCTTCTGGAGTGTGATAACGTGAGCGGATTCCGTCACGTTATCATGCAATGATAGTTGGATCCCGATTCCCACTGATGAGTTGATTTACTCCTCGGGTGACCCCGACTAATTCTTCTATCAGGTTTGGAGGAGAATTTGAGATACAGTGGGAGGTTTCCTGATTAGATAAATTGGTAACCATTCTGATTTAGGGTAGAGTGCACGCTGAGTGTTTCTTTTCTCTCTCTCTCTGGCAGCGACCATTGACCCGACCCAAGACTATGACTCAGTGACCAAGTTGACCGAACCTTCTTAACACTGGCTTTTGGATTGTCAGAGTTGCAGACCTCATTGCCACTCCTACTTTTACCCTTTTCTCCAGGACACCCCGTATTACTACGAACGTCCACTTCCATTGGACAAAACCATCGTATGGTTAGATACGAACTCGAAGGAATTCGAGGATGGTTTCCGGTTCTGGAGAAAACGGATAAGATTATTCAGTTGTCTTTTCCCTTTTACCTTCTCTCAAGTTGTGAGTACTCCTTGGTTTAGGAGATAGTACACCTATTATGCAAATTGGATAGTCTTCTTCCAAACTTTAGGCTGGTGCCGAACAGTGTGGAACGAAGAAGACCAATTAGCCTAAACGGTGTGCAGAAGGTATTAAGATTAAGACAAAACAAGGGATTAGTAGGAGGGCAAAGTAAATTGCGACTGATATTCACGACCAAACCAAGTATTTCTTCGCCAATCCTAAATCACCTTTGTATTTCTCCAGGACACTCCGTATCACTACGAAAATCCACAGTTTATTGGATAATCCATCGTATGGTTATATACGAACTCGAAAGGAACTTGTTCCAGTTCGGGGATGGATTCTGGTCCAGGAGAAATAGGAATAAGGTTTATTCAGTTGTCTTTTATCTTCACCTTCTCTCGCATTGCGAGTGCTCCTAGGATTAGGACAGTACACCCATTATGCTTATTGGATAGTCTTCTTCCAAACCATAGGCTGGTGCCAAACGGTAGGGAAGGAAGAAAACCAATTAGCCTAAAGGGGTGTGCAGAAGGTAATGACTAAAGACATAATAAAGGGATTTGGAGAGGTGGCAAAGAACTATACGGTTACAGTCGTGAATCTGGAAGAGGCATTACTAGGAATACCAGAATACCCCATCGAAACATTTCAATGTTTCAGTTCAACTGTGTACTGTTAAAAGAAAACTGATTTCCCGATTAGACACTTGCTCCAGGGTATGTATTTACCAGATATGATTCTCACATCTGTATGGTTTTACAGATGATGAGTGGGAGAAAATTATTGGGAATTAGGTGACCATCCTCATTATATCGGGATTCTTTGTAATTGGTGATATTTGAGGAAGCCACCTGGCTTGTTTGCCGGTCGGCAAATATTTGATTTTGAATATCCGCTGTTGTGCACCAATTTCAAATTGATATATCTGTACGTCTATTTTCATAGAGTGAGATATACCTTTTGATATTATGACGATGACATTTACCTATATCAGTGGATGGTTAGGTAAGGAGCATCAAACAGCGGTGTGATTCTTCTTAACCATAAGTACAGTTTTCAACCTACGACGCACAGTGAAAGAGTTGTTAGACTCAGCGGACTTATACAGAGTATTGTATGTTGTCCAGTGTCCATTAGGACAGAGGGGTTGGTCCTCATACTATATTCTGTTTACTTTTAACTTCTCTAGTTCTTAGACATGTGTTTCGTAGAAACACAGGGTCTAAGTTTTGAGGAGTTATAGGTATTTGAATAGAGTAGAGAACCAGGTGTAGCAAGTATCGGGATTCTTCAAGGTGATCGAAGATGTAGATACTTGTGTATGGTATTCAGTTGATAGTAATGATAAAGAGAAATTGCTTCTCTTTCAGGTTACTCATAATTGGAAGCATTCCAAAGTTGAGTAACGCTGATCGGCCTCTCTCCATTTAGTTGACATGCACTGGAGACAGCTGCATGATTTGAATCTGGTTCAATTAAATCAGTGCCTCTGGTTCTATATTGGATATAGTACAGTTCATATCTTAACATTGTTAAGGTACGGGGAGTTGTCCGGCTTATGATTAAAACCAGACTCTGGATAACTCAAGGCACGTTTCTGTAATGGCTGTTTGTGGGTTGACTCAGGCTATGACGAGGGTTGACTTTCTACCATAAGAAAGATCAATAGTGATATTGTTCTTGACTCGCCACAGTTTTAATAAAAATGGATTTTTTCAAAAACAGAAGTGGGAGTATGGTAGAACTGGAAGTGATTCCAGAACCGCAAACGATTACTGAAGATTTGATAAGGAACCTAGAGATTCAATCTGATTTGACATTCCATTGGCCACTCCGCAGATAAGGTGGGTAACTTCAGGCACCCGAGAGGTACTCCGGTAGCCTCAAGGACGGTGACAGGGAAGTTCTTGTTTACCCACACTTGCCATTGTTGTTGTTCCAGACTGCGAGACCCGGCAGGAGGATGAGTATAGCGTCGTTCTAAACTAGCTTTAGAAGTGCACATCTATATGACTCTGCCAGAGGGTTTTCGTAGTCAGTGGGAGCAGCGGAAGCATTGGTGGACATCAGGCTTATATCTATTTATAGACTAAAGCAGATATAGCGGAGTTAGATCATCTGTTTCTGATGTGACAGTCATAGGTTTGACGTCATCAGAATAGGGGATGGATCTGTTGAGAAGGTAGTGGGAAGTGATATTCCTATACTACGATCGGTTATATATTTTGGTCGTCACACAGTGGTTTCTCCACATGGGACTTGGACATTATATCAGACATACTGGTTACTAGATCTATGGTTTTAGATCTAGATTTGGGTGGTTTCCCAATCAGGGTACTTTGACAGCATTCTAAGAGTATTTAGAATGGACGACTCCTGGCATGGTAGTGTACCTGCAGGTAATGGAGTCACCCTCTCTAAAGGTGTCTTATAGACTAATATAGAGAGGGATGTGCATGATTGGCAGATCACTTGCTTAGGCAATTGAGTCAATCATGAGATGTCAAGTACCACACCAGATGTTGTTCTTGCACTAGATGCAATAAGTTGATATTGATCCAATCCTGGAGGAACAGTCGGAAGAACTTTTAGAACATAAGTGAATGTTCTAGGGATATGATAACGGCTGCCTCCTTTAGGAGACGGTTATCACTCCAGGCTTCCTAGGTGACATGGACGACAAGGAGGTTGTCAGAGTTATAGTTTTCCTTCTGACGAGGTGCAGTATTTTGGACAGGTGGTCCAAGGCAATACTGAGGGTGGCATGGCGCAGGTAATGATTAAGTTCAGTTGACGATACAGTCTAAGAAGTTTGAATTTGGAGTTCATTAATGAACTGGGTCCCATCAGACATCCAGACACATTCTAAGACAGGTATTGCTCATTTCGGGAGATGGCTTTCTCCGCGAACTTGAGATATAGAGAGACATAGAAAGAAACATCTAGGCGGATCCACTCACTGAGGCTATTCCTCGAACGCAAGAGTTTCGCAAACAGGCTTTATGAGACTGACTAGTAGAGGAGTTGGGTGTTCGGTATCACACGGGCTGTGAGTATGCGACATCGCAATAATTAGCCTTGAGTGCAAGTGGGAGATTGTTGGAGATAGTGCCATCAGAGTCAATTATTGGATCACAGGCACGTGATTGCAATGATTGAGGGAGGACCTATCCCGGTAATACAGTCTTACTCGAGATGATAGTATGCTATCTGGTTTACCTTTATCATCGTGTACTGCTTTAGGTGACCTGACAAGTCACTATTGCACGTTGATAGAGCCCCTAGGATTTTTGCTTGACTGCCAGCAGTATGAGGGCGATCATATAAGTGAGAGCTGGAGTCTATAAGCACATCCTTAAAAGGTCCCTAGTCGTGGGAGTTTCGAGACAGGGCATCGATTCTCCAGAGTAGACTAGTGTATACAGTCGAGACCCCGACGAGGGGCGGTGGCCGGTCTCACATGCCACTGGTGTCAGTTGGTTCACCTAAGATGTATACAGGTGCTCATTGGGTTATGAGTACACCGGACAGGACTCGCCGGGAACCTGCTAGTAGGACTTATACCTGACGTCAGATAGCAGTTCCCTGGTGACATGTGTACAGGTTAGTTCATCGACCTGGGGATCGTCATTTGTCTCGTGTGAGTTCCCACTGTGCTTTGATTACTACCCTACCACGGCTCAAAGGAGTCGTGCAAACAGGTTTTAGTTGGGTACAGTCCCGAGCCACATGGAGGCAGTGAGCGGATCTTCGGGGGTTCGTCTCTCCCGGTATTGGGGGTGAGGTCGCGCTGTGTCTAGGAGAGCCATTACACGAAGTCCTTAGCCAAGGCAGGAGATTTACTGGTAGGTATTCCAGTAGTATCTCAGGGTCTTCTGGGCTACACTCCGACACAACTTGTACCGCTTTTGGGGGTCTGACTTTTACCCACCCCCTAGGCCCGCCATGCGATGCTCATAGACGAACGGACCGGACTGTACGGATATTGTCATTGACAGGCTCAGTAGGGTGTCAGGATGAGTTCGCTCATCGACGTCCCTTTTGGTCAATAGCTGGTGGCCCGTTACGTATTGGCTTATACCTCTGACGTGCTAGTGGTTAAATCCACAGCCATTGTATTGACGAGTCTTTAGAGTCCACCACACTTTCAGTTACTCAAGCTTTCGGGCGAAACGCTGTAGAGGCCGTATGGAGATATGGCAGGGTCCGATCAGATACGTGCGGTATTGCACGGATCAGGATCGGACGGTTAGTACTAGAGGCCGTATAGATATATGGCAGGGTTCGATCAGATACGTGCGGTATTGCACGGATCAGGATCGAACGGATATTACTAGCCGGCTTTGGTTTAAGCCGGATCCTAGTTTAGTACAGTGTAGATTTTGTCTCTTTGCATTTGTATCCGGACGGAATACAGATGCGGGTGTGTATGCACAGTATCGGGGTTTTCCTGTAATTTATTACGGGACCAGTTTTCTGGAGTTGCCAGTTTGCATTCCGTTCCGGCCGGTTTTCCTTTGTTCTTTCCCGGCCGGACTTTTCCGATGGAGGGGATTATTTGCAAGTTTGCAAATAACATTTTGTGGAGGGTTTATTTGTGAGATGAGAGATTATGATGGCATCTTTTCTTTTCCACCATCACTTGCATTAATTGTGATTTGAATGGGTATGGGTTGATTAAGGTGTAAGCATGGTTGATGTTTGGATGTGGTCACCTCTTTTCTTCTCCTACCATCACCTCCATTCATGCTTGATTTATCCGTCCACCATTCTCACATTGGTAAAGGCCGGCCACAATTTTGGAGAGGGGAGAAAAATGAGAGGGTTTCATTTTGATGAGGATAATTTGGTTCATCTCATTTTTCTTGCTACACACATTCTAGCTCCACTTGAAAATTCCTTTCCTCCATCAAGGCAACTACAAACCCCAAATGAGACTAGCATGATCTACACCACATTCTATAGCAAATCTTGGGCACGTCGACTTGCCAGCTTCGTGCCCGAGTTGCCTCGGTATAGAGGCGGGAGCCCGTAAAAGAAACAGGCGATGTGGTGCCCTTCCGACAAGGAGACGACGACCGGAGTTTCCGCGAGAGATCGGGACGATGACGAGAAGACCGGAGGACTCGGATCACTCGGTATATCTCTTCCCTATCTTGTTACTTTGCTAGAACTAGTTTAATGGCCCGATCCGGGGTTTAGTGCGCGGTGGTGCCGGTTTGCTAAGTTCGCAAAATTAAAGTTTATCACCGTTTCCGCATTTGGCCGTCGGATTGACGGCCGGGGCGCCGCCGTGCACTTACAGTTTTTGGGTACAGTCCCGAGTCACATGGAGGCAGTGAGCGATAGGAGAGGTTTCGTCTCTCCCGGTATTGGGGGTTGATGTTGCGCTGTGCTCGATTGGCCGTAACAGGGAAGTCCCTGGCCAGGGCTGATCAGAGATTTGCTGGTAAGTGTTACCAGTAGTTTCTCGACCCGTTATGAGCCTCACATCGGCATGACTTATCGGTTATTGGGGTCTGACGTTTACCACCCCTAGACTTGATATGCGACATATCAGACGAGGAGACCGGACTGTACGGGATGTGTTGCCGATCGGCTCGACGGGAGTTGTAGCAGGTTCGCTTGTTCTCTTCTGATCGCTCAATACCCGGGTGGCCGTTACGTTTAGCTGACCGCTTGCGGCTTGGGGGTGCTTGATATGATCATCACCCACTGCCGGCGTATTGACGAGTCTCAGAGTCCCACAATGGAGTTTCCTAGTCCAGGCGAAACGTTGTGGTGCGCGTATGCGATATGCGCATGGACCCGATTAAAATGCGCGTATGGGATACCGTATATTGATCGGGCGGCTTGCTTTTGGTAGGGGTCATATGTGATATGGCCGGATTGATAAATTAATTATTGATTTATCATTTAACCATTAGCTTCTCACTTGAAATCCTTTCTTGAGTTAGTTGGATGTATGCATCCATGTATGCCTTCTTTTTGATTCTTGCACATGTGGATGTACATATACACATACATACATACATACATCTTTCATGGTTGTATATATATGAAAATGGTGGCAATATAAGACTCACACCATGGTTTTATTTATGAATTATTATTGTATTTATACTAAAACATAAAAGGAAAGTAAAGGTTCATTATTGATTTCTTCTACACTCTTCTTTTGACCTAACCATTCTCACCCACCTTTTAACCTTAGGTTAAGTTTCCTTTTGTGTTTTAACTCTAGTACAATAATGATTCAACCATGGTTTGAGATGATAGATAGAAAATATATATTGATATATTTTTCGATTTTCAAAAGGGTTGAACTTATCATCTTCTTCAAAAAAAAAGCCATCATCTTCATCAACCTCTCTCTTTTACTCTCTAGTTCTTAGTAGTGAGCAATATACTCATCAAGATTGGATTTTGAAGTGAGAAAGAGAACCACAACACCATTCTACACAAGTCTAGCCCACTTGTTTAGAGTTTTAACTTGATTTCGTTCACTTGATCGGATAAAGTTGCAAGCTTGGACAAAGCGGACTCCGGGTGGATCATCGGTGACGTCGAGGAGTTCAAGCGGAGTTCTCTCAAACCCCAAGTAGCCGAGGAGTCTAGCGTAGGGAGCTACAAAGGTTGTACTCTCTAAACCCTAGCTTATCTTTCATATGTTGATATGGAAAAATTTGGAACCCTAATCGATTCTAGGAACGATCCATTGCATGTTAGCTTAGCACCCTAAAAATGCTTTCTTTGGTTCATATGATGCTTCCAAACCCTTCATGAGGTGCTAGGCTCACCCAACATTGGTATCAGAGCTACTAGGCATTGGATGTCGACCTATGGGGGGTTCTCACTGTGTGACAGTGTGGCGAAGCATAGGCTCTTACCCCCAGGGTGTCCCGAGACCGGAAGGTGTTCCGGCGGGTTGTAGTCCTCGCGAGGGGGCATGCGTAAAAAGTAGCGGCTGAGGGACCCGTTGGTGCCACGGCGACCCCATTGGATGGGGTGGCTGCCTGACCCAACATTGGTATCAGAGCCGACCTAGAACATTAGGCGACCCTTTTACGAAGTCAAAACTCTGATCGAACCGAAATACGGACTTTTAGCATGCTCTCTGGACTTTTTTCAAAATCTGGTTATTTTCAGAATTAAAAATATGTAAAAAATTCAGCAGGTAAAAATAAGCATTACGGTATAAAAATTTTCCCATGAACAGTCCTTTCTGCCGCGGTTTCGCGGCCTAAGCTTGCTTAGGCCGCGGTTCCGCGGCCATACTCCTCTGTTACTGTATAATTTTTATTCCGTAATGTTTACTTCTGCTAGTATATTTTTTAGGGTATTTTTAATCTGTAATTGGTGCTGAAAAATTCTGGAGATGGTTTTAGACTCATCGATTCGATCGGAATTTTGATTTCGTGACTTTTCCGGGTAAACTAGAAAGTAGTGAAGTGTTTGAACGAGTATCATTTGCTCACTTTTCACGGGGTTTAATTCCTTCGGAGGTTCGTGCAAGTTTTGTGGTGGTCCCTCTAGAAGACAATAAACCTTAACTCGATTATGTGACCGTCTTGAACTGCCCTTTGAACCTTGGGGTTTGGGGCAGTACGGCGTGCCACATGTGAGGCGTTGGCTTGACCTAACTACAGCTGGACCGCTACTACTGTGACACACTCCAAGTTTTTGAACCCTGCTCAAGTGTTGAGCTTTAGTGAATCTTGGGTATTTGATCGTTCGTTCGAAAACTTTAATACTGTCTGTTTATCTGGAATGTGATGCAAAGTATGGAATTCATATTATAAGACATGAAATACGAGGTATGTGATATTTCGCATTTACGATGTCTGAGGAGAATGTGAATTCCAGATATTGCAGTTTTACACTTTCTTTTCTGTGACCGTAAGTGTAGTATGTAGTGGTATTGCCGATTGTCGTTGCTATACGTCGACGACAATCGGTGTATGCATACTTACTTACGTTGATGATATGAGATATTATGTGTTGCTGAGATATGATGTGCAGGATTGTCGCGATTGAATAGCCCGGGGGTTTTTAAGTGAGATGAGAGTTTTATATTTTCATTCATGTAAATTCAAATGTAATGTAATATTCTTTTATTTGGGGCACTTCCGGATTGAGGTCGATGCCACCTGTGTTGTATATTATTTACTTTTCCGCATTAGGATGGACCCAAGGAGGGGAGCACAGGTGACCGGGTTCTGGGGTTCAGTGGGAGGCCATCTCGAGGAGTCGAGACCGGGTCTCCTAAACTCCAGAATTGGTAGGGTCGCTTGCCGCTCTCATAAGGGTCCAGGGTGTGGGCTTGGCTATTCATCGCGACTGTGGAATCCGTATTGTCTATTATTGGCTAAATACTAAATACGGACGTCCTAGTATATCCCACATTATATCTATGTTTCTGCTGCGATATCTGTGATGTGATCACTTGATATGTTCTGATGGATACTGTATATAGTATATATGATATATTATATAGGCGTTACTTATGTTTTACATCCGCACTAGCCCTGCCCTGCTCTGTCGTTAGTTACCTAACCTAACGGTGCACGAGGGGACATCGAGGCGAATGCGGATGGCATAAGTGTACGTCGTATTTATCTGTGATGTTTAGGTGACTTAAATGATGGGACTTCATTAATGTGATTAATGAAAGAAAAGAAACCTAAAAGATGTTGTAGAATCAAATTTTAAACAAAAAGGGTAGCTACAGTTTTGCTTTGCATAGCGGTATATATGATATACCCTGCACCTTATTCGATGAGGAAAGGGCCGAGATCCCTTCACCGGGAGTGACCCCTTTAGCAATAACTGGCAGATGCTACACACTCGGTTTGCTTTTGATTGCTTTTGGAGTTTTGCTTTGCACAGTGATATATATGATATATCCCGCACCTCATTCGACGAGGAAAGGGCCGACGATCCCTTCACCGGGAGTGACCCCTTTAGCAAAACTAGAAAAGCCTCAAGAACACTCCATTTCAAAATTCACACGATTCTACAACGATATCAAGTTCATTACGCTCATAGCTTTTCTGAAAAACCTGCGTAGCTCTCCGTCATTTCAGATAAGTACTACTTAGTATTCATGCTGCGGTAGTTTGGCCTCCGTCAAGGCGTGGTGTATGGTAGCTAACTAGTGCTTATCTGCCAGCATATGATGCGATTGGATTAGGGTATTCGTACGGCGTAGTTTGGCCTCCGTCAAGGGTCGTACGGGTGGGTTTAATTCAATCAAGAAATGACGGGTTGAACTTGACTAGCGCCCTGTGGATAGTTTGGCCTCCGTCAAGGTCATAGGACGCTAGGGGCAAAAGTATTATCGGGAATTTCAAGTGTTGAAATTTGTAATGAGATTGCATACCTTCTATGAGATAGTTGGATCCCGATACCCACTGTGAGTAAGAGTTACTCCTGGGAGAGTTTTACACATTACAATTAGCCGATCAAGTAGGTGTCTAGAAAGGTGTCAATGGGGTTACGCCTCTGGGAAAACGAGGTTTACTTTAATTAGGTCCGTGCGAAAGCACGGGGAACCTCCCTCAAAGTACCGACACTGGCCTGGCTGAAAAATTGGCGAAGTTGTAGGGTGTAATTAATCCCGGCTAGTCTTTCTTTTTAGGGTTTGAAGGAAGATTTGATAAAAACCAGTGGGAGCCATCCTGATTAGATAAGATAATAACCAATCTGATCTTGCAAGAGCATACGCTAAAGTGTTTTCTTCTCTCTCTCTCCAGGTAGCGACCATGTCATGCCATAATCAAGATAATAATATGGATGTATTGACCGAACCCGCATGTTATACTGTGCAGGGGAACGTTGAACCCGTTCTATCTTATAAGTGTTATAAGAATCTCACACCGCCCAAACGGAGAACATGCATGTTGATGCATCATCTTCGGGTGTGTTTGTCATTGAGAACTGTTTCTCAGTTCACCCTACGTCCTGGGTATTAGATACCGGATCAGGATCCCACATATGTAAAATGTTAAATGGGCTACGGAAAGGTAGAGAACTGGGAAAAGGTGATCATTCCGTTCAAGTAGGAAATGGGGCAAATGTTGCAGCCAAAGCAGTTGGCGAATATCACCTAGTATTACCAAGTGGTGATACACTGATTCTAAATGAATGCTATTATATACCGAACATGATGTGCAACATTATATCAGTTTCTTTATTAAGTAAAGAAGGATATAATTTTGTAGTAAAGGATAATGTTATGAACATATTCCTAGATCAAAAGTTGATTGCATCAGGCTCGTTATATAATGGCATATTCATTCTCAATCAAAATACAGTCCTCAATTTACAAAACACACACAAGAGGAAGAGTTCAGAAATGAATGAATCTTTCTTGTGGCATTGTAGACTTGGTCACATCAATGCGACACGACTAGCTAAGTTACATAAAGATGGATATTTGAAACCGTTCGAATTATCATCTTATGACACTTGCCATTCATGTCTCAAAGGAAAAATGACCAAAACTCCGTTTAGTGGACACGGAGAAAGAGTTACGGGACTCTTGGGACTGGTGCATAGCGATGTATGCGGTCCCATCTCTACACATAGCAGGGATGGTTCTTCGTACTTCAGTACGTTCACCGACGATCTCTCGAGATTCGGATATGTGTTCCTAATGAAACACAAGTCTGAAGCTTTTGAGAAATTCAGAGAATATAAAAACGAAGTAGAGAACCAAACGGGCAAAAGTATTAAGATCCTTCGATCTGATCGAGGAGGAGAATACTTAAGCAACGAATTCAGAGATTATCTAAAAGAGAATGGGATTCTCTCTCAGCTTACTCCTCCTTATACACCACAGCACAACGGTGTATCGGAGCGGAGAAACCGCATCCTATTAGATATGGTGCGCTCTATGATGAGTGCAGCTGAGTTACTTATTTCCTTCTGGAGATATGCACTGGAGACTGCCGCATACCTATTGAATAGAGTTCCAACCAAATCAGTGCCTACCACTCCATATGAGATATGGAATGGTAAGAGACCATGTCTTAATTTTATTCAGATATGGGGTTGTCCGGCCTATGTTAAAACACAAAATCCGGACAAGCTCGAGGCAAGGTCTGTTTTATGTAAGTTTGTTGGATATCCCAAACATTCGCGAGGGTATATCTTCTACCACTCCGAGGAACAAAAAGTGTTTGTTTCTCGACATGCCACTTTCTTAGAAAAGAGTTTTCTTATGAAACAGATAAGTGGCATTAAGGTAGAACTGGAAGAGGTTCCAGCGACACAAACTATAACAGAAGACTTGGTAGAACCAGAGGATTCAGTAGTACCCGACGAACCCCAGCCTCTCCGCCGATCTAGTAGGGTTTCTCGTCCACCTGAGAGATACTACGGTTTTCTCATTGACGGTGGAAGCGAGGATTGCATCATGGAGGATGATGACCCAACTAGTTTCGAGCAGGCCATCACGAGTAAAGACTCAGTGAAATGGCTGGATGCAATGCGGTCTGAGATGGAATCCATGTACACCAACAAAGTATGGACTTTGGAAGTTGCTCCTGAAGGGGTAAAACCCATTGGGAGCAAGTGGATCTTCAAGAAAAAACTTGGTGTAGATGGGAAAGTGGAGACTTTCAAAGCTAGACTTGTTGCAAAAGGTTTTCGTCAAAGACCAGGTGTGGACTATGACGAAACCTTTTCTCCAGTGGCTATGCTTAAATCCATCCGGATCATGCTTGCCATCGCTGCATATCATGATTACGAAATCTGGCAAATGGATGTTAAGACCGCCTTTCTAAATGGTGATTTAGAAGAGTGCGTGTACATGACTCAGCCAGAAGGCTTCGTAGACAGTGGGAGCAGCAGGAAGGTGTGCAAGCTGCTTAAATCCATTTATGGATTAAAGCAAGCATCGCGGAGTTGGAACATCTGCTTTGACGTCGTTATCAAAGAGTTTGATTTCGTCAAAAACCCAGATGAACCTTGTATTTACAAGAAGGTGGCAGAGAGTAAGGTTGTCTTCCTCGTATTGTACGTGGACGACATACTCTTAATAGGAAATGATATTCCTATGCTGCAATCGGTCAAGCTCTTCTTATCACAAAGATTCTCAATGAAAGATCTTGGTGATGCCTCCTGCATATTGGGAATTAGGATCTATAGAGACAGATCCAAACGGATATTGGGATTGTCCCAGTCCAGGTACATTGACACCATACTAAAAAGGTTTAGTATGGAAGAATCCAAGCGTGGGAACTTGCCCACGATCTCTGGAGTCACTCTCTCCAAAGAGATGTCTCCCAAGACTGATTTGGAGAGAGCTCGCATGCAAGGGATACCCTATGCTTCGGCTGTAGGCTCTATCATGTACGCGATGCTATGTACCAGACCCGATGTAGCATACTCACTAAGCGTAGTGAGCAGGTATCAAGCTGATCCTGGAGAGGGTCACTGGACAGCTGTGAAGAGCATTCTCAAGTACTTACGAAGGACTAAAGAGATGCTCTTGGTGTATGGTAATGGAGAACTCCAAGTGGAGTCCTTTACCGATTCGAGCTTCCAGAGTGATAAGGACGACTCTAAGTCGCAGTCGGGATTTGTCTTTACCCTTTACGGAGGGGCGGTTAGCTGGAAGAGTTCCAAGCAGGAAACCGTGGCAGACTCGACGATGGAGGCTGAATACATCGCTGCCAACGATGCTGCTAAAGAGGCTGTCTGGATCAAGAAGTTCATTACTGAACTTGGAGTGGTTCCATCCATTGAGCATCCAATACCTTTGTATTGCGATAACAATGGAGCGGTGGCTTTGGCCAAGGAACCTAGGTCCCATCAGCGATCCAGGCATATTCTGAGGCGGTATCACCTGATCCGGAAGATAGTTGATCGCCGGGAGATCGAGGTCAGGAGGGTTGACACGAAGAACAACACGGCGGATCCACTCACGAAGGCCATTCCCCAGATACAGTTTGAGAGACTCTTCGGGATGCTCGGTATGCGATACTACAGCAGCTGGCCCTAGTGCAAGTGGGAGATTGTTAGTTGTATGTATGCCCTAGAGGCCAGTATTGTACAGATGATGTATATTATATTGGATGCTTGGAAATATATAGAGATGACTTTCTTGCTCGATATGATAGTATGCTATCTGGTTGCTCTTTATCTTAACATGTATACTAGTCTCTTTAAACTGTCTTATAGTTACATGTTGGTAAAGCCCTTAGGATGTGTGCTTGACTACCTGGACTATGATGCAGATCATACTAGTGGGGACATGGTAGTCCATAAGTACATCCTTCAAGGTCTCTAGTCGTGGGTGTATCGAGACAGGGCATCGATATACCAGTGTAGACTAGCGTATACGCTTCTCGACTCATGAGATGGGCAATGGATGATCCCATATCCATTGGTGTTTGACATCAGAGATGGTATACGGGTGCTCAGTGGAGACTGGGTACACTGGACGGACTCGCCGAGAACTCCCAGATGGTATTATACCTCACGTCAGATGGCAGTTCTCAGGTGACACTTGTACAGGTTAGTCTGTAGACCCGAGATCGTCATAGAGTCTTGTGTGATTCCCACTGTGCTTTGATCTCCACCTTACCACGTCCATGAGGGCGTGCAAAGCGGTGGTTTTTGGGTACAGTCCCGAGTCACATGGAGGCAGTGAGCGATAGGAGGGGTTTCGTCTCTCCCGGTATTGGGGGTTGATGTTGCGCTGTGCTCGATTGGCCGTAACAGGGAAGTCCCTGGCCAGGGCTGATCAGAGATTTGCTGGTAAGTGTTACCAGTAGTTTCTCGACCCGTTATGAGCCTCACATCGGAAAGGCTTATCGGTTATTGGGGTCTGACGTTTGCCACCCCTAGACTTGATATGCGACATATCAGACGAGGAGACCGGACTGTACGGGATGTGTTGCCGATCGGCTCGACGGGAGTTGTAGCAGGTTTGCTTGTTCTCTTCTGATCGCTCAATACCCGGGTGGCCGTTACGTTTAGCTGACCGCTTACGGCTTGGGGGTGCTTGATATGATCATCACCTACTGCCGGCGTATTGACGAGTCTCAGAGTCCCATAATGGAGTTTCCTAGTCCAGGCGAAACGTTGTGGTGCGCGTATGCGATATGCGCATGGACCCGATTAAAATGCGCGTATGGGATACCGTATATTGATCGGGCGGCTTGCTTTTGGTAGGGGTCATATGTGATATGGCCAGATTGATAAATTAAGTGTTGATTTATCATTTAACCATTAGCTTCTCACTTGAAATCCTTTCTTGAGTTAGTTGGATGTATGCATGCATGTATGCCTTCTTTTTGATTCTTGCACATGTGGATGTACATATACATATACATACATACATACATCTTTCATGGTTGTATATATATGAAAATGGTGGTAATATAAGACTCACACCATGGTTTTATTTATGAATTATTATTGTATTTATACTAAAACATAAAAGGAAAGAAAAGGTTCATTATTGATTTCTTTTACACTCTTCTTTTGACCTAACCATTCTCACCCACCTTTTAACCTTAGGTTAAGTTGCCTTTTGTGTTTTAACTCTAGTACAATAATGATTCAACCATGGTTTGAGATGATAGATAGAAAATATATATTGATATATTTTTCGATTTTCAAAAGGGTTGAACTTATCATCTTCTTCAAAAAAAAGCCATCATCTTCATCAACCTCTCTCTTTTGCTCTCTAGTTCTTAGTAGTGAGCAATATACTCATCAAGATTGGATTTTGAAGTGAGAAAGAGAACCACAACACCATTCTACACAAGTCTAGCCTACTTGTTTAGAGTGTTAACTTGATTTCGTTCACTTGATCGGATAAAGTTGCAAGCTTGGACAAAGCGGACTCCGGGTGGATCATCGGTGACGTCGAGGAGTTCAAGCGGAGTTCTCTCAAACCCCAAGTAGCCGAGGAGTCTAGCGTAGGGAGCTACAAAGGTTGTACTCTCTAAACCCTAGCTTATCTTTCATATGTTGATATGGAAAAATTTGGAACCCTAATCGATTCTAGGAACGATCCATTGCATGTTAGCTTAGCACCCTAAAAATGCTTTCTTTGGTTCATATGATGCTTCCAAACCCTTCATGAGGTGCTAGGCTCACCCAACATTTTTAACACAAAATAACATGGACTAGAACTAGAGGATCTTTGCTAAACAAAAACTAACAAACTAACTACAAGTTTAGTTACTCGGTTAGAAGGTTATACCTAGGTCTTGAACTCCTTCTCTTCTTCTTGTAGTCCTCCTTCTTGCTTGCTCCTTGGAGTGGTGTAGACGGTTCCTCCTCGTCGTCTTCTCTTTGCCGAAGAAAGATCCACCCGAAGGCCTCTACCTTGAGCTTCTACCCCAACCAAGAAGTAACTAGAGTGCTTGGCTTGCTAAACCTAGAACCCTAGAATGAGTAGAGTGAAGTCTTGATGGTTTTATCTCACAAGCTCATGGTTCTCAACATATGAGAGATGTGAGCTTTGAGAGAGGAAGAGGATGAGCTAAAACATGAGAGAGAAAGAGCAAGTGAGAATGATGATCTTTTTACAACCATACTCTCATATGAGAGAATTATGAATTAATAAAAAGAAATTGTGATGGTTAGTTTGGAATGACCATGATCATTTCATATTAAATGAAATTTGCAAGAATCAAGAAGCATCTTTCATATGAAATGATGATGGTCAAAATGTCAACAAAGGTCAACCGGTCAACCAAAGTCAAAAGGTCAACATAAGTCAAATGGTCAACCTAACCATGGCACAATTATCTTTGATTAATATCATTAATCATATTTCTCATTCTCATTAGGGTTTGGAAAACGTCAACGGTCAACAACCCTAATGAGAATCCTCTGCCTCTGTCAACTGTGCATACACACCCGCATCCGTGTTCCGAGGAACACGAATACAATGAGACAAAACCAATCCCAAAACAAATACTAGGATCTGGCTTAAACCAAAGCCCACTAGTAATAACTGCCCGGACACCAAACGTGTAGTATAGGAACATCACTTCCTATCTGGAGTACGTCATCCAAATCCAGGACAGTACTCCCTACATCCTTCTTATTAGGTTCATCATTTATTTTGAAGAAGTCAATCACCTTGACTGTCATATCAAAACAGATGATCCATCTTCGCTATCCATGCTTGAGTCTACGAATAGGCATAAGCAATTTGCACACCTTCCGCTGCTCCCACCGACTATGGTAAACCTCTAGCAGAGTTATATACACGTGCACGTCCAAAATCCTATTTGGAAAGACGTTATAGTCACCCACCTGCCAGATATCATAACCAATAACTGTATCTGTGCAAAGTCATATCCATATAGACTTCAGCGTAGACATTGAAGTAAAAGTCACATCACAATCCACAACAGGTATTTGATGAAAACTCTTTACAACAAGTCTAGCCTTATTAGATTAGCACATTTCTACCCATACAGATCTCGAAAGATCTACTTACTCCTAATGGGTTTTACCCCCTTCAGGAGCACCCAGAAAAATCCAAAATTCATAATTTACTTAAGTGCGTGGAGTCCATCTTAGATATGAAGTATCTGGTCACCTGGAAGTTACCACTTCCTATGACCTGCTGATAACAAGTAGGGGGAACAGCAGTACCAAGTCATATCTGTATGGACTTCGGCACAGACACTGAAATAAATGTCTCATCACAATCCACAACGGGTATTTGATGAAAACTCTTTACAACAAGTCTAGCCTTATTAGGTTGATACCCTTCAGGAGCACCCAGCAAAGTCTAAAATCCATAATTTGCTGAAGTGCGTGGAGTCCATCTTAGATATGAAACATCTGGTCACCAAGAAGTTAGCACTTCCTATGACCTATTGATAACTAGTAGGGCCATCATCACTATGATGCTGACCTCCCTGTCACCATCTATGAGAAAACAGAAGTATCTCTCGGGTGTCTGAGGTCACCTACTATAATCTGCAGAGTGGCTAACGGTTTGTCAAGTCCAATTGAATTCATAGGTTCTACTAAATTTTCGGTAACCGTTTATGGTTCTGGAATCACTTTAAATTCTACTATACTCCCACTAGTTTCTTTTGCAAAAAGATCATTTTATAAAATGGTGGCGAGTCAAGAACAATGTAACTATTGATCTTGAAAATGGTAGAAACAAAATCCTAGCGAATGCTTGGAATAATCCACAAACCGCCATTACCGAAGCGTGCCTCAAGTTTTTCCGGAATCTGCTTTTAAACAGAAATCGGATAACTCCATATCTTAACAACCTCAAGATATGCAACCATTCTATATCCATATAGAATCAAGGCACTAATTTAGATGGAACCATATTCAAAATGTCATGCAGCTATTTCCAGTGCATATTACCTAATGGAATAGGGCCAATATAACATTACTTATCATGGAGCGCGTCCATGGATGAGTAACCTATGAGAGAATCAAGTTCTGAATATTACTATGATAGAATACGTAGCATAAGTATCTACATTTTCGATCACTTCGAAGAATCCCGATACTTCCAACGTATGGTTCTCTACTTTATTTTTATACCTACAAACTTCTCAAAATCTTTTGACCTTGCATTACTACGAGTGTGTGTCTAAAACTAGAGAACTCATAGGTAATATTGAATGAAGTAAGAGTACTAATCCTTTGTCCCGAAGGACACTGGACAACATACATTCTCATGTATAAGTCCTAAAAGTACACTAACTCAAATTCTGTGTTTTTGTAAATTGAAAACTGTATCTTGGTTAAGAATGCCTTACACCGTTATTCAATGCACCTTACCTTATCCTCAACTGATAAAGATAAATGTTTACAACACAATTTTCGAAATGTATATCTCACTTTATAAAATAAAGGTACAGATATTTCATTTCAAAATCTGGTGCATAACTACGGTTATTCGAAACCAAATATTTGTCGTTAGGCAAAACCATGCGATTTAATCCAATATCACCAATTGTAACGAATTCCGATATTGAGGATCAAATTGCTCATTTCCCAATATTCGACTCCTACTTAGCATCTGTAACACCGTACAAATATGAGATTCAAATCTGGTAAATATATACTCTGGCGTCAGAATTGATAGGGAAAACAGTTCTTTTTTACATGTACACAGAAAACCCGAAACATGAAAATGTTTCATAGGGGTGATCAGGTATTCCTAATAATACCTTTTTCATTATTCAGATTCATGACAGTAGTCGCAATTTCCTTTGCCCTTACTTCAATCCCTTTATATGTCTCTACATCTTACCTTCTGCACACCGTCCTTAGGCTAATTGATTTTCGTCCTTCCCTACCTTTCGGCACTAGTCTGAGGTTTGGAAGAAAATTATCCAATAAGTGTAACGGGTATGCTCTCCTAATGCAAGGAGCTCTCGCAACGTGAGAGAAGGTAAAGGGAAGAGAAAACCGAATAATCCTATTCAAATCCTTCAGAGCCTGTGGTCATCCTCGACTGAAGTAATTTCTTCGAGTTCGTATGTAACTATACGATGGCCGTTCAAAGCAATATGGATCATCGCGGTGATACGAAGTGTTCTGATTAATTGCAAAGGGTAAAGTAGGAGTGGCAGGGATATATGCGACTTTGTCATGAATCAAGACAAGCCAAAACCAAAGGGTGTAAGAAGGTTTGCTTAAAATTGTTCATGAGTTTTTAAGGTAAGTCATAGGCTGCTGTACTAGAGAGAGAAAAGAAATACTCAGCGTGCACTCTATAAAAAGTTTAGTTTGGTTTTCACTTTATCTAATCAGGATGGCTCTTACTGTTTCCTTGAATTCTCCTTCAAACCCTAAAAGGAGAACTAGTCGAGATCATTTACATTTTACAAGTTCGCCAACCGTTCAGCTTGGTTAGTGTTGGTACTCCGAGGGAGGTCCCCCGTGCTCTCGTACGGATCCAATTAATAACCCCGTTTCCGGCAGAGGCGTAATGTCGTTAATACTTTCTAGACACCTAATAGGTTAGCTAATTGTGAAGTGAAAAATTCTCCCGAGGAGTAATACATACTCATCAGTAAGAATCGGGACCCAACTATCATTGTGTGAATCTAGCTAAAATCACCACACTCCAGAAGGTATGCGCATGCCTAGCAAGTTTCCCGTATGTTTGAAATTCCCGATATGGTTTTTGCCCCTAGGACCCAAATGACCTTGACACAGTCAACATATCAAAGGGTCCTAGTCAAGTTCAACCCGTCATTATCTTGATTGCATTAAACCTACCCGCATAATACCCTTGACACACACGGCTGTCCTAACCAATCCATATATCCATGCGATAAAAAAGCATTATAGAGCTACTGAACACTACGCCTTGACACAGTCAACATATGTAGCACGAATACTAAGTAATACTAATATGAAATGACGGAGGGCTCTGGTTTTTGGCGGAAAACCTTTAACGTAATGAACTTGATATCGTTGAAGGAACTCGAGTGGCATTGAAATGGAGTGGTGTAAGCTCCGCTTTTTAAAACTAGTAACAAAACTTTTGCTTAAGAGCGAACTCCCTGCGAAGGGATCAAGGCTCTTCCCTCATAGAATGAGGTGCGGGATATTCCTAACCGAATACCTCTATGCAAAGCAAAAGAATACGACCATGAGTTTTGAAGAAAACCGAGCAGTTTTAAAATTGGTTCCGACAACATCATTTAAGTTTATTTTTCCTATTAATATTCAGATAATGTGTTCCCATCATTTTATATTTCCAAGCCACAAAATAAATAACCAAAATAACATGCTATTTATATGCCATCCGCATTCGCCATGGGGCCCCGTTATGTACTGTTAGGTTACTTAACTAACGGCAGAGCGGGGGCAGGACTAGCGCGGATGCAAAACATATAGAACCATCTAATATATATATATATATATATATATATATATATATATATATATATATATATATCAACATCGTAGGCAGATAATAGTCATCACAGAGCAGATAAAAATCATCACAAGCATACGAACAACAATATGGAATAACGGATAATCTAGGACCCCACGTTTCATTTGAGCTGTAAATGAGACACGATGTTCCCCAGTCGTATGAATAGCCAGTGCAATGAACATCCTAGACCCCTACGAGTGTAACAAATTACCCGCCAATCCTCGAAGTGAAGGAACCCCAGTCAACAAAGTGAATGGGTCACCCATCACTTCACGAAATCCGGTAACTTGAGCACCCCTCCGTGGGTCAACCTATACCCTTATAAGTGCGGTGAATAGCCCGCCAATTCTAGAGTAAGGACTCCCCCGGTCTCAACGCCATGAGATGCGGCCCCGTTGCTGTCTAAAACCCGGCTATTCAAGCACTCCTCCACGGGATAATCCTAGTGCAGAAAAGAAAATATATATACAACGGTGATATCAACCTCAACCCTGTCGTGCCCCAATAAAAGAATATACATAACTGGCAGTGACGGCAGTCAACATGTCGGACGCTCTCCCCGCAACAATGAATATACAAATGAATCTGAACTATACTTCTAATATTGCACACAAGACTATCCATCATGACAATCCATCCAAAATATTAGTGCAACACAGAATATCAACCTGAATATCATATTCGTAAACCCGTCTGATTGTACATATAGCAACCAGTCCGATTGTACTGCGCTATGATATTCACGGTCGCAGAAACTAACATATGCACTGAAAAACACGAATTCAAAAATTTGATCGAATAAAACTTCACATTGGCCCCAAGTACAAACCAGTATTCAAATAAATCTGGGCCAAAACCAAATAGACTAAAAATCACATTTCCATGTCCTAGAGCACAAGAAAAAAATTGAGGCACAACGCCCCAAATTAGACCGCAGAACTGCGGCTAATAGGCATCCTAGACGGTGGTTCCGCGGCCAATATTTGGGATCATATGCCCAAATTTCTTTCTGGCCTCTATAATTGCCTCCACATAATTTTAAGGCAATCTGAATATTTTTTTGAACAACTTTAAAATTCGAATAGTGGGCAGTGAATTTGGAAATGCAATTCGGAAAAATCCGTCGATCGAAACTCTAAATAAGTGCAAAGTAGCTAGTTAAGATTTATGGAGTGGCTCTGATACCATGTTGGGTTTCGATGCCCGCGCCGTGGAAACCGCGGCCGATGCGGAAGCGAAAAAAAATTTACGCGAGCACCGAACACCTGTAAAACCTAAGATACGGTCCAATAACTTAAACTAGCTAACTAAGAGTGCAAGGGTTGAGAATCTACAACCTTTGTCGCGTGTCTACCCAATTGTGACAGACCCTTCCAAGCTCGTAACCACCGGGTTCGCACTTGAAAATCGACCACCCTCGCCGAAGACGATCCACCCGAGGGAAACCGAAGGAGACTCTAACCGATGATCCATAATTGCTAGGTGTGGATGGTCGGTGGTGTAGAAATACTTCACTAATTTTTTCTCTCTTGAATACATGCTTAAATAGAGAGCAAGAAAAGGAAGGAGAAAATGAGGGAATGAAACCATGAAGCATGAAGCTCAAATGTGGGAAAAAAACATTTAGTCTAAAGAAAATGAATAGCTTTGCTTTTTAACAACCATGCATCAATATTGCACACAAATGATTTTATCATTTTAAAAGCAAAGCCATACCTCTCTACATGTTTGCACCCATGCCTCATGCCACCTCCTTTCCACCACATTACCATTTAATTTTCTAAATAGAAAATCAAATATGAGGTGTTTTTCTTCTAGAAGCATTCCCGTATAAATACGGAATACTTCACCCGGTATATGTATCGCTACATATACGCTTATCAGTATAAAAATACGGATAGCACCAAAGAGAGAAAATGAATAGTGAACAATAATACTAAAATATATGTATCAAAATACACATATAAATTATTAAATCAAATCCTGATTTAATAATCCGGCTTAAATCTAAGCCGGGTAGTATTTTCAACCGCCATATTAAAGTCCGTGTATCTCGTACACGTATTTAATCGGACCCCTACACGTACCAACGTACGTCTCTTACATTTGTCACCAGAACCGGGAAAACCTTCTGTGCGGGACTCTAAAGACTCGACAATACGCTGGCAGTGGGTTTAACCACAAGCACTTCAGTGGCACTAGCTGTACGTAATGGCTACCCAGGTACTTGCTGAAATAGGGGTCGACAATCAAGTACGTCCTTACCCTACTGAGCCTGAATGTGACAATCTCCGTACAGGCCGGTCTCTTCGTCAAAGAGTATCGTATACCTGGTCTAGGGTCGGATAACATCAGGCCCCTACTAACCCGATAAGTCATGTCTGAGTCAAGCTCATCACCAACAGAGATACTACTGATCAACTATCAGTAAATCTCATCCAGCGTGGCTACGGATTTATGATGATAGCCAATTGAACACAGCGCGATATCGACTCCTAATACTAAGAGAGACGAATCCCTGACAGTCGACCACTGTCTCCATGTGGCTCGGGACTCTACCCAACTAAAATCTGTTTGCAAGACTCCTTTGAGCCTTGGTAGGGTAGTAATCAAAGTACAGTAGGAACTCATACGAGGCAAATGACGACTTAAGGTCAAAGGACTAATTTTTACTCATGCCACCTGAGAAATTCCATCCGACGATAGATATAATACTATTTAGAAGTTCTCGGCGAGTTCGTCCAGTGTGCTCACCTCTAATGAGCACCTATATATTATCTTAGGTGACACAACACCAATGGCTTATGAGACCGGCCACCGCCCCTCGTCGGGGTCTAGAAGCGTATACATTAGTCTACTTCGGAATATCGATACCCAGTCTCGATATTCCCATGACTAGGGATATTTAAGGATGTGCTTATACACAACCCAACTCCTACATATATGATAGCCATCATAATGCTGGTTGTCAAGCAACAATCCTACAGGCTTCATCAATGATGAAGACAAACCAGATAGCGTACTATCATCTCGATTAATATTGTTATACATGTATAGGTTCTCCCTCAATTATCATAATCGCCTACTTGCAATCACAAAAATTGCCTTGAGAGCACTATATCCAATACACCGCCCCTCGTCGGGGTCTAGAAATGTATACACAAGTATACTCAGGAATATCGATACCTGGTCTCAATACTCCTGCGACTTGGGACCTTTAAGGATGTGCTTATGGACCACCCAGCTCCCACAAGTATGATTGCCATTATAACGCTGGTAGTCAAGCAAAATCCTATTGGCTTTATCAACATGTATGAGCCATATGTGATATCGAGTATAACATATGCACATGTTAAGATAAAGACAAACCAAAATAGTATACTACTGTAATAAATCTTTATCAACATATAAGCAATACAAAGCAGTAAGAAAAACAATTACACATGTTCAGATAAAAACAACTCAAATAGTATACTATATAACTGAGAAAGATTATCTGTACATACATATCCCCGGCATCCTATACGATACAGGCCTCTAGGGCATACATATCCAACATATACATATCCCTAGCATCCTATACAATACAGGCCTCTAGGGCATACATATCCAACAAAGATGGTGACCCATTGCCCTCTAGAACCCGGCAACTCGAGCACTCCGCCGCTGGGTAAACCTAGCACCAGTAAAGAATACCTGAATATACAACAGTGACTATCTCCGCAACCAGGACACGCCATAAAGAATAATACAAGCCTCGAAACGGCAGTCTGTTAGGAATATGTATGTCTTAGAGGCCATTATTGTATGATATAGTTTATGCTTGGACATATATATAGAGGACTTTCCTGCTCGACATGATAGTATGCTATATGGTTGCTCTTTATCTTAAAATGTACACTAGTATTGTTATATTGTCTCTCTGATACATGTCAATAAAACCCTCAGGATGTTAGCTTGACTACCAGGACTATGATGCAGATCATACTAATGGGGCTTGGGTAGTCCGCAAGCACATCCTTTAACAATTCCTAGTCGAGGGAGTATCGAGACAGGGCATCGATATTCCAGAGTAGACTAGTGTGTCGTTTCTTGACCCTGTATAGGGCGATGGTTGATCCCACATCCATTGGTGTTTGACATCAAAGATTGTAAATAGGTGCTCATTAGAGAATGGGTACACTGAACAGGACTCGCCGAGAACTCCTAGATGGCACCATACCTATCAACAGATAGCAGTTTTCTGGTAACACTTATACAGGTTAGTATGTAGACCCTGTTGGAGATAGTGCCCTCAGAGTCAATTATTGGATCACAGGCACGTGATTGCAATGATTGAGAGAGGACATATACCGTTAGAACAGTCTTACTCAAGATGATAGTATGCAATCTGGTTTATCTTTATCATCGTGTACTGCTTTAGGTGACTTTACAAGTCACTATTGCGCGTTGATAGAGCCCTTAGGATTCTTGCTTGATGGCCAGCAGTATGATGGCGATCATATACGTGGGAGCTGGGGTCTATAAGCACATCCTTAAAAGGTCCCTAGTCATGGGAGTTTCGAGACAGGGCATCGATTCTCCAGAGTAGACTAGTGTATACAGTCAAGACCCCGACAAGGGGCGGTGGCCGGTCTCACAAGCCACTGGTGTCAATTGGTTCACCTAAGATGTATACATGTGCTCATTGGGTTATGAGTACACCGGATAGGACTCGCCGGGAACATGCTAGTTGGTCATATACCTGACGTTAGATAGCAGTTCCCTGGTGACATGTGTACAGGTTAGTTCATCGACCTGAGATCGTCATTTGTCTCGTGTGAGTTCCCACTGTACTTTGATTACTACCCTACCACGGCTCAAAGGAGTCGTGCAAACAGGTTTTAGTTAGGTACAGTCCCGAGCCACATGGAGACAGTGAGCAGATCTGCAGGGGTTCGTCTCTCCCGGTATTGGAGGTGAGGTCGCGCTGTGTCTAGGAGAGCCATTACACGAACTCCTTGGCCAAGGCAGGAGATTTACTGGTAGGTATTCCAGTAGTATCTCAGGGTGTTCTGGGCTACACTCCGACACGACTTGTACCGCTTTTGGGGGTCCGACTTTTACCAACCCCTTAGGCCCACCATGCGATGCTCATAGACGAACGGACCGGACTGTACGGATATTGTCACTGACAGGCTCAGTAGGGTGTCAGGATGAGTTCGCTCATCGACGTCCCTTTTGGTCAATACCCGGTAGCCCGTTACGTATGGCTAATACCTCTGACGTGCTAGTGGTTAAATCCACAACCAAAATATTGACGAGTCTTTAGAGTCCCCCACAGACAGTTTCTCAAGTTTCGGGTGAAACGCTGTAGAGGTCGTATGGAGATATGGCAGGGTTCGATCATATACGTGCGGTATTGCATGAATCATGATCGGACGGATAATACAAGCGGGCTTTAGTTTAAGCCGGATCCTAGTATTGTACAGTGTAGATTTTCTCTCTTTGCATTTGTATTCGGTCGGAATACAAATGCGGGTATGTATATACAGTCGCGGGGTTTTCCTGTAATTTATTACGGGATCAGTTTTTTGAAGTTGCCAGTTTGCATTACGTTTCGGCCAGTTTTCCTTTGTTCCTTCACGGCCGGATTTTTGTGATGGGAGGGGCTTATTTGCAAGTGTGCGAATTAGCTATTGTGGAGGGGTTTCTTGTATATTGAGGCATTATGATGGGTATAGCATTATTAGATTCCTTTTGGATCAATTCCTTTGCATTAATGAGATGGACTTTGTGAAAGGATGGGATTGGAAATTGATGTGATCCTTTTTTCTCATTATCATACACTTTCTCCACTTGTATTCTTTGATCATTTTTTTCCCTCCACCATGGAGAAGAGGCCGGCCACTTCTAGTGAGGGGAGAGATTTATTTTGGTGTGGAAAATTATTCATCTCATTCTTTGCTTACACCAAAAATCCGAAGCTCACTCCAAAGTTCATACACCTCCATCATCTTCAATGGCAACTTCATACCCCTTGAGACAAATGGATTCTACACTTTGCCTACAGTATTCTTGGACACGTCGACTCGCCAACTTCATGCCCGAGTTGCCTCGGTCCAGAGGTGGGAGCCCGTAATAGAACCCGGCGATGTGGTGCCCGTTCCGACGAGGAGATGAAGACCGGAGATTCCGCGAGGAGATCGGAGTGGAGGCCGAAGACCGAAGGACACGGATCGCTCGGTATAGCTTCCTTCCCATTCTCTAGTTTGCTAGCATTATGTTAATGGACCGATCCGGGTTTTTAGTGCGCGGTAGTGCCGGTTTACAAGTTTCGTAAAAGTTTCGTTTCCGCATTTTGGCCTCGGATTGACGGCCGGGGCGTTGCCGTGCACTTACATTGGTATCAGAGCCATGCCATTAACCTAGTCTAGCTTGCTCTAATGTGTTTAAAAGTTCGATCGAACGTATTTTCCAAAAAACCGTATTTTCAGGCACAGTTTCTGTCGATTTTTATTGTGCTCGAAAAATTATTTTGAGTGTTGCAGAAATTAGTGCAGGCAATTCTAAGCGTACTGTAAAAATTCGGTAAGGTGTTGCTACAGTCCAACCGCGGAAACACGGCCAAACCCATGTTCTGGCCGCGTTTCCGCGGCTGAAATAGGTTAACGCCGTACCAAATTTTTACAGTGGCTTTATGACTTGAAAATAGGGTTTTTGGTATGTTCTATTTGGGCCCAGATTTTCTTTGAGTGCTACAATTGTGCTTGGGGCCCACTTCGGTAAATTTGATCGATCGAAAATTTTAAATATGTTAGTTCACAGTATTTACATTATATCTGCGACCGTGAATGTCATTTGATCGGTAAATCATGTCTAACTGCTATAGCCCTTTTAGACGGATTTGCGAACGGTGGCATTCACGTTGATGTTCTGTGTTGTGCTGTGATGTTGCGGATTTGTCGTGGTGGATAGCCTGGATGCAATGTTAGTACAGTTTCATTTTATATGTACATTTGAAATTGCGGGGCGAGCATCCGACATGTGGACTGCCGTCACTGCCTGTTTGTATATTATTCTTTTAGGGCACGACCGGGCTGAGCTCGATGTACCCGTTGTATGTATATTTTACTTTCTATACTTGGATTGCCCCGCGGAGGGGTGCACGGATAGCCGGGTTCTAATGGGCGACGGGCCCGCATCTCATGGCGTTGAGACGGAGGGGGCTTCACTCTAGAATTGGCGGGCTATTCGCCGCACTCGTAGGGGGTATAGGTTGACCCAGGAGGGGTGCCCAAGTTACCGGATTCCGTGGAGTGCTGGGTGGTCCATTCACGTTGCTGAAGGGGGCTGCCTCGCTTCAGGTTTTGGCGGGTAACTTGCCGCGCCCGTAGGGGTCTAGGATTTCATTGCACAGGCTATCCACACGACCAGGGGAACGTCGGGTTTCAGTAGCGGCTCTATGAAACTCGGGGATCCCAAATATCTGTATTGTTCTGTGATGCTTATTACATTTCTGTGATTTTGCATTTTATCACGCCTTGAGCGAATATTATATATTGATATATATACTAGTAGATGTTGTATATGTTTTGCATCCGCGCTAGTCCAGTCCCCGCTCTGTCGTTAGTTAAGTAACCTAACGGGTGATGACGGGACCCAGTGGCGAATGCGGATGGCATATACGTACATCATTATTTTCGTTCTTTATTGGTGTGATCAATTGATGGGACTGCGTTGATTCGGATCAATGCAAGCTAAACAAACCTATTTTGATGTTGTTGGAACATTTTTCAAAAAGCTGTTATTGTAAGGACTTTCTCTTTTGTTTTGCACAGTGGTATTCGGTTATGAATATCCAGCACCTCAGTCGATGAGGCAAGGGCCGAGATCCCTTCATCGGGAGTGACCCCTTAGACAGAAGTTTGCATCAGGTCAATAACTTCACTATAGTCGATTACTCTTGCTTTGCATCGTGGTATTCAATTGGAATATCCTGCACCTCATTCTACGGGGAAAGAGCCGAGATCCCTTCACCGGGAGTGACCTCTTTAGTAAAGGTTTTCGCCACTATATTTTTAAAAAGCTATCTGGTTCCTTCAACGATATCAAGTTCATTACGTTAAAGGTTTTTCGCCAAAACCTTTCGTAGCCCTCCGTCATTTCAGACGGGTAGCACTTAGTATTCATTCTATGTTTGTTGGCCTTAGTCAAGGCATAGTGTATGGTAGCTATTTGTTACCTTTATGCAGCATAGATAGATGCGTTGGTTTGGGACAATCGTACAGCCTTGTTGGCCCTAGTCAAGGGCTAGTACGGGTGGGTTCAAATTAACCTAGACAATGATGGGTAGAACTTGACATGTGACTTATGATTTGTTGGCCTTAGTCAAGGTCATAAGAGCATGGGGCAAAAATCACATCGGGAGTTTCTAAAGAAACTGAAACTTGCCTGATATGCGCATACCTTCTGGAGTGTGATGACGTGAGTGGATTCCGTCACGTTATCATGCGATGATTGTTGTATCCCGATTCCCACTGATGAGTTGGTTTACTCCTCGGGTGATCCCGACTAATTCTTCTTTCAGGTTTGGAGGAGAATTTGACGGTACAGTGGGAGATTTCCTGATTAGATAAAGTAATAACCATTCTGATCTAGGTTAGAGTGCACGCTGAGTGTTTCTTTTCTCTCTCTCTTTGGCAGCGACTATGGCCCGACCCTTGACTATGACTCAGTGACCAAAATTAACCGAACCTTCTTAAACACTGGCTTTTGGATTGTCAGAGTTGCATACCTCATTGTCACTCCTACTTTTACCCTTTTCTCCAGAACACCCCGTATTACTATGAACGTCCACTTCCATTGGATAAAACCATCGTATGGTTATATACGAACTCGAAGGAATTTATTCGAGGATGGTTTCCGGTTCTGGAGAAAACGAATAGGACTATTCAGTTGTCTTTTTCGTTTACCTTCACTCAGGTTGCGAGTGCTCCTTGGATTAGGGGATAGTACACCCGTTACGCCTATTGGATAGTCTTCTTCCAAATCTTAGGCTGGAGCCGAACGGTAGGGAATGAAGAAAGCCGATTAGCCTAAGTGCGGTGTACAGAAGGTATTAAGTTAAGACAAATAAATGGATTAGAAAGAGGGCAAAGTAAATTGCGATTGCTATTCACGACCAAACCAAGTATTTCATTACCACTCCCACTTCACCTTTGTATTTCTCCAGGACACTCCGTATCACTACGAAGATCTACAGTTATTTGGATACTCCATCGTATGGTTATATACGAACTCGAAAAGAACTTGTTCCAGTTCGGGGATGGATTCTGGTTCAGGAGAAATAGGAATAAGGTTTATTCGGTTGTTTTTTATCTTCACCTTCTCTCGCATTGCGAGTGCTCCTAGGATTATGACAGTACACCTGTTACGCTTATTGGATTGTCATCTTCCAAACCATAGGCTGGTGCCGAACGGTAGGGAAGGAAGAAAACCATTTAGCCTAACGATGGTGTAAAGAAGGTAATGACTAAAGACATATGAAGGGATTTGGAGAGATGGCAAAGAAATATACGGTTACAGTTGTGAATCTGGATAATGGAAGAGGAATTACTAGGAATACCCGGATACCCCTACGAAACATTTCAATGTTTCAGTTTCACTGTGTACTGTTAAAAGAAAACTGATTTCCCAATTAGCCCTTACTCCACGGTATGTATTTACCAGGTATGATTCTCACATCTGTATGGTTTTACAGATGATGAGTGGGAGTAAGTTATTGGGAATTGGGTGATTATCCTCATTATATCGGGATTCGTTGTAATTGGTGATATTTGAGGAAATCACCTGGGTTGTCTGCCGGACGGCAAATATTTAGTTTTGGATATCCGTTGTTGTGCACCAATTTCAAATTGATATATCTGTACGTCTATTTTTATAGAGTGAGATATATCTTTTTGAAATTATGTCTATGACATTTACCTATATCAGTGGATGGTTAGGTAAGGAGCATTAAACAGAGATGTAATTCTTCATAACCATAGTACAGTTTTCAACTTACGATGCACAGGGTTTGAGTTATTTAACTCAGGGGACTTATACAGAGTATTGTATTTTTTCCAGTGTCCACGAGGACAGAGGGGTTGGTACTCGTACTATATTCTGTTTACTTGTGACTTCTCTAGTTCTCAGACATGTGTTTCGTAGAAATTCAAGATCTAAGTTTTGAGAAGTTATAGGTATAAGAATAAAGTAGAGAACTGGGCGTTGCAAGTATCAGGATTCTTCAAGGTGATCAAAGATGTAGATACCTGTGTATGGTATTCAGTTGATAGTAATGATTTCTGAGAAACTTGTTTCTCTTTCAGGTTACTCATATCTGGATGCATTCCTAAGTTGAGTAACGCTGATCGGCCTCCTTCCATTTACTTGACATGCACTGGAGACAGCTGCATGATTTGAATCTGGTTCAATTAAATTAGTGCCTCTGTTTCTGTATTGGATATAGAACAGTTCATATCTTAACGATGTTAAGATACGGGGAGTTTTCCGGCTTATGCTTAAAACCAAACTCTGGATAACTCAAGGCACGTTTCTGTAATGGCTGTTTGTGGGTTGACCCAGGCTATGACGAGGGTTGACTTTCTACCATCTGGAAGATCAATAGTGATATTGTTCTTAACTCGCCATAGTTTTAATAAAAATGGATTTTTTCAGAAAACAGTAGTGGGTGTATGGTAGAACTGGAAGTGATTCCAGAACCGCAAACGATTACTGAAAATTTGATAAGAACCTATAGATTCAATTTGGTTTGACATTCCATTGTCCACTCCGCAGATATGGTGGGTAACCTCAGGCACTCGAGAGGTACTTCGGTATGCTCAAAGACGGTGACAGGGAGGTTCTTGTTTGCCCAGACTTGCCGTTGCTGTTGTTCCAGACTATGAGACCCGGCAGGAGGATGAGTATAGCGTCGTTCTAAATTAGCTTTAGAAGTGCACGTGTATATGACTCTGCCAGAGGGTTGTCGTAGTCAGTGGGAGCAGCGGAAGCATTGGTGGACAAGTAGCTTGTGTCTATTTATAGACTAAAGCAGATATAGTGGAGATAGATCATCTATTTATGATGTGACAGTCATAGGTTTGACTTCATCAGAATAGGGGATGGATCTGTTAAGAAGGTAGTAGGGTGTGATGTCCTGGTATTTGGATGACATACACAGAGTAGGAAGTGAAATTCCTATACTACGATCGGTTATACTTTGGTTGTCACACAGTAGTTTCTCCACATAGGAAATGGATATTATATCAGACATTCTGGTTACTAGATCTGTGGTTTTAGATCTAGATTTGGGAAGTGTCCTAATCTGGGTACTTAGACAACATTCTAAAGGTGTTTTAGAATGGACGACTCCTGGCACGGTAGTGTACCTGCAGGTGATGGAGTCACCCTCTCTAAAGGTGTCTTACAGACTAAAGGGGAGAGGGATGTACATGATTGGCAGATCACTTGCTTAGGCAATTGAGTCAATCGTGAGATGTCAAGTACCACACCAGATGTTGTTTTTGCAGTAGATGCAATAAGTTGATATTGATCCAATCCTGGAGAAACGTTCGGAAGTAGTTTTAGAACATAAGTGGATATTCTAGGGATATGATAACAACAACCTCTTTTAGAAGACAGTTATCATTCCAGGCTTCCAAGGTGACCTGGATGACAGAGTGACTGTCAGAGTTATAGTTTTCCCTCAGACGAGGGGCAGTATTTTGGACAGGTGGTCCAGGTGGATACTGAGGGAGGTATGGCGCATGATACTGATTAAGTTCAGTTGACGATACAGTCTAAGAAGTTTGGATTTGGAGTTCATTTATGAGCTAGCTCCCATCAGACATCCAGACACATTCTAAGACAGGTATTGCACATTTCGGGAGATGGCTTTCTCCGTGAACTTGAGATAAAGAGAGACATAGAAAGAAACAGTAGAGCGGATCCACTCATTGAGGCTATCCCTCGAACGCATTAGTTTCGCAAGCGGGTTTTATGAGACTGATTGGTAGAGGAGTTGGGTATTCGGTATCACACGAGCTGTGAGTATGTGACATCGCAATAATTAGCCTTGAGTGCATGTGGGAGATTGTTGGAGATAGTGCCCTCAGAGTCAATTATTGGATCACAGGCACGTGATTGCAATGATTGAGAGAGGACCTATACTGTTAGAACAGTCTTACTCAAGATGATAGTATGCTATCTGGTTTATCTTTATCACCGTGTACTGCTTCAGGTGACCTTACAAGTCACTATTGCACGTTGATAGAGCCCTTAGGATTCTTGCTTGACGGCCAGCAGTATGATGGCGATCATATACGTGGGAGCTGGGGTCTATAAGCACATCCTTAAAAGGTCCCTAGTCGTGGGAGTTTCGAGACAGGGCATCGATTCTCCAGAGTAGACTAGTGTATACAGTCGAGACCCCGACGAGGGGCGGTGGCCGGTCTCACAAGCCACTGGTGTCAGTTGGTTCACCTAAGATGTATACAGGTGCTCATTTGGTTATGAGTACACCGGACATGACTCGCCGGGAACATGCTAGTTGGTCATATACCTGACGTCAGATAGCAGTTCCCTGGTGACATGTGTACAGGTTAGTTCATCGACCTGAGATCGTCATTTGTCTCGTGTGAGTTCCTACTGTACTTTGATTACTACCCTACCACGGCTCAAAGGAGTCGTGCAAATAGGTTTTAGTTGGGTACAGTCCCGAGCCACATGGAGGCAGTGAGCGGATCTGCAGGGGTTCGTCTCTCCCGGTATTGGAGGTGAGGTCGCGCTGTGTCTAGGAGAGCCATTACACGAAGTCCTTGGCCAAGGCAGGAGATTTACTGGTAGGTATTCCAGTAGTATCTCAGATTGTTCTGGGCTACACTCCGACACGACTTGTACCGCTTTTGGGGGTCTGACTTTTACCAACCCCTTAGGCCCGCCATGTGATGCTCATAGACGAACGGACCGGACTGTACGGATATTGTCACTGACAGGCTCTGTAGGGTGTCAGGATGAGTTCGCTCATCGATATCCCTTTTGGTCAATACCTGGTAGCCCGTTACGTATGGCTAATACCTCTGACGTGCTAGTGGTTAAATCCATAGCCAAAGTATTGACGAGTCTTTAGAGTCCCCCACAGACAGTTTCTCAAGTTTCGGGCGATACGCTGTAGAGGCTGTATAGAGATATGGTAGGGTTCGATCATATACGTGCGGTATTGCACGGATCATGATCGGACGGATAATACTAGCGGGCTTTGGTTTAAGCCGAATCCTAGTATTGTACAGTGTAGATTTTGTCTCTTTGCATTTGTATTGTGTCGGAATACAAATGCGGGTTTGTATATACAGTCGCAGGGTTTTCCTGTAATTTATTACGGGATCAGTTTTTTGAAGTTGCCAGTTTGCATTACGTTTCGGCCAGTTTTCCTTTGTTCCTTCACGGCCGGATTTTTGTGATGGGAGGGGCTTATTTGCAAGTGTGCGAATTAGCTATTGTGGAGGGGTTTCTTGTATATTGAGGCATTATGATGGGTATAGCATTATTAGATTCCTTTAGGATCAATTCCTTTGCATTAATGAGATGGGCTTTATGAAAGGATGGGATTGGAAATTGATGTGATCCTTTTTTCTCATTATCATACACATTCTCCACTTGTATTCTTTGATCATTTTTTCCCCTCCACCATGGAGAAGAGGTCGGCCACTTCTAGTGAGGGAAGAGATTTATTTTGGTGTGGAAAATTATTCATCTCATTCTTTGCTTACACCAAAAATCCTAAGCTCACTCCAAAGTTCATACACCTCCATCATCTTCAATGGCAACTTCATACCCCTTGAGACAAATGGATTCTACACTTTGCCTACAGTATTCTTGGACACGTCGACTCGCCAACTTCGTGCCCGAGTTGCCTTGGTCCAGAGGTGGGAGCCCGTAATAGAACCCAGCGATGTGGTGCCCGTTCCGACGAGGAGATGAAGACCGGAGATTCCGCGAGGAGATCGGAGTGGAGGCCGAAGACCGAAGGAAACGGATCGCTCGGTATAGCTTCCTTCCCATTCTCTAGTTTGCTAGCATTAGGTTAATGGCCCAATCCGGGTTTTTAGTGCGTGGTAGTGCCGGTTTACAAGTTTCGTAAAAGTTTCGTTTCCGCATTTTGGCCTCGGATTGACGGCCGGGGCGCTGCCGTGCACTTACAGACCCGAGATTGTCATAGAGTCTTGTGTGGTTCCTACTGTGCTTTGATTTCCTCCCTACCATGGCTCAAAGGAGTCGTGCAAATTGGTGGATTTGGATACAGTCTCGAATCATATGGAGGCAATGAGCGATAGGAGAGGTTTCGTCTCTCCCGGTATAGGGAGTTGATATTGTACTATGCTCGATTGGCTATAACAGCAAGTCCATGGCCAGGGCTGATGAGATTTACTGGTAAGTGTTATCAGTAGTTTCTCGAATGGTTATAGGCCATACATCGGCATGACTTATCAAGTTACCGGGGTCTGACGATTCCACCCCTAGACTTGATATGTGACATATCAGACGAAGTGACCGGACCGTACGGTAAGTGTTGCTTATAGGCTTTGCGGGAGTTTGGAAAAACATGCTTGTTGATCTTCTATTCGCTCAATACCTGGGTAGCCGTTACGTCCAGCTCGTACTGCTGACGGCTTGTGGGTGATTGATATAATCATTACCTACTGCTGGTGTATTGACGAGTCTTTAGAGTCCCACACAGAGGTTTCCTAGCTCAAGCGAAATGAAGAAGGGCACATATGGTGATTTGTATAGGAGCTTGATTAAATACGAGTATGTGATACCGTATTCTAATCTCGCGATATTTGATATCGGTTAGGTTATATGTGATATAACCGGATTGTTGAATCAAGTGTTGATTCAATGATATGTTATATGTGTGTGTGGGTATATATATATATATATATATTTGATATTGGCCGGTTATATATGATATGACCGGATTATTGAATCAAGTGTTGATTTGATATGGTATATTGAATGTTGTCGGTTATATGTGATATGACCGGGTTATTGAATCAAGTGTTGATTCGATAATGTGATATACATATAAATGATATTAGTCGGTTATATATGATATGACCGGATTATTGAATCAAGTATTGATTTAATAATTTGATATATATTTTTATATTTGATATATTAATATATATTAACTAATATTATGCTCACTAAAGATTTTCTTCTCTTTGAAATACATTTAATATATATGTGATATATATTAATATATGTATTTATATATTGTGTCATGGTGGATGATACATTGGACATGGGTGTAAGGGACTCACACCAAGACTAAACATAATTAGGGTAATTATTTATTTAGAGTAAAATTAAAATGAGGTGGAAATGAGCATGACTTAGATGCTTGTGGAAGCATGTAGAAGCCGTGACTCATCTCACCAATTTTGTTTTACTCTAGATATTTTATAACCCAACCATTATCTTTTGCCCATGGTTAACTCTCACTACTTATCACCTGAGATATTTCTTCACCCAATTTCATCTTCTTTCTCTCTAGGTTTTCTTGAGTTCAAGAAAGAAAAAGAGAAAGAGATTTCTAAAGTGAGCAAAATTCCTACTTCATCAAGCTACACTCATCTAGCCCAAAAGTTTAGGTTGTTAGCTTCACTAATACTTGATTAGTGAAGTATTAGCTTGAGTTAGAGAGACATCGAGGTGGATAATCTTCGGCCTCGAAGACGACGAAGCAAGCTCGTTTTTTTCACCAAGTGGAGCCTAAGAAGAGTTCTAGGGACTACTACTTGGAGCTTATGGACTACTACTTGGAGCTTTAGAAGTGAAGAACCAGTCTACAAAGGTTGTATTCTCTATTCACTTAGTGTAAAACTTGTTTACTTGCTTACAAACCCTAATTCTCTAGTTCGATTCTAGCTTAGTGTAGCTTAGACTTCTAAATTTTTTAAAATTGTATACTTGATGCATGTGGAAACCTAGTAGAGGTGCTAAGACACACTTTCACAATCCACATGTCGGACGCTCGCCACACAATATAAATATACATTACATCATAGAGCTATCTAATACTACGTACACCGGGCTATCTATCGCGACAATCCAACAAAACCATAAACACAGAGTAACACAGAATATCAATGCGAGTATTAATTTCGTAACCCCGTCTAATTAATACCTATAGCAATTAGATGACGTTTTACCAAACGTTATGATACCCAAAGTCGCAGAACAAGCACGTATCGAATCCGTAACCAAACTTTCACTAACTCGCAAAGTTATACGTTTGAAATTCCAAAAAATTTGAATTTCAATTGCAAACATACTCATAAAAAAACTTCTCATTTTTGCAAGAAAACGAAACCCGTTGTTACGCCCCACTTGCCAGTAGACGAAAACGGTGACGTGGCAAGCCTGCAACGTATTTACTATGAAACAAATACGTTAAGCGTAATTAAGCAATATAACAATGAACAAGAATGGCAAGAGTAATAAAATGAAACAACAACTTTATTTATATTTAATTTTACATACAACTGTCTGAAATAAAAGATACAATAATAAAAGCAAATGCCTAAACAATAGCATACAGAAAGTAAATCCAGGCTGGAACGACCTAGTAATCTGGCTAAGTAGCAAGCTGTTCCAAGTCCTCCGAGCTCGGTTCTATCTCCTCAGAGTCCGGTCCTCCTGAAAAATATTCCAAAAAAAGAAAACAGAAAGGAATGTTATCAGCGAACTAGCACTTGGTAAGTCCCAAATTAAGTAAGAGAAGATAATATATAATGAGAATAGAAACCAAATGAACAGATAATGGGTGAAATTGTATATGATTATTCATAAGTATATGATAGTTATTCTAACGCGGTTGTTTGTAATTTGATAAAGAAGGTATTCATGTATACGAGAGGAGTCCATCTTACCCCGTGGACTATGGTTACATATAATAGAAGGCCCCGTCATAACCCACAGGACAACGGCATATGAATTCATGTAGGTGTCTTTTAAAGTGACCTCTCATGCCACGATATATGTTCCATACCAATTTACCCCTTTATCCCCGCGTATTGTATTGTATAGATTAAGATTGTAGGTCTTGGCCGAATCCATGAATATAAAATGTATAGATTCATGTTCAAGATGTAAGCACGTGTTCAGGTAGTCATGTCAAGTTCATGTCAAGTTATAACCATGGTTTGGTCAAGTCGAGTCAAGTATGCAAATTTGAGCTTGATGTTTGAATTAGAGTATTCAAGTTCATGATCAAGTATACAAGTTCTTGTTTGATTTTGGATTCTGGGTCGAATGTGGATTTCTGTTGGAGTCAGAAACTTGTGAACAGATTTAACTCTTGAATTTTTCTTAGGTTCGGGAGCAATCGGCAACCGCTGCACATGAACGGCAGGATTTGTGTTTTTTTCCAAGAAAATAGCCATTGATAACTCCGTTATATTTTCTAACCTGAATAAACAAGCACTCACTTTCTCCGGCTCCCTGGAGATCAAGAGAAATGATACCGCTTAAGCCTATATTAATTCTATAGTCCTTAAAGTATTGTTTGCATATCTCGAGGGGGATTTATGAAAAATATGTTAATATTATTTTAAAAATAGCCTCGATGGTGATTTACAAGATTTAGGGTTTTCATGGGCATGTATTTTAATTATTGCGGTATATTAATGATAAAAACTTAGCTTTTAAAAGTTTATGGTATTTTATTGAAAACTAGCCCTTTTGATAACTTGATTGTATTTTATTAAAATTTTAATATTTTATTTTAAATATATAGTTTCATAATATGTTTTTATTGAAAATATAGATATATATATATATATATATATATATTATATAATTTTTCAAAAATTAGTTTTGTTTAGAAAAGTCGCATTTCTTAAAAACCGTATTTTATTTCCTTTCGAGATCGAATACTCCGTGAGGAGTTATGCATCTCGTTCTACTATCCCAAGGATGTGCGATAATCCGCACCATCCATTAGCGGGTCTCCTGACGAGAGTTGTAGAGGCGTATTTGCCAAGGATTACAAAATACCGATTTAAAAGAAACCCGTTTTGAAAAGGTATGGTATTTTAATGAAAAACTTATTCTTTAAAATAGCTATATGCTTAGAGTACTGTGCTATGAAACCATAGTGTGCATGTGGGGTAGGTCGTTACCCCGTGAAGTTTTTTTCTCTCTAAAGGTATTAGGTCGTTACCCCGTGAAGTTTTTTTCTCTCTAAAGGTATTTAAACTAATTATCGATAAGAGGATGATACTAAAGTTCATAGTATTTTAATGAAAAGTTTGTTTTATGATAGTTTCACATGAAAGTTTTGGTTAAACTCAAAACTAAAAGATTGAAATCAAAGTTACAAGTAGGGTGGTAAAGTTAGTTTGACCTATGTATTAAGGAAAAGGGAGTTCCAAGTTCTTAAAAAAAATGTATCGGGGGTAACTCCACTTTACTGATATATTTTTAGGAGATGATTTGAAAAGAAAAGAAGAGAATATGAGAGGGACTTACGGCTTTATAATTTTGAGAAGGGAGTAAGGAAAAGGGAGGGGGCTTCGTGGCATCGCGGGAGCTCCGGAAACGGCTTCGATCTTCGATGGAAGGAGCTTCTTAGATGGAAGGAGCTTGGTTGCTAACTCCGCTTGACTCCACTTGCTGTAAAGAAATTTTGGGATGATTTTGCTAGAAATTTTCAGAATAGAGGGGAGCTAATGCATGGGGTGGTATTTATAGTGAAGAATTAGGGTTTGGGAATTCAAATTTTGGATTAAAATGCATTAAAAAGGTGTTAAATGGTGAATTGAAGAGTCTCTGTTTGATTGCAGGAAAATCAAACAGTGCGGGGAAGTGAAGCGGAGTTGAAGGGACAAGTTGCAAAGCACGGAGGCGATTGGGGCATTTTGGACTGTCGGCGCCGGCCAGATTGAGGGAATGGGCGGTCGGATTTGTTAGTGTATATGCCCTAGAGGCCATTACTGTATCATACTAGTTTGTATATTACTTAATGGAAGCTTGGGATATTCACCTTGTATATACAATCTTGCTCAAAATAGTAGTATGCCACTTGGTTTGTTTCTACTTCAATAAGTACATGTGTTTATTTTAGTATATCGCCTATACACATTAGTGGAGCCCTTAGGATCTTTGCTTGATTACCAGCGTTGTGATGGCAGTCACACTAGTGGGGCTGGGTAATCTATAAGCACATCCTTATGCAGGTCCCCGGTCGCAGGACTATCGAGACAGGGCATCGATACTCCGGAGTAGACTAGCGCATGCGCTTCTCATCCCAGTATGGGAGACGGTCTGTCCCACAGCCGTCGGTACGTCGTACTTGAGATAGTATGCGGGTGCTCGTTGGGTTACGAGTACACTGGACAGGACTCGTCGGGAACTGACTAGTTGGTATTATGCCTATCGTCAGTTATCAGTTCCCAGGTGACATGAGTACAGCTTAGTCCGCTGACTTGACACTGTCACTTCGCCTCGAGTGTGTTCCCACTGTACTTTGATTACTACCCTACCACGGCTCAAAGGAGTCGTGCAAACAGGTGGTAGTTGGGTGCAGTCCCGAAGCACTTGGAGGCAGTGACGGTTAGACAGGATTCGTCTCTCCTGGTATTGGGGGTTGACATCGCGCTGTGTCTAGGAGAGCCATTACACGAGTAGTCCCTGGCCAGGGCAAACGAGATATACTGGTAGGCTTCCTGTGTTATCTAAGGGTGTTTTGGGCTTCACTCCGACACGACTTGTACCGCTATTGGGGGACTGACGTTTACTACCCCCTAGGCCCGCCATGCGATGTATCAGACGAACAGACCGGACTGTACGGAGAATGTCACGTTCAGGCTCAGTAGGAGTTCAGATGGGTTTCGCCTCGTCAGTCTTCTTGTCGGCATCTACCTGGGGACCGTTACGCACAGCTAGTGCCGCTTGCGGTCTGTGGTTAAACCCACTGCCAGCGTAGTGTCGAGTCTTTAGAGTCCCACACAGAAAGCTATTCGCCTTTTGGCAAAAGAGTAGAGGTCGCATGGTTTTGCGACAGGGTTCAGTCACATCCGTGCACTTGTGCACGTTTAGTGTCCGGACAGTTTACACTAGCAGGCTTTGGTTTAAGCCAGATCCTAGTGTACGTATTGGGATTGGTTTTATCCAGTATGCATTCATGTTCCTCGGAACGCGGATGCGGGTGTGTATGCACAGTTGACGGAGAGACAGAGGCAGAGGATTCTCATTAGGGTTGTTGACCGTTGACTATTGACTTTTTGCTCAACCCTAATGAGAATATGATATGTGATTAACAATTATATTAATTAAGTATTATGGTGACATGGTTGTTGAGGGATTGACTTTGTTGACTTGTTGACTTTGTTGACCGGTTGACTAGGCTTGACTAGTTGACCATCATGATAACTATAGCTATCATTTCATGGCAAAGACTTTTGCTTGCTTGCTCTTTTGTGCAAAATGAGTGCATGAAATGATATGGCTATGGATGCTTAAACCATCACATAATACTTGATTGATATGAGGTGTTATGATTGTTTTGGATTATGAGAGCCAAATGAGAAAAGTCTTCTCTCATTCTTTCATGCTCATTCTCTCTCTTGTTCTTGAGCTCTCATCTCCTCCTCTTGCTCTCCCTCTCTTGACTCTATGGTTCACTTGTCTTATGAGTTGAGAACCAAGAACCATAGATAAAATCCCATACAAACTCTTCTCTACTCACTCTAGTTCACAAGGTTTAGCAAACCGAGTGAACTAGTTTCTTCAAAGTTCGAAGAAGGAGCCAAAGGTTGAAGCTTTCAGGTGGATCTATCTTCGGCGCAAGGAGACGACGGGGAGAAGCCGATTCGGACGACCATCGAAGCTTGAAGACGAAGGAGTTCGAGAAAAAGAAAGGTATAACCCCCTAACCGAGTAGTTAGCAACTCGTAGTTAGGTTGTTAGTTAGATGTTTAACAAAGATTCGGTTTTGAGTCCATGTTACCACCTCTAAGAAAATCATTTTTCGTCAAATTCCGCATGCCCGAAAGTACCGGAAGAGGTAGCATGGACTTACAGTGGTATCAGAGCCTAGTTAAACTCTATCTAACATGTTAGCAAAGTAGCTAGAAGATCGATCAAAGAAAAAGTCGCAAAACGAACCCCGGTTTTTAAACTTTCTGTCGATTTTAAAAGTGCTGGAAATTTTTTTTGAGATACACCAAAAATCGACTCAGGGTTTTCTGAAGAAACTGCAAAAATTTGACCCCCTAACTCGATCAAAGCGCCGCGGTTCCGCGGCGGTAGCTTGCTCCCGCCGCGGAACCGCGGCCGAGTTGACTCGGTCATGGGGTTTCTTCTTTGCAGTTTGCTCATAGGGGTATTTTGGGAATTTTGGTATATGTATTTTCAGCCCAGATTTTCCAGAACGAAAATTTTGTGTTTGGGGCCTATAAATCCGTATTTTTGATCGAACTTCTAAAAGACTTAAGCTGACGGGTTTTTCTGTGATGTGATATTTGTATTGAACGTCTACTAATCGCTATTTGTCGATTAGTGGGGGTTATACAAATCTGTGATCTGTAATGTTTTTGGAATGTGTATATGAATTCATTGGATTGTCGCGGGTGAATAGCCGGGGGTTGTGAGACGAGAGTTTTCTTTTCTTTCAATTCATATAAATTTGTAAATCGATGTAATAATTATTTGTATGGCTGCACAACCGGGTCGGGGTTGTAGCCGTCATTGTATAATTTCTTTTTACTGTTTTTGCTCCTAGGATAGACCCATGGAGGGGGTGCACAAACTACCGGGTATGCCGAAGTGCCGAGTGGCCTACTCACGGAGTTGAGGGAGGTTGCTTCGCTTCGGGTACTTGGCGGGTAGTTTTCCGCACCCGTAGGGGTCTTGGGTGGGGTATTGGCTATTCACCGCGACCGTGTAATCTGCTTTTCGTTACAGGCTCGTACGAATTGCGGATTCCTAGCATATCCAATGTGTTCATCTGTGATCTGAAATGGCTATCATTGCAGTATATCTATATATGATATTATTTAGGCGTTGCTTATGTTTTACAGCCGCGCTAGCCTAGCCCCCGCTCTGTCGTTAGTTAAGTAACCTAACGGGTAATGACGGGGCCCCGTGGCGAATGAGAATGGCATAAGCGTACGTCATATTTTGGTTGTTTTCTGCAATGGTAGGATTAAATGATGGGACGCATTAAAAGAACTAATGTAAGAATATCACGCATTAAAAGAACTAATGCAAGATAATAAACCAAGCAAAAATCGTTGGAACACTTTCGAAAAACCACTCGGTTCTTTTCAAAACTAACTTTTAAATGCGGAGCTTGAGCCACTCCTTTTAAAAGCTATCTCGTTCCATCGATTATATCAAGTTCACTACGTTCACGGTTTCGCCAAAACCATTCGTAGCCCTCCGTCGTTTCACATGGATGGTCAATAGTATTCAACCTATGTTTGTTGGCCAAAGTCAAGGCATAGTGATTGGTAGCTATTGGGTATTCATGTGCAGCATAGATAGATGCGTTAGTTTAGAACAGTCGTACTGCCTTGTTGGCCAAAGTCAAGGGTAGGTGCGGGTGGATTCAAATTAATCTGGAGAACGACGGGTAGAACTTGACATGTGACTTATGATTTGTTGGCCAAAGTCAAGGTCATAAGAGCATGGGGCAAAAATCCACATCGAGAGTTTCAAAAGAACTGAAACTTGCTAGTGTTGCATACCATTTGGAGTGTGATGATTCTGGTAGGATTCCTTCAGTTTCGTCACGCGATGATATTTGGATCCCGATCCTACTGTGAGTATATGCTACTCCTCGGGAAATTTCTCACTAAACGATCAATGCTATAAACCTAGTAGGTGCCTAGAAAGGTGGGCTACGCCCCCAGGGAAAAGAGGTTATTTAATTAAGGAACTTCGCGAAAGCGTTGGAAAACCTCCCTCGAAGTACCGAAACTGGCCTGGCTGAACGGTTAAGCAAGTATTGTGCGGTGGGATTGATCCCGACTTATTCTTCCTTTGTGGTTTGAGGAGGGATTCGAGAAACAGTGGGAGCCATCCTGTTTAGACAAACTAAAAACCACTCTAAACTTGCAAGAGCATCATGCTGAGTGTTTCTTCTCTCTCTCCTAATTGCAGCGACCAATCGACATGACTGGACTTAAGTTACTCCTAGATAAAAACATACTGACAGGACCAAACTACAAAGATTGGCTCAGGAATGTCAAGATGGCAATCACTTACGACAAGCTGGGGTATCTTCTTACCACCAAAGCTCCCCCTGTCCCTGGTCCCAAAACCAGCGTCGCGGATAAGGAAATCCGTAAGACCTGGGAATTAGACTGCGCGAAGGCCAACTGCCTCGTGCTTGCCTCTATGGACAATGAACATCAGAGGAGGCACGAGAATATGGACCTGGAATCCATATTTCTTCATACAAAAGAACTGTATGGAGAGCAATCTCGTATCGCAAGATACGAAGTGTCGAAGAAGTTATTTTCGGCAAGATTGGCCGTCGGATCATCGGTAGCGGAACACGTGCTTAAGATGATTGGCTACATTGAGGAGCTCGCGGACCTTGGGACCACGTTGGAGAATGAGCTCTATACGGACTTGATTCTCCAGTCCCTTCCTTCCACTTACGCCCAGTTCATACTGAACTTCAACTTACAAGAAAAGGAAGTTGAACTTTCAGAACTCCTCAACATGCTGAGGAGCGCAGAGGGCACCCTACAGAAAAGTAGGGAAACATCCACTTTGTTTGTAGGAGGATCTTCTTCTTCTAAGTCCAAGGCGAAAGCCAAGGGAAAGAAGAAGAAAGCCCCCGCCAAACCAAGGGGCGGTGTTAGTAAAGTGGATACGAAGGGAAAGGCAAAAGCAACAAAGAAAGTGGGAAAGCTTGTGGATAAGGAAGAATGCTTCTATTGTCATAAGAAAGGACACTGGAAGAATGATTGCAGGGCTTGGAAAGCCAGGACACAGGAATTGAAGCAGGTTGCAGCTTCAGCTTCAGGTGTGTATGTTATTGAAAACTATCTTTCAATAAACTCTACTTCCTGGGTATTGGATACCGGATCAGGATCTCATATCTGTAATTCTTTGCAGGCGTTGAGAAACCGTAGGGTTTTGAAAGCAGGTGACATGACCCTCAAAGTTGCAAACGGAGCTAGCATGGATGCTAAGGCCGTGGGGGACTATCACCTGGGAATGTCAGATGGACATGTTTTGGTTTTGCGTAATTGCTTTTTTGTACCCAACGCAACTTGTAATATCATTTCTGTATCTTTGGTTTCTAAAGAAGGTTATGAATTTGCGTTTGTAAGTAATGTTGTAAACATTCACCTTAATCAAGTTCTGATTGGGTCAGGTACATTGAGCAATGGTATATACGTATTAAACCAACCACAGATTTTCAATGTCCAGAATACACACAAAAGAAAGTCTCCGGAAGTAAATCAGACTTTCTTATGGCATTGTAGACTGGGTCACATCAATGAGAGAAGGTTGACGAAGTTACATACAGAAGGATATTTAAATCCGTTCGAATATCAATCGTATGCCACTTGTCAATCTTGTCTCAAAGGAAAGATGACAAAGACTCCGTTTACTGGACACGGAGTAAGGGCGAGCGAGCTCTTGGGACTCGTACACAGTGACGTGTGCGGTCCAATGTCTACACATGCGCGAAGCGGTTATTCTTACATCATTACTTTTACGGATGACTTCTCAAGGTACGGTTATGTCTTCTTAATGAAACATAAGTCCGAAGCCTTTGGAAAATTCCAGGAATATAAGAATGAAGTAGAAAACCAAACCGGCAAAAGTATCAAGATTCTAAGATCGGATCGAGGTGGAGAATACTTAAGTGCCGAGTTCCTGGACTATTTAAAAGAGAACGGAATTCTCTCTCAGCTTACTCCTCCATACACTCCGCAACATAACGGTGTATCAGAGAGACGGAACCGGACCCTATTGGATATGGTACGGTCCATGATGAGTAACGCTGAGTTACCGCGATCATTCAGGGGGTATGCGCTAGAATCAGCTGCATACCTTTTGAACCGAGTTCCTACTAAAACTGTGCCTACTACACCATATGAGATGTGGTGTGGGAAGAAACCCTATCTTAAGTATATTAAGACATGGGGATGTCCAGCTTTTGTTAAAAAGCAGCATGCGGACAAGCTCGAGGCACGCTCAGTACAGTGTAAGTTCGTGGGATATCCAAAGAACTCCAAGGGATATTTCTTCTACTGCGAAGAGGAACAAAAAGTTCTTGTTTCTCGTCATGCCTACTTCTTGGAAACTAAGTTTTTGGAAACCCAGATAAGTGGGAGCACAGTAGAACTGGAAGAAATTCCAGAACCACGAACTATTACTGAAATCTTAGTGGAACCAGAGGGTTCAAAAGAACAGGACATTCCTACGCCGCTCCGCAGGAGTAGTAGGCAGTCTCATCCGCCCGAGAGATACTACGGTTTTCTCATAGACGGGGATAGAGAGGATTGCATCATAGATTATGATGAGCCTGCTAGCTTCCAGCAGGCCGTTCAGAGCGTTGACTCAGTAAAATGGATGGATGCAATGCGGACCGAAATGGAGTCCATGTACACCAACAAAGTATGGACGTTGGACATTGCTCCAGACGGGGTAAAACCCATAGGATGCAAGTGGATCTTCAAAAGGAAGATTGGTGTAGATGGACAGGTTGAGACCTATAAAGCTAGACTTGTGGCAAAGGGTTTTCGACCTGGTTTGGACTATGACGAAACCTTTTCTCCAGTGGCTATGCTGAAATCCATTCGGATCCTTCTTGCCATTGCTGCCTTCCACGATTATGAGATTTGGCAGATGGACGTAAAGACAGCTTTTCTAAATGGAAATTTAGAGGAGTGTGTCTATATGGACCAGCCAGAGGGTTTCATTCAGAGTGGGAGCAGCGGAAAGGTGTGCAAGTTGCTTAAGTCCATCTATGGACTAAAGCAGGCATCGCGGAGTTGGAACATCTGTTTTGATGAGACGGTCAAGGAATTTGGCTTTATCAAAAATCCAGATGAACCATGCATCTACAGTAGATTTGTAGCGAGAACTGTAGTATTCCTCGTTTTATACGTGGATGACATTCTCTTAATAGGAAATGACATTCCTATGCTACAATCTGTCAAGGGGTTCTTATCGCACAGGTTCTCCATGAAAGACCTGGGTGATGCCTCATACATCCTGGGGATCCGGATTCATCGTGATAGATCCAAGAGGATATTAGGACTTTCACAGTCCAGGTATATCGACACCATACTGAAGAGATTTAGTATGGAAGATTCCAAGCGCGGTAACCTACCGGCTTGTCACGGGATCACCCTCTTTAAAGAGATGTCTCCCAAGACTGATTTGGAGAGGGATCGCATGTCTATTATACCCTACGCTTCTGCGGTAGGCTCTATAATGTATGCGATGTTGTGTACCAGACTGGATGTAGCCTATGCACTGAGTGTGGTAAGCCGGTATCAGTCAAACCCAGGGGAGAAACACTGGATAGCAGTAAAGAACATTCTCAAGTACCTGAGAAGGACTAAGGAGATGTTCTTGGTGTATGGCGGAAAAGACCTCCAGATTGAGGCCTTTGCTGACTCCAGCTTCCAGAGTGACAAGGATGATTCCAAGTCCATGTCGGGTTTTGTCTTTACCCTCAATGGAGGGGCGGTGTGTTGGAAGAGTTCCAAACAGGAAACCGTTGCAGACTCGACGATGGAAGCGGAATACATCGCTGCATCTGATGCCGCAAAAGAAGCTGTCTGGATGAGGAAGTTCTTGAAAGAGCTTCAGGTGGTTCCGTCCATTGTTGATCCAATACCTCTGTATTGCGACAACAACGGGGCTATAGCTTTAGCGAAGGAACCCAGGTCCCATCAGAGATCCAGACACATCTTGAGGCGGTATCACCTGATCAGGGAGATCGTGGATCGCCAGGAGATCGAGGTTCGGAGAGTCGCTTCAGAAGATAACACTGCAGATCCATTCACCAAGACCTTGCCCCAGACTCAGTTCGAGCGGCTGATCGAGATGATAGGTCTTCGATACGCCAGTACATGGCCTTAGTGCAAGTGGGAGATTGTTAGTGTATATGCCGTAGAGGCCATTACTGTATCATACTAGTTTGTATATTACTTAATGGAAGCTTGGGATATTCACCTTGTATATACAATCTTGCTCAAAATAGTAGTATGCTACTTGGTTTGTTTCTACTTCAATGTGTACATGTGTTTATTTTAGTATATCGCCTATACACATTAGTGGAGCCCTTAGGATCTTTGCTTGATTACCAGCGTTGTGATGGCAGTCACACTAGTGGGGCTGGGTAATCTATAAGCACATCCTTATGCAGGTCCCTGGTCGCAGGACTATCGAGACAGGGCATCGATACTCCGAAGTTGACTAGCGCATGCACTTCTCATCCCAGTGTGGGAGACGGTCTGTCCCACAGCCGTCGGTACGTCGTACTTGAGATAGTATGCGGGTGCTCGTTGGGTTACGTATACACTGGACAGGACTCGTCGGGAACTGACTAGTTGGTATTATGCCTATCGTCAGTTATCAGTTCCCAGGTGACATGAGTATAGCTTAGTCCGCTGACTTGACACTGTCACTTCGCCTCGAGTGTGTTCCCACTGTACTTTGATTACTACCCTACCACGGCTCAAAGGAGTCGTGCAAACAGGTGGTAGTTGGGTGCAGTCCCGAAGCACTTGGAGGCAGTGACGGTTAGACAGGATTCGTCTCTCCCGGTATTGGGGGTTGACATCGCGCTGTGTCTAGGAGAGCCATTACACGAGTAGTCCCTGGCCAGAGCAAACGAGATATACTGGTAGGCTTCCAGTGTTATCTCAGGGTGTTTTGGGCTTCACTCCGACACAACTTGTACCGCTATTGGAGGACTGACGTTTACCGCCCCCTAGGCCCGCCATGCGATGTATCAGACGAACAGACCGGACTGTACGCAGAATGTCACATTCAGGCTCAGTAGGAGTTCAGATGGGTTTCGCCTTGTCAGTCTTCTTGTCGGCATCTACCTGGGGACCGTTACGCACAGCTAGTGCCGCTTGCGGTCTGTGGTTAAACCCACTGCCAGCGTAGTGTCGAGTCTTTAGAGTCCCACACAGAAAGCTATTCGCCTTTTGGCAAAAGAGTAGAGGTCGCATGGTTTTGCGACAGGTCGCATGGTTTTGCGACAGGGTTCAGTCACATCCGTGCACTTGTGCACGTTTAGTGTCCGGACAGTTTACACTAGCAGGCTTTGGTTTAAGCCAGATCCTAGTGTACGTATTGGGATTGATTTTATCCAGTATGCATTCGTGTTCCTCGGAACGCGGATGCGGGTGTGTATGCACAGTTGACGGAGAGACAGAGCAGAGGATTCTCATTAGGGTTGTTGACCGTTGACTATTGACTTTTTGCTCAACCCTAATGAGAATATGATATGTGATTAACAATTATATTAATTAAGTATTATGGTGATATGATTGTTGAGGGATTGACTTTGTTGACTTGTTGACTTTTGTTGACTTGTTGACTTTGTTGACCGGTTGACTAGGCTTGACTAGTTGACCATCATGATAACTATAGCTATCATTTCATGGCAAAGACTTTTGCTTGCTTGCTCTTTTGTGCAAAATGAGTGCATGAAATGATATGGCTATGGATGCTTAAACCATCACATAATACTTGATTGATATGAGGTGTTATGATTGTTTTGGATTATGAGAGCCAAATGAGAAAAGTCTTCTCTCATTCTTTCATGCTCATTCTCTCTCTTGTTCTTGAGCTCTCATCTCCTCCTCTTGCTCTCCCTCTCTTGACTCTATGGTTCACTTGTCTCATGAGTTGAGAACCAAGAACCATAGATAAAATCCCATACAAACTCTTCTCTACTCACTCTAGTTCACAAGGTTTAGCAAACCGAGTGAACTAGTTTCTTCAAAGTTCGAAGAAGGAGCCAAAGGTTGAAGCTTTCAGGTGGATCTGTCTTCGGCGCAAGGAGACGACGGGGAGAAGCCGATTCGGACGACCATCGAAGCTTGAAGACGAAGGAGTTCGAGAAAAAGAAAGGTATAACCCCCTAACCGAGTAGTTAGCAACTCGTAGTTAGGTTGTTAGTTAGATGTTTAACAAAGATCCGGTTTTGAGTCCATGTTACCACCTCTAAGAAAATCATTTTTCGTCAAATTCCGCATGCCCGAAAGTACCGGGAGAGGTAGCATGGACTTACAGGATTTGGTTGGGTTGTCTCGAGATTCGTGCCACGTGTCAAGTTAGGTATGTACACCTCATTGCACCTGTTTGATTTTTCTGAAACTTTTTATTTCTCCATGAATTGCACATGCAACTCCTGGGCTTCCGAAAAATTAAAAAGAAAAATCTTAAAAATAATTGGGTCTGATGCGAATCGAATGCACAGGCTATGTCACAGCAGTGTAGAGGTTTTACCAGTGAGCTACAAGTTGCTTCTTGTTTTTATTTAACAAAAATAACTTTTAACTCTTACACAGACTGTAATATCCCTTTTCTGTACAATAATAAAAAAATTCTGTACAGTGGTTTCAGAGTCGTTATATTCTACCCTCCTTAAAAATTTCGTCATCGAAATTTATAATTACATAGGGACTAATTTTCAAAAAGGTAAGGGTATCGTGCACGCATATTTTCTTCTCTTTCCCAAGTTGATTCTCCTGGCGAATCCTTTCTCCACACCACTCAGACCAAGTTTACCTTCTTGTTCCGTAATGTTTTCACCTTTTGTTCCAGGATCTTAACTGGTTGTTACTCGCAGGTTAGGTCGGTTTATACTGTGAGCTCTGAGTGATCAAGTATGTGGCTGGGGTCGCTCACATATCGTCGTAGCTTGGATATGTGGAACACATTGTGCACTCCTTCCAATGAGCGTGGTAGTGCTAAATGGCATTCCACTTCTCCAATTCGTTCGAGTATGTCAAACGGTCCTATGTACCTTAGAATTAATTTACCCCCCTTGCCAAAATGGATCACTCCTCTGTTTGGAGAGATCTTCAAGAATATATGGTCTCCAGGTTGGAACTCCAGATGTCGGCGCTTTGCATCTGCCTAATACTTCTGTCGATCTTGGGCTATGCACATCCTTTCCCTAATCGTGCGAACTGCATCTACAGTTGCCATGATCATTTCTCCAAGGAGTTCATGATCTCCAACATCGTCCCAACTTAGCAGTGAATGACACTTTCGTTCATAAAGTGCTGCGAATGGTGCCATCCTAATGCTTGCTTGATAGCTGTTATTGTATGAAAACTCCCCAAGGTGTAGGTGATCTTCCCACGAACCTCTAAAGTCTAACATACAGACTCTCAGCATATCTTCCTGGATCTGAATTGTTCGCTCGGACTATCCATCTGTTTATGGATGATAAGCCATGCTAAAATTCAGACTCGTTCCCAGGCTAGCTTGCAGACTCTGCCAAAATTGTGATCGAAATCTTATATCACGATCGGAAATGATGCAAACAGGTACTCCATGTAATCACACGATCTCCTGCATGAGTTTATAGGTATCAAATATGGTATATCTTGAAGGTTTAAATCTTACTTTAGATTTATGCTCACCTTCAGGCCAACTCGAAATGGAATAAAGTGAGCCGACTTGGTGAGTCAATCCACAATAACCCAAATTGCATCGTTACCTTTCGTGCTGCGAGGGAGAGCATTCACGAAGTCCATGGTAATGTGCTGTCATTTCCATTCTGGGATTGGTTACGGCTAAAGTAGATCAGCAGTTCTGTGATATTCAGCATTCACTTGTTGACACACCAAACACTTGGCTACGCTCCTTTCTACTTCTCGCTTCATTCCATGCCACCAATAGTATTACCGTAGATCCTATCTTCGTACCACCGGGGTGTACTGAACACGGAGAGCTGTGAGCTTCTTTCATCAACTCTTCTCGAACAGGGCAAACTGATACGCATAAACAGCTTCCATATCGCAAGGATCCATCTTCGTGGATGATGAAGTCAGTTCGTAATCCACTTTCTACTTGTTCTCATATCTTTTGTAGCTTGGCATCACTTGCTTGAGCTGCCTTGATTTGATTGATAAGAGTGGACTGGACTTGTAAGTTCATCAAAGAGGAAGCGTTACCTGGCACAACTACTTCAATCCCCAATCTATGCAATTCTTGTTGTAGCTTCCACTGAGCGGTGAGGTTCATTGTTAATGGCTGGCGACTAAGGGCATCAAGAACTACGTTCACCCTTCCAGGATGATACTATAGGTTGATGTCGAAGTCCGCTATGAGTTCTAGCCATGTTCTCTGCCGCATGTTTAGTTCCTTCTGAGTAAACACATACTTCAGACTTGTGTGGTCTGTGTATATATCCACTCTTTATCCAAAAAGATAATGGCTCCAAATCTTGAGTAAGAAGATGACGGCTGCCGATTCTAGATCATGTGTTGGATAGTTGCGTTCATGGACCTTTAACTGTCTTGATGCAAAAGCCACAATTTTTCCATGCTGGTGTAGAACACATCCTAATCCTTTAGTGCTTAGGTTGACCTTGGTTGATGGAGTAGGTAACTTAAGTAGAGCGACGTACGGTGTGTATGTTCCCCAGCATACTTACGATATGCTACTCCGCTTAAGTAGCCTTAGGATGTATATTTCTTAGGCACTGTGTTTCTATTCGTTTCTATGATCTATCCTCATCGATATCGGATCGTGGTTTCCGTTACCTTGGCTACATGAGAAGAGAGAGCCGCGGTTAGAGATGCAGTCAGAGCGAGCTCGTCAGGGACGAGGACTGACCAGGATGTATTCCGGTGACACACGAAACGTATTGATTTGTTTTTCTACTAGGATTTCTTGTTGACGCGAATGTTCGGATCTACACCAGATGATCGGGCCATTGCTAGAGGCCAGCCGGATTGTGAAGACTATTGATGTACCATCTACTCCAAATGATTGAGTCGTTGTCTACCATGAGGACGGATGAGCCAGCTGTTGCTGAGTTTGATAAGGTATTGCCCCCAGACCTTTGAAGCTAATGCAGCATGAGCTTATACACAGGGATGTGATAGAAGATTACTAGTCACCCTTGTATAAGTGACTAGGACGTTTTGTTCATTTGGATGCTCCGATGCGAGGTTATCAAATTGACTAGCTTCAGCTAGAATGGAACCTCATGCAGGCGTGTTGTGAGTCGATCGGGAAAGGATGAGCAAACGCATATTCCTTCGATGATTTGGATAAGTTCCCGAGGACGTAATTGACCAGATATTTTCTACAGAGTATTGAAGATACTGAGTTCATAGCTACAGGGTTACCTAGGACGGCGGTAAGGTTTCGGGAGGCATCGTCCATGCCAAATTCAAAAATTTGTCGTTCTAGCTAACCCTAACTAAGATCGTTTACTAGAAATCGACGGAATATTATGCAAACAACTTCGCATATGAAAAGTGAACAAGGAATACAACCTTTGCAGACCGGTCCTTCACTTCATTAGCTCCGTGTAATAGTCCCTTCGCTGCGATAATGAAGTCTCGGACTCTAGAGAGGCTTTCTTAAAGAAACGAACATGCTTGCTTCGAAGTCTTCGAGGCCGAAGATGATTTAGGTCGAGGAGATACTAACCCAAGCTATTTGTTCACTAACTATGGAATTAGTGAAGCAAACACCCTATACTAAATGGAAAGTAGTAGAGGATGATGAAGTAGGAATTTTGCTCACATTAGAAATCATTTTCTTATTCAAAATCATCACTTTATCATAAACTAGAGAGCAAGCTCAAAAGGAAGAAGAAGATGAAGTCAAGTGATGAAAATGAATTAATGTTGAGGTAGAAATGCAACCAAGAGTTAAGCATGGCATGCTTAACCCTTGTAGAGACTTAACCATGATCTAGGGTTAAAGTTAGGTTAACAAATATCTTAAGGTAGACAAAAAGGGTGGACAAAGTCAAAGAAGCCTGCAAGCTTCTTCCAAAATATCAACCATGACTAATTCCACAATTTTTGAATTTCCTTAATAATAAACATAAACCATAATCTAACCCTAGCATAGTTCAAGTCTCATAAATTCTAGTTGCATTTGTAACCTAGCATGACACATTTAACATATATCACATATATATCAATGTATCCAAAGTGAGAAAAGAAATCATAAGTTAGCTAATACTAGTTAATGTAATTTAATATATCAAATATATAATTATACATTAAATTATTAAATCAACACTTGATTTAGTAATCCGGCTATATCACATATAACCGACTAATATCATATGTAACAACTTATCGAATCAACACTTGATCCGATAACCCGGCTACATCGCATATAACCGACCAATGTCATAAATCGCGAGAATAGAATACGGTATCTCATATCGTATCAATCTCGGTCCCGCACATATCACATATGTGCTCCTACTCCATTCCGCTTGAACCAGGAAACCTCTGTGTAGGACTCTAAAGACTCGTCAATACGCCGGCAGTAGGTGATGATCATATCGAACACCCACAAGCCGCAAGCGGTCTGCTAAACGTAATAGCCACCTGGGTATTGAGCGATCAGAAAATCAACAAGCAAGCCTGCTCATACTCCTATGAATCCAATCAAAAACACTACCATACAGTCCGGTCTCTTCGTCTGATATGTCGCATACCTCGTTTAGGGGTGGTAAACGTCAGACCCTAGTAACTCGATAAGTCGTGTCGATATGAGGCTCATTACGGGTTGAGAAACTACTGATAACACTTACCAGTATATCTCTAAAGCAGCCCTAGCTAGGGACTTCCAGTTATAGCCAATCGACCACGGTGCAACACCCACTCCTAATACAGGGAGAGACGAAACCCCTCCTATCGCTCATTGCCTCCATGTGATTCGGGACTGTACCCAAAAGCCACCGTTTTGCATGTTTTCTTGAATGTGGTAAGGTGGAAATCAAAGCACAGTGGGAATCACACAAGACTCTATGACGATCTCGGGTCTACAGACTAACATGTACCAGTGTCACCAGAGAACTGCCATCTGACGTTAGGTATAATACCATCTGGGAGTTTTCGGCGAGTCCGTTCAGTGTACCCAGTCTCCACTGAGCACCCGTATACTGTCTCTGATGTCAAACACCAATGGATATGGGATCATCCATCGCCCATCTACATGGGTCGAGAAGTTATACGCTAGTCTACTCTGGTATATCGATGCCCTATCTCGATACACCCACGACTAGGAACATTTGAAGGATGTACTTAGCGACTACACTGTCCCCACTAGTATGATCTGCATCATAATCCTGGTAGTCAAGTACTCATCCTAAGGGCTTTATCAACATGTAATATAGAGACAATCAGTGTACACGTTAAGATAAAGTGCAACCAGATAGCATACTATCATATCGAGCAAGAAAGTCCTCCATATATATGTCCAAGCATCTATTACAATATACATTGTATGTACAATAATGGCCTCTAGGGCATACATATAACTAACAATAGCTTCAAAAGAGACTCTAGATATGACTATAGCCAAATTTGAGCACAGTCCACACAGCTACGAAGATATGATTCCGAATTGGTCCATATCGAAGGGAAGCGGAGTAAGAGGTTCATGCGAGATTTTAACGAGTTCTCGTTCCTCTCCGTTAATGTCAGAGACCTTATACGTATGCAGAGGCGTTGGATACAACCATATTTTCATAGGAAAGTCATGATGAGAGTGTAGATGTCCCGGAATAAGAAACGTGTTAAGTAGGAGTGCTATCTTCCGGGCAGTCCGGCAGAGATGTGACTGGGAGAGACTTTGGTAGGTTCCTTCTGGAATACTACACGATAAGACTTGGACCCAGGATCGGTTGTATCACACATACTCAGTGGACCCGAGACTGTCATCATTGACGTGATACATTTTGAGTGTCCATGTTAATTGGCCAGGAGATGTTTAGAGAAGTGTCTGAATGGGGTTGTTCCGTCGTTACTCTTGATCGTGATGTCGAACCGAGGAGTCCTGCAACTGGTATTCCATAGAGAGAAATAATGACCTAAGAGCAGAGGACACCAGACCGCGGGCAGAAGGCAAGTAGATATTCTTGCTCTGACAGCCTTAGGTGCACCGACACTTTTCGACATTGAAGGAGGGGTACCTCTACGTCAGTTATTTATGAACTGCATCTTGACGATTCAGATATCGCGTTTCCATCGTTTTGATTCCGGTATTTTGATGATTTAGTTTCATGATTGATATTTTCGTGCACTACAGCTTCACTTGGTTCGTATTTTTATATATCAGTTGTATTGATTTTCATTTTTGTGCATACCCATTTGCACTCGATTTTGATTTTATGCACTCTGAGATATTTGATTTGATTTTGTGCATATAGTATTGCACATGATTTGACTTATACATTCGGTGTAGTTTACGTGCACTGTAACAACTCCAATTTCAGTGTACAGAAAATTCATTTAAAGTTAATGTACACGTGGGGTATTTGCAATCCTGTGAATGCTATAAGTATTTGTTTTGCTTTGTAACAACAAGAAAGAGTTTGTAGCATATTGGTAAGGCCTTGCACTGTTGAGACATAGCACCAGAGTTCAACTCCAAGAGTCTACACGCGCACAACACGTAAACTGAAAAGTTACAAATTATTTAAACATGTGCACTGAAGAATACGAGGAGACACCTAAACGTGGCACGAAGACCAACCCCACCCGTCGATAAAAAACCGGCGAAAAGCCTTGTTTGGCCGGTACCACCAGACCAACCGTGGGTAAAGACCCCATCTCTTCACTCCTGCAACCTTTCAGCTACCCCACTCCTTTCACACTGCTTGTTTTCTCTGCATTCATACAGAGAACATTGAATCACTCATTTAATTCATTTTTAATACAAATTTTAATTCGCCCATTCAATATACCAAACCCTAATTTTCCTATAAATACCCACTCCATTTTACACCCCTCTCACTCAGAATTCTATTACAAAAACAATACAAAATTCTCAAGTACTTTTGTATACAAGTGGAGTTAGTGAAGGGCGAAGCTCCGACGAACTTCCAAGGAGATTCCGGCGACGAAACGATGCCCCGAAACCTTCTTTAGGATCCCTCCTCTCTCCTCTAGTCCAACAAGCCAGTAAGTCCCCTATTCTCTCTCTTCTTCTTCTATATAAATATTCATTTCTAAAACCCAACGGAAGCTGAGTTATTCCGACTTCCGATACATTTTTTCTTCAAAACTCAACTTTTCTTAATCCAAAATATACCATACTCTCACATATTGTTTATCGAACATTAATAAATCTATTAAAACAAGTTTCACCTTAAAAGATTCATTTTTGTAACTTTTATCGCACTTTTTCAGAAAAATACCATATACTTATAATTCGACATAAATCATCATAATTCATTTCTATACCTTAGATAGTTCACGAGGTAATGACCTACCTCATCACAACACACATCTCTATCATAGCACGATGAATTTAGGGACAATAGAATACGGGAAAATATGACTTTACAAATAAATACCGTAAACTTACAAAACCGTATTCTATAAAAATATGTATTAAACATTTCCATGCAATTACGCCTCTACAACCCATTTTGGGGACCCTGTTCGGAATGGTGTGGATTATCCCACATCCCCGGTAGTAGAGTGAGATGCAGACCACCGAAACGAGCATTCGATCTCGATGGAATTTTTATGCATTTTTCTTTAGAAAATGATATTTCTATAAGAAAATAAATAAAATATTTTTATAAAATATTTATATATCTAGTAGCAAAATATCTATTTTAATTATATAAATATTCCAAGTTTCTAAATTAAAGGAATCACCATTACATGAAAATACCATCCAAATATAAAGCAATTCCAATATTTCAAGAAAATGCCATATATTATGAAATTAGGTTTTATTCACTAGAAATTTCATAACTATAAAACATACCTCTATGAAAACCCTAAAGACGATAATTAAATGCTTGAGGTGTATTTTGAAATTATGCCAAAACTATTTTTACATAAACTCCCTCAAGTTATACTAAATTACAATAAGGACCCTAGTAAACATAGGTTTAAGCGGGACCAGTCTCTTGAGCCTCAGGGAGCCGAAGATATGGGTGCTTGCCTATTTACGGTATACAACCTAACCAACGGTGTTATCAACATGGTAATTGTCTTGGAAAAACACATAAATCCTGCCGTCCATGTGCAATAGTTACCGATAACATCGAAACTAATTCAGGACTTAAATTTCTTTTCAAAGTGTTTGTCTTAGACTGAGTCTCAATCTAATCAATCTGACTTGAATGTGATTCAAGTATAAACTTACAATATAACAATTCAACATGAATCCGTCTATTCAATCTATATCAATCTACTTGACTGAACCGAGCCATGGATATACATCCATCTACATGATTCTCCAGTTACATCCATTTACTGATATCATGGTTTTGGCAAGTCATCCATTTATATATAACAAGACAATACAGTAAAAACAATACAATCAAGACATTGCGGGGTTTATAAGGGGTAGATTGGTACGGAAAGTGTTAAAAGTGGCACGGACTGTAACCATAATACACCTAACCTGAATCTCCATTGCCGTTGTACCGTGGCTGAACGGTTTCTTGTGCTCCATATACCTTAGTCTCCGGAATAGTGGGACTCTTCTCGTATACACTGGAATTTTCTTTACCAAGCTACAAATAACAGCGTTAACAATATAATACAACTTTAAAAGTTACTTTCTCCTTCTGTCTATTCTGTCTATATCTATTCTTTGGGACTTACCGAGCGATTATTCACTGACGATATTCCTTTTCTTCTTTCTTTGGAATGTTGTCAGGTGGATCGGACCTTCTGGAGACATAGCCCATCAGCGAGGACTTGGATCAGCTAGCCTTTGACCCGGAGCTCTAGTTTACTTGTGCATTTCATTTTCATTTCTGTTATGCCACTGTTTAGGCATTGCTTTCATTCCATGTATTTTCATTTCAGTTGTATTGTAAAAAAAATGTTTAATAAATAAAGTTGTTGTTCATTTACATCTTGTCTCTTGTGTACTTTACTTTATATTGCTTCGATACGCTTAGCGTGTTTACTTTTGAGTAAATATATCGCGTGACCCGTCGCGTCCTCTGCCCGTATACTGGGAAGCAGGGCGTGACAAGTTTTGTTGGTGGCCCATGCAGGTTAATTCTGCGTGGACAACCTAAGCAATATAACAAAAGAACCAGCAACTAAAAACAATCTTTACAATTCATATTCCTTGAATCTTCCAATTTCATATATTTTGAATCTGTCCTAACCCAAATTTTTCTTTCAAGCTTATGGATACCCCATACAACACCAGCATAAATATCAACAACACACCTCCACCTCTACCACTTACACCTTCCGTAGCTGCTCCGATCAATGAGCAGACGGTACTACTTGAGGTAATCCGCGGCCTTCTGGAAGGACAGTAGCAGCAGACTGCTATCCTGATGAACCGTCCAAAGGCGAAAGCACCTGGGGTAAAGCAATTCAGAGATTTACAACCCAAAAAAATTTCGGGAAAAGGGAGCCCACTAGAAGCCGAGGAATGGGCTCAAGGTATTGAAGATGACCTGGTAGCAGCACAAGTGCCAGAAGTCGCTTAGGTACGAGTTGCAAACCTGCAGCTCACTGACAATGCACGGGTCTGGTGGAAGGCGGAAGAAAGCCGTCTCACCTAGCCGATCGAATGGAGATTTTGCTTATGGATTTTGAAATCAAAGAATTAACCGCAATCAATAACGGTGTCGCTTGGTAGCTAGCCGGTTGAGTACGGGTCGGTCCACAGGGAGATGGATTCCTTTTCTTTATGTTTTAACGAGTTAAATCCAAAAGATTTTGGGTTTTAATTTAAGATCTAAGAATGAGATAAAAGTTTATAAAAAGCTTGCTAGGGTTAAGATTAGGTTAGTTTGGGAAATCAATTATTCTCACCGCTTTCTTTGCCCTAATTAAGAACTTTTGGGTGTTAAGGTAATAGTTAACAAAGGGGATTAGCACGATCGGGAAGAAACTAGGTTTCTTCCTTTGGGTCCTTGTCCGTCCTTTCTTAACTCTTAGCCCTAACCTCTATGGAAATCATACACAACCGGTCTTTAAGTAGGGAATCACCGCTACCTCGTGGGATAGGGTGCTGTAGTGAGCGGTGTGTGTATATTTGCATAGAGTCCTACTTTAAAATATTGAACGGGTAAGAAAGGGGTGAGAGATTTTCATTTCTCAAACCTTCCCCAAACCTAACCCTAACAAGTGAGGAACTACTCACCCATTAGGGAATTAATAAAGGAATTCATTTTTATGTGATTTTCTTTTAAGTAACTACGGCAGATAAAAAATTGCAAAAAATAACTATGGCAGAGAAATAAAATTGCTAGATAAAAAATTTAAGATAAAAAAAACTTACTTCTTTATTGATGCACTCTTTGACAATTACAGGAATTGAAAATTTTAAACTAGAGAAATAAAAAGAGGCATCTAAAAAGAGGCACCCAAAGAGAGGTACGCTCCAAAAAGAGCTGTAGGCTTTCTATTTATAAATAGAACAAACCCTAGGGTTTACATCTGATCCACATCTAAATTTACACGACTACCCTAAGAAAACCGGGTCAATGCACCGACTCCCACCGACACGCACCGACACGTGCGTTGCACGGCCGCGGATCCGCGGCCATCTTGGGGGCTCTCTGTCTCATTTTTCCACGGTTGCTTCATGTTGCCTTTTTCTTCAGTTTTCTTCACTTGGTTCTTCAGAATCTTTTCTAGTTTCTTCCAGATTTCCACAGTGCAGAATGTTGTGGACTTTTACTCTTCGCTTCATGTTGAAGTCTTGAATCTTGTGCTGCCTTCGTACTTTGTGCAATCGAACTGTTCATTGATCTTCATTTGTTCCTTAAACTGTAGGCGGCATCATAAAGATTCTTCTATTTGTTGGTCGTAGTCTCACTTTTATAGCGTTTTTTCATCATTTTCACTGTATTGTTCCGAGAACCTGTAACCTGCAACTATTTAGCAGACATGGATCAAAAACACCTATTTATTTGCAATATGATTAAGAATGGGGAATATAATAATGCAAAATTCTGATATGAACAAATACCCCCAAACTTATCTTTTGCTCGTCCCGAGCAAAACCAATTTATTCTCGAAAAAAAAAACTAACTTCACTTTTGCAGGGAAACACGATTGCACTGAGCTCGTGAAACAAGACGTTAAACCTCTAGGTGTCTCTAGTAGGAGGAGTGTTGTCTCCTGAGGGTTTTCAGCGGATACTACCCACAAAATCCGATCAATTTGGCCTATTTACTTTCATTCTTCAATTCGGTGTTCTAGCAAGAAATTCTATTATCTTCAACTCAGAAATCATCAACCCATATTTTTCACGTTTCGTTATCATTTAACTTAAGATTGTTTATGTTCTGTAAATTTACTTAGCTTTTAGCATCTTTTGAATTTTCCTTCCATGGTTCCATCTCAACTTAGGAGTTTTTATCATCTCTACTGAAGGTATAAGCCCTATCTTTCATTCCTATCTCTCATCCAAACCCCAATTATATACCCCTACGTGTGTGTATTTATCACCCCTACACTTGGAAATTCAATTCAAGCTATTATACTCTTGTCTATCGTCCAAAGTATTTTTAGTTGGTGAATTTTAGATGAAATTTCTCACACATCATTCATGAGACCGTTAATACTTCTTGAGGTACTAACGACCGATTACAAAATGTGTTCGCACATTAAGGCGTAATTTCTCGTCTTGTAATACCTAAGGTTTAGCAGTGACTCCCAAACCAGTTCGTCTAAGACACTAGGTGATAAAGCACCCTCGCTATAATTTTTTATTTATGCTGCCTTAAGTAGTTAATAACCAGTGTTCATTTTTTTATGTCTCTTTATTCACACTTGTACTTTTATTTTCTTTTCCTTCATACTAAAGATTTTAGACAAGAGCATTTCAAGGTATCCTCTACTTTTCCAAGTTGCAAGGTGCGTGTATATGCTAATTGTAGGGTATATATTTTCATAATTTAGACTTAAGATTCAGAATTATTTTTCAGACTTACACTTCAATAAAAATTTCAATACTCTTCCCTTATTTTGACTTAGCCCAAGAACTGAACTCAAAATTTGCCTATTTCTAAATAAACTATAAGGACATGTATTTTCTACCGTTAAACTTTAAGAAAGGTTATTTTTAGGGTTTTTAATTTACTAAGTTTAGGATCTAGTTTTTCCTAGCTACTTAACCGTCTTGTCGAACTTAAGTCAAATATGGTCAAAATTGAACTTTTAAATTTTTATAATTTTTTAAAAAATTTCAATTTTTATGGGTTTTAAAATAAATATGTAAATGCAAAAATATACATATGAATGCGAAGGAAGAAAGCTTACCGAGCACACCCCCAAACTTAAACTTAACAGTGTCCTCATTGTCAGGCTCCACCAAGAGGGTCAAAATTGTCGGCGCTCCCCTGTTTTTTTTTTTGAACAGAAAAAGAAAACAAAATATATATACACAAAAAGGTTCCCCCCAAATTTAAGTGAAATAGTGTTTCCACTGTTGAAGTATTAAAGTTCAGAGTTAGGGAGGAGAAAAACACAGTATCAAGCTATACAAGGCCTTACACAGGCCAAAGGTTAGCACCAACCATTCAAAAATTTTATCGTTATAATGGTATGGTTGGTGAAAGAATGGAGTGTAGAGAAAAGAAATGAGAAACACACGAGACCGTATGGAGATAGAAGCAGTATACCGTCTCAGTGGAGGAGAAGAATGGCGGAAGGGAAAAAGAAATGGTGGTGGTTGAACTTCTTCAGGTGGAGGTTGATTAATCACAAAATCCGTGTCATTTAGGAATGCGAGTTCGTCAGCAAAAAGTTCTTCAAAACTCTCATCGATGTAATTGAACATTTTGCTGTCAGCAAGTTTTGTGCCAGAATTTATCATACTTGATTTGTCAAAAATTATGGAGGTAGGAGACTCAAAAAACTCATCTACCTCATTTTCAAAAGTATCCAAATCAAGTTGGCTTTCTTGAATGATCAAATTTGAATTATCGGATTGTGATTCATTAATCGCTATCATTAAAGGAAGATTAGAAGAAGAACCAGAAAAAGTGGGAGAAAGCAGTGGAATACGAACTTGAGGGTGGAAATGGAGTGTATAAATTAGCACAATTTGTAATGACCAATGTGTAAAAAGCGATTATGCTAATCTATCAACCTGCTGAGAAATGAGGTCAAATCCCTCATGATTCGTGAGAAAACATGGGTATGTTGAACTTGGTAAACCAGACATTAAAAATGAAAGTGTAATGGTTTCTTGCATGGTCGGAATGACAGAAAGGATGAAGGGGATTGATTTAGGAAGTTTAACAGTTAAAGGTTCAGGAGGACGAATTGGAAAATCCGACTCATCAAACAAAACTGGTTCATCCTCAATACTATCCTTAATACTATCCTCAATACTCTCCTCAAAATTTAGCTTATCCATGCAACTCTCATCAAATTCAAGACGCATATGAAGTTTGGGAGAAACATTTAATGTCTCGGGATGATGATCTGAAAAGAAAAACTCATCCAAATCTGTGGGTTCGTCATCTAAAATATTCCCAACGTCGATATCCTCAATCAAGTGAAAATCAATTTTTTTAGACACTTCATAAAAACCATGGATATTTATCAATTCAGGTTCTACAGTGGAGGTGTAGAGGGTGTTGGATATAGTGCCCTCAAAGTCAATTATTGGATCGCAAGCACGTGATTGCAATGATTGAGGAAGGACCTATGCCGGTAGGACAGTCTTACTCAAGATGATAGTATGCTATCTGGTTCATCTTTATCATCGTGTACAGCTTTAGGTGACCTTAGAGATCACTATTACACATTGATAGAGCCTTTAGGATTCTTGCTTGACTACCAGCAGTATGATGGCGATCATATACGTGGGAGCTGGGGTCTATAAGCACATCCTTAAAAGGTCCCTAGTCGTGGGAGTTTCGAGACTGGGCATCGATACTCCATTAGTAGACTAGTGTATACAGTCGAGACCCCGAAGAGGGGCGGTGGCCGGTCTCACAAGCCATTGGTGTCAGTTGGATCACCTAAGATATATAAAGGTGCTCATTGGGTTATGAGTACACCGGACAGGACTCGCCGGGAACATGCTAGTTGGTATTATACCTGACGTCAGATAACAGTTCCCTGGTGACATGTGTACAGGTTAGTTCATCGACCTGAGATCGTCATTTGTCTCGTGTGAGTTTCCACTGTGCTTTGATTACTACCCTACCACGGCTCAAAGGAGTCGTGCAAACAGGTTTTAGTTGGGTACAGTCCCGAGCTACATGGAGGCAGTGAGCGGATCGGCAGGGGTTTCGTCTCTCCCGGTATTGGGGGTGAGATTACGCTGTGTCTAGGAGAGCCATTACACGAAGTTCTTGGCCAAGGCAGGAGATTTACTAGTAGGTATTCCAGTAGTATCTCAGGGTGTTCGGGGCTACACTCCGACACGACTTGTACCGCTTTTGGGGGTCTGACTTTTACAAACCCTCTAGGCCCGACATGCGATGCTCATAGACGAACGGACCGGACTGTACGGATATTTTCACTGACAGGCTCAGTAGGGTGTCAGGATGAGTTCGCTCATCGACCTCCCTTTTGGTCAATACCTGGTACCCCGTTACGTATAGCTAGTACCACTGACGTGCTGGCGGTTAAATCCGCAGCCAGTGTATTGACGAGTCTTTAGAGTCCCCCACAGACAGTTTCTCAAGTTTCGGGTGAAACGTTGTAGAGGCCATATGATATATGGCAGGGTTCGATCATATACGTGCAGTCGTGCACGGATCATGATCGGACGGATCATACTAGTGGGCTTTGGTTTAAGCCGGATCCTAGTATTAGATTTGTTGGATTACTTTAGTCTCATCGCATTCGCATTCGGTCGGAATGCGGATGCAGGTATGTATATACAGGTGAGGGGTATCCTTATGATCCGTCACGAGTTTACTTTAGATGTTGCCGTATCTTTTTGTTGTTGTAAACATTTGGGTTAATGTTTACAAATGGAAATAATGAGCTCAAAGTCATGATGTAGTGCATTAAATGTGGCATGTGCAAGGGTAGTGACTCATGGTATTATTCTTTGTGCATGCCATCATTTCATGGTTGATTATTGTGTGAGATTATGATGGGAGGAGAGAGAGGGCAGCCACACTTGGTTAAGGTTAGCTCTTGGATTATTTTTTCAATGACTCGCAACACTATCTCACACAAGAATAACAAAAGGCTTCATCATCTTCTTCTCTCTTCTTCTCTTGGAGCTCACTACCTCTATTGATGGCTTCATCTTCAACCTCCATCCATACAATGGATGCAAGAGACAAAGTTGTCACACACATTCTCTACTTCACCTTGGACACGTCGGCTAGTGAACTTCGTGTCCGAGTTGCTTCGGATGAAGCGGGAGCCCATAAAAAGACTCGATGATGTGGCGCCCTTTCCGACGAGGAGATCGAGATCGAAGATGCCGCAAGGAGCTTGAGATGGTGGCCAAAGACCGAAGGACACGGATCGACCGGTATAGCCTTTCCAACCCTTCTCTAGTTTGCTAGTTATAGGTTAATGGTTCAGTCCGGGATTAATGTCTGCGATATTGTCGGTTTCAAGTTTTGAAAAGTTTTCGTTTCCGCATTTTGGCCTCGGACAGACGGCCGGGGCGCTACCGTAGACTTACATGGTATCAGAGCCACGCCATTAACCTTTACTAGCTTGTTCTAACGTTTTTAAAATATCGATCGAACAGAATTTTCCAAAACCGCATTTCCAATTTTGCAGTTTCTGTCGAAATTTTTTTGTTGTCGAAAATTTTTTTTGAATGTGTCGGAAAATCAGGAAGGCTTTTCTAAGAACACTGCAGAAATTTTATAGGAAGATCTCACTGTAGCGCCGCGGAACAGCGGCCGTACCCACGTTTTTGCCGCGGTTCCGCCGCGGTACTATAGCTACACTGCATCAAATTTTCTACAGTGTTCTCTGACTTGGAATTGGGGTTTCTGGTATTTTTAGTTTTGGCCCAGATTATTTTGAGTGCTGGATTTGTGCTTGGGGCCCACTTCGGGAAATTTTGTCGATCAAAAATTTAAATATGTTAGTTTACAGTACTTACATTATATCTGTGATCGTGAATGTCATTTGATCGGTAAATCTTGTCTAATTGCTATAACCCTTTTAGACGGATTTGCGAACGTGACATTCACGTTGATGTTCTGTGTTGTGCTGTGATGTTACGGATTTGTCGTGGTGGATAGCCTGGATGCAATGGTAGTACAGTTTTGTTGTATTTGTACATTTGATATTGCAGGGCGAGCGTCCGACATGTGGACTGCCGTCACTGCCTGTTTGTATATTATTCTTTTGGGGCACGACCGGGCTGAGGTCGATGTACCCGTTGTATATATATTTTACTTTCTGTACTAGGATTACCCTGCGGAGGGGTGCACGGGTAGCCGGGTTCTAGAGGGCAACGGGCCCGCATCTCATGGCTTTGAGATGGAGGGGGCTTCACTCTAGAATTGGCGGGCTATTTGCCTCACTCGTACGGGGTACAGGTTGACCCAAGGAGGGGTGCTCAAGTTACCGGATTCCGTGAAGTGTTGGGTGGTCCATTCACTTTGCTGTAGGGGGCTGACGCTCTTCAGGTTTTGGCGGGTAACTTGCCGCGCTCGTAGGGGTCTAGGATTTCATTGCACAGGCTATCCACACGATCAGGGGAACGTCGGGTTTTAGTAGCGGCTCTATGAAACCCGGGTATCCCAGATTATCTGTATTGTTCTGTGATGCTTATTAAATTTCTGTGATGTTGCATTTTATCACGCCATGAGCGAATATTATATATTGATATATATACTAGTAGATGTTGTATATGTTTTACTCCCGCGCTAGTCCAGTCTCCGCTCTGTCGTTAGTTAAGTAACCTAATGGGTGATGACGGGACCCAGTGGCGAATGCGGATGGCATATACGTACATCATATTTTCGTTCTTTTATGGTGTGATTAATTGATGGGACTGCATTGATTCGGATCAATGCAAGCTAAACAAACCTGTTTGACGTTGTTGGAACATTTTTCAAAAAGCTGTTATTGCAAGGACGTTCTCTTTTGTTTTGCACAGTGGTATTCGGTTATGAATATCCAGAACCTCAGTCGACGAAGCAAGGGCCGAGATCCCTTCACCGGGAGTGACCCCTTAGACAGAAGTTTGCGAAAGGGTAATAACTTCACTATAGCCGATTGCCTTTTTGCTTTGCATTGAGGTATTCAGTTAGAATATCCTGCACCTCATTCTACGGGGAAAGTGCCGAGATCCCTTCACCGGGAGTGACCTCTTTAGCAAAGGTTTTCGCCACTATATTTATAAAAAGCTATCCGGTTCTTTCAACGATATCAAGTTCATTACGTTAAAGGTTTTTCGCCAAAAACCATTCGTAGCCCTCCGTCATTTCAGACGGGTAGCACTTAGTATTCATGCTATGTTTGTTAGCCTTCGTCATGGCATAGTGTATGGTAGCTATTTGTTACTTTTCTGTTGCATAGATAGATGCGTTGGTTTGGGACAGTCGTACAGCCTTGTTGGCCCTAGTCAAGGGCTTGTACGGGTGGGTTCAAATTAACCTGGACAATGACGGGTAGAACTTGACATGTGACTTATGATTTGTTGGCCTTCGTCAAGGTCATAAGAGCATGGGATAAAAATCACCTCGGGAGTTTCTAAAGAAACTGAAACTTGCCAGATATGCGCATACCTTCTGGAGTGTGATAACGTGAGTGGATTCCATCACGTTATCATGCGATGATAGTTGGATCCCGATTCCTACTGATGAGTTGGTTTACTCCTCGGGTGATCCCGACTAATTCTTCTTTCAGGTTTGGAGGAGAATTTGACGATACAGTGGGAGGTTTCCTGATTAGATAAAGTTATAACCATTCTGATCTAGGTTAGAGTGCACGCAGAGTGTTTCTTTTCTCTCTCTCTTTGGCAGCGACCATGACCCGACCCTTGACTATGACTCAGTGACCAAGTTAACCGAACTTTCTTAAAACACTGGCTTTTGGATTGTCAGAGTTGCATACCTCATTGCCATTCCTACTTTTACCCTTTTCTCCAGACACCCCGTATTACTACGAACATCCACTTCCATTGGATAAAACCATCGTATGGTTATATACGAACTCGAAGGAACTTGTTCCATATTCGAGGATGGTTTCTGGTTCTGGAGAAAATGAATAGGACTATTCAGTTGTCTTTTCTTTTTACCTTCTCTCAGGTTGCGAGTGCCCCTTGGATAAGGACAGTACACCTATTACACTAATTAGATAGTCTTCTTCCAAACCATAGGCAGGTGCCGAACAGTAGGGAATGAAGAAAACCAATCAGCCTAACGTGTACAGAAGGTAATAAGTTAAGACAAATAAAAGGATTAGAAAGAGGGCAAAGTAAACTGCGACTACTATTCACGACCAAACCAAGTATTTCATCGCCACTCCTACTTCACCTTTGTATTTCTCCGGAACACCCCGTATCACTACGAAGATCCACAGTTTAATGGATACTCCATCGTATGGTTATATACGAACTCGAAGGGACTTGTTCCAGTTCGGGGATGGATTCTGGTTCAGGAGAAATAAGAATAAGGTTTTATTCAGTTGTCTTTTATGTTTACCTCCTCTCGGGCTGCGAGTGCTCCTAGGATTAGGACAGTACACCTATTACGCTTATTGGATAGTCTTCTTCCAAACCATAGGCTGGTGCCGAACGGTAGGGAAGGAAGAAAACCATTTAGCCTAAAAGAGTGTACAGAAGGTAATGAGTAAAGACATATAAAGGGATTTGGAAAGATGGCAAAGAAATATACGGTTACAGTTGTGAATCTGATAATGGAAGAGGGATTACTAAGAATACCCGGATACCCCTTCGAAACATTTACATGTTTCAGTTCCACTGTGTATTGTTAAAAGAAAACTGATTTCCTAATTAGCCCTTGCTCCAGGGTATGTATTTACCAGGTTTGATTCTCACATCTGTATGGTTTTACAGATGATGAGTGGGAGTAAGTTATTGGGAATTGGGTGATCATCCTCGTTATATCGGGATTCGTTGTAATTGGTGATATTTGAGGAAATCGCCTGGGTTGTTTTGACGGACGACAAATATTTGGTTTTGAATATCCGTTGTTATGCACCAATTTCAAATTGATATATCTGTACGTTTATTTTTATAAAGTGAGATATAACTTTTTGAAATTATGTCCATGACATTTACCGATATCAGTGGATGGTTAGGTAAGAAGTATTAAACAGCGGTGTAATTCTTCTTAACCATAAGTACAGTTTTCAAACTACGACACACGGGGAATGAGTTATTAAACTCAACGGACTTATACAGAGTATTGTATGTTGTCCAGTGTCCATTAGGACAGAGGGGATGGTACTCGTACTATATTCTGTTTACTTGTGACTTCTCTAGTTCTTAGACATGTGTTTCGTAGAAATGCAAGGTCTAAGTTTTGAGAAGTTATAGGTATAAGAGTAAAGTAGAGAACCAGGTGTTGCAAGTATCGGGATTCTTCAAAGTGATCGAAGATGTAGATACTTGTGAATGGTATTCTATTGATAGTAATGGTTTTGAGAAACTTGTTTCTCTTTCAGGTTACTCAGTTTTGGATGCACTCCTAAGTTGAGTTATGCTGATCGGCCTCTCTCCATTTAGTTGACATGCACTGGAGACAGCTGCATGATTTGAATCTGGTTCCTATTAAATCAGTGCCTCTGTTTCTATATTGGATATAGAATAGGTCATATCTTAACAATGTTAAGGTACGGAGAGTTGTCTGGATTATGCTTAAAACTGACTCTGGATAACTCAAGGCACGTTTCTGTAATGGTTGTTTATGGGTTGACCCGGGCTATGACGAGGGTTGACTTTCTACCATCTGGAAGATCAATAGTGATATTGTTCTTGACTCGCCACAGTTTTAATAAAAATGGATTTTTTTTCAGAAAACAGTAGTGGGAGTATGGTAGAACTGGAAGTGATTCCAGAACCGCAAACGATTACTGAAAATTTGATAAGAACCTAAAGATTCAATCTGGTTTGACAGTCCATTAGCCACTCCGCATATATGGTGGGTAAGCTTAGGCACTCGAGAGGTACTTCGGTATGCTCAAGGACGATGACAGGGGGTTCTTGTTTACCCAAACTTGACACTACTGTCGTTCCAAGCTATGAGACCCGGCAGGAGGATGAGTACAGCGTCGTTCTGAACTGGCTTCTGAAGTATACGTGTATATGACTCTGCCAGAGGGTCGTCGCAGTCAGTGGGAGCAGCGGAAGTATAGTGGACAAGTAGCTTATGTCTATTTATGGACTAAAGCAGATATAGGTTTGACTTCATCAGAATAGGGGATGGATCTGTTAAGAAGGTAGTAGGGTGTGATGTCCTGGTATATGGATGACATACACAGAGTAGGAATTGAAATTCCTATACTACGATCGGTGATACTTTGGTTGTCACACAGTGGTTTCTCCACATAAAGCTTGGATATTATATCAGACATTCTGGTTACTAGATCTATGGTTTTAGATCTAGATTTGGGTAGTTTCCCAATCTGGGTACTTAGACAGCATTCTAAAGGTGTTTTAGAATGGTTGACTCCTGGCACGGTAGTGTACCTGCAGGTGATGGAGTCACCCTCTCTAAAGGTGTCTTACAGACTAAAGGGGGGAGGGATGTGCATGATTGGCAGATCACTTACTTAGTCAATTGAGTCAATCATGAGATGTCAAGTACCACACCAGACATTGTTTTTTGCACTAGATGCAATAAGTTGATATTAATCATATCCTGGAGAAACGTTCGGAAGCAGTTTTAGAACATAAGTGGATGTTCTAGGGATATGATAACGACAACCTCCTTCGGGAGACGGTTATCATTCCAGACTTCCAAGGTGACCTGGATGACAGAGTGACTGTCAGAGTTATAGTTTTCCCACTGACGAGAGGCGGTATTTTGGACAGGTGGTCCAAGCGGATACTGAGGGAGGCATGGCGCAGGATACTGATTAAGTTCAGTTGACGATACAGTCTAAGAAGTTTGGATTTGGAGTTCATTTATGAACTAGGTCCCATCAGATATCCAAACATATTCTAAGACGGGTATTGCTCATTTCGGAAGATGGATTTCTCCGCGAACTTGAGATAAAGAGAGACATAGAAAGAAACATTAGAGCGGATCCACTCACTGAGGCTATTTCTCGAACGCAATAGTTTCGCAAATGGGCTTTGTGAGACTGATCAGTAGAGGAGTTGGGTGTTCGGTATCACACGGGCTTTGAGTATGCGACATCGCAATAATTAGCCTTGAGTGCAAGTGGGAGATTGTTGGATATAGTGCCCTCAAAATCAATTATTGGATCGCAGGCACGTGATTGCAATGATTGAGGGAGGACCTATGCCGGTAGGACAGTCTTACTCAAGATGATAGTATGCTATCTGGTTCATCTTTATCATCGTGTACAGCTTTAGGTGACCTTACAGATCACTATTACACATTGATAGAGCCCTTAGGATTCTTGCTTGACTACCAACAGTATGATGCCAATCATATATGTGGGAACTGGGGTCTATAAGCACATCCTTAAAAGGTCCCTAGTCATGGGAGTTTCGAGACTGGGCATCGATACTCCATTAGTAGACTAGTGTATACAGTCGAGACCCCGACGAGAGGCGGTGGCCGGTCTCACAAGCCATTGGTGTCAGTTGGATCACCTAAGATGTATACAGGTGGTCATTGGGTTATGAATACACCGGACAGGACTCGCCGGAAATATGCTAGTTAGTATTATACCTGACGTCAAGTAGCAGTTCCCTGGTGACATGTGTACAGGTTAGTTTATCGACCTGAGATCGTCATTTGTCTCATGTGAGTTTCCACTGTGCTTTGATTACTACCCTACCATGGCTCAAAGGAGTCGTGCAAACAGGTTTTAGTTGGGTACAATCCCGAGCCACATGGAGGCAGTGAGCGGATCGGCCGGGGTTTCGTCTCTCCCGGTATTGGGGGTGAGATCGCGCTGTATCTAGGAGAGCCATTACACGAAGTTCTTGGCTAAGGCAGGAGATTTACTGGTAGGTATTCCAGTGGTATCTCAGGGAGTTCTGGGCTACACTCCGACACCACTTGTACCGCTTTTGCGAGTCTGACTTTTACAAACCCCCTAGGCCCGACATGCGATGCTCATAGACGAACGGACCGGACTGTACGGATATTGTCACTGACAGGCTCAGTAAGGTGTCAGGATGAGTTCGCTCATCGACCTCCCTTTTGGTCAATACCCAGTAGCCCGTTACGTACAGCTAGTACCACTAACGTGCTGGTGGTTAAATCCGCAGGCAGTGTATTGACGAGTCTTTAGAGTCCCTCACAGACATTTTCTCGAGTTTCGGGTGAAACGTTGTAGAGGCCGTATGATATATGGCAGGGTTCGATCATATACGTGCAGTCGTGCACGGATCATGTACTAGTGGGCTTTGGTTTAAGCCGGATCCTAGTATTAAATTTATTGGATTACTTTAGTCTCATCGCATTCGCATTCGGTCGGAATGCGGATGCAGGTATGTATATACAGGTGAGAGGTATCCTTGTGATCCGTCACGAGTTTACTTTAGATGTTGCCATATCTTTTTGTTGTTGTAATCATTTGGGTTAATGTTTACAAATGGAAATAATGAGCTCAAAGTCATGATGGAGTGCATTAAATGTGGTATGTGCAAGGGTAGTGACTCATGGTATTATTCTTTGTGCATACCATCATTTCATGGTTGATTATTGTGTGAGATTGTGATGGGAGGAAAGAGAGTGCAGCCACACTTGGTTAAGGTTAGCTCTTGGATTATTTTTTCAATGACTCACAACATTATCTCACACAAGAATAACAAAAGGCTTCATCATCTTCTTCTCTCTTCTTCTCTTGGAGCTCACTACCTCCATTGATGGCTTCATCTTCAACCTCCATCCATACAATGGATGCAAGAGACAAAGTTGTCACACACATTCTCTACTTCACCTTGGACACGTCGGCTAGCGAACTTCGTGTCTGAGTTGCTTCGGATGAAGCGGGAGCCCGTAAAAAGACTCGATGATGTGGTGCCCTTTCCGACGAGGAGATCGAGATCGGAGATGCCGCGAGGAGCTTGGGATGGTGGCCAAAGATCGAAGGACACTTATCGATCGGTATAGCCTTTCCAACCCTTCTCTAGTTTTCTAGTTATAGGTTAATGGTTCGATCCGGGATTAAAGTCTGCGATAGCGCCAGTTTCAAGTTTTGAAAAGTTTTCGTTTCCGCATTTTAGCCTCGGACAGACGGCCGGGGTGCTACCGTAGACTTACAGAGGGTAAAAGGATTGGTGATCGTTTCACTCGAAAGGGACCCTTCACAATCAGGTAAATCAAACACTACAAAGTCGTACAACACATTAAACGTTTTATTTTCAACTGGTGAATCATTTGGAACACTTGATAGACGTTCAAAACCGGAATTTTGGGATTCAATTGAAGATGGGTAGGTTTGATTTGGAAGTGTGTACAGCTCACTCTCACCACTCAAATTCTCAATCTGTCTAACCGCCTCATCATACATTGGAAAATTTGGAGCTAGTTGGAAACTAGCTACCGGGTCACTAGGTTGTATAAGGGCGGCCATGGATGCATTCAAATCCTTAATCTATTGTCTTGACGCTACCATAAAATCTTCCAATGACTGTTCTAGACTAGACATCGGTTATGAAGGGGTTTCAGTAAAATATTCAAAGTTGTTTGGATACTGGAAACTCCCAAATGGCTGTGTAGAAGCAATGTCTAGGGAAGGTGCAAAAGTCGGTTAGGACTAGTAGGAATTGAATGGTTGGACAGGAGTATGATCAACATTTGGATAAAAAGGTGAATGGACTTGTTAATCCCAAGAACTGGAAGTGTTAAAAGGAGTGAAAGATCGGTTACGAGATTGTTCAATATGTTCAGCAATAGACATGGGTTTCAGAGTTACAACATGACTCGAAAAAGGAGTATCAACGTAAGAAGGTGATGAAGGTTGAAATGGTTGATACAAGGTGGATTGCGGAGTCTTACTGGATGCCCTAGACGCGTCTATTCGATCTTTCAAAGAAATTTTGGGCATGGAGGGGTAGTCCGAAATTCGACCAAAACAATGCGCGTAGGAAGTAATGTCTGGTTGAGGGTACCAAAGTTCGGCAAGAGTTTTGCGAGGTGGGGTACCCATGATGTGAGAAAGGAGAAGAAAAAGAATGTGATGATTTTTTTATTGTTTTATTTTTTATTTTTTAAAATTTTTTTATTAAAAAAATTGTTTGTTTTTGGAGTTTTGAAATTTTTTAAAGTGTTTTTTTAGAAAGAGTTTTGCAAAAATTTGTACGGAACTACGGCACAATTTCAAACAATCATAATTTGAACATGCACAATTAAGCCTAGAGCTAGGGTCTCCTAAGTCAACTAGACTACTTCTAACTGATCCAAATGACAAGTTATGAGATATCCCTCAAATCGCCTCTTCACCGCCAATTGTGGCCAAGTAAGCACAAGTAAAGAAAGGAGGGATCTGCTCACGAATCACCGTGAGACGGGCCTTTTAAAATTACCTTTTCCACTTGTCTAGCCTAGGCACCACAAAGTCAGGTTTAGATAAACGACCGATTGCCCACAACCTTCCTCTGTCCTATTGAGCACGACAGTCCTTAGTTGGCTGTGTCTAAATATTTTTTAATTAACTCGGGAGTTGATACATATGCTTTTTGTGATTTTTGGGGTCTTAGGAAGGGTAATGAAATCCCCACCCAATCTGGATTGGTGTTATAACCCCTTTAAAGTCCGTTTTAAAAATGCGAAGTAGTAAACACACAGAAAAACACTTGCAAAATTTTTTTATATTTGGCAGCGCAAAGAATCCTGCACAAAAACAATTTATTGGAGAGGGAGAAGAATTTTGTGCAAAGAACCCTGCAGAAAAAAATTTCGGTGGAGTTCAGAGGGTAGAAGAGAGGACAAAAATACTTACAGAGAATTTTGGGATGCTGACGTCACTGGTTGACCGCGGTTCCGCGGTCAAACGCTTGAATCCGCCGCGGTTCCGCGGTGGTTAAGTTGGTTTGGATCTCCAAATTTTTTCTGTTGTCTGCTGTGATTCTCCTCTGTCTGTTCAGATTTTCTGTTTGTTGATTTGTTCACTGGCTTTTCCCAGATCTGAATCAGTCCATCTTCTTTTCCTGCGCAATTCACACAATACCTCTCAAAAAGAACAAGATGAAATTTTTTTATTTTATTTTATTTTATTTTTTTGTTTTAAAATTTTTCAATTTTTATAATTTATAAATTTTTTATTTTTTTTTTAATTTTTTTAACCCGAAATTACACAAAGAAAGAGACTACCGTCTCCCCGGCAACGGCACCATTTGATTGAAGAGATTTTGCTTATGCTTTTTGAAATCAAAGAATTAACCGCAATCAATAACGGTGTCGCTTGGTAGCTAGCCGGTTGAGTACGGGTCGGTCCACAGGGAGATGAATTCCTTTTCTTTATGTTTTAACGAGTTAAATCCAAAAGATTTTGGGTTTTAATTTAAGATCTAAGAATGAGATAAAAGTTTATAAAAAGATTGCTAAGGTTAAGATTAAGTTAGTTTGGGAATCAATTATTCTCACCGCTTTTTTTGCCCTAATTAAGAACTTTTGGGTGTTAAGGTAATAGTTAACAAAAGAGATTAGCACGATCGGGAAGAAACTAGGTTTCATCCTTTTGGTCCTTGTCCGTCCTTTGTTAACTCTTAGCCCTAACCTCCATGGAAATCATACACAACCGGTCGTTAACTAGGGAATCACCGCTACCTCGTGTGATAGGATGCCGTAGTGAGCGGTGTGTGTATGTTTGCATAGAGTCCTACTTTAAAATATTGAACGGGCAAGAAAGAGGTGAGAGATTTTTATCTCTCAAATCTTCCCCAAACCTAACCCTAACAAGTGATGAACTACTCACTCATTAGGGAATTAATAAAGAAATTCATTTTTATGTGATTTTCTTTTAAGTAACTACGGCAGATAAAAAATTGTAGAAAATAACTACGGCAGAGAAATAAAATTGCTAGATAAAAAATTCAAGATAAAAAAAACTTATTTCTTTGTTGATGCACTCTTTTACAATTACAGGAATTGAAAATTTTAAACTAGAGAAATAAAAAGAGGCATCTCAAAATAGGCACCCAAAGAGAGGCACGCTCCAAAAAGAGCTGTAGGCTTCCTATTTATAGATAGGAGAAATCCTAGGGTTTACATCTGATCCACATATGAATTTACAAGACTACCCTAAGAAAAACGGGTCAATGCACCGACTCCCACCGACCGCACCGACAAGCACCGAGACGTGCGTTGCACGGCCGCGGATCCGCGGCAGAATGCCCTGTTCGGCCGCGAATCCGTGGCTATCTTGGGAGCTCTCTGTCTCATTTTTCCAGGGTTGCTTCATGTTGCCTTTTTCTTCTGTTTTCTTCACTTAGTTCTTCAGAATCTTTTCTAGTTTCTTCCATATTTCCACAGTGCAGAATGTTGTGGACTTTTACTGTTCGCTTCGTATTGAAATCTTGAATCTTGTGCTGCCTTCGTACTTTGTGCAATCAAACTGTTCATTGATCTTCATTTGTTCCTTAAACTGTAGGCGCCATCATAAAAATTCTTCTATTTGTTGGTCGTAGTCTCACTTTTGTAGCGTTTTTTTTATCATTTTCACTGTATTGTTCCGAGAACCTGCAACCTGCAACTATTTAACAGACATGGATCAAAAGCACCTATTTATTTGCAATATGATTAAGAATGGGGAATATAATAATGCAAAATTCTGATATGAACAAGGACTTTCCGCGATATGTTCGATGCAATGTACTTCCCCGAGACTGCCAGATTCGACATGGAACAGCAGTTCATCCACCTACAACAGGGTTCCATGTGGACCAAATCAGGGGATGAGTACGATGCTGAGTTTACCATGCTCAGTCGGTAAGATATGTCTCAATAGTTCACATACCACACAGCTAACACAATACCTTAACAGATTCGCGACACACCTAATACCGACGGATGAGATCAGAGCTCGACGATTTCAACATAGATTAGATCCAGAGATCCAAGCTGCATTAGCCACAGGAGATTTCCCGACCCATGAATTGGCTCTGAAAGCGGCCCATCGATATGAGGCGGTGGTAAAGATGAGGGGCAAAACCCAATCTTCCGGAGTTAAGTGCCCTGCCAATCAGATGGCAGGAGGAGCCTCTTCAAGGCCACCATTTGTGCCAATGAGTCCGGGAGTACCAAACAACCGGCCCAACACAACCTTTTGTATCTACTGCAGGAGGGATGGACATCTGGTGAAAGATTGCCGGCAAGCAAATCGCCTTTGCTTAGTCTGCGGCTCAGCTACTCATGATATTGGATCTTGTCCTCATAGACACAACCCATATGCTGCACCCAGGCCAGCAATCACTTATCAGCAGTGCCCAGTCATTCAGGCACCTGCTCCACGAGTTGAATTACCTGCTCCATCTCCCCGTGGATCGACTGCACCTCCTCCTCATCAGTTCCATCAAGCTCAAAGGAACCCACCTCAAAGACCAAGGAACGAACAGAGGAATGCTCTTCCAGCAATGAGGAATGTGCCGAGGCGACAGGCTTTCACAATGACCGTGGAAGAAGCTGAAGCCACCGGCCAAGTCATTACTGGTAACACTTCCCTTTCAAATTCTCTTTCAGTTCATTGACATACCTATATATCTTTTCCTTATACCTAAAACATATCCCACACATAACTTAGGTACAATCTTATTAGCTTCACTTCCTGCACTTGCACTCTTTGATACTGGAACATCTCATTGCTTTATGTCGCAACGGTTCGTCTGAACTCATGCGATTCCAGTCACACCGCTTGTATCTAGCTGGAATGTCAGTTCAGGGAACGACATTCTTAAGGCAACAATGGGATACAACCTGTGTCTAGTGGTCGTCTGCAGCAGGGAGTTCTATGATGACTTCAAGGTGCTGGACATACCGAACTTCGATGTGGTTCTAGATATGGATTGGCTAGGAACCTTCTACGCTACCATCGACAGTCGTCAAAGGAGGGTAGTGTTCGAGATTCCAGATCATCCAGTCTTCTATTTCAAAAGTGGAGACCGTACCCTGGAGCCAAGTACTTACAAGGCGAAACCAAAGAAGGCAGTGATTGCTGCAATTCAAGCGGAGGAAGGATCAAAGCCAGAAGTAGTTCGAGAGTTCGACGATGTGTTTCCTGACGATATATCAGGTTTGCCTCCCAATCGAGCTCTTGAATTCAGCATTGATTTAGTACCAAGACCACAACCGGTGATCAAAGCACCATATCGGTTGAGCCCGGAAGGTTTGAAGGAGATCCGAACTCAGTTGGACAAATTATTAGCGAAAGGATTGATTCGTCCTAGCACTTCAAGTTGGGGATCACTAGTACTGCTTGTAAAGAAGAAGGAAGGTTCATACAGAATGTGCATTAATTATAGAGCCTTGAACGAAGTAACGATAAAGAACAAGTATCCACTACTGCGCATCGACGATTTATTCGATCAGTTAAGTGGATCTTGCATTTTCTCCAAGTTAGATCTTCGTTCGGGTTATCATCAGGTGAAGGTCAAGGAATCTGATATCCATAAAATGACATTCAAAACTCGTTATGGTCATTACTGTAAGTCCATGTCACGCACCCCACGAACTTGCGGGGAGGCGGAATATATGAAAAACGATTATCAAAGTTTCGTAACACGGACTTGAGCGCATGAATCGTATCTAAACTGTTACTAATTATCTACGAGAGGTTTAACTACTCGGATTCGAAGTTATACCTCACGTTACGTGTCCTCCGGGTCTTCATCGCTGTCCTCCACTCCTCGTAGGCTCATTGGAACATCGGCACCTCAACGGCCTCCTCGAGTCAAAGACGATCCATCCGAGAGCTCCTACGCTAAGGTTGATCTCTAACTTGAGATAACTAGGTTGCTCAAAGTGCTAATCTAAGCTACCTAGGGGATATAGAGTGAGATTATGGATGTATTAGTCTAGCTAACCCTTGATCCCAACTCATGAGAGGTTAGGGTTAGGGTTTGAAGAGAGAGAGCTTGAGGAGAGAGAAGGTGAGAAAGTGAATCCTTTTGGATGAATGAAATCATTTGTATATATATGAAACATGTGATATTATTAAGTAAATAATAAATATTGATTTATCATCATGTTTCATTAATGCACTAAGTGATTCATCATATGAGTCTTATAAATTATTAAATGAATCATTAACTCAATGTATGAATCACTACATGACTCACTAATCCAATTAATGCAAATGCCACCTTAGCCTCCAACTCACCATGCTTCTAGAAGCTTCCCGGAAAATTATGAGAACGCCCCTCCAATCCGTGAAAACACGGAAAAACTTTAGACTGTATAAATCCAATAACCCAATACTAGAATCTGGCTTAAACCAAAGCCGGCTAGTAAAAACTGTCCGAACGTCGTATGTGCGTTTAAACACGTATGCGTCCGAACCCTTGTCGTAAAACCATACGACCTCTATATCGTTTTGCCTGGAGCAGGGAAACTCTCTGTGTGGGACTCTAAAGACTCGACACTACGCTGGCAGTGGGTTTAACCACAGACCGCAAGCGGCACTAGCTGTACGTAACGGTCCCCAGGTAGATATCGATAAGAAGGCCGATGAGGAAACCCATCCGAACTCCTACTGAGCCTGCTGTGACAATCTCCGTACAGTCCGGTCTGTTTGTCTAAGACTATCGCATATCGAGCTTAGGGGGCGGCAAGCGTCAGTCCCCTAATAGCGGTATAAGTCATGTAGGAGCTAGCCCATTACACCCTGAGAAACTACTGGAACCTACCAGTAAATCTCGCTTGCCCTGGCCAGGGACTTTGCGTAATGGCTTTCTGACACAGTGCGATACCAACTCCCAATACCGGGAGAGACGAATCCTGTCTAACCGCCACTGCATCCAAGTGCTCGGGACTGCACCCAACTGCTACCTGTTTGCATGACTCCTTTGAGCCGTGGTAGGGTAGCAATCTAAGAACAGTGGGACACACTCGAGGCGAAGTAGCAGTGTCAAGTCTGCGGACTATGCTGTACTCATGTCACCTGGGAACTGTTAACTGACGACGGGTATAATACCAACTAACAGTTCCCCTGCAAGTCATGTCCGGTGTACCCGTAACCCAACGAGCACCTGTATACTATCTCCAGTACGACGTACTGATGGCTGTGGGACAGACCATCTCCCCAACTGGGATGAGAAGCGTACACACTAGTCTACTCCGGAATATCGATGCCCTGTCTCGATAATCCAACGACCAGGGACCTGTATAGGATGTTGCTTATGGACTACCCAACCCCACTAGTGTGACTGCCATCACAACGCTCGTAATCAAGCAAAGATCCTATGCGCTCTACTAATATGTATAAAAGATACGTTACAAGAAACATATTCACATTTTAAAGTAGAAACAAACCAAGTAGCATACTGCCATTTTTAGCAAGACTGTCAATACAAGTGTGAATATCCCAAGCTTCCATTAAGTAATATACAATCTAGTATGATACAATAATGGCCTCTAGGGCATATACACTAACAATCTCCCACTTGCACTAGGGCCATGAGCTGGCATATCGTAGACCTATGATCTCGAATAGCCTCACGAACTGCGTCTGAGGAATGGCCTTTGTGAATGGATCAGCAATGTTATTCTCCGTCTCTACTCTCTTTATCTCGATCTCCCGGCGATCTACGATCTCCCTGATCAGGTGATACCGCCTTAAGATGTGTCTGGACTTCTGATGGGACCTGAGTTCCTTCGCTAAAGCTATAGCGCCATTTTTGCCGCAATATAGAGGTATTGGACCAACACTGGTAGGAACCACCTGAAGTTCTGTGAGGAACTTCTTCATCCAGACAGCTTCTTTTGCGGCATCGCAAGCAGCTATGTACTCTGCTTCCATCGTTGAGTCAGCAACGGTCTCCTGCTTGGAACTCTTCCAACAGACCGCCCCTCCATTGAGGGTAAATACATAACCCGACATGGATTTGGAGTCATCCTTGTCACTCTGGAAACCGGAGTCGGCAAAGGCCTCGATCTGGAGGTCTTTTCCGCCATACACCAAGAACATCTCTTTAGTCCTCCTCAGGTACTTGAGAATGTTCTTTACTGCTATTCAGTGCTTCTCCCCTGGGTTTGCTTGATATCGGCTTACAACGCTGAATGTGTATGCTACATCTGGTCTGGTACATAACATCGCATACATTATAGAGCCTACCGCAGAAGCGTAGGGTATAATCGACATGCGATCCCTTTCCAAATCAGTCTTGGAAGACATCTCTTTGGAGAGGGTGATTCCGTGACAAGCCGGTAGGTTACCGCGCTTAGAATCATCCATACTGAATCTCTTCAATATGGTTTCTATGTACCTGGACTGCCGAAAGTCCCAACATCCTCTTTGATCTATCACGATAGATCCGGATCCCCAGAATGTAGGTGGCATCACCCAGGTCTTTCATGGAGAATTTCTGTGATAAGAATCTTTTGACTGACTGTAACATAGGAATATCATTTCCCATTAGGAGAATGTCATCCACGTACAAGACGAGGAATACTACAGCTCTCCCTACAATCTTACTGTATATGCAAGGTTCATCTGGATTTTTGATAAAGTTAAATTCTTTGACAGCATCATCACAACAGATATTCCAACTCCGCGATGCCTGCTTTAGTCCATAAATGGACTTAAGCAACTTGCATACTTTACCGCTGCTCCCACTCTAAATGAATCCCTCTGACTGATCCATATAGACGCACTATTCCAAATTACCATTTAGAAAGGCCGTCTTTACGTCCATCTGCCAGATCTCATAATCGTGGAAGGCAGCAATAGCAAGAAGGACCCAAATGGATTTGAGCATAGGCACTGGAGAAAAGGTTTCATCATAGTCCAAACCAGGTCTTTGACGGAAACCCTTTGCAACAAGTCTAACCTTATAGGTTTCAACCTGTCTATCTACACCAATCTTCTTTTTGAAGATCCATTTGCATCCTACGGGTTTTACCCCATCTGGAGCAATGTCCAAAGTCCATACTTTGTTAGTGTACATGGACTCCATTTCGGTCCGCATTGCATCCAGCCATTTTACCGAGTCGCCGCTCTGAATGGCTTACTGGAAGCTAGTAGGGTCATCATCATCAATGACGCAATTCTCTCTATCCCCATCTATGAGAAAACCGTAGTATCTCTCAGGTGGATGAGACGGCCTACTACTCCTGCGGAGTGGCGTCGGGATGTCCTTTTCTTCTGAAACCTCTGATTCTACCATACTTTCGGTAACAGTTTGTGGTTCTGGAATTTCTTCCAGTTCTATTTCGCTCCCATTTATTTCCTTTTCTAAAAACTGATGTTCTAGAAAATGGGCATTACGAGAAACAAAAACCTTTTGTTCCTATGCGTAATCGAATAGATACCCCCTGGAGTTCTTTGGATATCCCACAAACTTACACTATACTGATCGTGCCTCGAGCTTTTCCCCATGCTGCTTTTTAACAAAAGCTGGACATCCCCAAATCTTCATATACTGAAGATAGGGTTTCTTCCCACTCCACATTTGATATGGTGTGGTAGGCACAGTCTTGGTAGGAACTATGTTCAAAAGATATGCAGATGATTCTAGTGCATATCTCCAGAATGATCGCGGTAACTCAGCCTTACTCATCATGGAACGAACCATATCCAATAGGGTTCGATTCCTCTTTTCTGATACACCGTTGTGTTGTGGTGTGTATGGAGGAGTAAGCTGAGAGAGAATTCAATTCTCTTTTAAGTAACCCAGGAACTCGGCACTTAAGTATTCACCACCTCAATCAGATCTTAGTGTCTTGATACTTTTGCCGGTTTGGTTTTCCACTTCATTCTTGTATTCTTGGAATTTCTCAAAGGCCTCGGATTTATGCTTAATTAAGAAGACATATCCATACCTAGAGAAATCATCCGTAAAAGTAATGAAGTAGGAATAACCTCCTCGCGCATGTGTAGACATTGGACCGCACACGTCACTGTGTACGAGTCCTAAGAGCTCGCTTGCTCTTACTCCGTGTCCAGTAAACGGAGTTTTTGTCATCTTTCCTATGAGACAAGATTCACAAGTAGCATAAGATTGATATTCGAACGGATTCAAATATCCTTCTTTATGTAACTTAGTCAACCTTCTCTCATTGATGTGACCTAGTCTACAATGCCATAAGAAAGCCTGATTTAATTCCGGAGACTTTCTTTTAAGTGTGTTCTGGACATTGAAAACCTGAGCTTGACTCAATACGTATATGCCGTTATCTAATGTACCGGACCCAATCAAAACTTGATTTAGGTGGATGTGAACTACATCACTTACGAATGTAAAATCATATCCCTCTCTCGAAAGTGAGGACACTGATATGATATTACAAGTCATACTAGGTATATACAGACAGTTACGTAGAATCAATATTTGCCCACTTGTCAAACCTAGGCGATATTCTCCTACGGATTCAGCGTCCACGCTCATTCCGTTTGCAACTCTGAGAGACAAATCACCCACCTTTATAACTCTATGGTTTCTCAAAGCATATAATGAATTACAGATATGAGATCCTGCTCCGGTATCTAGTACCCAGGAAGTAGAGTTAATTGACAAACAATTCTCAATTACAAATACACTTGAGGCCGAAGCCACAACATGCTTCGCATCCTGGCTATCTGCAATCTTTCTGCCAATGCCCAATCCCATAACAATAGGAACATCCCTCTTTTACTACATTCAGTCCTAAAACTATTGTCTTTCTCTTTCCTTTTACTTCCCTGGTTTCCTTCAGGGTAGAAGGTAGAGACTGTAGAATTAAGTCAGTATCTGACCCGTTTCCCAACGTGGTCTCTAGGACCTTGAGCTCATCAATATAGCTAGTCATTGTAAGGACGTTGTCCTCTACAGATGACCCGACAGCCATCCTCGCTTGAATTAATTCGGTCGAGGTCTTATATCTTGCGATATGAGATTGCTCTCCATATAAATCTTTGTTGTGGAGAAAGATGGAAACTGAGTCCATCTTCTCGTGCTGCTTCTGGTATACACCATCAACTGAAGCCAACACGAGGCACTTGGCTTTCGTTTTATCCTTTTCCCTTGTCTGACGGATATCCATATCCGCGACGGTGGAAACTGGACCTGGGACGGCGGGATCTTGAGTAGTAATAGGGTGGTCCAGCTTGTCATAGTCAATGGACTTCTGGACAGACCTTTGCCAGTCACATAAGTCAGATTCAGTCAATTTGTTATCTAGATGTAACCTATGTGTGGTCACAAGGTCGCTGCAATGAGAGAAAGAGAAGAAAACATTTTAGCATGATGCTGTTGCAAGTTTAGATTGGTTTTTAGTTTATCTAAACTGGATGGCTCCTACTGTTTCTCGAATCCTTCCTCAAACCATAAAAGAAGAATTAGCCAGGACTATTCTCACCGTACAATACTTGCTTAACCGTTCAGCCAGGCCAGTGTCGATACTTCGAGGGAGGTTTTCCAACGCTTTCGCGAAGTTACTTAATTAAATAACCTCTTTTCTCTGGGGGCGTAGCCCCGCTGACACCTTTCTCGACACCTACTTGGTTTTATATTATTGATCGTTAAGTGACGAATCTCCTGATAAGTAGCATGTACTCACAGTAGGATCGGGATCCAAAATATCATCGTATGATAATGTTGAAGGAATCCTACCAACATTCATCAAACTCCAAAATGGTATGCATCTCTCTACAAATTTCAGTTTCTTTAGAAATTCCCTCTATAAATTTTTGCCCCATGCTCTTATGACCTTGGCGTTAGGTCAAAATGTCATAAGTCACATGTCAAGTTCTATCCATCATTATCCTTGTTAATTTGAACCCATCCGTACATATCCTTAACGTTAGGCTAAAATGATAATACGACTGTCCCAAACTAACACATCTATCTATGCAACAAATGAATACCCAGCAGCTACCAAACACTATGCCTTGGCGTTAGGTCAAAATACATAGCTTGAATACTACTGAATACCCAAATGAAATGATGGAGGGCTACGAATGGTTTTGGCAAAACCGTGAACGTAGTGAACTTGATATAACCGAAAGAACCTGATAGCTTTTTAAAAGGAGTGGTTAAAGCTCCGCAATTAAAAATTCTGCTCTTTTTTAAAATAACCGAGTGGTTTCTTTTAAATTTGTTCCAACGATTAAACTTTGGTTTATTTTCTTTGCATTATAATAATGTGTCCCATCATTTATCCTATCATTGCAGAAAACAACGAAAATACCACGTCCTCTTATGCCATCCACATTGGCCACTGGGTCCCGTCATCACCCGTTAGATTACTTAACTAACGACAGAGCGGGGGCTGGGCTAGCGCGGGTGTAAAACATAAATGACGTCTAATAGCTATCATATATAGATATTGTACATTCGTCAGACGCTATAATAAGCATTCCAGATCACAGATGAACTTTATTGGATATGCAAGCAATCCGCGTTTGCTTTGAGCCTGCAACAAAATACGGATTACACAGTTGTGATGAATAGCCATTACCCCACCCTAGACCCCTACGGGTACGGCAAACTACCCTCCAAGTACCCAAAGTGAAGCGGTCTCCCTCAACAACGTGAGTAGGCCACTAAACACTTCGAAGTACCCAGTAGTTTGTGTACCCCACCTTGGGTCTATCCTAGGAGCAAAAACAGTAAAATGAAATAATATAACGGTGGCTACAACCGCAACCTGGATGTGCCCCGCAAAATAATATTACAACATATTACAATTATATCGAATGAATGAATATAAAACACATCTCAAATCCCGGCTAATCATCATAACATCCTAATACAGTTCATATACACAAACAGTAAACATTTCAGAAATGTGCAACCCCCTGCCAACCGACATACTAGCAGTTAGGGGAGGTTTACGAACACATTAAACATTACAGATAAAAACCCAATTAGCAATTAATTTAGAACATCGATCGACAACCTTTATCCGTGTCTACCCGAAAAGCAAACCTGTACTGAAGTAACCTGGGTAGAAAACAGAATATACAGGAAAAACAAAAAACAAAAAATATGAATTTCTGTGAAAATCCGAGTCAACTCGGAGTTGACTCCGCGGCCAAAAGCACCATCTTGCCGCGAATCCGCGGCCGTCTTGCCGAGTTAGGATCTCGTATTTTCCCAGTATTCTTATATTTCCCTGCTGTGAATTTTAAGGCATATCAAATATTTTTTTCGACACGTTTAAAATTTACAGAAACTGTTAGGGTATCCGGGGTTTCGTTTTCGCGTTTTCCGTCGATCGAACTTCTAATTAGTTGCTAACAAGCTAGTAATGGTTTAGTTGGCTCTGATACCACTGTAAGTCCATATCACGCACCCCACGAACTTGCGGGAAGGCGGAATATATGAAAAACGATTATCAAAGCTTCGTAACACGGACTTGAGAGCATGAATCGTATCTAAACCGTTACTAACTATCTACGAAAGGTTTAACTACTCGGATTAGAAATTATACTTCACGTTACATGTCCTCCGGGTCTTCATCGCCGTCCTCCACTCCTCGTAGGCTCCTTGGAACATCGGCACATCAACGGCCTCCTCGAGTCAAAGATGATCCACCCGAGAGCTCCTACGCCAAGCTTGATCTCTAACTTGAGATAACTAGGTTGCTCAAAGTGCTAATCTAAGCTACCTAGGGGATATAGAATGAGGTTATGGATGTGTTAGTCTAGCTAACCCTTGATCTCAACTCATGAGAGGTTAGGGTTAGGGTTTGAAGAGAGAGAGAGCTTGAGGAGAGAGACGGTGAGAAAGTGAATCCTTTTGGATGAATGAAATCATTTGTATACATATGAAACATATGATATTATTAAGTAAAAAATAAATATTGATTTATCATTATGTTTCATTAATGCACTAAGTGATTCATCATATGAGTCATATAAATCATTAAATGAATCATTAACTCAATGTATGAATCACTACATGACTCACTAATCCAATTAATGCAAATGCCACCTTAGCCTCCAACTCACCATGCTTCTAGAAGCTTCCCGGAAAATTATGAGAACGCCCCTCCAATCCGTGAAAACACGGAAAAACTTTAGACTGTATAAATCCAATAACCCGATACTAGAATCTGGCTTAAACCAAAGCCGGCTAGTAAAAACTGTCCGAACGTCGTACGTGCGTTTAAACACGTATACGTCCGAACCCTTGTCGTAAAACCATACGACCTCTATATCGTTTCTCCTGGAGTAGGGAAACTCTCTATGTGGGACTCTAAAGACTCGACACTACGCTGGCAGTGGGTTTAACCACAGACCACAAGCGGTACTAGCTATACGTAACGGTCCCCAGGTAGATGTCGATAAGAAGGCCGATGAGGAAACCCATCCGAACTCCTACTGAGCATGCTGTGACAATCTCCGTACAGTCTGGTCTGTTCGTCTAAGACTATCGCATATCGAGCTTAGGGGGCGGCAAGCGTCAGTCCCCTAATAGCGGTATAAGTCATTTAGGAGCGTAGCCCATTACACCCTGAGAAACTACTGGAACCTACCAGTAAATCTCGCTTGCCCTGGCCAGGGACTTTGCGTAATGGCTTTCTGACACAGTGCGATACCAACTCCCAATACCGGGAGAGACAAATCCTGTCTAACCGCCACTGCATCCAAGTGCTCGGGACTGCACCCAACTGCTACCTATTTGCATGACTCCTTTGAGCCGTGGTAGGGTAGCAATCTAAGAACAATGGGACACACTCGAGGCGAAGTAGCAGTGTCAAGTCTGCGGACTATGTTATACTCATGTCACCTGGGAACTGTTAACTGACGACGGGTATAATACCAACTAACAGTTCCCCTGCGAGTCATGTCCGGTGTACCCGTAACCCAACGAGCACCTGTATACTATCTCCAGTACGACGTACTGATGGCTGTGGGACAGACCATCTCCCCAACTGGAATGAGAAGCGTACACGCTAGTTTACTCCGGAATATCGATGCCCTGTCTCGATAATCCAACGACCAGGGACCTGTATAGGATGTTGCTTATAGACTACCCAGCCCCACTAGTGTGACTGCCATCACAACGCTGGTAATCAAGCAAAGATCCTATGGGCTGTACTAATATGTATAAAAGATACGTTACAAGAAACATATGCACATTTTAAAGTAGAAACAAACCAAGTAGCATACTACCATTTTTAGCAAGACTGTCAATACAAGTGTGAATATTCCAAGCTTCCATTAAGTAATATACAATCTAATATGATACAATAATGGCCTCTAGGGCATATACATTAACAATTACGAATTTCTTGTGATGCCATTTGGAGTGACTAACGCACCAGCTATATTCAAGAACCTAATGAATCAAGTTTTCCGGGAGTACCTAGACAGGTTTGTTGTCATCTTCATCGACGACATCTTAGTGTATTCTAAGAGTCGGAAAGAACTCGCCGAACATCTAGAAATTTTCCTAGAAACTCTACAACAACATCAACTCTACGCCAATTATAGAAAATGCGAGTTTTGGCTAGATCAAGTTGGTTTTCTCGGACGCATTGTATCAAACGAAGGGATCTCTATGGATCCAGCGAAAGTTTCAGCAGTAAGCAAATGGCCGACACCAAAGTCAGTGAAGGACATTCGAAGTTTTCTGGGTCTAGCTGGATATTATAGAAGGTTCATTGAAGGTTTTTCCAATCTAGCAACACCCCTGACCATGCTCACACATAAAGATGTGGTCAGAAGCATGCGAACAAGATTTCGTAGAACTCAAGTCAAGATTGACATCAACGCCTATTCTCGTCATACCGGACTAATCTGGAGGCTTTGTAGTGCATTGCGATGCATTCGGTAAGGAATTAGGATGTGTTCTACATCAGCACGGTAAGGTTGTGGCTTATGCTTCCAGACAGCTGAAGATTCATGAGCCCAATTATCCGACGCATGATTTGGAATTGGCGGCTGTAATCTTTGCTCTCAAAATTTGGCTCCATTATCTTCTTGGTGAACGAGTGGACATATTCACAGATCACAAGAGTCCGAAATATGTGTTTACTCAGAAGGAGCTTAATATGTGGCAGAGAAGATGGTTAGAACTCATGGTGGACTTCGACATCAACCTGCAATATCACCCAGGGATGGTGAATGTAGTACATGATGCCCTTAGTCACCAACCATTAGGATTGAATCTCACTGCGCAGTGGAAGCTTCAGCAAGACTTGCACCAAATGGAGATTGAAGTGATCATGCCAGGTAATGCTTCAAGTTTGATGAACTTACAAGTTCAATCAACCACTGTCAATCAGATTAAAGCAGCTCAAGCAAATGATACTAAGTTGCAAAAGATCAGAGAACAAGTAGAGAATGGACTCAGAATAGACTTCATCATCCATGAAGACGGATCTTTGAGATACGGCAGCAAACTGTGTGTACCAAAAGGTTATGTTCGGGACGAGTTAATGAAAGAAGCTCACAGCTCTCCCTACTCAGTACACCCTGGAGGTACAAAGATATACAAAGATCTGCGTCAAAATTACTGGTGGCATGAAATGAAGCGTGAAGTAGCCAGAAGCGTCGCTAAATGCTTGGTGTGTCAGCAAGTAAAGGAAGAACATCATAGGACTGCTGGATTACTTCAACCGTTACCTATCCCAGAATGGAAGTGGCAGCACATCACAATGGATTTTGTGACTGCACTTCCTCGTAGCACAAAGGGTAACGACGCGGTATGGGTTATTGTGGATCGACTCACAAAGTCGGCTCACTTCATCCCATTTCGGGTGGGCCAATCTACTGAGACATTAGCAAAGAAGTATATGGAGGTAAGAATCTAATTAAGATTTTAAACTCTTCGATTATGTACTATCTTTGATACCCATGAACTTATGTAGGAAATCGTAAGATTGCATGGAGTACCGGTTTACATTGTCTCCGATCGTGACACCAGGTTTTGATCGCAATTTTGGCAAAGTCTGCAAGCGAGCTTGGGAACAAGTCTGAACTTCAGCACGGCTTATCATCCATAAACAGATGGTCAGTTTGAGCGAACTATTCAGATCTTGGAAGATATGCTCAGAGCGTGTATGCTAGACTTCGGAGGATCGTGGGAGGATCACCTACATCTTGTAGAGTTTTCATACAACAACAGCTACCAAGCAAGTATAAGAATGACACCTTTTGCAGCACTTTATGGAAGGTGTTTACCGCTGAATGACGTGACCGGTACGTTAGGACGTCTGGCCTGAATTTTAGGGGCAGATGCTATTTGGATTTATCTGTCCATCTCTCCGAAGATGCCAAGCTGATTTATGGCACCGTATATCGGAGGTCTGGACGGATGCGGCCGTTGTAGCAGATTTCGTCGGATTCCCCCTCGTTATGAAGAGTTTTTTTTATTGTGAGGACGCTCTTCCCTACAGGCGCAAGCCCCTGCAGTTAATTACGTTACCACCTTGCGGTAACCACTTTCTCCTGCTCCAGAAGGTCACTTCGTGTCATGTGTGTTTGTTTTATTTTTTGGTTTCCCATGGATTGTATACGGAGACTAATTTGTGTTGTCGCCAGTAGGGCGTGGATTAGTCTAAATCCGTATTTTCTTAGATTTGGGTTTGGTTTGATTTAAGGATCGTTAACCTTGTTTGAGATTAAGATCGACTTAAATATTTGTTAAGGATACGTTAATCCGATGTTGGACTAAGATCTACTTAACGGGGGTTCAGGATCATTTTTGACCCAGCGAAAGAGAATTTGGACTCTATCATTTTAGTTTAAGGATGTTACGGTCCACAGCTAGTTTAAGGGCGTTACGGTTCAGAGTTAGTTTAAGAACATTGCAGTCCATAGAATTGTTGGTTTTCGGGACCCGCCACCTCTCTGAAGATGTTGAAAAATTACAATGACATATATCAGAGGTGTTGGGAGATATACCCTTGAAGCAATGAATGTTCGTCCGAAGCATGATGGTCTTGTTTGGGACTAAGACCAATCTGGAAAATAAAAAGCCTATGGGCTCGTTTGATTAGGAGTTGGGCCAACTTGGGTTCAACCCAGTCATTTCATTTTTGAATAAAGTGTTAAACACTTTCTTGGGCATGGTCCCCTTTCTGTGCCAACAATGCCGAGCATTCATATGGGTTCTGATGCCCACACTTTAACTTGCTTCCCTTTTTTGGTTTTTTATGGAGTGTGAAACACTCTCTATAGCGATGGGCTCTGTTTGCAGAGCGCTTTATGCTAAACAGTGCCCACGTGAGGGGCACGTGAGACGCTTGGCGCTGAGCGCCAACTATTGAGTGCAGAGCACTCTTTATTTTATCAGCGCCCATATGAGGGGAACGTGAGGAACTTGGCGCTAAGCGCCAACCAATGAGTGCTAAGCACTCTTTATATGGGCAGCGCCCACGTGAGGGGCACGTGGGGCGTTTGGCGCTGGGCGCTAACCACTGAGTGCTAAGCACTCTTTCTTAAGCAGTGCCTACATGAGGGGCGCGTGGGGCGCTTGGCGCTGAGCGCCAACCACTGAGTGCTAAGCGCTCTTTATTAGGCAGCGCCCACGTGAGGGGCACATGAGGCACTCGGCACTGTTTCTTTCTTTGTGCATTTTTCTGAAGAGTTCAATTCTTTGTTCTCCCCTGGATCTTCAATCCCTAAGAACAAACTCATCCCCACGAGAATTAAATTCTCATTTATGGGAGACTTGTCTCAAGGATCTCAGATCCAGGGAAAGAACTATGTTCTTTTATAAGGGTTAAACCATTTGGTATGCAGATGAGATACTATGATCTCTATTTACCTTGGAGAAAGCTCTTCTTCTTTCTTCTCTCTTAAAGCTCATTTTGCTTGCTCTTCTTTTTGAACCTGAAGTTTATGAGGGGGTTCCTCTATCTAAGACTTGAAGTCTTGGGGCCTTTATATAGTAGAGGCCGACTTGTTGATTTAGTTAAAGAAATCTCTCATTGAGAGATTCTTAATTGATTTGGGGATTCTATCCATCGTTGGATCTTTGATCCAAGGACTTTCTGTTTTACAGAAGATCCTTCTTTTTTTTAACAAGATTGGGAAATATTTTCCATACAGAGCTTATTCTGTAATTTGGTGATTTTTTTCACCATTGGATCTTTAATCCAACAGTGCTCTGTTTTATAGAGTGTAATCTTTCTTATTTAGAAAGATTGGGGAAAATATTTTCCCCTACAGAGCATATTCTGTAGCTTGGTGATTTTTAATCACCATTGGATCTTTGATCCAATTGTACTCTGTTTTGCAGAGCATAATCTTTCTTGTTTAGAAAGATTGGGGAAAATATTTTCCCCTACAGAGCTTATTCTGTAGCTTGGTGATTTTTAATCACCATTGGATCTTTAATCCAACGGTGCTCTGTTTTACATAGCGTAATCTTTCTTGTTTAGAAATATTTGAAGAGTATTTCCTCAATCAGAATTTAATTCTGTGTTTTGATGATTTATCATCTCCGTTGGATCATTGATCCAACGGCAGAGAACTTTTAGTTCTGGCGCAGGCGCCCTCGTGCGACGAATGTGAGGCGCTGCCTCAAAGTTTTTAACTCTTGGCGCTGGCGCCCTCGTGCAAGGCACGTGAGGCGTTTCTTCAGAGTTTTTAACTCTTGGCGCTGACGCCCTCGTGCTCGGCACGTGAGGCGCTATCTCAGAGTTTTTTACTCTTGGCGCCGGCGCCCTCGTGCAAGGCACATGAGGCGTTGCCTCTTTACTGAAGGTGTCTTTTCGCCTTCTTTCTTTGCTTTTCCTAAGTCAAATGCTTGGAAATAGTTCCATCATGCACAACATTTTCTGTGCCTGGACTTTAATGTCTCCATTTATAATATGAAGCAGTGCTTCTCTTCTCTTTCACTTTCAGAAAATTATCTTAACTCAGAAGAGCTATGACTTGTAATCGTCCACATGCTCGCCGGCAGCCATAGGAGGTTCCTATTGAGAAAATTGTTCCTCGTTTTGCTGCCCGTCGGGTGAACCCTACTCCTACAGATGACCAATACGATACGGTGCTGCACGAACTCTTGACTCGTAGAGGATCTCCTCTCCCCATTGGCTCCATTTGGCTCCGGATGGTCTTCTTGTCCGTGCTTGATGATATTCCCCCTCATCCAGCGGAGATGACTCCGGCGATACTCGACGCAGCGGAGGACAAGATCGATTGCTTTCATGAAGCACTTTTGATCACTATGGCTCTGAGGGATCGCTCTGTTCAGCTGCTAAGCCAGATACGGGCTCAGCAGGCCATTATGTCTGTCTTCGCTGATGGACACGGTGCTGACCGATAGGGAGCGACTCTTCGTGATGATCGCCGCTTTTGTATGGTGGAGAAGGCAGAGAGGGAATCAGAGAATTTTATCCATAGTTTTGTGAATCCTTGTACTTTTGATCCCATGTATGGTGATCTATTTCCTGTAGAATGAAATGTTCAATTAAATGCTTTTCTGTCGTTGAACACTTGTTCTTCCTCTGATGTGTGCGTATATGAGTGAGCCCGATTTCACAAATATCTGTAAATGAAACTTAAACCGGTGTAAACAGAAACAAATAGCTCTTGGCCGAAGATTTTGGCAGAACAGAAGGAAGTGTCAATCGCCATTAAGTTGGGACGACATCGGAGATAGAGAACTCCTAGGACCTGAGATCATAGTAGCAACTGTTGATGTAGTTCGTACTATCAGGAAAAGAATTCTCATAGCCCATGATCGACAGAAGCACTGGGCCGATGCAATGCGCCGTCACTTGGAGTTTCAACCGGGAGAACATGTATTTCTAAAAATATCTCCGAACCGTGGAGTGATCCGTTTTGGAAGAAGGGGTAAGCTTAGTCCAATATACATTGGACCGTTCGATGTACTCGAACGAGTCAGCGAAGTGGCTTATCGCTTGGCACTTATACCTTCATTAGAAGGAGTACACAATGTGTTCCACATATCCCAACTCAGAAGGTATGTGAATGACCCCAGCCATATTCTTGATCATTCCGAGCTCACTGTACAGCTCGACTTATCTTGTGAGCAGCAACATGATGAGATCCTGGACAGAAAAGCGAAGTCACTCCGGAACAAGGAAGTCAACTTGGTTCGAGTGATGTGGAGAAAAGAAACACCGGAAGAATCAACATGGGAAAGGGAAAATGAGATGCGTGCAAGATACCCTCATTTATTTGTAAACTAGTCCTTAAAATAAATTATAAATTTCGAGGACGAAATTTTTATAAGGAGGGTAGACTGTAACTCCAATTTCAATGTACCGAAAATTCATTTAAAGTTAATGTACACTTGGGGTATTTGCAATCCTGTGAATTCTATAAGTATTTGTTTTGCTTTAGAACAGTAAGAAAGAGCTTGTAGCACATTGGTAAGGCCTTGCACTGCTGAGACATAGCACCAGAGTTCAAATCTCATCAGCCACATTATCTTTTTGTTTTAATTTCTTTTAATCTTTTTAGAAGCCCAAGAGTCTACACGTGCACAACATGTAAACTGAAGAGTTACAAATTATTTAAACATATGCACTGAAGAATACGAGATGACACCCACACGTGGCATGAAGACCAACCCCACCCGTCGGTAAAAAACCGACGAAAATCCTTGTTTGGCCGGTACCACCGGGCTAACCGTGGGTAAAGTCCCCATCTCTTCACTCCTGCAACCTTTCAGCTACCCCACTCCTTTCACACTGCTTGTTTTCTCTGCATTCATACAGAGAACATTGAATCACCCATTTAATTCATTTTTAATACAAATTTTAATTCACCCATTCAGTACACCAAACCCTAATTTTTCTATAAATACCCACTCCATTTTACACCCCTCTCACTCAAAATTCTATTACAAAAACTATACAAAATTCTTAAGTACTTTTGTATACAAGTGGAGTTAGTGAAGGGAGAAGCTCCGACGAACTTCCGAGGAGATTCCGGCGACGAAACGATGCCCCGAAGCCTTCTTTAGGACCCCCCTCTCTCCACTAGTCCAACAAGCCTGTAAGTCCCCTCTTCTCTCTCTTATTCTTCTAAATAAATATTCATTTCTAAAACCCGACGGAAGCGGAGTTAATCCGACTTCCGATACGTTTTTTCTTCAAAACTCAACTTTTCTTAATCCAAAACATACCATACTCTCACATATTGTTTATTGAACATTAATAAATTTATTAAAACAAGTTTCACCTTAAAAGATTCATTTTTATAACTTTTATCACCCTTTTTCAGAAAAATACCACATACTTATAATTCGACATAAATCATCATAATTCCTTACTATACCTTTAGATAGTTCACGAGGCAATGACCTACCTCATCACAACACACATCTCTATAATAGCACGATAAATTTTGGGACAATAGAATACGGGAAAATATGACTTTACAAATAAATACACTAAACTTACAAAACCGTTTTTTATAAAAATATATATGAAACATTTCCATGCAATGCAATTATGCCTCTACAACCTATTTTGGGGACCCCGTTTGGGATGGTGCGGATTATCGCACATCCTCGGGCTTAGTAAAGTGAGATGCAGACCTCCGAAAGGAGCATTCGATCTCGATAGAATTTTTACGCATTTTTCTTTAGAAAATGAGATTTCTATAAGAAAATAAATAAAATATTTTTATACAATATTTATATATCTAGTAGCAAAATATTTATTTTAATTATATAAATATTCCAAGTTTTTAAATTAAAGGAATCACTATTACATGAAAATACCATCCAAACATAAAGTAATTCTAATATTTCAAAAAAATACCATATATTATGAAATTAGGTTTTACTCACTAGAAATTTCATATCTATAAAATATACCACTATGAAAACCCTAAAGAGGATAATTAAATTCTTGAGGTGTATTTTGAAATTATGCTAAAACTATTTTTACATAAAACCCACTCAAGTTATACTAAATTACAATAAGGACCCTATTAAATATAGGTTTAAGCGGGACCAGTCTCTTGAGCCTCGGGGAGCCGGAGATATGAGTGCTTGCCTATTTAAGGTAGACAACCTAACCAACGGTGTTATCAACACGGTAATTGTCTTGGAAAAAGACACAAATCCTGCCGTCCATGTGCAGCAGTTACTGATAACATCAAAACTAATTCAGGACTTCAATTTCTTTTCAAAGTGTCTGACTCAGACTGAGTCCCAATCTAATCAATCTGACATGAATGTGATTCAAGTATAAAATTACAATTCAACATGAATCCATCTATTCAATCTATATCAATCTACTTGACTGAACCGAACCATGGATATACATCCATCTACATGATTCTCCAGTTACATCCATTTACAGATATCATGGTTTTGACAAGTCATCCATCTATATATAACAAGAAAATACAATACAAACAATACAATCAAGATATTGCGGGATTTATAAGAGGTAGATTGGTACGGAATGTGGTAAAAGTGGCACGAGACTGTAATCATAATACACCTAACCTAAATCTCCATTGCCGTTGTACCGTGGTTGAACGGTTCCTTGTGCTCCATATACCTTAGTCTTCGGAATAGTTGGACTCCTCTTGTATACACTGGAATTTTCTGTACCAAGCTACAAACAACAGCGTTAACAATATAATACAACTTTAAAAGTTACTTTCTCCTTCTGTCTATTCTGTCTATATCTATTCTTTGGGACTTACCGAGCGATTGTTCGCTGACGACATTCCTTTTCTTCTTTCTTTGGAATGTTGTCAGGTGGATCAGACCTTCTGAGGACAGAGCCCACTGGCGAGGACATGGATCAGCTAGCCTTTTACCCGGAGCTCTAGTTTACTTTTACATTTCATTTTCATTTCTGTTATGCCGCTGTTTAGGCATCGCTTTCATTCCATATATTTTCATTTCAGTTGTATTGTAAAAAGAATGTTTAATAAATAAAGTTGTTGTTCATTTACATCTTGTCTCTTGTGTACTTTACTTTATATTGCTTAGATACGCTTAGCGTGTTTACTTCTGAGTAAATACATCGCGTGACCCGTCGCGTCCTCTGCCCATACACTAGAAAGCGGGGCGTGACATGCACTTTCAGTACTTTGATATAGTTTTGTGCACACAGTTGCACATGTTTATGAGTTTATATACCGTGGTATACTTGATTTTGAATTGGTGTATGTCGTATACCGTTAATTTCGATTTTGATACTCGATATTCGTTTTCGTGGACCCTAGTGCACTAGATTTATGTTTTCATGCACCTTGTACACTCGATTCAGATTCTTGCATACACTTGGCGCACTTGATGAGATTTTGTGCACACCAAATGCACTTAATCGAGATTCTTCGTACATATTAGATACACTTGATATTGATGTCGTGCACACCCGTTGCACTTGACAGATGCTTTCGTGCACACCCGTTCACTTCGTTTTTGCTTCTGTGCACATTCGTGGCACTTGTATTTGATTTTGATTTTCATGCGCAGAAGACGCACGTAGCATTTTCGTATACACTTTTTGGGATTGGTTTCCTTCTAGTATTATGTTTTTATGATATATACTATATGATATAGTAACCGGACAGGACAGGTCTGAGGACAGTAACTGAGTATTTTTGCATGCATCGATAAGTACCGAGGGGATTTTCAAAGGAGCTATAGTCTCCATATTTTCCTACGTGTCCTTGAGTGAAATGAAAATTTACCTAAGGATTTTCCCTACGAGTCCGAGTGCTTAGGAAACAGGTCCTTATCCCTATTGCCTAAGGCTTTTCCCTACGAGTCGAGATGAATCGAGAAGTTCTCGCAAGGACACTAATTTCTTCACAAGTCGAGACGAATCGAGAAGTTCTCGTAAGGGTGTCCTAACGTCACAGTTAACTCCTGCTAATAGAAGTCCGTTAGGGTATGTGGTACTAGGGTTTTTTACCCGTCTCACCGTCGTGTTGGCCGATATATTTGTAATCTTGCTGTTCGGGTAGCCCCGCGACTGTCGTGTCTCTGATCCCTTCGGGGGCAGGACAAGACGTTTTCAAGTAATCTTCCAGGTAATATTACCGTCGAAAGAGCAAGCGTTAAGGATAATCCATGTCGCTTTTTACTTGAGGTTAGGCTCAGTTTGGGAGCCTCGATGAGTCATGACCACTCTACGCTGGAGCGGGATGATCTCCGATGATCTTTCAGGTCTCATTTGAGTTGCCGTCAAGACCCTGAAGCTAGGGATCTTCCTTTGCTTCATTGGTTGACATTGTGTCTGCAATATTGCGACGAATGTCGAGGTTGTCTTTGGGTTGTCTGTGAACCGTCGAGATTTGGAACTAGGGGAGTTCGCCATGGCTCCGTTTGTTGATGTCACGTCTGTATCCTGCTGGAGGGAGAAAGAACGTTGTTGGTTGATCTCTAGGTTGCGGATGCCGCCGTCGAGACTTGGAATTAGGGGCTTTGCCATGGTTCCGAGGTAGTCTCCAGGTTTTCTGTGAACCCTCGAGATTTGGAACTAGGGGACTTTGCCGTGGCTACGAGGTAGTCTCTGGGTTGTCTGTGAACCGTCGAGATTTGGAACTAGGGGACTTCTCCATGGCTCCATTTTGCTGATGTCGTATCTGCTTCTGGTTGGAGCGAGAAGGAACACCGTTATTGATTTCTAGGCTGTAGGTGTAGCCATTGAGATCTGGCTTCCCGTTGACGAAGCCTGGTGGGACGATATGGTTCCCTTTCTGTTTGTTCCCATGGATTGTATACAGAGGTTAATGTGATCTCACCTGCAGGGCAAAAGTTTAATTTTATTTTATTTCTTTCCGCGATGCTCTATCATTTAAGCTTTTTATATCGCGAAAGTCGCGATTGTCCAATCATTTCGACTATTTTTTCGCGGTGCCCAACCATTTCGGCTCTTTTTCTTTTTCTTTACTCGCTGCTTTTTATTGCGAGTTGCCCAATCATTTTGGCTATTTTTGTATGCATATATTTTACTTACTGATTTTTGTTGCAAGTTACCCTATCATTTCGGCTATTTCACATGCATTTTTGGCTCGCTGATTATTTTGCTGCGAGTATGGAACTTGAGATCTGATACCAATCTTAGCATCAGCATCGCTGCGACTGGAATATGGCAGGAGCGAATCATCATTTGCCGTAAAAGGACTTAGAATTTGATACCGATTTAGGCATCAGCATCGCTACCACTGGGACATTGCCAGGAGCGAATCATCATTTGCCTTTGTTGATTCGAGCAAAAGTGGCTTAGCAAACATGGTTAGGATTTTGTCGACTAAGTCTTTTGACTTCATGAGGCGTAGGGGTATCATAAAGATGTTTCTCCCTACAAGTTATGAGGATCTCGTAGGTGTGTTTTCTCCTTAGGAGTTGTGAGGATTCCTATGTGTATGTTCTCTTATAAGTCATAAGGATCTTACAAGAGTGTTTTCTCCTTATAAGTCGAGAGGACTTACAAGTGTCATTCACCATATGAGGACACTCCTCGTCATTGGTGGGACTTGGTGAGGGAAACATTTATTTGTGCCCATGGATTGTATACAAGGGTCAATATCGAACCGCTTGTAGGACAGTCTGGGGAATGTGATGGCTTAAGAACAGGTTCAGATCACTGTAGCTTAAGGCTTTTTGAATCCTATGAGCCATGGGGGTCTTATAGGGGGAATTCTCCTCACGAGTCATGAGTATTTCGTAAGTGCAATTTCTCCTTAGGAATCGTGGGGATCCCTAAGTGTGTTGCTCCCTTGTGAGTCGTAAGGATCTCACGCAGGTATTTTCTCCTCACAAGGTCAAAAAGACCATGTAGGTGTCTTTATTTTAACGAGATTGCGCCCTTTCGGGTTTTCACAAACTCGTCGGTAGTCCTGCTATTTTTACTCACGGCGCCCTTTCGGGTTTTCATCCGTGCCCATTTCTCTTGCGAACGTACCTTTTTTTTGCACGATGAAACTCTCGAGAACAGTTTCGCCGCATGTGATCCATTCGTTCGCCGGTGGGATTTGAGTTGCAGTCCTCACCGCTGGGACTTGTGGACTTGCATTTCACTATCGCTGTGTTAGAGGCGACGTTGTTAGTTTAAGGACATCTCGGTCCAATGCTAGTTTTTAAGGACATCTCAGTCTATTGTTAGTTTAAAGACTTCTCGGTCCAATGTTAATCTTTTAACGACATCTCGGTCTATTGTTAGTTTAATGACATCTCGGTCCACAGCTAGTTTAAGGACATTGCGGTCTGTTGTTAGTTTAAGGACATCACGGTCCATTGTTAGTATAAAGATATCTCGGTCCACAGCTAGTTTAAGGACGTTGCGGTCAGTTGTTAGTTTAAGGACATTACGGTCCATTGATTTTTGGAGGCGAGGTTTCGCTGGATACTACTTATAGAGTTTGGACTCAGGGAGATAGCGAGCGGACACGACCGTCGTCATCCATCATTAACCTGAGCCGTGACTTATCAAGCATAGTATTTCTTAAGGAACCGGCCGTTTATTGGCCGGAAAGGTCTTTCGCCATGCATATCCATGAGCAAGTAGGCCCCACCCTGGTAGACCTTGTCTATGATGTACGGGCCTTCATAGTTCGGCTCGAATTTCTCCCGTTTAGCACGATTGGGGATCATAGGTCTTTTTACGACTAGCACGAGTTCGCCTTGGCGGAATGTTCTCGGCCTAGTCAATCTTTCATATGAGCGCGTCATCCTTGCTTTGTAAGCTTCTAGGTTTTGTTGCGCCATGAGACGAGTTTCATCGAGGGCATCGAACTCCTCAAGTCGAAGATGGGCATTTTCTTCATTCGTCGGTTCGTACCGAACCACCACTCATAGAGAGGGTAGCTCTATTTCCAAGGGAAGTACCGCTTCCGTGCCAAATACTAACGCAAATTCGTGACCGTCTTGAACGTAGTCCGATAGGCCCAGAGAGCTTCATGCAATCTTTCGTGCCAGTCCTTTTTATTTCTGGACACTGTTTTATTTATGATCTTTGTCAAGGTCTTGTTGAAAGCCTCAACTAGATCGTTAGCTCGGGGATTATAAACTAAAGAATATCTTTAATCTATTTTATGTTGCCGTGCGAAGCGGCTGATCTTATGACTCCTGTAGGCCGGGCCATTATCCGAGATGATCCATCGCGGAGTAGCGAATCGGTAGATGACATGTGTCCTGAAGAAATGGAGGATGTTCTCCGTCTTCACCTCTCTTAGTGGTATTGCTTCTGCCTACTTAGAGAAGTAATCGGTTGTTGCCAGTATGAACCGATGACCCTTGGATGATGCTGGCTCGATGGGCCCAATTATATCGGTTCCCCACATTTCGAATAACCAGCTAGCCAATGTTGGGTGTAGCGGATTGGGATACTGGTGGATGAAGTCCCCATGAATTTGGCACGAGTGACACTGCTTCGCATATTCAAGGCAGTCCCGAATCATCGTGGGCCAATAGTAACCCATTCTTTTGATCTTCAGCTTCATCTTTGGCCCAGCTTGATAGGAACCGCAGAGTCTGTCATAAGTTTCTTGAATGACCCTTCTTACTTCTTCTGGTCCCAGGCATCTCAGCCATAGAAAATCAAAATCTCTTATAAAGAGTACCATTGACGAAAGCGAAAGATAGTGCTCACTTCATGAGCTGATGTCTTCACGACGTGTCTTCGGGCGTTCGATGGGATTTGAAGTAGTCTATGAAGACTTCTATCCAATCACTCGCCTTTTCTTCATCCTCCAATTGGAAGGCCTCTTGTTCGGTTGCTTCCTCTCCTTTAGATGTCTTCGGAGATATTTCTGCTGGTGCGAGAATCCGGCGACTTTGTACAATGATCTTTACGTCATCGAGGTTTTCATCGGCCAGTTCTTTAGCGAGCTTGGCTAACGCATCCACCTTGCTATTTTCACACGCGGTATGCTTTCCAGGGTGTAGGAGGGGATTTGCGTCAGCAATTGCTGCACTCTTTTACCTTACCTGATCAGTTCTGGCTTGCACGTCTGGTAGTCGCCATTTACTTGGCTAACGACCAGCTGGGAGTCTCCATATATGAGGAGGTTTTTCGATCCCCATGTTGAAAGCAATCTCGAGAACTGCTATCAAAACTTCATACTCAGCTTCATTGTTTGTTCTTGGCTCTGTTAAGGAAAGGGCAAAATGCATAATCCCTCCTTGTGGAGTCACGAAGATAAGGCCCACCCCAGCTTTAATCATGGGGATGTTTTGCTTTCGCTTCTTCAAGGAGAATGCTCCATCGAATTAGAGTTCCCATCGAGTATCATTCCTTTCTTTTTCCCTGTTAATTGTGTCAAACGTGTGTTCTTCCGGCAACTCGCAGTTCAAAGGAGAGTCAGCAGGTATCGGATGCTCAACGAGAAAATCGGCGATGGCTTGGCCTTTTATTGTGTTGAGAGGTCAATATACTATCGAGAACTCCATCAAGAGGAGGGCCCATTTAGCAAGCCTTCCTGTTAATATGGCTCTCGACATCAAATATTTGAGAGGATCCACCTTTGATATGAGATGAACCTCATGTGCCAAGGCATAATGTCGGAGCTTCGTTATCGCGAAGATCGGTGCCAGGCAATGCTTTTCGATGGGGGAGTAGTTATTTTCTGCCCCCAGGAGAACTCGACTCAAATAGTAGAGAGCTCTCTCCTTCCCCTGGTTGTTCTCTTATGCCCATAACGTGCCTAAAGAACCTTCAAGGGCTGTTGTGTACAGGATAAAGGGGCTTTCCCTTGACCGGAGCGGTCAGTACCGGCGGGTTCTGCAGATATTGCTTGATTTCGTCCAGTGCGCTTTGGCATTTGCGATCCCAAACGAACGGGATCCCTTTCTTCATTAGATGATTGTAGGGGCGACATTTACCGGAGAGGTTAGCTATGAACCGCCGAATATACGCGAGCTTTCCTTGGAGAGATCGCAAATGCTTGACAGTTCTTGGCGAAGGCATTTCCATAATCGTCTTAATCTTTGACGAGTCTATTTCGATGCCCTGGTGTCGTACGATGAATCCCAGGAATTTACCCAAGGAATCTCCAAATGCGCATTTCAGAAAGTTCATCTTCAGGTTGTACTTTCGAAAACGCTGGAACACTATTTTCAAATGCACCCAGTGTTCCTCGTATGATTTGCTTTTGACCACGAGGTCGTCGATATAACATTCGACAATCTCGTGTACGAGGTCATTGAAGATCTTTATCATGGCCCTCTGGTAGGTGGCGCCAGCGTTCTTCAGACCGAATGGCATCACTTTGTAGCAGAATATGCCTACTGGAGTCCCGAAAGCAGTGTGCTTTTGGTCTTTAGGATGCATCTTGATTTAGTTTTACGCTGAGGATCGGTCCATGAAGGAGAAGACTTCATGGGTGGATGTGTTATTGATCATCAACTCGGAGACAGGCACTGGGAAGTCATCTTTCGGACAAGCTTTCTTAAGATCCCAAAAATGTACGCAGATACGTACTGTCCTATTTTTGTTCATTACCGGAACGATATTGGCGATCCAGTAAGGATATTGAACTTCTTGGATGAAGCTAGAGTCGATTAGCTTCTTGACTTCGGCATTGATATCATCTCCAGCTCGAGCCACATTCTTCTTGGCGCCTGTTTGACTGGCTTGACGTCCGTCGATATCGCCAGTTTATGCACATCTATCTCTGGATCTAATTCCGGCATCTCGGAATAGTTCCATGCGAAAAAGTATTTATACTGCATAAGCATGTCCCTTAACGTGGCCATATGTTTCTCAGACAGCAGCTCACTGACGAACGTTGGCCTTGGATCGTTTGCCGTCCCCAAGTCGATTTTTTTAAAGTTGTCTGCTGTGGTGTGTATCCCATCTTCCAGCTCTTTTGGCGCCGGTGGAAATTCCGAGATCACCTTGTTCTCACCTTCGTTTGCGAAGCACTGGGAGAGGTTGTCCATATTCTCGTGCTCTCGCTCTTTTGAGAATGTTATCATATGGCAGGTACGAGCTCATTTCCAAGCTCGATGCTGATCCAGACTCTCCCCCGCAGTATAGGTTGCTCTTGGCTCATGCTTTCATGGCGGGACTACCCTCCAACTGTTGGATAGAGCAAACCTGCCATGTTGATGCTGATCCTCAACCCAGTCTTTAAAGGTGAAGCAGTCTTCAAGAGGATGTTCCACTACTCGGTGGTAGGAGAAATAATCCGGGTGATGACCCTCGTCTATTTGTTCAGGGCGCTGAGACTCCGGGAGTACCATCATTTGATATTTCATGACAAGGTCGAGGATTTTCCTTGTTTTGTCTTGAGAGAAAGAGTACTCCCGACCCATCTTCTTCATAAAAGACGAATTCCAGCTGACTTTTCCTCAATCGCGCGGCTTATTGGATCCGCCTTGCTGTTTTCGAACGTCATTCCCAGTCTTTACCTTATTGTTGCTTCTACGTCGGGCTTTCTTCTTGCCATAAGAGTGTACAGCAGGTTGAGGGTGAAGGGCATCGTCATCTTCCGTAGCCTGCTGAATGATACGTTGCGTCCTGGCTTTCTCGTAAATGGCCATTTCGCGGCTATGGTAAACTCGAACATTTTGACCTTCTTCTCTTATTAGCTTGTCAATCTGCTCTTCGAATAACGGACTTGATATCCGTACGACGGGATTTCGCTCTGTTTCAATATCAGCGCTATCCTGAAGGGAATTCTCTTTTCCACCGGAACCATTTATAACATAGCAATCATGGACTCGCTCCCGTTTCTTGGACCAAACGTATCCAAGGCTGGTCGTCTTCATTCTCCCGTCGGGCATCTTCCACTGAGTCCCAGGAACGTTCCAAATCTTGTTATAGAACTAGGATTGTCGAGCAGTCTGTTTGAAGGGTACACCTTGGCATCTCAATAGATTTTTCAGTCCCTCTGCGTAATACCTGGGCAGATGGATTGGTTGAAGCCTATCGAGCGCAGGTTCGGCATTGTGCCATACTTCTTTCTCCACTTTAGTCTCCGTGGATTGGTAGAAAAGGATCGCCTTCTCACCTCTTTGCTTAGGAGGGACGTAGAAAGTCTGCAGCTCTTGCACGCTGTACGTATCAAGTGCATCAAGTTCTCTGTAATGCCGCTGTGGGACCAGGGTAATCTGTAAACTCTGGTCAGCTCCAGCAAAAGCCTGTATTGACGGGCGGACGGAGAATACTGCGTTGGCCTCGTCCTCAGAGTCACTGCCAAAGACTAGCAGAGGAGTAGATGGTCCTGGCCTATTGCCTTGGGGTTGTCCCGAGTAGACCATCTCTTCGTCTTCATCGGTATCGCTCCCGAATATCAGGATAGTGGCGATGGCTTTTTGTTCAATCTGCGGTTTGCGACATCTTTCCATGTCTTCGAAGTCTGGTAAGAAGTACTTGGAATCTTTATATTTGCATACTTCATTCACGGAGAATGGGTTCGGCTCCCTTGTAACTGTGTACTCGAGGTCGTCCTTGAAGTACATCATACACTGATGTTGTGTAGAAGGGATGATATTGTACTCATGTAACCACGGCCTGCCGAGCAAAGCGTTGTAGCAAGTCGTGGCGTCGATAACATGGAACTTGATGTCAGTGAGGAGCAGCCCGAAGCTGTCACGACCCGAAATTTAGTTCGTGGCCGGCACTTAAACCACGCAACGTCTAAAGGCACAATGTAAATTAAGTAAGCCGAAGCCCAGAAATCTAAACCTTTTTACGAAAATAAAAGAGGTGAAGTTTTGAAATAAAAGTATGATGAAATCAAAAGTTTTCTTAAATACATAGATAATGGAACATGAAAATGCAAGTGGATTATATTAGTTGAAAAACATGTTTTGTCTTTTAAAAATTTGGGCAGCACCTCCTTTGTATATTTTGATCCAAAACCACATATACATAAAACAATAAAGGCATCCTCAAGCGGGAGCTAGCTCTTCGCCAATCGGCGGAATCACAACCACGCAAGACAGAAATATATGTATACGATGCCCAACGGCGAAGATCAACACCAAGAATAATGAATAAAGCAAGACATCAACCCACCAAGTGAACATATAACCCATCGCTCTAAGTCTCGCAACTACAAATCTTGCTAGGTCTTACTACTTATACAAATACTAGTTTCTGATTGAAGGAGTTGACTAGATACAACAGGAATAATAATACAAGAGTGGCACGATCCAACATGTACCACCTACCAAAACAAATCACCCGAATGCAAATTGTGTGCCAGCAATGCCGCTACTGATCCGTGTAGTCAACCGGCAAGAACTATGGCACAACGGGCTGAGTTGCCAACTCGTGAGTAGAAAACATCATCAGCTAGAAAACAACGATTCCTAGGTCAACTATATCATAAAGGTAATACTATGATATCTAGGGTGACCGTATCTGCATATGTGCCAACAATATAACCAATGCCTGTAAGCATGTGGATAACATCTACGTGTCCATCAATGACATAACAACATCATGCATGTAAATATCATGAAAGCATATGCATGTAAATATGAGGATATCAATCAACGTGTGTCCATCAACGACACATCAAAATCATGGAACCTGAGTGTCCAATATCGACACTCGAAACATCATGAACCCCATATCTAACATCGACACGTAAATCCTCATATCTCGGGTTCCGTCAGTCCGGATCGGCCCATATCATCTCACGACTCCAGTCAGTATCCTCCGGATAACCGCCGAGTCCAAATACTATCACCGGTAGGTAGTGCTCCCCTGCCAGGCTCACCGCCTAACTATACGAGTCTTCATGCCCCGGGGTACCTCACCGGGTCCACCATGTACCCGCAGACGGTGCCTACCGCTCCTCGAATCAGGTTTCACATGCCAATCTTAGAACCGAGAAAACACATGGTGGACGTCTCGAAATATCATATCAAGAGAAACCGGGTTTTTTTAAAACAATACATACTTTCTTTTGAAATATAACCACGGTTCTCAAATCCAGAATCTCATGAACAACAGCATCTTGATGCATATAATCGTAAAGCATGATGTATGCAAACATATAACAGAAATGTGAGCACATCCGTATATCATGCAACATAGAACAGTGATGTGAGCATATCGGTATATCATGCGACATATCATAATGATGTGAGCATAGCAAGTATATCTTGCAACATAGCGTAATGATGCGGCAATTCTACTGTGTAAGTGACATAGCAATTATCGATGATGAAAGTGTGTGATCTGGAAATCTGTGTAAGTGTAACATACGCATCATCGATAATCTGTAGGGTTACTAGGTACTCTAATAAGGTTCTACAATGCATCAACCATGCGCGTTTAAAATTTTAGCCGTGCCGAATAACCCTAAACAAGATCTTTGCTAGATAATTAGGGTTTCACATGCAAGTAAATTACATTTACCACTAAGTCAATACGAAATACAACCTTTGTAGATCGGTCCTTCACTTCTAAAGCTCCTTGTTGTAGTCCCTTCGCTGCGATCATGGTTCTCCCGGGCTCTTGCATGGCTTCACGAGGCGAAAGAAGCGTCCTTGCTTGAAGTCTTCGAGGCCGAAGATGATCTACGTCGAGAGAATATCAACTCAAGCTACTACTTCACTAACTAGAGAATTAGTAAAGCAAACACCCTATACTAAAGTGCTAGTCTAGTAGAGGATGGAGAAATAGGAAGTGGGTTCTCTTTAGAATTTTATTTCTCACAATCTTTCAATCCCTTTTTAAAACCCTAGCAAGCTTTTTCTTTTTGCTCAAAGAAGAAGAATATGAACAAAAGAAAAAGGATGAGGATAATGATCAAGTGAATGAGCTAACCATGGTGAGTGAGTATCATATACTAACTCATGTAGAGACATTACCATGGCTAATCCTAAATGGTTAGGTTAATAAAAATCTAAAGTAAAACAAAGTTAGTGGACTTTGTCAAAGCATCCACAAGCTTCTACAAGCTTCATGCTTGTGACAAAAGCTCCACTAATTTGTAATTACTTTATATAATTATTAACCACCATTTAAAATAGAATGGTGTATGTCTTGCACACCCATGTATGATGTATCATCAACCATGATACAAAAAGAAAATACATTTTAATATATAACACATATATATTAAAGTTGTGCACATGTGAGAAAAATCCTTAAGTGAACAAGTGTTAGTTAATGTAAACTAGTATATCTAATATACAATTATACACTAAATTATTAAATCAACACTTGACTTAATAATCCGGTCATATCTCATATAACCGACTAACATCCATTGTATCGACTTATCGAATCAAACTTGATTCGATAATCCGGGTATATCATATATAACCGACCGATACAAAAAGTCGCGAGAATAGAATACGGTATCACATACACGCATTATTCTCGGTCCCGCACATATCACATACGTGCTCCTATTTCGTTTTTCCTGAGCCGGTAAAACCTCTATGTAGGACTCTAAAGACTCGTCAATACGCCGGCAGTAGGTGATGATCACATCAAGCACCCACAAGCCGTTAGCGGTACTAGCTGGACGTAACGGCCACCCGGGTATTAAGCGATCAGAAGATCAGCAAGCAAGCCCGCTCCAACTCCTGTAAAAGCCTGCCGGTAACACTTCCCGTACAGTCCGGTCTCCTCGTCTGATATGTCGCAAATCAAGTCTAGGGGTGGTAAACGTCAGACCCTAATAACCGATAAGTCGTGCCGATGTGAGGCTCATAACGGGTCGAGAAACTACTGGTAACACTTACCAGTAAATCTCTAAATCAGCCCTGGCTAGGGACTTCCCTGTTATGGCCAATCGAGCACAGCGCAACATCAACCCCCAATACCGGGGAGACGAAACCCCTCCTATCGCTCATCGCCTCCATGTGACTCGGGACTGTACCCAAAAACCACCATTTTGCACGCCCTCTTGGACGTGGTAAGGTGGAAATCAAAGCACAGTGGGTATCACACAAGACTCTATGACGATCTCGGGTCTACAGACTAACCTGCACAAGTGTCACCAGAGAACTGCCATCTGACGTGAGGTATAATACCATCTGGGAGTTCTCGGCGAGTCCGTCCAGTGTATCCAGTCTCCACTGAGCACCCGTATACCATCTCTGATGTCAAACACCAATGGATATGGGATCATCCATCGCCCATCTCATGGGTCGAGAAGCGTATACGCTAGTCTACTCTGGTATATCGATGCCCTGTCTCGATACACCAACGACTAGGAACATTAAAAGATGTACTTATGGACTACTCTATCCCCACTAGTATGATCTGCATCATAGTCCAGGTAGTCAAGTACACATCCTAAGGGCTTTACCAACATGTAACTATAAGACAGTATCAAGAGACAAGTATACATGTTAAGATAAAGAGCAACCAGATAGCATACTATCATATCGAGCATGAAAGTCCTCTCTATATATGTACAAGCATCCAATATAATATACATCATCTGTACAATACTGGCCTCTAGGGCATACATACAACTAACAATCTCCCACTTGCACTAGGGCCAGCTGCTGTAGTATTGCATACCTAGCATCCCGAAGAGTCTCTCAAACTGTATCTGGGGAATGGCCTTCGTGAGTGGATCCGCAGTGTTGTTCTTCGTGTCAACCCTCCTGACCTCGATCTCCCAGCGATCAACTATCTCCCGGATCAGGTGATACCGCCTCAGAATATGCCTGGATCGCTGATGGGACCTAGGTTCCTTGGCCAAAGCCACCGCTCCATTGTTATCACAATACAAAGGTATTGGATGCTCAATGGATGGAACCACTCCAAGTTCAGTAATGAACTTCTTGATCCAAACAGCCTCTTTGGCAGCATCGTTGGCAGTGATGTATTCAGCCTCCATCGTCGAGTCTGCCACGGTTTCCTGCTTGGAACTCTTCCAGCTAACCGCCCCTCCGTAAAGGGTAAAGATAAATCCCGAGTGCGACTTAGAGTCGTCCTTATCACTCTGGAAGCTCGAATCGGCAAAGGACTCCACTTGGAGTTCTCCGTTACCATACACCAAGAGCATCTCTTTAGTCCTTCGCAAGTACTTGAGAATGCTCTTCACAGCTGTCCAGTGACTCTCTCCAGGATCAGCTTGATACCTACTCACTACACTTAGCGAGTATGCTACATCGGGTCTGGTACATAGCATCGCGTACATGATAGAGCCTACAGCCGAAGCATAGGGTATCCCTTGCATGCGAGCTCTCTCCAAATCAGTCTTGGGAGACATCTCTTTGGAGAGAGTGAGTCCAGAGATCGTGGGTAAGTTCCCACGCTTGGATTCTTCCATACTAAACCTCTTTAGTATGGTGTCAATGTACCTGGATTGGGACAATCCCAATATCCTTTTAGATCTATCTCTATAGATCATAATTCCCAATATGCAGGAGGCATCACCTAGATCTTTCATTGAGAATCTTTGTGATAAGAAGAGCTTGACTGATTGCAGCATAGGAATGTCATTTCCTTTCAAGAGTATGTCGTCCACGTACAATACGAGGAAGACAACCTTACTCTCTGCCACCTTGTTGTAGATACAAGGTTCATCTACGTTTTTGATGAAATCAAACTCTTTGATAACGACATCAAAGAAGATGTTCCAACTCCGTGATGCTTGCTTTAATCCATAAATGGATTTAAGCAGCTTGCACACCTTCCCGCTGCTCCCACTAGCTACGAAGCCCTCTGGCTGAGTCATGTACACGCTCTCTTCTAAATCACCGTTTAGAAAAGCGGTCTTAACATCCATTTGCCAGATTTCATAGTCATGATACGCAGCGATGGCAAGCATGATCCGGATGGATTTAAGCATAGCCACTGGAGAAAAGGTTTCGTCATAGTCCACACCTAGTCTTTGACGAAAACCTTTTGCAACAAGTCTAGCTTTGAAAGTCTCCACTTTCCCATCTACACCAAGTTTTTTCTTGAAGATCCACTTGCTCCTAATGGGTTTTACCCCTTCAGGAGCAAGTTCCAAAGTCCATACTTTGTTGGTGTACATGGATTCCATCTCGGACCGCATTGCATCCAGCCATTTCACTGAGTCCCCACTCGTGATGGCCTGCTCGAAGCTAGTTGGGTCATCATCCTCCATGATGCAATCCTCGCTCCCTCCATCCATGAGAAAACCGTAGTATCTCTCAGGTGGGTGAGGAACCCTACTAGATCGGCGGAGTGGCCGGGGTTCATCGGGAACTACCAAATCCTCTGGTTCCACTAAATCTTCAGTTTGAGTTTGTGTAGCCGGAATTTCTTCCAGTTCTACCTCACTGCCACTAATTTCTTTTGTAAGAAATTCCTTTTCTAAAAAGGTGGCATGTCTAGAAACTTACACCTTTTGGTCCTCGCTATGGTAGAAAAGATATCCATGTGAATGTTTGGGATATCCCACAAACTTACATAGAACTGAACGTGCCTCGAATTTGTCCGGATTTTTCCTTTTGACATAGGCCGGACAACCCCATATCTTAACTCGTTTAAGACATGGTCTCTTCCCACTCCATATCTCATATGGTGTGGTAGGTACAGATTTAGATGGAACTTGATTCAATAGGTATGCTGCTGTCTCCAGCGCATACCCCCAGAAGGAAATAGGTAACTCAGCTGTGCTCATCATAGAGCGCACCATATCTAATAGGGTGCGGTTCCTCCGTTCCGATACACCGTTGTGCTGTGGTGTATATGGAGGAGTTAGCTGAGAGAGAATCCCATTCTCTTTTAGGAAGTCCAGGAATTCATTGCTCAAGTATTCACCTCCTCGATCAAATCGAAGGATTTTAATACTTTTCCCGGTTTGGTTCTCGACTTCTTGTTTATATTCTCTAAATTTCTCAAAAGCTTCTGATTTGTGATTCATCAGGAACACATATCCGAATCTAGAGAGATCGTCAGTGAATGTAATGAAGTACGAAGAACCATCCCTGGCATGTGTAGACATGGGACCGCATACATCACTATGTATCAGTCCCAAGAGATCAGTAACTCTTTCTCCGTGTCCCGTAAACGGAGCTTTGGTCATCTTTCCTTTGAGACATGACTGGCAAGTATCATAAGATGAAAATTCAAACAGATTCAAATATCCATCTTTATGCAACTTAGCTAGTCGTGTTGCATTGATGTGACCGAATCTACAATGCCACAAGAAGGATTCGTTCAGTTCTGAACTCTTCCTCTTGTGTGTGTTTGTTATGCTCAGAACTGTTGATTGATTTAGAACATAAATGCCATTGCACAACATGCCTGATCCAACCAACTTTTGGTTAAGGAAAATGTTCATAACATTATCCTGTAATACAAAATTATATCCCTCTTTGCTCAACAAAGAAACCGATATAATGTTGCATATCAGGTTCGGTATGTAATAGCATTCATTCAGAATCAATGTATTACCGGTTGGCAATACAAGGTGATATTCCCCGACGGTTTTAGCTGCAACAATTGCACCATTTCCAACCCTTATGTCTTTATCACCTTCTCCAAGTTCTCTACCTTTCCTAAGCCCATGTAACTGATTACATATATGGGATCCTGACCCGGTATCTAATACCCAGGACGTAGAGCAAATAGAGAAACAGTTCTCTGTAACGAACACACCCGAAGAAAATGCATCAACATGTACTTTCTTCATTCGGGTGGCATATGAATCCTGGTATTCCCCTATATCCTGTTCAGTCTTATAACTTTTATAAGAAAGAACGGAACCAACGTTCCCCAGCACAGTATAACATGCGGGTTCGGTCAATACATCCATATTATTATCTTTATTAAGGCATGATATGGTCGCTACCTGGAGAGAGAGAAGAAAAACACTTTAGCGTATGCTCTTGCAAGATCAGATTGGTTATTATTTTATCTAATCAGGATGGCTCCCACTGTTTTTATCAAATCTTCCTTCAAACCCTAAAAGGAAAGACTAGCCGGGATTAATTACACCTTATAATTTCGCCAATCTTTCAGCCAGGCCAGTGTCGGTACTTTTAGGGAGGTTCCCCGTGCTTTCACACGGACCTAATTAAAGTAAACCTCATTTTCCCAGAGGAGTAACCCCGTTGACACCTTTCTAGACACCTACTTGATCGGCTAATTGTCCTGTGTAAAACTCTCCCAGGAGTAACAATTACTCGCAGCGGGTATCATGATCCAACTATCTCATAGAAGGTATGCAATCTCATTGCAAATTTCAACACTTGAAATTCCCGATAATATTTTGCCCCTAACCCCTATGACCTTGACAAAGGCCAACAAATCATAGGATGCTAGTCAAGTTCAACCCGTCATTTCTTGATTGAATCAAACCCACCCGCATGACCCTTGACAAAGGCCAACAAGGTCGTACGACTACCCCAAAACAATATGCATCATATGCATAAGCAGATAAGCACCATTCAGCTACCGCACACTACGCCTTGACAAAGGCCAACAAACGCAGCACGAATACTAAACAGTTCTTATCTGAAATGACGGAGGGCTACGACAGGTTTTTTTGAAAACCTATTGCGTAATGAATTTGATATCGTTGTAGAATCAAGTGAATTTTGAAAAGGAGTGTTTTTTAGGCTTTCACTAGTTTTACAAAAGAGGTCACTCCCGGTGAAGGGATCTCGGCTCTTTCCTCATCGAATAAGGTGCAGGACATATCATATATATCACTATGCAAAGCAAAAAGTCCAAAAGCAATCAAAAGACAAACCGAGTGTTGTAGCATCTGCCAGTTTTTCTAAAGAGGTCACTCCCGGTGAAGGGATCTCGGCTCTTTCCTCATCGAATAAGGTGCAGGATATATCATATATATCACTATGCAAAGCAAAATCTGTAGCTACCCTTTTTGAAAAATTTGATTCTACAACATCTTTTAGGTTTCTTTTCTTTCATTAATCATATTAATGAAGTCCCATCATTTAAGTCACCTAAACATCACAGATAAATACGACGTACACTTATGCCATCCGCATTCGCCTCGATGTCCCCTCGTGCACCGTTAGGTTAGGTAACTAACGGCAGAGCGGGGCAGGGCTAGCGCGAGTGTAAAACATAAGTAACGTCTATATAATATATCATATATTCTATATACAGTATCTATCACAACATATCGAATGATCACATCACAGATATTGCAGCAGAAGAAACGTATGAAATAATGGATATACTAGGAGGTCCGTGTTTTATTTTAAGCCTCTATAAAACACGGATTCCACGGTCGCGATGAATAGCCAAACCCACACCCCTAGACCCCTACGAGAGCGGCAAGCAACCCTACCAATTCTAGAGTTAGGAGACCCGGACTCGACTCCTCGAGTTGGTCTCCCACTGGACTCTAGAACTCGGTTACTTGTGCTCTCCTCCTTGGGTCTATCCTAGTGCAGAAAAGTAAATAATATACAAATGGTGACATCAACCTCATCCCGGAAGTGCCCCAATAAAAAAATATTGCATACAATGAATTTTACATGAATGAAAATAAAAACCCTCATCACACATAAAAAAAACCGGTTATTCAAAACGCGACGATCCAATATAACATATCCAGCAACACATAACATCACATGTTATCAACGTAAGTAAATATGCGCATCCCAATTGTCGTTGACATATAGCAACGAAACCGGCGATATCACATATTACACTTACGGTCGCAGAAAAGAAAGTGTAAAACTACAACATTTGGAATCCACAATCACTTTAGACATCGTAAATCCGAAATATCACATATTTTGCATTTCATGCCTAACTATATGAATTCCACATATTGTATCACATTCCAGATAAATAGACAGTATTAAACTTTCCGATCGAATAATCAAATACCTAAGATTTCCATAATAGCTCAACACTTGAGCGGAGTTCAAAAATTCCAGAATACGTCACAGTAGCGACGGTCCAGCCGTAGAAGGGTCAAGCCAACGCCTCACATGTGGCACGCCGTACTACCCCAAACCCTAAGGTTTAAAGGCAGTTCAAGACGGTCACATAATCGAGTTAAGGTTTGTGTTCTTCTAGAGGGTCCATCGCGTTACATGCATGTTTTTCCGAAAGATTTAAACTCAAGAAAAATTCAACACTTGAAAGTTTTTCGTGCCGGGAAATAGTGAGTTAATGATATCCGTTCGAACATTTTAACAGTTTCTAAATATCCGGAAAACAAAACGAAATGAAATATTCCGATCGAATCAACGATTACAAAATAAACCCAGAACACTCAACACTTGAGTCAGATTAAAAATACCCAGAAAATAGTAACAACAGATACAAGTATTACTGTGCAAACACGTATCAATAATGCCAAAGTACGGCCGCGGAACCGCCGTGGGAAGCAGGTTCCTGCCGCGGTTCCACGGCGACTTAATGGTATCATGAGTTCGTATTTCATGGTAATTCTTAGAATTCCCTGCTGATTTTTTTAGGTATTTTTAATACAGAAAAATCACAAGTTTTAAAAAATGTCTAGAGAAGGGTATATTTCGTCGATGCGGAGTTCGTTCGGAGTTTTAACCTCGTATACACGTCGCTTAATACTCTAGCTAGTCTCTGATACATTGTAGGGTTACTAGGCACTCTAATAAGGTTCTACAATGCATCAACCATTCCCGTTTAAAATTTTAGCCGTGCCGAATAACCCTAAACAATATCTTTACTCGATAATTAGGGTTTCACATGCAAATAAATTACATTAACCACTAAGTGAATACGAAATACAACCTTTGTAGATCGGTCCTTCACTTCTAAAGCTCCTTGTTGTAGTCCCTTCGCTGCGATCATGGTTCTCCCGGGCTCTTGCATGGCTTCACGAGGCAAAAGAAGCGTCCTTGCTTGAAGTCTTCGAGGCCGAAGATGATCTACGTCGAGGGAATATCAACTCAAGCTACTACTTCACTAGCTAAGTAATTAGTGAAGCAAACACCCTATACTAAAGTGCTAGTCTAGTAGAGGATAGAGAAATAGGAAGTGGGTTCTCTTTAGAATTTTATTTCTCACAATCTTTCACTCTCTTTTTAAAACCCTAGCAAGCTTTTTCTTTTTGCTCAAAGAAGAAGAAGATGAATGTTGGGGTAAAAATTTACACCCCGGTTGACCGAGTCAAAGTCAAGGTCAACCCCAAGCCAGGTGGCCCAAGCCCAGGTCAAGTGGACACATGCCCAGGTTGAGTCCGAAACATGAAGCGGCCGACCCTCCCCATGCCAAAAATGAAATCATGTAATAAATAATTTTTATGTAATTTTTTATGCATGAATGTAAACAAAATGGGTATAAAGCCAAATTTTTGTAAGCCCATGGCTTATGTGCAAAAAGAAATGGCACATGAACCATGGGATGGGCAAAATGCCATTTTTTAAAGCCCAAGGGGCTATATGTAAATGTGTAAGCCTATATAAGGAAACATGATGATGCATAAAGGATAGACTTTTCATTCTCCCAAAAAAAAACTAGGGCTTGTGCCTCTTTCTCCTTCTTCAAGGTTCTAAAAACCTTCTTCTTTCTTTTGAATTAAATCAAGAGTTTAACTCTTCCTTTTCTCAAAATAAATAGCTTTCCACCACAAAACCTACGAAGGGGAACTTAGATCTCCCACCAGATCTCGAAAAAGAGAGATCTTTAAAATCTCACACCTCTTGGTCTTCGAGATCCGGCCAAAAGAAAAAGAAGAAGGAGACCCGTCTCTAAGAATCTAACTTTGGACAGATCCAAGGCTCAGAAGAAGGGCCAAAGATTCCTAGGAGTTTAACTCCTTTCGAGATCTGTTAGAGTTTAACTCCATAAATTAATTTTCTGTCAGGAGTTTAACTCCAAAAATCCCTTGGGAGTTCAACTCCCCAACCTAAGGGCAAGGCCCACCCTTTCAGCGGGTGTTTTCCCGTGGTCACGTGCGCCCACGTGACCCCGAGCGCTGAGGCGCCCAATAGTCACGTGCGCCCACGTGACCCCGGGCGCTGAGGCGCCCAAAGGTCACGTGTGCGCCATGTGACCCCGGGCGCTGAGGCGCCCAAAGGTCACGTGTGCGCCACGTGACCCCGGGGCGCTGAGGCGCCCAACGGTCACGTGCGCCCACGTGACCCCGGACGCTGAGGCGCCCATCGGTCACGTGTGCGCCACGTGACCCCGGGCGCTGAGGTGCCCAAAGGTCACGTGTGCGCCACGTGACCCCGGGCCTGAGGAGCCCAGTGGTCACGTGTGCGCCACGTGACCCCGGGCACCATGCGCCCACATGCTGCGCACACGTCTTTAAGACGCTTTCCCCCTTTTTTTTATGCACTCCACACTAAATATGCCTCCCCCGTTAGAAAAAATTTCTAAAGGGGCGCTGCCCCGAACCCCGCAAGGGGGCTGCTAGCCCCCTTGACCCCCAGCCCGCTATCCGGGTAGCGGGACCCCCGTAAAAACTCTGCGGGGCCCCCAATATATCCAAAACCCTTCCAAAACATAACACTGCACATTGAGTTCGCATGACCAGTTTAACCCGTCAATCGGAGGTTCTTTCGCTCCAAATACGAAGGGTAATTAACGGCAGCTTAGTCCGCGGCTGCCGGAGATTCGGATCCCCACAATCAATAAACCCCGGCCTACCCTAGGCAGGGGGAATCTGTATTGCACCCGACCAGCGCGCGCGTATTCCCATCTCAATAGGGTGACGAAAAACACCCTACAGATTCTGGCACGCCCGGTGGGACCATCTCTCCTCCCATATTTCGGGTTAAACGTTCATGCGAACTCAATCAATATACATACCTGTATTTATACTAAAATAATGCTCTTTCATGCAGATTTTCAAGTAATCACCTTCCGACGATGTCTTCGATGATGAACTCAGCTCCTGTCTCCTACACGATGAAGATAGACTCCAGGACGGTCCTTCCGGCCAGTCTCGGGCGACAATGGCAAGAGCCGCTGCTACCATTCGGCTCTATTATGTTCATGCCTGTTGGCACCATCCCGGCTCCTCAAGCCCCGGTGGCAGAAAAACCGGTCTCGAAAGGCAGGAGACCAAAGTGGTGGTCGCGAGGGCACCTCAGCCCAAGCGCAAGTCCGTTTCCGAACGACTCTCCATGGCCCCAGCTGGGGGCAAGGCCACCAACACCGACAAAGCTACAATGCGTCCTGAGCAAGCTCCAGCGGTGCCCTCGACCACTGCTCGATCGGGTGTCTTCTCTAAACCGCCCTCTGATCAACTCACAATGGCTTCCCGGATAGCGGATGCCCGCCAAGCCTTCAAAATCGAGAAGCTGAGGGAGAAAAGGCTCAGATATAGAGCCAACAAAAGGGCTAAGGCTCCTGCCAGGCTGAACCTCATGAGGTTCGAAGAACAGGGTTACCCCGCCGAAGATGAGGAAATGGCTGGGTATGTGGTCCACACTGTCTACACGGTAGGCATGCGCAGCAAGAGCAAGGACGGGGCTACCACATCTCAAACCCAATCTGGCTTGAATGTGGTGGCCGCTTCCCAAGAACAGCCGCCTCTGCTGGGTGATGAAAACCCTCTCGATGAGGATGATAGGCAGAAAGACCTTTCGGTCCATGAGGAGTCGGGCTCGGAAAGCGAAGAAGAGCCGACTTTCCGCCCCAGGACCGCGGAGCAAGAGCTGCTTCAAGAGCTCCGAAAGCAGCTCAGAAACAAAGACAAGGAGATGGTCAAGCTCTACTCAAAAATTGACGACTTGACAAATGTCGTCCTACAGCTCACGGCCCAACTTTCCTCTCAGCCGCCCAATCAGGCGCAGGGCTCTCATGAACCGGGAAACGGTGTCCCAAAACAGCCGACACCCGTTCCCTCAAATCCAAAAGTGGGCGGACCGCATGAAAATCAGTCGCATCTTATCTCGGGAAATGTCTTGGCTACCGATGACAGTAGCCCGCTAACTCAAGATCAAATCATGGATTTGGTTGCCAGCAAAGTCAAAACACTGGTAGCCGAAGCAGAAGCGCAAAAAGATGTTAGCAGTAGCGGGAGACCTTATCCTGCTCAATATGATCTGGTAGAATTTCCTAGCGGCTATGTCATCCCTAAATTCGGAAGATTCGATGGGACGGGAAATGCGAATCAACACATCGCCCACTTCAAAGCCTCATGCGGGAATACTGGGGGCAACGATGCGCTCCTCCTCCGCCAGTTCGTTAATAGCTTGACCGATGTTGCTTTCGACCGGTACGCGAGCATACCGGATGGCTCCGTTACTACTTTCGTCCAAATGGAATCTTTATTTCGACAAAGGTTCATGAGCGTCAGCGATAAGATCACCATTGCCGAGCTCGTAAGGACCAAGCCCAAGAATAACGAAAGCAGCACGGATTTTATAACCCGATGGCGCAATCTCTCCGTCAAATACGAACCGCCGATAGAGCAGGACCAATCTGTTAGTCTCCTCGTCGGAAATCTCAACAATTGGATGGCCCCGTTTTTATGCACCGCGGGTCTCAAAACATTCCAAGAGCTGACCAGGAAAGTCCAGATGCTGGAGCGCTCGAAGCAGGAGTCCTCCTCGGATTCCCAAAATAACAATAGGTCCTGGAGAAACCGAAAGGACGACAATCGCAAAGGCGGAAACTCCGATGATTCTGGATCTTTCAACATTTCGGCTAACCGAAATAAGCAAGGGATGAGCGGGCCTACCGCTAACCAGCCTCGGAAGCCAATGTTCGGAGAGGGGGGAGAATCTCCACTGAAAGAGAAGCTGGATAAGGTCTATTCCTTCAGAAGGGACAAAATCCGTAAAATATTCAAAGACGCCCTGAAGAATGGTCTACAACTGCCAGAGTCAAAAAGACCGCAGGAAGCGAATAGGACCGACGACCCCAAGTACTGCCCCTATCACAGAGTGATAGGTCATGCCATTAAGGACTGCTTCGTCTTCAAAGATTGGGTCGAAAAGCAATACAAGGCAGGAGAGATAGAACTGTCCAAAGGCGTGTTAGTAAACAGTCAAGATGCGACCGCCAATTTCATAAAAACGGAGACCGAAGTTCTTTGTGAAACTAATTCTCTCAGACATCTTCCTTTCTCTGAACACAGTCGACCACCACGTCATTAAACTGGGAACAATCGACCACCACGTTATTAAACTGGGAACAATCGACCTCTAAGTCGTTAAACTGGGAATGTAAAAAAAAATGTGTGTATATAAAAAAAATGTGTAAATAAAAGAAAAATAAAGAAAAGCCGAAATGACAGGGCAACTCGCAATAAAAATCAGCGAGTAAAAATAAAAATGAAAATAAAGCCGAAATGATGGGGCAACCGCGAATAAATAGCCGAAATGACAGGGCAATCGCGACCTTCGCGATAAGAAAAGCTGAAATGATCGAGCAATCGCGGTGAAACAAAAACAAAAAAAAACCAAAAAAAAAAAAAACAAAAAAACGGCGAATGATGAGTCGCTCCTGGTACCATATTCCAGTGCAGCGATGCAGACGCCGACAAAAATCCATTTTTTCAAAATTCTTCCCGCCCTACGGCCAGTCCCCAAATTGACTACCGTATACAATCCACGGGCTCAAATAATTCTCATCATACCCATGCCCCACCGCAATCACCAGTTACGCGGCTGGTCTCCGCCTTTGGAATTATGCTCCATTGAGAAGACCCACTCATGTGTCCTCACGATACATGAGGAGAACAAATCTTTGTGGGATCCTTACGACTCGCGAAGAAAAAACACACTTAGGAGTCCTCACGACTCCTAAGGAGAATATACACCTGCGGGATCCTTACGATTCGTAGGGAGAAAATGCTTTTATGGGACCCTCACGGCCCATAAAATTGAAAAGTCTTAGGTGATAGGGATCCAAACCTATCTCCTAAGTCATCGCTCCCCAACCCCCAAGCGGCGAATGATGAGTCGCTCTTGGTACCATATTCCAGTGCAGCGATGCAGACGCTAACCAAAGTCCAAATCCTATACCCCAACGGCGAATGATGAGTCGCTCCTGGTACCATATTCCAGTGCAGCGATGCAGACGCCAACCAAATTACAAATCCCATACCCCAACGGCGAATGATGAGTCGCTCCTGGTACCATATTCCAGTGCAGCGATGCAGACGCCAACAAAGCCCCAAAATTTTTATGGCCCTACGGTCTGGATCATACATCCTGCAAAACCGTATACAATCCACGGGCGTAAAACAATCCCAATCTCTCCAAAAATAAAAAAAATAAAAAAATAAAAAAAAAGGGTATGTCCACAAGCAAGATGGGCACGGATGAAAACCCGAAAGGGCTCCGTGAGTAAAAACAGCAGGACTGCCGGCGAGTTTGTGAAAACCCGAAAGGGCGCGAACTCGTAAAAAAGAAATGAAATGCACTCGCGAAGTCCTCTCGACTTTGTGAGGAGAAAATTCCCGCGTGAGATCCTTACGACTCACAAAGGAGCAACACACTTGGGAGTCCCCATGACTCCCAAGGAGAAAATGCACTTACGGGATCCTTACGACCCGTAGGGAGAAAATGCTTTGTGAGACCCTTACGGCTCACAAAATTGAAAAGTCTTAGGTGATAGGGACCTAAAACCCGTCTCCTAAGCCATCGCTTCCTGATAAGCAAGCGCAAATGATGATTCGCTCCTGGTACTATATTCCATTGTAGCGATACTGATGCCAAACAAAAACCAATTCTCAAATCCTTCCGGGGCAAATGATGAGTTGCTCCTGGCATTATTCCAGTGCAGCAATGCAGATGCCGACCAAAACCAAAATTCCCAAATCCTCTCATGACAAATGATGATTCGCTCCTGGTACCATATTCCAGTGTAGCGATGCTGATGTCAACCAAAATCAAATCAAACCAACAACCTCTGCGGCGGAATCATGCTCCCCCCCAGAATTTACCTCGTGTCGAAATCATGCTTCGCCTCGGGATATCTACCCGCTCATCGGAATGATACTCCGCTCATAGGAATGATGCTCCGCTCCCTGGAATCATGCTCCGCTCATCGGAATGATGCTCCGATCCCCTGGAATCATGCTCCGCCCATCGGAATGATGCTCCGATCCCTGGAATCATGCTCCGCCCATCGGAATGATGCTCCGATCCCCTGGAATGATGCTCCGCCCATCGGAATGATGCTCCGATCCTTGGAATCATGCTCCGCCCTTCGGAATGATGCTCCGAATCCTGGAATGATGCTCCGCTCTTCGGAATGATGCTCCGAATCCTGGAATGATGCTCCGCCCTTCGGAACGATGCTCCGATCCTTGGAATCATGCTCCGCCCTTCGGAATGATGCTCCGAATCCTGGAATTATGCTCCGCTCTTCGGAATGATGCTCCTATCCCCTGGAATCATGCTCCGCTCATCGGAATGATGCTCCGATCCATGGAATCATGCTCCGCCCATCGGAATGATGCTCCGATCCCATGGAATCATGTTCCTCTCATCAGAATGATGCTCCAATCTCTGGAATCATGCTCCGCCCTTCGGAATGATGCTCCGATACCCTGGAATCATGCTCCACCCTTCGGAATGATGCTCTGATCCTTGGAATTATGCTCCGCGAATCAGAATGATGCTCCGATCCCCTGGAACCATGCTCCGCTCATCGGAATGATGCTCCGATTCCTGGAACCATGCTCCGCCCATCGGAATGATGCTCCGATCCCCTGGAATCATGCTCCGCTCATCGGAATGATGCTCCGATCCCTGGAATTATGCTCTGCATTTCGGAATGATGCTCCGATCCTCGGGAATCATGCTCCCCGAGGGATACTCCGACCCTGGAATTATGCTCCGCGAATCAGAATGATGCTCCGATCCCCGGGAATCATGCTTCCCGGGATGATGCTCCGCCCCCGGAATGATGTTTCACCTCGAAGTTCAGCTTCAAGATCCATCAATTTCATGCACACAACTCAAATGTGCGGTGTGCATTTATTGATGGGGGGCACTTTGTTGGGGTAAAAATTTACACCCCGGTTGACCGAGTCAAAGTCAAGGTCAACCCCAAGCCAGGTGGGCCCAAGCCCAGGTCAAGTGGGCCCATGCCCAGGTCGAGTCCGAAACATGAAGCGGCCGACCCTCCCCATGCCAAAAATGAAATCATGTAATAAATAATTTTTATGTAATTTTTTATGCATGAATGTAAACAAAATGGGTATAAAGCCAAATTTTTGTAAGCCCATGGCTTATGTGCAAAAAGAAATGGCACATGAACCATGGGATGGGCAAAATGCCATTTTGTAAAGCCCAAGGGGCTATATGTAAATGTGTAAGCCTATATAAGGCAACATGATGATGAATAAAGGATAGACTTTTCATTCTCCCAAAAAAAAACTAGGGCTTGTGCCTCTTTCTCCTTCTTCAAGGTTCTAAAAACCTTCTTCTATCTTTTGAATTAAATCAAGAGTTTAACTCTTCCTTTTCTCAAAATAAATAGCTTTCCACCTCAAAACCTACGAAGGGGAACTTAGATCTCCCACCAGATCTCGAAAAAGAGAGATCTTTAAAATCTCACACCTCTTGGTCTTCGAGATCCGGCTAAAAGAAAAAGAAGAAGGAGACCCATCTCTAAGAATCTAACTTTGGACAGATCCAAGGCTCAGAAGAAGGGCCAAAGATTCCTAGGAGTTTAACTCCTTTCGAGATCTGTTGGAGTTTAACTCCATAAATTAATTTTCTGTCAGGAGTTTAACTCCAAAAATCCCTTGGGAGTTCAACTCCCCAACCTAAGGGCTAGGCCCCCCTTTCTGCGGGTGTTTTCCCGTGGTCACGTGCGCCCACGTGACCCCGGGCGCTGAGGCGCCCAATAGTCACGTGCGCCCACGTGACCCCGGGCGCTGAGGCGCCCAACGGTCACGTGTGCGCCACGTGACCCCGGGGCGCTGAGGCGCCCAACGGTCACGTGCGCCCACGTGACCCCGGACGCTGAGGCGCCCAATGGTCACGTGTGCGCCACGTGACCCCGAGGCGCTGAGGCGCCCAACTGTCACGTGCTCCCACGTGACCCTGGGCGCTGAGGCGCCCAAACGGTCACGTGTGCGCCACGTGACCCCGGGCGCTGAGGCGCCCATCGGTCACATGTGCGCCATGTGACCCCGGGCGCTGAGGCGCCCAAAGGTCACGTGGGCGCCACGTGACCCCGGGCGCTGAGGCACCCAGTGGTCACGTGGGCGCCACGTGACCCCGGGCACCATGCGCCCACATGCTGCGCACACATCTTTAAGACGCTCTCCCCCTTTTTTTATGCACTCCACACTAAATATGCCTCCTCCGTTAGAAAAAATTTCTAAAGGGGCACTGCCCCGCACCCCGCAAGGGGACTGCTAGCCCCCTTGACCCCCAGCCCGCTATCCGGGTAGCGGGACCCCCGTAAAAACTCTGCGAGGCCCCCAATATATCCAAAACCCTTCCAAAACATAACACTGCACATTGAGTTTGCATGACCAGTTTAACCCGTCAATCGGAGGTTCTTTCGCTCCAAATGCGAAGGGTAATTAACGGCAGCTTAGTCCGCGGCTGCCGAAGATTCGGATCCCCACAATCAATAAACCCCGGCCTACCCTAGGCAGGGGGAATCTGTATTGCGCCCGACCAGCGCGCGCGTATTCCCATCTCAATGGGGTGACGAAAAACACCCTACAATGAACAAAAGAAAAAGGATGAGGATAATGATCAAGTGAGTGAGCTAACCATGGTGAGTGAGTATCATATACTAACTCATGTAGAGACATTACCATGGCTAATCCTAAATGGTTAGCTTAATTAAAATCTAAAGTAAAAAAAAGTTTGTGGACTTTGTCAAAGCATCCACAAGCTTCTACAAGCTTCATTCTTGTGACAAAAGCTCCACTAATTTGTAATTACCTTATATAATTATTAACCACCATTTAAAATAGAATGGTATATGTGTTGCACACCCATGTATGATGTATCATCAACCATGATACGAAAAGAAAACACATTTTAATATATAACACATATATATTAAAGTTGTGCACATGTGAGAAAAATCCTTAAGTGAACAAGTCTTAGTTAATGTAAACTAGTATATCTAATATACAATTATACACTAAATTATTAAATCAACACTTGACTTAATAATCCGGTCATATCTCATATAACCGACTAACATCTATTGTATTGACTTATCGAATCAACACTTGATTCGATAACCCGGCTATATCATATATAACCAACCGATACAAAAAGTCGCGAGAATAGAATACGGTATCACATACACGCATTATTCTCAGTCCCGCACATATCACATATGTGCTCCTATTTCGTTTTGCCTGAGCCAGTAAAACCTCTATGTAGGACTCTAAAGACTCGTCAATACGCCGGCAGTAGGTGATGATCACATCAAGCACCCACAAGCCGTCAGCGGTACTAGCTGGACGTAACGGCCACCCGGGTATTGAGCGATCAGAAGATCAGCAAGCAAACCCGCTCCAACTCCTGTAAAAGCCTGCCGGTAACACTTCTCGTACAGTCCGGTCTCCTCGTCTGATATGTCGCATATCAAGTCTAGGGGTGGTAAACGTCAGACCCCAATAACCGATAAGTCGTGCCGATGTGAGGCTCATAACGGGTCGAGAAACTACTGGTAACACTTACCAGTAAATCTCTAAATCAGCCCTGGCCAGGGACTTCCCTGTTATGGCCAATCGAGCACAGCGCAACATCAACCCCTAATACCGGGAGAGACGAAACCCCTCCTATCGCTCATCGCCTCCATGTGACTCAGGACTGTACCCAAAAACCACCGTTTTGCACGCCCTCTTGGACGTGGTAAGGTGTAAATTAAAGCATAGTGGGAATCACACAAGACTCTATGACGATCTCGGGTCTACAGACTAACCTGCACAAGTGTCACCAGAGAACCGCCATCTGACGTGAGGTATAATACCATCTGGGAGTTCTCGGCGAGTCTGTCCAGTATACTCAGTCTCCACTGAGCACCCGTATACCATCTCTGATGTCAAACACCAATGGATATGGGATCATCCATCGCCCATCTCATGGGTCGAGAAGCATATACGCTAGTCTACTCTGGTATATCGATGCCCTGTCTCGATACACCTACGACTAGGAACATTAAAGGATGTACTTATGGACTACTCTGTCCCCACTAGTATGATCTGCATCATAGTCTAGGTAGTCAAGTACACATCCTAAGGGCTTTACCAACATGTAACTATAAGACAGTATCAAGAGACAAGTATACATGTTAAGATAAAGAGCAACCAGATAGCATACTATCATATCGAGCAAGAAATTCCTCTCTATATATGTCCAAGCATCCAATATAATATACATCATCTGTACAATACTGGCCTCTAGGGCATACATACAACTAACATAATTGTATAGGTGTACTAGCACAGGTATATGTAATGCAATGAGAATATCATGAACGTAGCATAAAGTACGTCGTAAGCAAAATGCTATCAAGTATACGTATCTACAACATATCCGAGTCGGTGAATTTATCAATCGGCATCCAGCCTCACAACATCACATACGGTATAATTCATCGTACGGCATCCTCTAGTCAAGGGTATGGATCAATCATCAAATAAAACTCATCACATACGGTATCCGTCGTACGGCGGCATCAAACCATTAGGGATCCTATCAACCTATATGACAATGAGAGTACGGACCTAACGTCTCGTACGGCATATCTCTCATGATTCACAATATTATATATATTTATATACCTATATCTCTGGTCACATCCGTATCAATCTCATATCGTGGGATCGACAAAGGTATCAACTATCTCATATCGACTCGCGTCCATATAACGACATATCGCACCAAGTCATCATATCACATCGTATACTCTTTTCATCACATTCGTGGGTTCCTAGTATAGGTTTCTCCGACCATATTCATAAGTTTCTAACATGGTTTCCTTAACCATATTCTATATATATCGGTTTCCATTATAATTTGCGGGGGTGCTATACGCTATCCATCCGACTTCCCCCGTAGATATAAATCAACTCACCTGCGGAACTCCTTGTTCAGCCATAGTCGATGAGCTTCGTCGTCTCAGAATCCACGCGAAGGTACCTACAATCAATACGCAATCTCAAAGCTATTAAAATCAATGTCCGAAAACCAATACGGCACACGGTGTGCTCATAGGTTAGAACCTATAGCCTACACATGCAAAAACAACCAAAAACCCTCGTCGTTGACGTACAAACATCCAACGATCAAATACAATATCGAATACTAAAATCAAATCTCAGAAATCGTAAAAACCCGAAATCAGCAACTAAGGAAATCTATCCCAGATTTTACCCTGGGTCAAATCAGAACATTTTGCATATAGGGTTGGACTAAATATGATCTAAGGGAGCCAAAGACCGAGAATCAACATATTTCACCCTGATGTGGCCGCAATTTGCGGCCACAGGGTATTTATTTGCGGCCAGATAAAGAGGGGAGGGGCTCAGGTTTCAAGGGGTGATTCAAGTTTGCCTGCTCGTCTCACTGTCAAGGGAACTTAATTTATAGTGGTCTCGGGTCCTCCCAGATTCCCATATACCATCACAAACTGTCAAATAACCGTGTCGGGCAGATTCTAAGTTCGTGTTTTGGGTTCTATTCTCTATTCTAGGCCATAAAATCAGCACTAAGGTCTTGTAACAGCCACTACACATCACCACAATACAACTTAAACCCTAAACCTCATCTAGAAAATTTCTAAGATCACAATCCACACTTAATCACATTCTAAACTAAACTAGAATACACTAAACATAATAACTTAGCTAGGGTTTAGAATTATACCTCATTTGGCAACTCAAGAAAATTCTTGAGTTGCTCAAAGTCTTCAAAATCCAACTTTGATTGGTCCAATGGGTTTGTAGAGAGGTTGTGATCACTTTTTGTGAATGGAGTATAGGGTTTTGGTGAAGAAATTGAGATGAAACATGGAGGTGAAGGGGGAGGGAACATGAAGGTGAAGGAGATGAAGAAACCATGGAGGAAAATGAATGAGGGCAGCCCCTCTCTCTCCTACCCTCACTCTCTCTTATTCTCACCCTCTCAATCATTTAAGATATGGCCCACCTCTTTCTCTCTCCAATATACACTTTCTTTTTCCCTTTTCGCTTTTTCTTTTCTCTAAAAGCTAAATATCAACAAATACCAATGAAATAATATGCAACCAAATGTAACATGTTATGATGCACTAACCATTGGAAAATGTAGAAACACGGATTTTGCTTAATCGCGATTAGTAGTGCACTAATCAATTTTTTTTTAAACTGTATATAATTAATTATAAAAATGCCAAATCCGATAAAAATAGTTTTAAATGAATAAATCATTTTAATCTCCAATTATTTCACAAATATTGGTATATATTTATACCATTTTACGAAAACCCCAATTTCGCAAATCGGGTAGTTTTCGCGAAATATATTATTTTAATACTAAATTCCAAAAATAATATTTTATATTTTCTGAAATGTTACAGAAGCATAATGTCAGTATTACAGACTCGAGCGTTTGTGATGATTGCGAGTCGAACCCGGAGAGAGTAATTTGTCCCGCGCCAGGTGTTGAACGTTCATGCAGATCTTCTTTAACACTCTCGCATTGAGAAGCTTGACGGAGGACCCGTTATCGACCAGGATCCTCCCTATCTTGATATCGTGACAATACCCGTTACATACACCGGATGGTTGTGCTCACACGTTCCGAGAAGGAGGTCTTCATCGCTGAAGGTGATATCAGCCGTGTGGAGTTCTTCCAGCTCGTCCTTCATCTTTTCTTCTGCCAGGAAGGCTTGAAACTAGTCGGGCTCTTGTAACGCCTTGATCAGGGAATCTCGTGCTTCTTTAGACAGGAGAAGGGTATCCAAGATACTCAATTGTGAAGGTATCTTTCTCAGATGTGCCAGGACATTGTAATCCACCTTCTTCTTCTTTAGCGGGTCCTTAGTGTAGGGTTCCTAGGCACACTAAGTAGGTCTCACAAGGCATCAACCATGCCAATTTCAAATTTTACGGGTGCCGAGAAACCCTAATACGGATCGTTAACTAGATTTTAGGCGAGAAATGAAACTAGTTAACAACTTAACTACAAGAACGGAAATACAACCTTTGTAGATCCGGTCCTCCACCTCCATAGCTCCGCAATGAAGTCTCCTCGCTGTCCAAATCGAATCCCGGGCTCTAGCGTCGGCTTCATCGGAGAAATGGGCGGGCAAGGTCGTCGGCTTCGTGCCGAAGATGATCTACGTCGAGGCATCACAAGATCAAGCTCCCACTTCACCAAGCCATGAAACTTGTGAAGAAAACACCCTATACTACTTGGCAAGTGGTAGAGGATGAAGAAATAGGAAGTGGGTTCACTTTAAAATTGCATTTCTCACTCATTTGCTCAAGTTGCCATTGATGGAGCAAGGTTTTCTTCTTGAAGAAGAAGAAGAAGAAGAATCAATATTGTTATGATAAGTATTTCCAAAAAGAAAAAAAAATGAATACTTATCATTTAGCAACCATGGTCAAGTGTAGAGAATGAACTAGGGTTAAGTGGAATGGTTAGGGTTAAGCATGAGACAAAATGGTCACTTAGTCAAAGCTTCATGAAGCTTCAACAACAAACAAAGTTAGCCACCATTTTCTCTTTATGCTTTTCATTTTCCAAAAAGAATAAATAAATAAATATATATATATAAGAAAATGAAAACCCTAACCATTTCACAACCATGGTTTAATCTTTACACAAACCCAAGTTAGCATGCATCATCAAACATGATACAAACTTGTGCACAAAAACATATCACATATACAATGGGCACAAACAAGTGAGAAAATCCATTTAAAGTGAACCAATACCAGTTAATGCAAAGTAATATATCAAATATATAATTATGCATTAAATCATTAAATCAACACTTGATTCAATGATCCGGTCATGTCGCACACAACCGACTAGTATACAATGTATCGTTTTATCGAATCAATCCTTGATTCGATAACTAGGTTATATCGCATATAACCATTCGACACATTGATCGCGAGAATGAAATACGGTATCACATACACGCATTATTCTCGGTCCCGCACATATCTCATATGCGCTCCTATTTCGTTTCGCTTGAGCCAGGAAACCTCTGTGTAGGACTCTAAAGACTCGTCAATACGCCGGTAGCAGATAATGATCATATAAACACCCACAAGCAGCAAGCGGTCTGCTAAACGTAACGGCCACCCGGGTATTGAGCGATCAGAAGATCGACAAGCAAGCCCGCTCATACTCCTGTGAATCCAACCAGTAACACTTACCGTACAGTCCGGTCTCGTCGTCTGATATGTCGCATATCTCGCCTATGGGTGGTAAACGTCAGACCCCAATAGCTCGATAAGTCGTGTCGATATGAGGTCTATAACAGTTTGAGAAACTACTGGTAACACTTACCAGTAAATCTCAACAACCCTGGCCAGGGATTTCCGGTTATAGCCAATCGAACACAGCGCAACATCAACCCCCTATACCGGGAGAGACGAATCCCCTCCTATCGCTCATTGCCTCCATGTGACTCGGGACTGTACCCAAAAACCACCGTTTTGCACGCCCTCTTGGACGTGGTAAGGTGGAAATCAAAGCACAGTGAGAACCACACAAGACTCTATGACGATCTCGGGTCAACAGACTACTCTGTACCAGTGTCACCAGAGAACTGCCATCTGACGTAAGGTATAATACCATCTGGGAGTTCTCGGCGAGTCCGTCCAGTGTACCCAGTCTCCACTGAGCACCCGTATATCATCTCTGATGTCAAACACCAATGGATATGGGATCATCCATCGCCCATCTGTATGGGTCGAGAAGGTATACGCTAGTCTACTCTGGTATATCGATGCCCTGTCTCGATATACCCACGACTAGGGACCTTGAAGGATGTACTTATGGACTACCATGTCCCCACTAGTATGATCCGCATCATAGTCCAGGTGGTCAAGTACACATCCTAAGGGCTTTACCAACATGTAACAGAGAGACAATCAGTGTACACGTTAAGGTAAAGATCAACCAGATAGCATACTATCATGTCGAGCAAGAAAGTCCTCCCTATATATGTCCCAGCATCCACTACAATATACATCCTATGTATAGTAATGGCCTCTAGGGCATACATATAACTAACAATGTTCCGGCTTGTGCCGCGGTTCCGCCGCGCAAATTGTCATATCATCTAACCATTTTTGCACAGTAATTCCTCTTTTATGGTGCTGGATTTTATGGAAATTTTTAATATTTATTCAAGAGTTGAATATTCTGGGTTGCTTTGGGGTTTCGTATATTCGATCGGATTATCAAGCTTTGTCTATGTGTTTTCCGGATAATTTTTGAATATGTTAAAAAGTTCGACCGGATATAAATACCCAATTTTTCCCCTGTCGGGAAATTTCCAAGTGTTGGACTTTTCCGTAGTTTAATGACGTTCTAAGTAGTGCAAGTAATGCGATGGTCCCTCTAGAAGACAACAAACCTTAACTCGATTATGTGACCGTCTTGAACTGCCCTTTGAACCTTAGGGTTTGGGGCAGTACGGCGTGCCACATGTGAGGCGTTGGCTTGACCCTTCTACGGCTGGACCGTTGGTACTGAGGCACGAAATGAACGTCTTTGAACTTATTTCATGAGTTGAGCTGTTTCGGGAAAACTTGGGTGTTCGACTGCTCGATCGGAAAGTTTAACATTTTCTGTTTATCTGGAATATGATACAACAATTGGAATTCACAAGTAGTTATGAGATAACTGAATGAATGTTATAAACATAGCAATTTAGTCTCACTTGATCGGTTGCTACGGAATTTTGATGCGATCAAAAGTCCGTCGCAATCACGTAGCGTACGCGGATACTCGCCGGGTAAACTTAAAAGACAGCTACACCCCATAGCCCCGACCAAGTGACTGTAGGAGAACCCCGTCGCCGAAAGCATCCGTTCGGGTGCTCGCGGTAGCGGTGTTCCGCCTTGGTGCACTTCGTCGACGGTATCGGGGGTGCGGCCGTCTACTGAAGTTTGCGACGAGCATTCGATCAGGATGTCGGGAATCTTATTGAATTACCCGACTTGATATTGAAAAGTGTTTTCGATAATGAGACTAAAATGCGGAGTTTATAATTGTTAGGCATGCGATGTCTAAGCAATTCATTTAATTAGGCATGCGATGTCTATGAAGGTTGCGGATTCCAACTGTTGTAGTTTTACACTTTCTTTTCTGTGACCGTAAGTGTAATATGTGTTATCACCGGTTTCGTTGCTATATGTCAACGACAATTGGGATGCGCATATTTACTTACGTTGATGACATGTGATGTTATGTGTTGCTGGATATGTTATATTGGATCGTCGTGTTTGAATAGCCGGGGGTTTTTATGTGAGATGAGTGTTTTTCATTTTCATTCATGTAAAAACTTGTATGTAATATTCTTTTATTGGGGCACTTCCAGGTTGCGGAAGATGTCACCCTTTGTATATTATTTTCTTTTCCGCACTAGGATAGACCCAAGGAGGGGAGCACAAGTAACCGGGTTCTAGGGTCCAGTGGGAGACCAACTCGAGGAGTCGAGTCCGGGTCTCGTAACCCTAGAATTGGTAGGGTTGCTTACCGCTCTCGTAGGGGGTCTTGGGGTGTGGGTTTGGCTATTCATCACGACCGTGGAATCCGTGTTTTATACTGGCTCGTATTGAAAACACGGACGTCCTAGTATATCCAATATTTCATATGTTTCTTATGCTGCGATATCTGTGATGTGATCATGTGATGTTCTGTGATAGATACTTTATATAGTATATATGATATATTATATAGGCGTTACTTATGTTTTACACCCGTGCTAGCCCTGCCCCGCTCTGTCGTTAGTTACCTAACCTAACGGTGCACGAGGGGACATCGAGGCGAATGCGGATGGCATAAGTGTACGTCGTATTTATCTGTGATGTTTAGGTATATAAATGATGGGACTTCATTAATGTGATTAATGAAATAAAATAAACCTAAGATGTTGTAGAATCGAATTTCAAAAATAAAACAGGTAGCTACAGTTCTTGCTTTGCACAGCGGTATATATGATATATCCTGCACCTTATTCGATGAGGAAAGGACCGAGATCCCTTCACAGGGAGTGACTCCTTTAGCAATAACTGGCAGATGCTACACACTCGGTTTGTCTTTTGATTGCTTTTAAGAGTTTTTGCTTTGCACAGTGATATATATGATATATCATGCACCTCATTCGACGAGGAAAGGGCCGACGATCCCTTCACCGGGAGTGACCCCTTTAGCAAAACTAGAAAAGCTTCAAAAACACTCCATTTTAAAATCATTTGATTCTACAACGATATCAAGTTCATTACGCAATAGGTTTTCAGAAAAACCTGTCGTAGCCCTCCGTCATTTCAGATAAGTTGTATATAGTATTCGTGCTGCATTTGTTGGCTTTCGTCAAGGTGCAGTGTGCGGTAGCTATATGCTGCTTATCTGCTGCATACGATGCGATTGGATTAGGGTAGTCGTGCGGCTTTGTTGGCTTTCGTCAAGGGTCGTGCGGGTGGGTTTAATTCAATCAAGAAATGTACGGGTTGAACTTGACTAGCAGGCTATGGTTTGTTGGCTTTCGTCAAGGTCATAGCACGTTAGGGGCAAAATATTATCGGGAATTTCAAGTGTTGAAATTTCCAATGAGATTGCATACCTTCTATGAGATAGTTGGATCCCGATACCCGCTGCGAGTAAGAGTTACTCCCGGGAGAGTTTTACACATTACAATTAGTCGATCAAGTAGGTGTCTAGAAAGGTGTTAACGAGGTTACGCCTCTGGGAAAACGAGGTTTACATTAATTAGGTTCGTAAGAAAGCACGGGGGACCTCCCTCAAAGTACCGACACTGGCCTGACTGAAAGATTGGCGAACTTGTAGTTTGTAATTAATCCCGGCTAGTCTTTCCTTTTAGGGTTTGAAGGAAGATTTGATAAAAACAGTGGGAGCCATCCTGATTAGATAAAATAATAACCAATCAGATCTTGCAAGAGCGCACGCTGAGTGTTTTCTTCTTTCTCTCTCCAGGTAGCGACCATATCACGCCTTAATCAAGATAATAATATGGATGTATTGACCGAACCCGCTTGTTATACTGAGCTGGGGAACGTTGGTCCCGCTCCAACTTATAATTGTTATAAGACAGAGCAGGAAATTGGGGAATACCAGAATTCCCGTGCCGCCCAAACGAAGAGAGTGCATGCTGATGCATCATCTTCGGGTGTGTTCATTACAAAGAACTGTTTCTCAGTATCCTTCATGTCCTGGGTATGTGATACCAGATCAGGATCCCAGATATGTAATATGTTACATAGGGCTACAGAAAGGTAGAGAACTGAGAACGGGTGATAAGTTTCATGAGGCAGAAAACGGAGCAAATGTTGCAGCCAAGTCTGTTGGTCACTGTCACCCTGTATTACCAATACATTGATTCTGAACGAATGTTATTAGATACCGAACCTGATATGCAAAATCATATCTGTCTCTTTATTAGTAAAGAAACGATAAAATTTTGTATTGTTGGATAATGTTTTGAACATTTCCTATATCAAAAGTTGATCGGTTCAGGCACGTTATCTAAAAGCATTGATGTTCTAAATCAAACTACAGTTCTTAGTATACGGAGCACACACAAGAGGAAGAGTTCAGCAATGAACGAATCCTTCTTGAGGCATTGTAGACTAGGTCATATCAATGCGATCCGACTGGCTGAAGTTACATTTTAGATGCATATTTAAATCAGTTTGAATTTACATCTTATGAAACTTGCCAGTCATGTCAAAGAGATAAGATGACCATAGCTCCGTTTACTGGAAACAGAGAAAGAGTTAGTGAACTCTTGGGATGATACATGTTGATGTATGTAAGGTCCCCTGTCTACAAATGCCAAGACCGGTTCCTTGTACTTCATTACATTCTCTGATAATCTCTTTAGATTCAGACATATGTTCTTGTTGAAACACAAGTCCGAACCTTTTGAGATATTCACAGAATATAAGTTAGAAGTAGAGAACCAAAACGGGTATAAGTATTATGTCCTTTGATGTGATCAAGGAGGAGAATACTTGAGCACAGAATTCCTGGACTATTCTAAAGGAGAATAAGATTCTCTCTCAGCATTACTCCTCCGTATACACCATAGCACGATGGTATATCGGGACGGAGCAATTGCACCCTATTCGATATGGTGCGCTCTATGATGAGTAATACTGAGTTACCTGTTTCCTTTTTGGGAGTTATGCGCTTGAGAAGCTGCATGCCTATTGAATAGAGTTCGAATCAGATCACTGCCTACCACTCCATATGAGATATGGAATGGGAAGAGCCCATGTCTTAAGCTAGTTAAGATTTGGGGTTGTCCGGCCTATGTCTAAAAGCAAAATCGGGACAAGCTCGAGGCAAGATCTGTTATGTAGAACTGGAAATGTTCCAGCTATACAAACTGCAGCTGATGATTTGAAAGAACCAAAGGATTCAATAGTTACCAACGAACCTCAGCCTCTCCGCCGATCTAGTAAGGTTCCTCACCCGCCTGAGAGATACTTCGGTAACTCTATGACAGTGGGAGCGAGGATTGCATCATGAGATGATGACCCAACTAGTTTCGAGCTGGCCATCAGGAGTGGGACTCTGTAAGAATGGCTGGATGCTTAGCGATCTGAGATGGAATCCATATACACCAACAAAGTATGGACTTTGGTTGCTATATCTGAAGGGTTAAATCCCCATCAGGAGCAAGTATATCTTGAGAAGATTACTTGGTGTAGATGGAAAAGTTGAGACTTTCAAAGCTAGACTTGTTAAAGCTTTTCGTCATCGACCAGGCTTGGATAATGATGAAACCTTTTCAAGTGGCTATGCTTAAGTCTATCTAGATCCTACTTGCCACGGCTACATACCATGACTACGATATCTGGCGGTTGGGTGCCATGACTGCTTTTCTAAATGATGTTTTAGAAGAGAACGTCTATAAGTACACAGCCAGAGGGCTTCGTAGACAGTGGGAGCAGCGGAAACGTGTACAAGATGCTTTATAGGATAAAGAAGGTATCGCGGAGTTGGAACATCTGTTTTCATGTAGTAGTCAAACAATTTGACATCATCAAAATGGTAGATGAACCTTGTATATATAAAAAGGTAGTAGGGAGTATGGTAATGATCCTCGTGGAGTACGTGGATGACATACTCTTGATAGGGAAGGAGTTTCCTATGCTACGCTCGGTCAATCTCCACTTATCGAAATGATTCTCCATACAGGATCAATGTGATACCTCCTAAATCCTGGGTTTTGGATCTATGAGATAGATCTAAATGGATGTTAGGATACTCACTAGTTGTAGTGAGATGGTATCAACCGATCCTGGGAAGAATCACTGGAAGGGTTCCAGGGTGATAAGAACGACTGAAAGTCAGTCACAGGCATTGTCTTTACCCTCAGTAAAGGGACGGTATGTTGGAAGAGTTCCAAGCTAGATACCGTGGCATACTAGACGATAAAGGCTCGATACATCACTACTTAAGATGCTACCAAAGAGGCGGTCTGGATGTATATTTGTTCATGAGATGAACTTAGTTCCTCCCATTGTGTGACAATGGAGTTGTGGCTTATGCCAAGGAACGTCCATCCCATCAGTGATCCAGACATATTCTAAGGCAGTATCACCTGATCATGGAGATAGTTGATCTCCAGGGTGATCGAGGTTAGGAGAGTAGACTCTGAGGACAACACGGCGGATCCACTCACAAAGGCCTTTTCCCAGAGAGAGACTTTTATGGGATGGTTGAGTATGAGATACTACAACCACTGCTATCAGATGGCCCTAGTGCAAGTGGGAGATAGTTATATGTATGCCCTAGAGGCCATTACTATACATAGGATGTATATTGTAGTGGATGCTGGGACATATATAGGGAGGACTTTCTTGCTCGACATGATAGTATGCTATCTGGTTGATCTTTACCTTAACGTGTACACTGATTGTCTCTCTGTTACATGTTGGTAAAACCCTTAGGATGTGTACTTGACCACCTGGACTATGATGCGGATCATACTAGTAGGGACATGGTAGTCCATAAGTACATCCTTCAAGGTCCCTAGTCGTGGGTATATCGAGACAGGGCATCGATATACCAGAGTAGACTAGCGTATACCTTCTCGACCCATACAGATGGGCGATGGATGATCCCATATCCATTGGTGTTTGACATCAGAGATGATATACGGGTGCTCAATGGAGACTGGGTACACTGGACGGACTCGCCGAGAACTCCCAGATGGTATTATACCTTACGTCAGATGGCAGTTCTCTGGTGACACTGGTACAGAGTAGTCTGTTGACCCGAGATCGTCATAGAGTCTTGTGTGGTTCCCACTGTGCTTTGATTTCCACCTTACCACGTCCAAGTGGGCGTGCAAAACGGTGGTTTTTGGGTACAGTCCCGAGTCACATGGAGGCAATGAGCGATAGGAGGGGATTCGTCTCTCCCGGTATAGGGGGTTGATGTTGCGCTGTGTTCGATTGGCTATAACCGGAAATCCCTGGCCAGGGTTGCTGAGATTTACTGGTAAGTGTTACCAGTAGTTTCTCGAACTGTTATAGACCTCATATCGACACGACTTATCGAGCTATTGGGGTCTGACGTTTACCACCCCTAGGCGAGATATGCGACATATCAGACGACGAGACCGGACTGTACGGTAAGTGTTACTGGTTGGATTCACAGGAGTATGAGCGGGCTTGCTCGTCGATCTTCTGATCGCTCAATACCCGGGTGGCCGTTACGTTTAGCAGACCGCTTGCTGCTTGTGGGTGTTTATATGATCATCATCTGCTACCGGCGTATTGACGAGTCTTTAGAGTCCTACACAGAGGTTTCCTGGCTCAAGCGAAACGAAATAGGAGCGCATATGAGATATGTACGGGACCGAGAATAATGCGTGTATGTGATACCGTATTTCATTCTCGCGATGAATGTGTCGAATGGTTATATGCGATATAACCTAGTTATCGAATCAAGGATTGATTCGATAAAACGATACATTGTATACTAGTCGGTTGTGTGCGACATGACCGGATCATTGAATCAAGTGTTGATTTAATGATTTAATGCATAATTATATATTTGATATATTACTTTGCATTAACTGGTATTGGTTCACTTTAAATGGATTTTCTCACTTGTTTGTGCACATTGTATATGTGATATGTTTTTGTGCACAAGTTTGTATCATGTTTGATGATGCATGCTAACTTGGGTTTGTGTAAAGATTAAACCATGGTTGTGTAATGGTTAGGGTTTTCATTTTCTTATATATATTTATTTATTTATTTATTCTTTTTGGAAAATGAAAAGCATAAAGAGAAAATGGTGGCTAACTTTTTTTGTTGTTGAAGCTTCATGAAGCTTTGACTAAGTGACCATTTTGTCTCATGCTTAACCCTAACCATTCCACTTAACCCTAGTTCATTCTCTACACTTGACCATGGTTGCTAAATGATAAGTATTCATTTTTTTTCTTTTTGGAAATACTTATCATAACAATATTGATTCTTCTTCTTCTTCTTCTTCAAGAAGAAAACCTTGCTCCATCAATGGCAACTTGAGCAAATGAGTGAGAAATCCAATTCTAAAGTGAACCCACTTCCTATTTCTTCATCCTCTACCACTTGCCAAGTAGTATAGGGTGTTTTCTTCACAAGTTTCATGACTTGGTGAAGTGGGAGCTTGATCTTGTGATGCCTCGACGTAGATCATCTTCGGCACGAAGCCGACGACCTTGCCCGCCCATTTCTCCGATGAAGCCGACGTTAGAGCCTGGGATTCGATTTGGACAGCGAGGAGACTTCATTGCGGAGATATGGAGGTGGAGGACCGGATCTACAAAGGTTGTATTTCCGTTCTTGTAGTTAAGTTGTTAACTAGTTTCATTTCTCGCCTAAAATCTAGTTAACGATCCGTATTAGGGTTTCTCGGCACCCGTAAAATTTGAAATTGGCATGGTTGATGCCTTGTGAGACCTCCTTAGTGTGCCTAGGAACCCTACACTTAGCGGTGAGCTCTTCGACAACTCTATCATCGAGAGCAATCTCCTCGGAGACTTTTTCCTTTCCTTTGTCCCTTTTTCTCGAACCTTTGTTTGAAGGTCCAAGATTCTTTTCAGGCAACGTACGGTTACGCAGCTGAATGTTCTCACAGCTCCTCATCTTCTCATCTTTTTCAGAATTGGATTCCTTGAAGAGATGGCCGAGGGATATTTCATCATCAGAATCGCTCCCGAAGGTAAGAACTTGAGGTTTTGCTCTTGTCGGGATGGCATCAACCATATGACAGTTACCGGGTGTTCCTTCAGGCTCGTCTGTCGTACTTCTCTGCTCCCAACGGGGTTTGCGCTTTACCCGCTTGAAGTGTTGTCAGTGAGCAACGTATCCCTGCCACCACTTCTTGAAGGCATTGCACTCTTCGGTAGGGTGTGTGACCCTTCGATGATACAAGCAGTATTTCGGATGGACATCTGGCTCGTCGGTGTACGTATTCCCGGAAGTATTTTCTTTAGAAGGTGGCAGCTTCATTCCCATTGATAGAGCTTTGGCGAACTGCTTCCTTATCTTGATTCTGCTCCTGCTGGTGGCAAGGGCACTTTGATTCGGTTGAAGTACTTTATGGCTTCTCCTTACCGGATCTTTTTCGGCCTGACACCGGCGCTTGGCCTTTTGGTAAATGGCTGCTTCACGTTCTCAATCAGCTTTGCTCTTTTGAAGAGCTTCGTTCAGCAGCTTATCGATGAGGTCATCTGACGGTTCCATAGATTCTGGCTCTGGACCTGCCCACGGTTTCTCTATGCCAGGAGCTTCTTTGCTATTTATCGACGAGTGAGAGATCATGTGGCAACTCGCTACATGATTCTCGGGATCTTCCGAAGAATCGTCTCCTTCATCAATATCACTGTTTTCGTTCTCAAGGACATGCCTGAAGAACTCTTCCGGTATGACTGGGATCCGTGCCTCTTGGTTGTATTCCTCCAGTGCATCAATATATTTCTTTAGACCCGTACGATTGCTGTCGAGCTGGACGGGCTTCTTGGCCTTCTTCTTTTTCTTTAAAGATTTCTGAGGCTTGGCCTGGAGGTTTTACCCATCGTTACCAACTTTCAACTTTGGGTGCGGCTTCAGCATTCCGTCAATGATCTCAGGCTCCAGCAGGCGCTTCCACCTAATCGCCGGACATGCTTGAAGATCCTTCAGCATTCTTTTAGTTTTAGCTGAAAGGACCACTTCCCACGGAGCTTCTTCTATAAATGAGCATGATGCCCCCGGCGTGTCCACCTTTTTAGGAGCGTGCTGCTGCGGTGGGTTCACCTTTCAATTTTCGGACAGCGCGAACTTGCCCTGCTGGTACTGGTCTTCGACCCAGTTTTTAAAGACGTAGCAATATTCGATTGGGTGGCCCACTATTCGGTGGTAGGGGCAGTAATTGGGATTATTGATGTCGCCCGATTACAGTGGGCATCTCGGATCCGGCAGAGTGATGAGCTTGTTGCACACCGCCAGTTCGAATAGTCTCTTTGTTTTATCCCGGGAAAACGAGTAAGGACGTCTCAACTTCTTTTCAAGGGCTCGCGGTCTGCTGTTTTGGCGAATAACCGGTTTCGGGCCGCTTGGTTATTCTTGAGTGTTGGCGACGAAAGTCGCTTTCCCTTTGCCCTTTTCATTCCGAAGATCTGTCTTTGAAGAGAACGACCTATGGCCCATCTGGTCCATTTATGCCAGTTTGTCAATCAAGGCCTGGAAAGTGGTCGGCTTGAAGAACATCATAAACTGGGATATAGTTGCCTGAGGGTCGAGGGTCCTCACGAACATGCCCACAGCAGGAGCTTCTTCTATGCGTTGTTCATATATCGACCATAGGTTCCGCTACCGAATTGCGTACTGAACCCAGGTTTCTCCCGGCTTCACCTTGGCGTTGATTAATACCGTGATTGTGGTGCGCTCGCTCGTGTTTGCGAACCTTTGTGTAAACAGTAGCTCCATTTCTGCAAATGTCTTGATGGAATCATTCGGAAGCTCCAAATACCATTCAAATGCTGTCTCCGCCAAGCTGCCAACAAATTGGCGAAGCAATAATTTATCATCGTCCCCGGTGTTACCGCATAGAGCTCTGAATTGAGCAACGCGTTGGTGCGGATTGCCCGTACCCTTATACACATGGAATTTAGGGATCGTATATCCTGGCAGGTATTTAATTTGGTCGTACCAGCCTGGATAAGGTCGCCCAGTTCTAACGACTTGACCTGCCGCTTCGTTTGCTTGATGAGCCCGTATTTGCTGAGCTATGTAGTCATCAAGTGTAGCTTTGGAGATCGTCTCCTCCCTGGCTGCTGATAAAGCCGGAGGAGGGTTTGATGTCTCGCTCTGTCGTCTTCAATGATTATTGGAGGGTCTTCGGCCGGAGGATCCGGTTGGATCATCATCACCACCATGTCTTGGAACAAAAGCACCATTTGTTTTATATTAGTCGCTTGTTCCGCGGACTCTTTGTCTTTCTTTTCAAGAACCCTCCGTAAGAATTCGGTGTCGGTCCCTTGCTCCTGGCGTTGTTCCGACGATCCTTCCTGGCTTTCTTTCTGCCCAGTAAGTGCAGCCATTCTTGTCAACGTTTCCTGGAGCTTTTGTTGTTGCTCCTGAGCTTTCGTTACAGACCGTGTAAGTGGTCGATGACTCACGGAAGCACGACTATCTTCTTTTCCGGATGTCATGTAGACGGTATGCACAACCATGCCCCCAGACTTAAGGCGTTTGGGTCCACTGCCTTTGATATTTGCCGTCAGTGGTGGGAGATTCTCAGGCCTTCTCTTTTTATGGGAGGTCGAGGTTGAGGGGGCCGTTGCAGCAGGCACCCATGCAGATTATACCTTTCATGGTATGGCGGTTGGATGGTCCTCCTCTTTCCGAGCCTTCGTCTTCTTCAGCCGGCGAGAGTAATCTTTGTCAATTACAGAGTCTTGGAATTTTCGCCAAACTCTGTGGATCTTGGAGGACAACCACTGAGAAGGTTGTTCCGGCATTACCCGTGTTGTGTTTTCGACAGGCGGAGGAGACTTCTTCAGTATGGCGGTTGGAGAGTTCTTGCGCACCCTCCTGAGTAGCTCGAAGCTGTTCCTAGTAGGAACATCAGTGTCAGTTTCCCCCATTAGAGCTGGTGGGGTAAGTCCAGAAGGAGTGTTGCCCCCAGCTTTCCTCACTCGGCGCCAGTGGCAACGTCGAGAATATCTTGCGGATGGGATCACCTCAGTTGTAGAAGCGACCTTGCCATGCCCCTTGCTTTGATGAGAGGCTGCTGTTGGTGCCAACCCGTCGAAGTCTGACGTCCGTTGAGAGGGAACATCTAACTTGTCGAAGACTGACTTTTGAATAGGGGAAGCATTGTAACGACCTCGCCCGTAGCAGGAGTTGGAACGGCCAGTCTTGCGAATACCAATCCCCTAGCAGGAGAAGCCCCTTTGACGACTCGTCTATCGGAGCTGGAATGGCTATCCGCTTCGGGATAACCCCTTCAGGTATTGAAGGTCTCTTTGCGGGCCCACTTGAGCTTTGGCTTAGCCTGTCGAAGACTGAGACGGTAGAATGAACGACCCGTTGAGAGAGGCCGTGGTAGTTGCAAGCCGATCGAAGACCGACTTCTTTGGGGCTTCTTGTAATGGCATTGAAGCTCATTAGCGGGAGCATGGTTCCGAAGAACAGTCCAGTGGTGGCCTGAGTCACTTGTTCCACTGGCATTGCGAAGATGGAGGCCTCTTGGGGCCCATAAGTCACTCCTCCAGCAGGGACGGAGTGGGAGTTGTTGTTGCAATTGGTGCAGTTAAAAGCCATCGATGTCATCTTCTCTTCTGCATGGATCAAGACACCAAATCTTAGTACCTCGAATCCAGGAGTAACCATATTAAACCGCGATCTGTTCGCAAACACGACACACGAAGTGTGGAGTGGAAAGAGGAAAAGGTCCCACCGGGCGTGCCAGAATCTGTTTACCGCCGAAAGACGCGACCGGGACGTTAGGACGTCTGGCCTGAATTTTGGGGGCAGATGCTATTTGGATTTATCCGTCCTCCTCTCCGAAGATGCCAAGATGATTTATGGCACCGTGTATCGGAGGTCTGGACGGATGCGGCCTTTTTAGCAGACTTCGTCAGATTCCCTCTCGTTATGAGGGAGGTTTTTATTGTGGGGACGCTTTTCCCTGCAGGCGCAAGCCCCTACAGTTAATTACGTTACCGCATCATGGTAACCACTTTCTCCTGCTCCAGAAGGTCACTTCGTGTCGTATGTGATTGTTTTATTTTTTGGTTGCCCGTGGATTGTATACAGAGACTAATTTGTGTTGTCGCCCGTAGGGCGTGGATTAGTCCAAATCCGTATTTTCTTAGATTTGGGTTTGGTTAGATTTAAGGATCGTTAACCTTGTTTAAGATTAAGATTGACTTAAATATTTGTTAAGGATACGTTAATCCGATGTAGGACTAAGATCTACTTAATGGGGGTTCAGGATCATTTTTGACCCAGCGAAAGAGCATTTGGGCTCTATCGTTTTAGTTTAAGGACGTTATGGTCCACAGCTAGTTTAAGGACATTATGGTCCATCGTTAGTTTAAGAACATTGCGGTCCATAGAATTGTTGGTTGTCGGGACCCGCCACCTCTCTGAAGACGTTGAAGAATTACAACGACATATATCAGAGAAGTGGGGAGATGTACCCTTGAACTAATGAATGTTCATCCGAAGATTAATAGTCTTGTTTGGGACTAAGACCAATCTGGAAAATAAAGAGCTCATGGGATCGGTTGATTAGGAGTTGGGCCAAGTTGGGTTCAACCCAGTCATTTCATTTTTGAATAAAGTGTTAAACACTTGCTTGGGCTTGGTCCCCTTTCTGTGGCAACAATACCGAGTATTCATATGGGTTCTGATGCCCACACTTTAACTTGCATCCCTTTTTTTGTTTTTTATGGAGTTTGAAACAATCTCTATGGCACTGGGCTCTGTTTACAGAGTGCTTTATACTAAACAACGCCTACGCGAGGGGCATGTGAGGCAATTAGCGCTGAGCACCAACCATTGAGTGCAGAGCACTCTTTATTTTATTAGCGCCCACGTGAGGGGCACGTGAGGCGCTTGGCGCTAAACGCCAACCAATGAGTGCTAAGTGCTCTTTATTTGGGCAGCGCCCACGTGAGGGGCACGTAGGGCGCTTGGCGCTAGACGCCAACCACTGAGTGCTAAGCACTCTTTATTAAGCAGTGCCTATGTGAGGGGCACGTGGGGCGCTTGGCGCTGGGCGCCAACCACTGAGTGCTAAGAGCTCTTTATTAGGCAGCGCCCACGTGAGGGGCACATGAGGCGCTCGGCGATGTTTCTTTCTTTGTGCATTTTTCTGAAGAGTTCAATTCTTTGTTCTCCCCTGCATCTTCAATCCCCAAGAACAAATTCATCCCCACGAGAATTAAATTCTCATTTGTGGGAGACTTGTCTCATGGATCTCATATCCAGGGAAAGAACTATGTTCTTTTATAAGGGTAAAACCATTGGGTATGCAGATGAGATACTATGATCTCTATTTACCTTGAAAAAAGTTCTTCTTCTTTCTTCTCTCTTAAAACTCTTTTTGCTTGCTCTTCTTTTTGAACTTGAAGTTCATGGGGGGTTCCTCTGTTTAAGACTTGAAGTCTTGGGGCCTTTATATAGTAGAGGCCGACTTGTTGATTTAGTTAAAGAAATCTCTCATTGAGAGATTCTTAATTGATTTGGGGATTCTATCCACTGTTGGATCTTTGATCCAAGGACTTTTTGTTTTACAGAAGATCTTCTTGTTTTTAACAAGATTGGGAAATATTTTCCATACAGAGCTTATTATGTAATTTGGTGATTTTTAATCACCATTGGATCTTTAATCCAACGGTGCTCTGTTTTACAAAGCGTAATCTTTCTTGTTTAGAAAGATTGGGGAAAATATTTTCCCCTACAGAGCTTATTCTGTAGCTTGGTAATTTTTAATCACCATTGGATCTTTGATCCAATGGTGCTCTGTTTTGCAGAGCATAATCTTTCTTGTTTAGAAAGATTGGGGGAAATATTTTTCCCTACAGAGCTTATTCTTTAGCTTGGTGATTTTTAATCACCATTGGATCTTTAATCCAACGACGCTCTGTTTTACAGAGCGTAATCTTTCTTGTTTAGAAAGATTTGAGGAGTATTTCCTCAATCAGAATTTAATTATGTGTTTTGATGATTTATCATCTCCATTGAATTTTTGATCCAACGGCGGAGAACTTTTAGTTCTGGCGCCGGCGCCCTCGTGCGGGGCACGTGAGGCGCTGCCTCAGAGTTTTTAACTCTTGGCGCTGGCACTCTCGTGCAAGGAACATGAGGCGCTGCTTCAGAGTTTTTAACTCTTGGCGCTGGCACCCTCGTGCGGGGCACGTGAGGCGTTGCCTCAGAGTTTTTAACTCTTGGCACTGGCGCCCTCATGCAAGGCACGTGAGGCATTGCCTCTTTATTGAAGGTGTCTTTTCGCCTTCTTTCTTTGCTTTTCCTAAGTCAAATGCTTGGAAATAGTTCTATCATGCACAACATTTTCTGTGCCTGGACTTAAATGTCTCCATTCATAATATGAAGCAATGCTTCTCTTCTCTTTCACTTTCAGAGAATTATCTTAACAGAGAAGAGCTATGACTTGTAATTGTTCATATGCTCGCCGGCAGCCATGGGAGGTGCCTATTGAGGAAATTGTTCCTCATTTGTTGCCCGTCTGTTGAACCCTTCTCCTACGGATGACCAATGCGATACGGTGCTGCACGAGCTCTTGACTCGTAGAGGATCTCCTCTCCCCATCGGCTCCATTTGGCTCCGGATGGTCTTCTTGTCCGTGCTTGATGATATTCCCCCTCATCCAGCGGAGATGACTCTGGCGATACTCGACGCAGCGGAGGAAAAGATCGAGTGCTTTCATGAGACACTTTTGATCACCACGGCTCTCAGGGATCGCTCTGTTCAGCTGCTAAGCCAGATACGGGCACAGCGGGCCATCATGTCTGCCTTCGCTGATGGGCATGGTGCTAGCCGATGGGGAGCGACTCTTCATGAAGATCACCGCTTTGCCATGGTGGAGAAGGAAGAGTGGGAGTTAGAGAATTTTATCCATAGTTTTGTGAATTCTTGTACTTTTGATCCCATGTATGGTGATCTATTTCCTGTAGAATGAAATGTTCAACACATATTCTTTTTGTCGTTGAACACTTATTCTTCTTCTGATGTGTGCGTATATGAATGAGCCCGATTTCACACATATCTGTAAATGAAACTTAAACCGGTATAAACAGAAAAAAATAGCTCTTGGCCGAAGATTTTGGCGAGTGTCGATCGCCATTAAGTTGGGACGATATCGGAGATAGAGAACTCCTAGGACCTGAGATGATAGTAGCAACTGTTGACGTAGTTCGTACTATCAGGAAAAGAATGCGCATAGCCCAAGATCGACAGAAGCACTGGGCTGATGCAAAGCGCCGTCACTTGGAGTTTCAACTGGGAGAACATGTATTTCTAAAGATATCTCCGAACCATGGAGTGATCCGTTTTGGAAAAAAGGGTAAGCTTAGTCCAAGATACATTAGACTGTTTGACATACTCGAACGAGTCGGTGAAGTGGCTTATCGCTTGGCACTTCCACCTTCATTGAAAGGAGTGCACAATGTGTTCCACATATCCCAACTCAGAAGGTATGTGAGTGACCCCATCCATATTCTTGATCATTCCGAGATCACTGTACAGCCCGACTTATCTTGTGAGCAACAACCTGTTGAGATCCTGGACAGAAAAGCGAAGTCACTCCGGAACAAGGAAGTCAACTTGGTTCGAGGGATGTGGAGAAAAGACATACCAGGAGAATCAACATGGGAAAGGGAAGATGAGATGCGTGCAAGATACCCTCATTTATTTGTAAACTAGTCCTTAAAATAAATTATAAATTTCGTGAACGGAATTTTTGTAAGAAGGGTAGAATATAACAACTCCAATTTCAGTGTACAGAAAATTCATTTAAAGTTAATGTACACTTGGGGTATTTGCAAACCTGTGAATTCTATAAGTATTTGTTTTTCTTTGGAACAGCAAGAAAGAGCTTGTAGCACATTGGTAAGGCCTTGCACTGCTGAGACATAGCACCAGAATTCAAATCCCATCAGCCACATTATCTTTTTGTTTTATTTTCTTTTAATCTTTTTAGAAACCCAAGAGTCTACATGTACACAACACGTAAACTGAAGAGTTACAAATTATTTAAACATGTGCACTGAGAAATACAAGGCGACACCTACACGTGGCATGAAGACCAACCCCACCCGTCGGTAAAAAACCGACGAAAAGCCTTGTTTGGCCGGTACCACCGAGTCAACCATGGGTAAAGCCCCCCATATCTTCACTCCTGCAACCTTTCAGCTACCCCACTCCTTTCACACTGCTTGTTTTCTCTGTATTCATACAGAGAATATTGAGTCACCCATTTAATTCATTTTTAATACAAATTTTAATTCACCCATTCAATACACCAAACCCTAATTTTCCTATAAATACCCACTCCATTTTACACCCCCCTCACTCAGAATTCTATTACAAAAACTATACAAAATTCTCAAGTATTTTTTTGTACAAGTGGAGTTAGTGAAGGGCGAAGCTCCGACGAACTTCCGAGGAGATTCTGGCGACGAAACGACGCCCCGAAAACTTCTTTAGAAACCCCCTCTCTCACCTCTAGTCCAACAAGCCAGTAAGTTCCCTCTTCTCTCTCTTCTTCTTCTATATAAATATTCATTTCTAAAACCCGACGGAAACAGAGTTAATCCGACTTCCGATACGTTTTTTCTTCAAAACTCAACTTTTCTTCATCCAAAACATACCATACCCTCACATATTGTTTATCGAACATTAATAAATCTATTAAAATAAGTTTCACCTTAAAAGATTCATTTTGTAACTTTTATCGCACATTTTCAGAAAAATACCACATACTTATAACTCGACATAAATCATCATAATTCCGTGATATACCTTTGATAGTTCACAAGGTAATGACCTGTCTCATCACAATACACATCTCTATCATAGTACAATGAATTTTGGGATAATAAAATACGGGAAAATATGACTTTACAAATAAATACCCTAAACTTACAAAACCGTTTTCTATAAAAATATGTATTAAACATTTCTATGCAATTACGCCTCTACAACCCATTTTGGGGACCCCGTTCGGGATGGTGCGGATTATCGCACATTCTCGGGCTTAGTATAGTGAGATGCAGACGTCCGAAAGGAGTATTCGATCTCGATGGAATTTTTATGCATTTTTCTTTAGAAAATGAGATTTCTACAAGAAAATAAATAAAATATTTTTATAAAATATTTATATATCTAGTAGGAAAATATCTAAATATTCCAAGTTTCTAAATTAAAGGAATCACTATTACATGAAAATACCATCCAAACATAAAGCAATTCCAATATTTCAAGAAAATACTATATATTATGAAATTAGGTTTTACTCACTAGAAATTTCACATATATAAAATATACCTCTATGAAAACCCTAAAGACGATAATTAAATTCTTGAGGTATATTTTGATATTTTTACATAAAACCCTCTTAAGTTATACTAAATTACAATAAGGATCCTAGTAAACATAGGTTTAAGCGGGACCGGTCTCTTGAACCTCGGGGAGCCGGAGATATGGGTTCTTGCCTATTTAAGGTAGACAACCTAACCAACGATGTTATCAATACGGTAATTGTCTTGGAAAAAGACACAAACCATGCCGTCCATATGCAGCAATTACCGATAACATCAAAACTAATTCAGGACTTCAATTTCTTTTCAAAGTGGCTGACTCAGACTGAGACTCAATCTAATCAATCTGACTTGAATGTGATTCAAGTATAAACTTACAATACAACAATTCAATATGAATCCGTCTATTCAATCTATATCAATCTACTTGACTGAACTGAACCATGGATATACATCCATCTACATGATTCTCCAGTTACATCCATTTACTGATATCATGGTTTCGGCAAGTCATCCATTTATATATAACAAGACAATACAATAGAAACAATACAATCAAGACATTGCGGGGTTTATAAAGGGTAGATTGGTACGGAAGGTGGTAAAAGTGGCATGAGATTGTAACCATAATACACCTAACCTGAGTCTCCATTGCCGTTGTGCCGTGGATGAACGGCTCCTTGTGCTCTGTATACATTGGTCTCCGGAATAGTGGGACTCCTCTTGTATACACTGGCATTTTCTGTACCAAGCTACAAACAACAGCGTTAACAATATAATACAACTTTAAAAGTTACTTTCTCCTTCTTTCTATTCTGTCTATATCTATTCTTTAGGACTTACCGAGCGATTGTTCGCTGACGACATTCATTTTCTTCTTTGTTTGGAATGTTGTCTGGTGGACCGGACCTTCTGGGGAAAGAGCCCACCTGCGAGGACTTGGATCAGCTAGCCTTTAACCCAGAGCTCTAGTTTACTTGTACATTTCATTTTCATTTCTGTTATGCCACTGTTTAGGCATTGCTTTCATTCCATATATTTTCATTTCAGTTGTATTGTAAAAAAAATGTTTAATAAATAAAGTTGCAGTTCATTGACATCTTGTCTCTTGTGTACTTTACTTTATATTGCTTAGATACGCTTAGCGTGTTTACTTCTGAGTAAATACGTCGCGTGACCCGTCGCGTCCTCTGCCCGTACACTGGGAAGCGGGGCGTGACATGCACTTTCAGTACTTTGATATGGTTTTGTGCACACAGTTGCACATGTTTATGAGTTTATATACCGTAGTATACTTGATTTTGAATTGGTGTATGTTGTATACCGTTGATTTCAATTTTAATACTCGATATTCGGTTTCGTGCACCCTAGTACACTAGATTTATGTTTTCACGCACCTGGTGCACTCGATTCAGATTCTTGCGCACACTTGGCGCCCTTGAAGAGATTTTGTGCAAACCAGATGCACTTAATCGAGATTCTTCGTTCACATTAGATGCACTTGATATTGTTGTCGTGCACACCTGTTGCACTTGACAGATGCTTCCGTGCACACTCGTTCACTTCGTTTTTGCTTTTGTGCACATTCGTGGCACTTGTATTTGATTTTGATTTCCATGCACACCAGACACACGTAGCATTTTCGTATACACTTTTTGGGATTGATATTCTTCGAGCATTATGTTTTTATGATATATACTATATGATATAGTAACCGGACAGGACAGGTCTGAGGACAGTACCTGAGTATTTTTGCATGCATCGATAAGTACCGAAGGGATTTTCAAAGGAGCTATAGTCTCAATATTTTCCTACGTGTCCATGAGTAACATGAAAATTTGCAAGAAAACCCTTCCCAAAGTCATTTTTTCAAAAGGCGGAACGTCTACGTCAAATAAAAGATACGTAGATATATTTAGTTATTTCCCTACAAATGAATGTCCACTACTTGTGCCATGATATGCGCATCGCACAGCGATTTGAAAAGGGATTTTGCATGCACTCTATTTCAGTTGTTTTGATGATTTCATAAGGGTGTGTACTAGATATATATGATAATGTCCTAACTATATTGCATTTGATTTAAATAGTAGATTTTGAACTGGTATTTTTGTATTTAACTCCCATGATGGCGTGACGCTTGACGGAGTTTCGATTTTGAGTTCGCACTCGTTTCATGCGCATGCATTGCGCTATGATATATCTTATGTATTCTTGATTTCGGAGCCCCGTTGATTTGACTATTTTGCTGAAATGTTTTAATTATTTGGGGGGTTTAAATTTAAATTCAGGGACTAAATTTATTTAATAGGGATGATTGTAACATTTCAGAAATATAAAATATTATTTTTGGAATTTAAATAATAAAATAATAAATTTCACGAAAACTATTCGAGTATTAATTTGGGGTTTTCGTAAAAAGCTATAATTATATACCAATATTTTGGAAAATATTTGGAGATTAATAATTATGAGGGAATTTATTGGATTTGGATATTTTATAAATAATTATGCAATTATTTATGTGCTACTTTATATTAAACTTGATTAGTGCACTACTAATCATGCTTTAAGCCAAATCCATTTTTAATGACCATTGCTAACGTGCCATGACACATTAGCTTGTAGCATGCATGGTTCTACTTTGTTGTTGTATTTGATTTCAAAAGAAAAAGGAGAAAAGAAAAGAAAATGAAAAGATATTTTGATGAAAGGGGACAAGACAGTATGGCAAGAGAGAGAAAGAGAGAGAAGGGGGGTCTTCCCATGACCATGGCACCTCACCTCATTTCATTTCTTCAAACTCCTTCATCTTCTTCATCTCTTCATTCTCCACCTCCTCGACCTCACTACCACCACAAATCATCTCCAAAACTTCATCAAAACTTGTGTTTTTCTTCATAAAAATTGTGCACAACCTCATTACAAACACCATGGTGAGATCAAGTTTGGGTTTTGAGCACTAAAGAGCTTTCTTGAGTTGCTTCCAAGAGGTAAAACCATCACCATTCTTCTGTGTTTTAACTTTCCTAAGCACAAGTGTAGTTTAGAGTTAAAAGGGTTTAGTTTTATGATCATGGAAAATTCTAAGATGAGTTTTAGGAGATGTTTTGAGTTGTGGAGGTGTATTTGAGATTTAGTTAGTGACTACAACCCTTCTAGTGTTAAAATTATGGACCATACTGAGTAAGAAGTCCCAAAACACGAACTTGGAATTTTCCGATATCAAATTTCTGTGGAAATGTGATGATAAATTAGGATCTGCTATAACTCGGAGACTCTGAAAAATATTTAGCAAACACAGAGATATGTGCAGGTTATCTAGAAGCTATCCCTGAAACCCGAGCCCCTATCTCCCAATTTGGGCCACAGATTTAATGGTTGTGGCCACAATTTGCGACCACATTTTTGAGTTAAGGGTTGGTTTTTGGTCCATGGATCCCTTATCTGATAATTAGACCTACCATATATACAAAATGTACTAATTTCACCTAGGGTAAAATCTGGAAGTGTTTTTCCAAGTTGCTGTTTTCGTTTTCCGACTTTTAATGACTTGAGTTTTGGTATTTGAGATTTGACTCGGTCGTTTGACGTTTGTACGTCAACATCGAGAGTTGTTTGGTTATTTTTGTATGCATAGACCATAGGTTCTAACCTATGTATGTCTCGTTTCCCATATCGGTTTCCGGACTTGATTTTGATGTCGATACGACGTGCGTTGAACTGTAGGTAGTTTCGCGTGGACTTCAGGATGACAAGGGAGAGAAAGACATCATCGACTTCGGCTAAGCGAGGATAGTAGGTGAGTAGATGTATATCTACGGGGGAAGTCGGTTGGATGGCGTATAGAACCCCCACAACCGTAGATTAGGATAATTATATATATTTCTATATATTTCAATGTTGGATATATAGACTTAGCTTATAGGTTTCCAGAAGACTATAGGTTAGAATAAGCGTATTCGTAGGAAGGTATACCCTTAGCCTTATTTTTCTTAGCCTTGAGCCTTTAGGATATATGATGTCACACACACGCGCGCGCACACACACTTGGTATGAGATGTGTGTATATGTATGTGTCTGTGTATGTTCATACACACACATACACACACATACATGTAAGATGAGAATATGATATATTAGATGGATATGAGTCGATATGATCAGACATGATGTCACAGGGTTATGATATATGATTTGAGATTGAGACATCGTATTATGATATGATATATAAAAGGATCATTGGGCGATATACACATAACATGCGACAACATGTGATTAGATGAGATGATAGAATGTACGTGACCTTAGATCCGTATCCTTGATTTGGATACTGTATGACGGATTATACCGTACGAGATATGATATATATGATGACTGACCCGTATTCTTGATTCGAGGATATCGTACGACGAATTATACCGTACAAGATATGATATATATATATATATATAATGATTGATCTGCACTCTTGATTTGAGGATGCTGTACGAGGAACTATACCGTACGTGATATTATGAGGCTGAATTGCTGATTGATAGACGTATCGACTCGGAAATGTTATAGATTTCTAATCACTTTCGACTCGGGATTAGTTTAGCATTTTAATCACTTAAGTAGACATTAGAATATAATTAGAGCCATACCTATTTTCAAAACTAACGAATCGTATGCATGTTCAAAAGAAAAACCCGAGGGACACTACGAATTTTCAAAAGATATCTCTTTTTCTCAAAAACACCACAGCCCCTATCTTTCTAAAAACAACGATTCGTGCTATTTTTAATACTACAACTATATGGCTCATGTATGTATGTATGTATGTATGTATGTATGTATGTATATTGTTGCGTTATTGTTTACTTTTCTACTATGCTCATATTATTCTCATTTCATTTTATATATATACATACTATTTCATTAGCTGTTATAACCTTGTCTGCTAGGACACATGCACCATTACCGATGATGCGCATATTGCACGTACACTTACTTGCCGTCTCACACACATCATCATCGGTAATTGCCATGCCACGTACACATTAGAAATTGTTACTTCACTCGTACAACCTGATAACTTGTAGCTTAATAGTATTATTTAGCATTCATGATCTCACATGCTAGTTTAGATATTGCATTTCTTACTTAGATGCCACATTCATTCATATATATATTCTGATTATGCACTGCAGATTGGCTCTATGCCGGTATTCATCGTTTCATTATTGGCTCATGATTATGAGATTTCAGTTTTCATGAGATTTCTGGATTTGGGAAACCGCATGTGAATTTTGAAAATTTATGATCAATTTAAAAGAAAAATGCGGTTTTCCTTGATATGATGTGTGGCATCCACCATGAGTTTTCTCAGTTCTGAGCTATATGTATACCCGATTCAAGGAGAGAGGAGGCACCGTCTGCGGGTACATGGTGGACCCGGTGCGGTACCCGGGGGCAAGAAGATCGTGTAGAGAGACGTTGAGCCCGGCAGGGGAGCACTACCGACCGGTGATAGTTTGGCTCGGCGGATATCCAGAATATACCGACCGGAATCGTGAGATCAGATGGATATGAGGCCGATCCGATGAGACGGAGCCCGAGATATGAGGATTATGTGTCGCTGCTGGACACGGTTTTCATGATGTTTTCAAGTGTCGATGCTGGGCACTCAGGTTTTATCATGATTTAGTGTGTCGTTGCTGGACACACGTTGGATGATGCATTTATACATGATATGTTACCACTTTATGACACAAACACGAGTGCATTAGTATTATACTTATGCCTATACTATTACCCTTGTACCACTCAACGTCATTATATTATTATATTACTGTATGACCTAGGAGATCATCATACATTCGATTTCTACTCGGTGATATTTTCTACTCACGAGTTGGCAACTCACTCTCGTTGTGCTACAGTTTTCTTGCAAGTTTGACCGCACAGGTTCAGTAGCGGCTTGCTGGCACACAGATTCTTTCCGGGTGATTTGCTTTGGTAGGTGGGGTACACTTGCATCATGACCACCATTTGTACTTGTATATTTATTCAGTTGTATCTAGTTAAAAACTCCATCAACCAGACTATATATATTTGGTAGACTTAGAAACCACAGTTTGTATATTCTTTCGGACCTAGAGTCGCGGTTATGTATTATTCTTTATTTCTGGCTTCTTGATGATGTTTTTTTTTTCCTTTCTTTACTGTGTTTGATCTTCGCCTTAGGGCGTCGTATATATGTCATTTTCGTGGTTGTTTCCGCCGATCGACGAAGAGCTAGCTCCCGCTTAGGGATGCATATTATTAGTGCTATGTATTGGTTTTGGTTCAAAAATTACAAAAGAGGTGCTGCCCAAATTTCAAATGACGAAAATGTTTTCAACTATATAATATAATCCACTTATATGTTCATATATCATTACTTATGCATTTAAAATAGAACTTGAGTTCATTATACCTTTATTTCAAAACTGCACCTCCAATATTTTCCTAAAAAGGTTTAGATTTCTGGGCTTTTGGCTTACTTAAATTAGGTGGGGTCCTATAGACTTCACTTGATTCAAGTGCCAGTCACGTGCCTTTTCCGGGTCGTGATACCATCTTACCCCGTGGACTATGGTAACATGTAGTACAAGACCCCATTATAACCTACGGGACAACGGCACATGAATTCATCTAGGAGTCTTTTAAAGTGACATCTCGTGCCACGATATACGTTCCGTACCAATCTACCCCTTTATCCCTGCATATTGTATTGTATAGATTAAGATTGTAGGTCTTGACCGAATCTATAGATATAAAATGTACAGGTTTATGTTCAAGATGTAAGCATGTGTTCAGGTAGTCATGTCAAGTTCATGCCAAGTTATAACCATGGTTCGGTCAAGTCGAGTCAAGTATCCAAATTAGAGTTTGGTATTTGAATTAGAGTAGTCAAGTTCATGATCAAGTATACAAGTTCGTGTTTGATTTTTGATTCTGGGTCAAATGTGGATTCATGTTGTTGGATATATGTATGCCCTAGAGGCCATTATATGATAGTGTATGTACTAGTGTGTGTATGTGTGTGTGTGTGTCTATATATATATTCAGGGGACATTCTTGCTCGACATGATGGTATGCTATCTGATTGAACTTTATCTTGACATGTTCTTTTGATCATGCTTTCACTCATTTAGTACATATTGATATAGCCCTTAGGATATGCTTGACTACTGAGATTATGATGCAAATCATACTAGTGGGACATGTGTAGTTTATGAGCATATCCTTGAAATGTTCCTAGTCGTGGGTGTATCGATATGGGGCATCGATATCATCAGAGTAGACTAGCGTATACGTTACTTGTTCCATATGATAGGCGATGGATGATCCCATATCCATTGGTGTGGTGACACCAAAGACCGTATACGAGTGCTCAGTGAGACTGTGTACACTGAACGGACTCACCGAGAACTCCTATGTGGTATTATATCTATCGTCGGATAGCAGTTCTCAGGTGACGCTGGTACAGGTTAGTCTGTAGACCCGAGATCGTCATAGAGTCTTGTGTGCCTCCCACTAAACTTTGATCTCCACCCTACCAAGGCTCTACTGAGTCGTACAAACAGGTGGATTTTGGGTACAGTCCTGAAGCATATGGAGGCAATGAGCGATAGGAGGGGTTTCGTCTCTCCCGGTATTGGGGGTTGATGTTGCACTATGTACTATTGGCTATAACAGGAAGTCTCTGGCCAGGGCTACTGAGATTTACTGATAAGTGTTATCAGTAGTTTCTCGATCTGTTATGAGACATATACCGGCATAACTTATTGGGTTATTAGGGTCGACGATACCATCTCTAGACTTGATATGCAGCATGTCTGACAAAGAGACCTGACTGTACGTTAAGTGTTGCCGGTTGACTCGACGGGAGTTTTAGCAGGTATGCTTGTGTTTCTTTTGATCGCTCAATACCTGGGAGCCATTACATATAGCTTGTGCCACTGACGGTTTGTGGGCATGTGATATGATCACTGCCTACTGCTAGCATATTGACGAGTCTTAGAGTCCCACAAAGGGGTCTCCTAGCTCAGGCGAAAAGATGTGGGGTGCATATGTGATATGCACGGGAGCTTGATTAAATGTATGTATTGGATACCGTATTTTAATCGGGTGTTTACTATTGGACGGATCGTATGTGATATGACCGGGTTATTAAATCAAGTGTTAATTTAATATTAAGTTCATTAGCTCATTTATTAAAACCTATTTCTTTATGATGCATGCATGAATGTATGTATATGTTGATATGGATGCACACATGCAAGCATACATGTGTCATAGTTGATGATACATTGGTGGTGGCAATGCAAGACTCACATGGTTACATATTTGTATATTTTGATTATCTGAGAAAAGCAAATGGCAATAAAATCATGGTTGACTATTCAACTCTCCACTCTCTTGTGTTGGCCAAAGTCAATACCATGGTTTCATTGCCCATGGTTTTAGCCCATAGTTTTGCTTAAGCTCAAGTCACAAAATATCTAGATATTTTGTAACCATAGTTAGGGATGGCATAACTCTCATTCACTTGGGATTATGTTTATTATTATCATTATTCCCTTGAGTTAAGTTTAGCCATCTCCTTCTTCCTCTCTCTCCCCTTCAAGCTCTCTAGGGTTTTAAAAGAAAGAGAAGAAATTAAAAAGAAAAGGTTTTTAAGTGAGATCCAAACCCACATCATCAATCTATACTAGTCTAGCCCATTAGTGTAGGTTGTTTGCTCCATTTCTTCAAAGATCAAGTGGAGCTATGAGCTTGAGCAAAGGGACTTCGTGGTGGATCATCATGGACTTGGAAGGATTCAAGCCAATCGGTTCAAACCCTACTCGATCAAAGCAGTCACAAGAGGAGGACTTCAAAGGTTGTATTACTTACCTCTTAGTGTTAGACACTTGTAGTATATGCTACTGGTTGTTGTTACTCTATTTTTCTAGTTCGATTCATGGTTGGAATTGTTTAGCACGCCCTAAATTTTTGTTATAGCATGTGTGACGCAACCCATAACCTAGGATGGTGCTAGAGAATTCCTACAGTGGTATCAGAGCCAAACTAGAAACTTAGACGATGTTAGATTAATTACGAAACCGAAACATCTCCGAATTAACAATTTCTGCAACCTTGAAAAAGTGCTCTCTGTCAATTTTAAAACGGGCTCGAAAAATTTTTTTAGCAACTGCAGAAGCTTACATATGATGTACTGAGAACACTGGAGAAAAACGAGGCAAATCCACCATAAAAAACTGGCCACATCCCTCAAAAATCCGGCATGGCCAGCCCCCTGCCTTAGAATAGCCTCGTTTTCCTCAGGCGCTCTAGTCTGTAGTTTTTGGGGTTTCAGATGTTGTTTGTTTAAACCAAAATTTCATGTAATGCTAATTTTTCTTAGGGGCTTATTCGGAGTATTTCGTATTCGTATATTTTAACATTGTATTGGTAACTTAGACGATGTTAAACAATTCGAGCAAACATCAATCACCCCCTCATTGCTCTCGCTGAAAATTTTCCAAGTGTTGGAATTTCCCAAGTTAAATATATTTGAATGTTCATGCAAGTAACCCTATGGACCCTCTAGAGGAACATAACCCTAACTCGATTCTATGACCATGGAACCGCGGCTAAACCTTAGGGTTTGCCGTAGTCCTGTGGCGCCATAGGTGAGGCAAGGGTTGACCCTTCTACGGTTGGTCCATAGTCACTGTGGTACGTTTTTGGGTATTTTTGCTTTGCTCAAGTGTTGAGCTTTCGGGGTAATTTGTGGGTGTTTGTTGACTCGATCGAAATGTTTAACATTGTCTAGTTATTTATGAATGTGATATAATAATTGAAATCTACACTAATTAGTTTTGTGAAAAGTAATTAGTTGCGTGTAAATCTAATATTTTGGCCTCGGTAGAATCGGGAATTTTGTTGAATTACCCGACTTCTTTTGAAAAGGTGTTTTCATGGTTGAGACCTAAATATAAGATTTGCATTGTTAGGCATGAAATCCAGAATATGTGATATTCAGGATTTATGATGTCTAAAGGAAGTGTTGATTCCAATTGTTGTAGTTTTTCATTTTCTTTTCTGCGACCGTAAGTGTAGTATGTGATGTATCACCGGTTTCGTTGCTATACATCAACGACAATTGGGGTATGCATACTTACTTACGTTGATGATATGTGATATTATATGTTGCTGAGATATGATGTACAGGATCATCGTGAATGAATGGCTGGGGGTTTTATGTGAGATAAGAGTTCTTCTTTTCATTCATGTAAAATTAATAGTATGTAATATTCTTTTATTGGGGCACTTTCGGGTTGAGGATGATGTCACCATTGTTGTATATTATTTACTTTTCCGCATTAGGATAGACCTAAGGATGGGAGCACAAGTGACCGGGTTCTAGGGTTCAGTAGGAGGCTATCTCGAGGAGTCGAGATCGGGTCTCTTAAACTCTAGAATTGGTAGGGTCACTTGCTGCTCTCGTAGGGGTCTAAGGGTGTGGGCTTGTCTATTCATCGCGACCGTGGAATTCGTATTTTCTATTGTTGGCTAAATACAAAATTCGGACCTCCTACTATATCCTGTATTTTCATATAAGTGCTTCTGCTGTTGATATTTTGTGATAAGATCACATTATACGTTGGGACGAATGATGTATTATATATATGATATATAATAAACGTTGCTTATGTTTTGCATCCGCACTAGTCCCGCCCCGCTATGCCGTTAGTTAAGTAACCTAACGGTAAATAACGGGACATTGTGGAGAATGCGGATGGCATAAGTGTACGTTCTATTTTCGTTTCTTTTCTGTAATGGCTTAAGGACTTAAATGATGGGACTACATTAATAAGATTAATGTAAACAAAAAGAAACCTAAAAAGATGTTGTAGAATCAAATTTGAAAGCTACTCGGCTTTTTATGAAAAAGCAAGTTTTCAAATTACGGAGCTTAAACCACTCCTTTTAAAACCATTGGATTCTACAACGATATCAAGTTCGAAGAGTTAAAGGTTTTCTTAAAAACTATTCGCAACCCTCCGTCATTTTAGGAAGTAGAGTACTTAGTATTCGTGCTGCGTATTTTGACTATAGTTAAAGCACAGTGTGTAGGGATTCTTTAGCACCATGCCTAGGTTTAAGATTGTATCACACATGCTATAACAAAAATTTAAGGGGGTGCTAAAAAATCCAACCATGAATCGACTAGAAAAATAGAGTAACAAACTATAGTATCATATACTATAAAGTGTCTAACACTAAGTGGGGAGAGAATACAACCTTTGTAGACCTCCTCCTAGACTCCTTGGATCGAGTAGGGTTTGAACCGGTTGGCTTGTGTCCTTCCAAGTATACGATGATCCACTACGAAGTCCTTTTGCATCAAGCTCCAAGCTTCACTTGATCAGAGATGAAGATGAAGCAAACACTCCACACTAGTGGGCTAGACTAAAGTGGAATGGTGATGTGAGTTTGGATCACTACAAAACCTTTTCTTTTAATTCTTTCTCTTTCTTTTAAAACCCTAGAAAGCTTTTAGGACAGAGAAGAAGAAGGAGATAGCTCAAACTAAACTCAAGAGAATATTATGATAACTCTCTCTAAACTCAAGAGAGTAAGTGAGAGTCATCCATGCTAAACTATGGTTACAAAATATCTAGATATTTTATAACTTGAGTTTAAGCAAAACCATGGGCAATGAAACCATTGACTTTTGTTAATTCAAGAGAGTTGAATAGTCAACCATGATTTTAATCCCATTTTGCTTTTCTCAAATAATCAAAATATCTAAATATGTTACCATGTGAGTCTTGCATTGCCACCACCATTGTATCATCAACCATGACACATGTATGCTTGCATGTGTGCAACCATATCAACATATACATACACTCATGCATGCATTATAAAGAAATATGTTTTAATAAATGAGCTAATAGACTTAATATTAAATCAGCACTTGATCTAATAACCCGGTCATATCACATACGACCCGTCCAATAGTAAACGCCCGATTAAAATGCGGTATCCAATATACACATTTAATCGAGCTCCCGCGCATATCTCATATGCACCCCACATCTTTTCGCCTGAGCTAGGAGACCCCTTTGTGGGACTCTAAGACTCGTCAATACGCTAGCAGTAGGCAGTGATCACATCACATGTCCACAAACCGTCAGTGGCACAAGCTGTACGTAACAGCTTCCAGGTATTGAACGATCAAAAGAAACACAAGCAAAACCTGCTAAAACTCCCGTCGAGCCAACTGGCAACACTTACCGTACAGTCCGGTCTTGTAATATTTCAAAAAAATAAAATATTATTTTTGGGAATTTATATAATTAAAATAATAAATATTACGAATATTTTAATGTGTGGAGATTAGTTTAATGATATGGTATAACTAAATACCGATAAATTGGGTAATATTAGAAAATTACATTTGAATGTTGATTTTGAAAGACTACTATGTGATTTAGGCAAATTATAAATTTCTATAATTAATTATATACAAGTTTATTTCTAAACTTGATTAATTTTCACTAATCTTACATTAAGCTTGATTTTTGCATCATGACATGCAACAAAACTTGTTTCATTTTTCTACCATGGTTTTAATTCTCCATTTTCTTTTATGTATGGTTTTTGATTTTTGTTAAAGAAAAGGATATAGAATAGAAAAGAAAAGAAAAGAATAAAGAATGGGAGGCATGGCAAGAGGTATGGGCTTAGGGGGGAGAGAGAGAGAGGGGGTGAGGGGTCAACCTTGGTAATGGCTCATTCTCTCTTCACTCATTTTCTTCATTCTTCTCTCCTTCTCCCTTATCCATGGCTTCCTTCTTCCCTCCACCACATCTACCCCTCACAACACCATCAAAAATACACCAAAACACTTCATTCCCTTCATTAAAAGCATGCACAAGCTCACTACAAGCATACGAGACCAAGAAAGTTTGGATTTTGTGCACTTGGGGCAATTCAAGAATTTTCTTGAGTTTCCAAATGAGGTAATTCTTTCACATTTAGTGTAGCATTTGGTTTCCTTTAGCCTCTAGAGTAGTTTAGAATCCATTTGGTGAGGTTTGGTGATGTTTGGAAAATTGTAGATAAAGTTAAGGGATTCTTGAGTTGTGATGGTGCAAGTGAGCGTATTTGGTAACTACAAACCCCCCCTTAGTGATTGAAACCAGTGAATAAACCCAAAAAACTTGAGTTTGAAACTTTCCGTGTCGGTTTTTGTATCATTTGATGCCTATAAGGAATCTGGAGTGATCCGAGACCTTTACAAGAAAAACTAGCAACTCTATTGACCTAAATTAAGTACTAGGAGGCCACCCTGAAAATACTAGGCTGTTTCACCATAGGAAAACCGAGCTCACCGGAATTTGGGGCTATGTCGCCGGGTCTATTGTGGGCAATCGTGTTGAAATTGGTTCTGTAGCTCATATACCCTATATACATCACCCCACTACTGTTTGTTTAACCTAATTTCTCCTGAACTAAAATCCGGGACCAGTTTTCTAAGTTGTTGCTTAATGTTTTGTGGGTTTTATTGACTTGAAGTTTTGATTTTGTGTTTTGTATCGGTCACTTGATGTTTGTACGTCGATATCGGATGTTTTTGGGCTCTTTTGCATGAGTAGGCCATAGGTTTTAACCTATGTGTGATTCGCATGTCGTTTTCGTTTTGAATTATACATTTTGATGCGATATGATATATGTGATATGTAGGTACCCTCACGTGGACGTCGGACGATGAAGAAGAGGATGGCGACATCGACTTCGGCAAGCAAGTATCAAGGTGAGTAGATATATATCTACAGGGGAAGTCGGGTGGAAGGCGTATAGCCCCCGCAATTTCGTAGTGTAGCACGCGAATGCGTTATGATATATATATATACTTATGAGTTTTATGATATGTGTATACTTAGCAAGAAATGCTTAGGTGACTTTAGGATAGTTTTAGCGCAATTGTAGGAAAATGCTTTTAGTTTAGTTTCTTAGTCATGAAACCCTACAGTAATGATTTGCACACACGCACTCACACACACGCATACATTTGAGTTTCTTGTGCGTATATGGGGATGTGTGTGTGTGTGTGAGCATGTGTATGTGTGTGTGTGTGTGTGTGTATATATATATATGTATATGTATTTATATATATATATATATATATATGTATGTATGTATGTATGTGTTTATGTATGTGTATATATATATGTATGTATGTATGTATGTATGTATGTATGTATGTATATATATATATATGTATGTATGTATGTATGTATGTATATGTATGTATGTATATGTACATGTATACTTATACACATTTGATGAGGATAGTATATGATACTTGGAGATGAATCGATGTGCTTGGGCATGATGCCATGAGATCGATGATGCGATTTGGGCCGTGTGATGAGACACGACATGATATTATAGCGGATCGTTGGATGATATGTTTTTATACACACGCGGATATATATATATATATATATGTTGTGTAGGGTTCCTAGGCACACTAATGAAGTCACACAAGTGATCAAACATGGCTAATTCAAATTTTACAAGTGCCTACAAACCCTAATACGGATCGTTAACTAGATATATAGGCTATGCGATGCAAGTTAACGACTTAAATGCTAAAGGAAAGGAGCTACAACCTTTGTAGATCCGGTCCACCACTTCCTAAGCTCCGCGACGATGTCCCTCCGCTATCCAAATCGGATCCCGGACTCTAGCGTCGGCTCCATCGAAGAAATGGGCGGGCTTGGTCGTCGGCTTCGATGCCGAAGATGATCTACGTCGAGGCATCACAAGATCAAGCTCCCACTTCACCAAGTCATGAAACTTGTGAAGAAAACACCCTATACTACTTGGCAAGAGGTAGAGGATGAAAAAATAGGAGGTGGGTTCACTTTAGAATTGAATTTCTCACTCATTTGCTCAAGTTGCCATTGATGTAGAAAGCTTTTCTTTCTTGCTCATCAAGAAGAAGAAAAAAGAAATGAATATAATAAGTTATATCCAAAATAGAAAAATAATATCAATACTTATCATATGGAAACCATGATTAGGTGTAGAGAATAGACCATGGTTAGTTGAATGGTTAGGGTTAGGAGATGAAGACAAAATGGTTGCTTTGGTCAAAGATGCATGAAGCTACAAGAACCTTCTAGCATGAAAGCAACCATTTAGCTTTTCTTTTCTTTTTCAACCAAAATAAATAGATAAAAGAATAAGTGAAATAAATCAAGTGAAACCCTAACCATTGACCAACCATGGTTTTAAACCAAACATACATCCAAACAAGCATGTATCATCAAACATGATACAATCTTGTGCACAAAAGTATATCACATATACAATTTGTGTACATCAAGTGAGAAAATCCTTTTAAAGTGAACCAGTACTAGTTAATGCAAAGTAATATATCAAATATATAATTATACATTAAATCATCAAATCAACACTTGATTCAATCACCCGGTCATGTCGCATATAACCGACTAATATCCAATGTATCGACTTATCGAATCAATCCTTGATTCGATAACTGGGTTATATCACATACAACCATTCGATACATTCATCGCGAGAATAGAATACGGTATCACATACACGCATTATTCTCGGTCCCGCACATATCTCATATGCGCTCCTATTTCGTTTCGCTTGAGCCAGGAAACCTCTGTGTAGGACTCTAAAGACTCGTCAATACGCCGGCAGCAGATGATGATCATATCAAGCACCCACAAGCCGCAAGCGGTCTGCTAAACATAACGGCCATCCGGGTATTGAGCGATCAGAAGATCGACGAGCAAGCCCGCTCACACTCCTGTGAATCCAACCAGTAACACTTACCGTACAGTCCGGTCTGTTCGTCTGATATGTCGCATATCTCGCCTAGGGGTGGTAAACGTCAGACCCCAGTAGCTCGATAAGTCATGCCGACGTGAAGTCCATGACATGTGTGAAACTACTGATAACACTTACCAGTAGGTCACTGCAACCGTGGCCAGGGATTTCCTGTTATGGCCAGTCGAGCATAGCGCAACATCAACCCCCAATACCGGGAGAGACGAATCCCCTCCTATCGCTCATTGCCTCCATGTGAATCGGGACTGTACCCAAAAACCACCTGTTTGCACGACTCAGTAGAGCCGTGGTAGGGTGGAAATCAAAGCACAGTGGGAGACACACAAGACTCTATGACGATCTCGGGTCAACAGACTAAGCTGTACCAGTGTCACCAGAGAACTGCCATCTGACGTGAGGTATAATACCATCTGGGAGTTCTCGGCGAGTCCGTTCAGTGTACCCAGTCTTCACTGAGCACCCGTATACCATCTCTGATGTCAAACACCAATGGATATGGGATCATCCATCGCCCATCACATGGGTCGAGAAGATATACGCTAGTCTACTCTGGAATATCGATGCCCCGTCTCGATATTCCCACGACTAGGAACATTGAAGGATGTACTCATGGACTACCCAGGCCCCACTAGTATGATCTGCATCATAGTCCTGGAAGTCGAGTACACATCCTAAGGGCTTTATCAACATGTAACAGAGAGACAGAAATTATACATGTTAAGATAAAGAGCAACCAGATAGCGTACTATCATGTCGAGCAAGAAAGTCCTCCCTATATATGTCCCAGCATCCACTACAATATACATCCAATGTACAGTAATGGCCTCTAGGGCATACATATAACTAACAATCTCTCACTTGCACTAGGGCCATCTGTAGCAGTGGTTGTAGTATCTAATACTCAACCATCCCCTAAAAGTCTCTCTTTGGGAAAATGCCTTCGTGAGTGGATCCGTCGTGTTGTCCTCTGAGTCTACTCTCCCAACCTCGATCACCCTGGAGATCAACTATCTCCATGATCAGGTGATGCTTCCTCAGAATATGTCTGGGTCACTGATGGGACCAGGGTTCCAGGGCCAAAACCACACTCCCATTGTCATACAATGGCAGGAACCTAGTTCATCTTATGAACCAATATACACCCAAACTGCCTCTTTGGTATTATCTTTAATAGCGATGTTACCAGCATTTATCGTCTAGTTTGCCACGGTATGCAGCTTGGAACTCTTCCAACATACCGTCCCTTTACTGAGGGTAAATACAATGCCTGTGACTGACATTCAGTCGTCTTTATCACCCTGGAACCCTTTCCAGTGATTCTCCCCAGGATCGATTGATACAATCTTACTGTACCTAGTGAGAACCCTAACATCCCTTTAGATCTATCTCATAGATCCAAATCTCAGGATTTAGGAGGTATCATCTTTATCCTATTGGAGAATCCATGTGATAAGAGGAGATCGACCGATCGTAGTATAGGAAACTCTTTTCCTATCAAGAGTATGTTGTCCATGTACAATACGAGGACGGCCACCTTACTCTCTACTACCTTTTTGTATATACAAGGTTCGTCTACCATTTTGATGATGTCAAACTGTTTGACTAACTCATCAAAACAGATGTTCCAACTCCGCGATGCCTGCTTCATCACATAAAACATCTTGCACACGTTTCCGCTGCTCCCACTGTTTACGTAGCCCTCTGGCTGTGTTCTTATAGACGTTTTCTTCTAAATCATTATTTAGAAAAGTAGTCATGGCACCCAACTACCAGATATCGTAGTCATGGTATGTAGCCGTGGCAAGTAGGATCTGGATGGACTTAAGCATAGTCCCTGGAAAAGGTTTCATCATTATTCGTGCCTGGTCAATGACGAAAACCTTTAATAAGTCTAGCTTTGAAAGTCTCAACTTGTCCATCTACACCAAGTAATCTTCTCAAGATATACTTGCTCCTGATGGGGATTTAACCCTTCAGATATCGCAACCAAAGTCCATACTTTGTTGGTGTATATGGATTCCATCTCAGATTGCTAAGCATCCAACCATTCTTACAGAGTCCCTACTCTTGATGGCCTGCTCGAATCTAATTGGGTCATCATTTCATGATGCAATCCTTGCTCCCACTGTCATCGAGAAACCGAAGTATCTCTCAAGCAGGTGAGGAACCCTGCTAGATCGGCGGAGAGGCTGAGGTTCGTCGGGAACTATTGAATCCTTTGGTTCTGTCAAATCATCAGCTGCAGTTTTGTATAGCTGGAACCTTTCCAGTTCTACTCAACTGACTTTACCTCGATCTTGTCCGGATTTTGCTTTCGACATAGGCCAGACAACCCCAAATCTTAACTAACTTAAGATATGGGCTTTTCCCTTTCCATATTACATATGAAGTGATAGGCAACTGATTTGATTTGAACCCAATTCAATAGGGTATGCAGCTTCTCAAGTGCACAACCCAAAAAGGAAATAGGTAACTCGGTAATACTCATCATAGAGCATACGATATCTAATATTATGCGATTGCTCCGCCCCGATACACCGTTGTGCTGTGGTGTATTCAGAGGAGTAGTACGGAGAGAGAATCTCATTTTCCTTTAGAATAGTCCAGGAATTCCGTGCTCAAGTATTCTCCTCCCTGATCACATCAAAGGACATAATATTTATACCCGTTTTGGTTCTCTACTTCTAACTTATATTCTGTGAATATCTCAAAAGGTTCGGACTTGTGTTTCAACAGGAACATAGGTCTGAATCTTGAGAGATCATCAGAGAATGTAATGAAGTACAAGGAACCGGTCCTGGCATGTGTAGACAGGGGACCTTACATACATCATCATGTATCAGTCCCAAAAGTTTACTAACTCTTTCTCTGCTACCAATAAACAGAGCTATGGTCATCTAATCTTTGTAACATGACTGGCAAGTTTCACAAGATGTAAATTCAAACTGATTTAAATATGCATCTAAAATATAACTTCAGCTAGTCGGGTCGCATTGATATGACCTAGTCTATAATGCCTCAAGAAGGAATCGTTCATTTCTGAACTCTTCCTCTTGTGTGTGTTCTGTATACTAAGAACTGTAGTTTGATTTAGAACGTCAATGCATTTAGATAACGTGCCTGAACCGATCAACTTTTGATATAGGAAATGTTCAAAACATTATCCATCAATACAAAATTATATCCTTTCTTTATTAATAAAGTGACTGATATGATTTTGTATATCAGGTTCGGTATCTAATAGCATTTGTTCAGAATCAATGTATTGGTAATACAGGGTGACAGTGACCAACAGAATTGGCTGCAACACTTGCCCCGTTTTCTGTCTCATGAAACTTATCACCCGTTCTCAGTTTTTCTACCTTTTTGTAGCCCTATGTAACAGATTACATATCTGGGATCCTGATCCGGTATCAAATACCCAGGATGCAGAGGATACTGAGAAACAGTTCTTTGTAATGAACACACCCGAAGGAAATGCATCATATGCACTTTCTTCGTTTGGGCAGCATAGGAATTCTGGTATTCCCCTAATTCCTGCTCTGTCTTATAACAATTATAAGTTGGAGCGGGACCAACGTTCCCCAGCTCAGTATAACAAGCGGATTCGATCAATACATCCATATTATTATCTTGATTAAGGCGTGATATGGTCGCTACCTGGAGAGAGAGAGAAGAAAACACTCTGCGTGCGCTCTGCAAGATCAGATTGGTTATATATTTTATCTAATCAGGATGGCTCCCACTGTTTTTATCAAATCTTCCTTCAAACCCTAAAAGGAAAGACTAGCCGGGATTAATTACACTCTACAAGTTCGCCAATCTTTCAGCCAGGCCAGTGTCGGTACTTTGAGGGAGGTTCCCCGCGCTTTCGCACGGACCTAATTACAGTAAACCTCGTTTTCCCAGAGGCGTAACCCCGTTGACACCTTTCTAGACACCTACTTGATCGGCTAATTGCAAAGTGCAAAACTCTCCCAGGAGTAACAATTACTCGCAGTGGGTATCGGGATCCAACTATCACATAGAAGGTATGCAATCTCATTGCAAATTTCAACACTTGAAACTCCCGATAATGGTTTTTACCCCTAGCACCTATGACCTTGGCTAAGGTCAACAAATCATAGGTACTAGTCAAGTTCTACCCGTCATTTCATGATTAATTAGACCCACCCATATGACCCTTGGCTAAGGTCAACAAAGCCACATGACTGTCCTAACTAATCGCATCATATGCTGTGTAGGAAGACATCACTTAGCTACCGCACACTACGCCTCGGCTATGGTCGACAAACGTAGCACGAATACTAAGTACTCTACTTCCTAAAATGACGGAGGGTTGCGAATGGTTTTTAAGAAAACCTTTAACGCTTTGAACTTGATCTCGTTGTGGAATCATATGGTTTTTAAATGGAATGTTTTTGAGGCTTTTCTAGTTTTGCTAAAGGGGTCACTCCCGGTGAGGGGATCGTCGGCCCTTTCCTCGTCGAATGAGGTGCGGGATATATCATATATATCACTGTGCAAAGCAGAAACTATAGAAGCAATCAAAAACAAACCGAGTGTGTAGCATCTGCCAGTTATTGCTAAAGGAGTCACTCCCGGTGAAGGGATCTCGGTCCTTTCCTCATCGAATAAGGTGCAGGATGTTCTATAATGAACACCGCGATGCAAAGCAAGAACTGTAGCTGCCTGTTTTATTTTGAAATTCGATTCCACAACATCTTTTAGGTTTATTTTCTTTCATTGATCTCATTAATGAATATCCCATCATTTAAGTCCACCTAATCATCACAGATAAATATAACGTACGCTTATGCCATCCGCATTCGCCTCGATGTCCCGTCTGCACCGTTAGGTTAGGTAACTAACGCCAGAACGAGGCAGGGCTAGCGCGGGTGTAAAACATAAGCAACGTCTATATAATATATCATATATACTATATACAATATCTGTCACAGAACATCGCATGATCACATCACAGATAAATCACAGCAGAAGATACATATGAAATATTGGATATACTAGGACGTCCGTGTTTTCAATACGAGCCAGTATAAAACACGGATTCTACGGTCGTGACGAATAGCCAATCCCACACCCCTAGACCCCTACGAGAGCGGCAAGTAACCTTACCAATTCTAGAGTTAGGAGACCCGGACTCGACTCCTCGAGTTGGTCTCCCACTGGACCCCAGAACCCGGTTACTTGTGCTCCCCTCCTTGGGTCTATCCTAATGCGGAAAAGTAAATAATATACATCAATGCTGACATCTTCCGCAACCTAGAAGTGCCCCAATAAAAGAATATTACATACAAGTTTTTACATGAATGAAAATGAAAAACACTCTTCTCACATAAAAACCCCCCGGCTATTCAAACACGACGATCCAATATAACATATCCAGCAACACATAACATCACATGTCATCAACGTAAGTAAATATGCGCATCCCAATTGTCGTTGACATATAGCAACGAAACCGGCGATATCACATATCACACTTACGGTCACAGAAAAGAAAGTGTAAAACTACAACAGTTGGAATCCGCAATCTCTTTAGACATCACATGCCTAATCAAATGAATTCTTTAGACATCGCATGCCTAACAATTATAAACCCCGCATTTCAGTCTCATTATCGAAAACACTTTTCAATACCAAGTCGGGCAATTCAACAAGATTCCTGATATCCTGATCGAATGCTCGTCGCAAACTTTTAGTAGGCGGCCGCACCCCCGATGCCGTCGACAAAGTGCACCAAGGCGGAACACCGCTGCCGCGAGCACCCGAACGGATGCTTTCGGCGACGGGGTTCTCCTACAGTCACTTGGTCGGGGCTATGGAGTGAGGCTGTCTATTAAGTTTACCCGGCGAGTATCCGCGTACGCTACGTGATTGCGACGGACTTTTGATCACATCAAAATTCCGTGGCAACCGATCAAGTGAGACCAAACTGCTATGTTTATAATATTCATTCAGTTATCTCATAACTACTTGTGAATTCCAATTGTTGTATCACATTCCGGATAAGATAGAAAATGTTAAACTTTCCAATGGAACAATCGAACACCCAAGTTTTCCCGATACAGTCCAACACATGAAATAAGTCTAAAAACATTCATTTCGTGCCTCAGTACCAACGGTCCAGCCGTAGAAGGGTCAAGCCAACGCCTCACATGTGGCACGCCGTACTGCCCCAAACCCTAAGGTTCAAAGGGCAGTTCAAGGCGGTCACATAATCGAGTTAAGGTTTGTTGTCTTCTAGAGGGACCATCGCGTTACTTGCACTACTCAGAACGTCCTTAAACCTCGGAAAAATCCAACACTTGGAAATTTTCCGGCAGGGGAAAAAGTGGGTATTTATATCCGGTCGAACTTTTTAACATATTCTAAAATTACCCGGAAAAACACACACTGACAAAATTAGACAATCCGGTCGAAACACCGAGACCCCAATACAACCCAGAAAGTTCAATTCTTGAAAAAATATTAAAAATTCCCAGGAAAACCAGCACTGCAAACTAAGAATTACTGTGCAAAATTTAACACAAGAAGAGACCACATGGCCGCGGAACCGCCGCATTAGCCATGCTAATTCCGCGGTTCCGCCGCACTTTGGTGGATTCAGGGGTACGGGCTTCTCAGTAATTCTTATAATCTTCTGCTGGTTTTTTTGCATATTTTTAATCTGGAAAAAACCCAGTTTTTCAAAATTGTCCAGAGAGCAAATTTGGGTTTGGGTTTTGATTCGATCGGACTTCTAATTCCGTCTACGCATCGCTTAAGGCTCTAGCTAGGCTCTGATACCACTGTAGGGTTCCTAGGCACACTAATGAAGTCACACAAGTGATCAAACATGGCTAATTCAAATTTTACAAGTGCCTACAAACCCTAATACGGATCGTTAACTAGATATATAGGCTATGCGATGCAAGTTAACGACTTAAATGCTAAAGGAAAGGAGCTACAACCTTTGTAGATCCGGTCCACCACTTCCTAAGCTCCGCGACGATGTCCCTCCGCTGTCCAAATCGGATCCCGGACTCTAGCATCGGCTCCATCGAAGAAATGGGCGGGCTTGGTCGTCGGCTTCGATGCCGAAGATGATCTACGTCGAGGCATCACAAGATCAAGCTCCCACTTCACCAAGTCATGAAACTTGTGAAGAAAACACCCTATACTACTTGGCAAGAGGTAGAGGATGAAGAAATAGGAGGTGGGTTCACTTTAGAATTGAATTTCTCACTCATTTGCTCAAGTTGCCATTGATGTAGAAAGCTTTTCTTTCTTGCTCATCAAGAAGAAGAAGAAAGAAATGAATATAATAAGTTATATCCAAAATAGAAAAATAATATCAATACTTATCATATGGCAACCATGATTAGGTGTAGAGAATAGACCATGGTTAGTTGAATGGTTAGGGTTAGGAGATGAAGACAAAATGGTTGCTTTGGTCAAAGATGCATGAAGCTACAAGAACCTTCTAGCATGAAAGCAACCATTTAGCTTTTCTTTTCTTTTTCAACCAAAATAAATAGATAAAAGAATAAGTGAAATAAATCAAGTGGAACCCAAACCATTGACCAACCATGGTTTTAAACCAAACATACACCCAAACAAGCATGTATCATCAAACATGATACAATCTTGTGCACAAAAGTATATCACATATACAATTTGTGTACATCAAGTGAGAAAATCCTTTTAAAGTGAACCAGTACTAGTTAATGCAAAGTAATATATCAAATATATAATTATACATTAAATCATCAAATCAACACTTAATTCAATGACCCGGTCATGTCTTATATAACCGACTAATATCCAATGTATCGACTTATCGAATCAATCCTTGATTCGATAACTAGGTTATATCACATACAACCATTCGATACATTCATCGCAAGAATAGAATACGGTATCACATACACGCATTATTCTCGGTCCCGCACATATCTCATATGCGCTCCTATTTCGTTTCGCTTGAGCCAGGAAACCTCTGTGTAGGACTCTAAAGACTCGTCCATACGCCGGCAGCAGATGATGATCATATCAAGCACCCACAAGCCGCAAGCGGTCTGCTAAACGTAACGGCCACCCGGGTATTGAGCGATGAGAAGATCGACGAGCAAGCCCGCTCACACTCCTGTGAATCCAACCAGTAACACTTACCGTACAGTCCGGTCTGTTCGTCTGATATGTCGCATATCTCGCCTAGGGGTGGTAAACGTCAGACCCCAGTAGCTCGATAAGTCATGCCGACGTGAAGTCCATGACATGTGTGAAACTACTGATAACACTTACCAGTAGGTCACTGCAACCGTGGCCAGGGATTTCCTGTTATGGCCAGTCGAGCATAGCGCAACATCAACCCCCAATACCGGGAGAGACGAATCCCCTCCTATCGCTCATTGCCTCCATATGAATCGGGACTGTACCCAAAAACCACCTGTTTGCACGACTCAGTAGAGCCGTGGTAGGGTGGAAATCAAAGCAGAGTGGGAGACACACAATACTCTATGACGATCTCGGGTCAACAGACTAAGCTGTACCAGTGTCACCAGAGAACTGCCATCTGACGTGAGGTATAATACCATCTGGGAATTCTCGGCGAGTCCGTTCAGTGTACCCAGTCTTCACTGAGCACCCGTATACCATCTCTGATGTCAAACACCAATGGATATGCGATCATCCATCGCCCATCACATGGGTCGAGAAGATATACGCTAGTCTACTATGGAATATCGATGTCCCGTCTCGATATTCCCACGACTAGGAACATTGAAGGATGTACTCATGGACTACCCAGGCCCCACTAGTATGATCTGCATCATAGTCCTGGAAGTCGAGTACACATCCTAAGGGCTTTATCAACATGTAACAGAGAGACAGAAATTATATATGTTAAGATAAAGAGCAACCAGATAGCGTACTATCATGTCGAGCAAGAAAGTCCTCCCTATATATGTCCCAGCATCCACTACAATATACATCCAATGTACAGTAATGGCCTCTAGGGCATACATATAACTAACATGTTGATGGTATCGGAATGTACTAGACTTTAAATCAGTACCCCTATTTCAAAATATGATGATAATGATACCAGATAAGTAATGTGTTATATGTGATATTGACCCGTATCCCGATTTGGGATGCCGTACGATGGATTTTACCATACGATGTATAAATATGATGATTGATCTGCACTCTCGACTCGAGGATGTCATACTATATATTTTTTATCGTACGTGACGCTATTGAGGCGGGATCATCGACTACTAGATATATCGACTCGGACTTAGGTGGATTTCCTTACCCCTTTGGTTAGTTTCTTAACTTGTCCTGTAGTTTACTTAGTAGATATCAGATCTGGGCTCGAGTCATACTTATTTTCAAAACTAACGAATCGTGAGTATTTTCAAAAGACAAACCGAGGGATATTACGGATTTTTCAAAGGATGTACCTTTTCTTAAAAACACCGTAGCCCCTGCTTACTAAAAACCACGATTTGTGCTTTTCCAAATGCCAAAACTGTATGACTCGTATATATATAAATGTTCTTCCTTATATGTTGCGTTTACTATTCATTTTCCGTATATTCTTGCTGTTCGCATCGCATTGCATGCTTAAATGTGTTTTCGTTAGTTATTATGAACCCTTGCTGTCAGGACACTGGCACCATTACCGATGATGCGTATGCTCCACGTACACTTGCTTGCCGGCTCACACACATCATCATCGGTAATTGGCATGACACGTACATATTAGATAATATTATTTCATTGACATAGCTTGCTAGCTGATAGTTCCAATATGTTATTACTTTCGTATGCTAGTTTAATTATTGCATTCCTTACTTGATATCAGATGCATTCATGTCATGCAATATTATGGAACTTTATGCCGGTAATTCACTGTTATTTACTATTGAGATTGGGATTTCGGATTTCCATGGGATTTCTGGATTTGGAGAAACCGCAAAGATTTTATAAACTTATTAACATTTTAAAGATGGAAAATTGCGGTTTTCTCGTGATATGATGTGAGATATGTCCACCATAAGTTTTCTCGGCTCTTGAGCAGTATCATACACCCGATTCGAGGAGGAGGATGAACCATCTGCGGGTGCATGGTGGATCCGATGCGGTATCCCGAGGCAAGATGGTCGCTGATGATGGCATTGAGCCTGGAAGGGGAGCACTACCGACCGGTTATTTATGACGCGGCGGATATCCGAAGGATACCGACGTAGTCGTGAGATATGATGATTTTGGGCCAGTCCGGATTGCCGAAGCCCGGGGCCAGTCCGGATTGCCGGAGCCCGAGATATTGGGACATTGAGATTTTATGATATGGGCCAGTCCGGATTGCCGGAGCCCGAGATATTGAGATATTGGGATATATATTTTGTGTCAATGCTTGACACGGATTCCTTGTTGATTTCATTGATGATATTTCGAATTTTATGCAGATATCTCACTGAGATAAGAAAACGGTTTTCTTATTTAGATGTATTCTGTTTTCATGCATTCATACATTATATATATTATATGTTGTTACCTGAGGCATTGACACGAGCACTCGGTATTACACTTAAGTATAGATGTTTACCCTTTCCGTTATTATATACTTCAGGCTATATTATTTTGAAGATATTATTATCATATTACCTAGGATTGAGTCATACATGCGATTTCTGCTCGGTGATGTTTTCTACTCATGAGTTGACAACTCACCCCCGTTGTGCCACAGTTTCTTGCAGGTTTTGCCATACAGGTTTCCTTGGCGGCTTTGCTGGCACACTCCTTCATTCCGAGTGATTGCTTTGGTAGGTGGGTTCACTTGCTTCGTGACCACCATTATACTTTATTTATATTCAGTTGTATCTAGTAACTTCATCAACCAGACTTGTATATTTATAGACTTAAAAGACCAGTTGTACATTATTCGACCATAGAGTCGCGTGCTGTATTATTATGGTTTTCTGGTGGTTATTTGTTTTCTTCTGAGTTTTGATCCTCGCCCTTCGGCGTTTTATATTATATTGCTTGCGTGGTTGTGACCGCCAATTGGCGAAGAGTTAGCTCCCGCTTGGGGATGCTTTTATATATATTTCATGTGTTGTACCCGTTTGGGGCCAGTATTTACAAAGGAGACTCTGCCGAAATTTTCAGAAAAGACTTAATGTTTTAAAAATGCATACTACGAATTATTTTGCTAAACCACTGTAACACCTTAGGATGTGATTAGTGGATAATTATACTTTAATATATGGTTTTTAATAAAAACTTTACCAAATTGATTTTCAAATATTTTATCATATTTAATGAATATTTTATTAGATTTTTCCTAGGCTTGCACACACTTGTGCATGTAAACTAGGGTTAAATTTAGGGTTAGACCATGATTAACAACCATGGTAGGTTAAACCTTTTCCCTTAAGCTAATTTTAAAATTTGTATTAGGTGTATTTGGGTTTTTATTTAAATGTGTTGTTTTTTTTTTAAATAGAAATGGTTGAATTTCTTGTGTTGACTTAGAGAGAGAGAAGGGGTGTAGGCATGAGCCATGCCTACATTAATGAGAGGGGGGGTTTGACTAGTGTGCAATCATTCTTTTCCTCTCATTTTCTTTTCTTACTTCTCTCATTCTCTCACTCACACACACACACTCAAGCAGCTGCAGCAGCAACAACGGAAGAAGCAACAGCAGCAGCCACAGCATCAGCCACAACATCAGCAGCAGCTCCAGCAGCAGCAACAACACTTTATCTTCTTCTTCCACTCCTTCTCCTGCTTCCTAGGATCTAGTGGGGGTATAATCTCTAAACTCAACTTCCTTTTTGCTAAACTTATAGTTTAGTAGCTTAATATTTCATTTAGGTCGTGTTTAGGGATAACCTTGTGTTTTGAGGGGGAGTTTTGGGTAAAATGGGGTTGTTATAGTTTAATTAACTTGATTAGGTGTTATATGTGCTGTGGAAGCCTAGTTGTATCACTGGATTTTACTAAAACACCTTAAAAATTCCAATTTGAGTTTTAATACGGTTTTTAAACAAGTTTCGTGATACGAGTGACCAGCTATGTCTGTGAGCATGTTTTTGCGTAGAAAACACATACAGAATAGTGTACAGGGTAGCTAGGGTGTTGGGTTGAAATTCGAGCCCGTTCCACCACCAAAAATCCGGCGACAACCCTAATTTTTCCGGCGTCGCCGGCCCCCTATTGATTTGGGTGTTGTTGCTAATATGAGTGGTGTCTATAGGATTTTGTCTGTTGGTGAAATCTGGGATTATAATTTTAGTAAGCAAACTTATACACTAGGCTAGGAATTATGCTAGGATCATAGTGTAAAAACCTGGACCTTTTTCGCCTGAATTTGGCCGAGATCATCCCTATAGGGGCCGGCCCATTTTTCTTGGATCATGCTGAAACTTTGCAGGTAGCTGTCTGTAGGAATTCTAAGAGGTTTGGTCTTGTTTGTTTTTCTTGTTTTTGCTCCAAATAAAATATGGGACCAAATTACCTATATTTTGTGTAGCCGGACTTGCGCGATACGTGCGCTATGAGTGGGTTTGGTGTTGCTGTGTCACAGCGTGTCGCTGTATGCCACGGCGTGTCGCGTTGGGTTTTGGTGTATGCACACACGTTACGTATACACACGCGTTTAGTTCGCGACGCGAGTTTCTCATTTGATTTCGATATCGCGTTTTGCGAGATATTTTTCTTATATATGAATTCCTTGTGTAAATTCCAGGTTCGCAGGCGGGTGCGCCGGACGCCGCAAAGAAGGGAAAGCAGATAGTCGGCTACACTTAGCACGAGACCAGGTGAGTAGATTTAACATCTACGGGGAAATCGCCCGTATGGCGTTAAGCATCAGGGCGTAATAGGATATTTAGTTGTATGTGTTCATATATATATATATACTATGGTGGCATACCTTCTTGTTGCATATAGAACTGGTAGTATAGAACACTGCACTGTCACTAACGGTTCAAGCTGCACGAGCACTATTGGTATGTTACACTCACACCGTTAGTGATTGCCATGACACTCGCACTATAGGATTGCTACAAAATATATTGATATCTTCATACCTGCGCACATGCACCCTTTATATTCACATTAGTGCATACCTTCATTGATATATCTATACTTGTGCACATATACACCGTATATCCATATTAGTGCACATGTATATTGTTACACTCACATTACGTATTTATCCATTTGCACATCCATACCTATATACATACATATGTTACACACATGGGTGATATTGACATGATTTAAAAACTAAGGGACCGCACGAGATATTTTCAATACTGGATCTTTTTAAAAGAGCGGTTTTCCCTTTTTACTCTTAATGTCATACGACACATTGCATGGATTTACGCATTTACTTTGCATTTATGTGATTTCTGGATTTGGGAACCGGGGTATTATTTTAAGAAATACGCACTGTTTTGAAAACCTTGTTTCCCTTAATATGATATTTCAGTGCGTCCACCATGCGTTTTCTCGGTTCTGAGACGTGTGACATGTAAACCCGAATCGAGGAGCTGGACGAGGCCGATTGCGGGTACATGGTGGACCCGGTATGGTACCCCGGGGCGAGAACAGATCGCTGTGCAGTAGACGGTGAGCCTGGCAGAGGGACCACTACCTACCGGTGATTGGTTAGATCCGGCGGTTATCCGGATGATACTGACCAGAGTTGATAGATGGATACGGGACGACACGTACTGCCGGGGCCGAGGGCCGATTCCGCAGGCGAAGCCTGATACTTGAGGATTTGCGTGTCGATACTAGACACGATGATTTCATGATATTTTTGTGTGCCGATGCTAGGCACTCACGATTCTATGAGATTTACAGGATTTGAGAGCCGATCAGAGTGACGGCGCCTGAGTTTTATTAGGATTTGGGTGCATTGATAGACACCGGTTATTTTCCACGTTGACATTCCGTGTAGATGATATTTATTCCTATGCTCAACATTCATTATTTTGCATCTCATCCTGTAGCTATAGTACCTGATAGAGTACTTTGCACGATTATTGCATACCCTGTTCATCATATAGATGTTATTAGACTGCATTTGCTATGCACGATTATTGCATACCCTGCTTATCATATAGAGATGTTATTAGATCGCACTTGTTGCATGATTATTGCTCATATAGATGTTACCTGTTGGCATAGGTTAGAGTATCGCAGCACGTGCATACTTGCGATTACCTTTATATGTTATCTACTACTCACAAGTTGGCAACTCACCCCCGTTGTGCCACAGTGTTTGCAGGTTTCCCCTCAGCTTAGTCGCGGCAGGCTGCTTTCTTTCATCTTTTTATACAGATACCACTGCAGTTGGCAAGTTAGCCCTTTTGCTGATAGGTGGGTTTTTGCGGTATCTGTTTATTTTCTAGTCATGTACACTGTTGTATCTAGTATTCTCCATGTAATTCCATGTATTGACTTAGAGACCAGTTGTGAGGACGATGTATATTATTTTGTACTCTGGTGTCGAGCTCGTTGTGAGTCGACTTTATTTATGCAGCTTTATCTTTCATGATATTTGTTTTCACTTATTCTGCTCATCTCTTCGCTACGGCGTCGTATATTATATTTGTGGTGTTTGTTTCCGCCGTTGGGCGTGATTGCTCCCGTTTAGGATGCTTTATTTTTATTGTATATCATTTTATTCATATATTGTTTTGTACCCGATTTCGGGGCTAGTTTTTACGAAGGAAATGCTACCAAAATTTTTAAGACAATAACTTGAACTTTAAAGAATTTTACTAAATTACCTAAAGTTTTCTAAACGTTTTAAAAAATGTTTCTATTAAATGTTTTAAACACTCAATACTTTTCATGGTTTTGATTTCTGGGTTTCGGCTTACTTAGTCACGTTACGCCTGTAGACGTTACGTGGTTAAGTGCCGGTCACGGGCCAAACTTTGGGTCGTGACAAAGTTAGTATCAGAGCGTAGGTTTTACCTTCGGAGTGTAGGATGACCCTGGTATGATGGAGTAGGTAGCTGAAGCATAGTGGCGTAGCGTGTGTATGTTCCGCGGCATACTCACGACACGGTACTCCGCCTAAGCAACCTTAGGACTTATTGATTGGAATTCCTTCTTGATTGTGTACATTCCTGTGATTCGATTTTCGTATCCTTATCGAATCCTACTTTCTTTTCAGCCATTATGCCGCCAAGGACTACGAGGGCGCAGAGAGCGGCCGCGAGAGCCGAGATTCGAGTTGACTCGTCCGAGATGAGGACTGATCCGGGTTGTACACTCATTGTACCAGAGCAGTCTGTTCCACCTCCGACAGACCAGATCGCTAGACTAGTGGCAGAGATGCAGGACTTGCGCCAGATGATGAGCTCATTGGTTGAGACCGTTCAAGCGCAGCGACAGGAGGTTGTCACTCCTGTTACCTAGTTGTCCCTTGCGATCAGCATGCAGCATTCCGTCATCTACATAGTACCAGTAGATGCAGCCCCAGTTTACGAGACACGTCTTCCAAAGACTTTGAGGGTTCCGGAACAGTGGAGGAATCGTACTGGTGTACCAACCCAGAGCAGAGGCTTAGGACGAGGACAGTCGTTCAGCTCTCATCCCCAGGAGGGTCAGCAGTCAGCGCGTGGATGTTTTCGATGCGGAAGCCTTCAACACTTCGTCAGACCTTGTTCCTTAGAACCACGTCAGGGTCATATTCTGAGACATCATGGACGCGGAAGGTTCGCTCAGAGGGGTCAGTTTAGCAGAGGAGGAGTTCAGCCTATTGCGGGTAGAGGGCAGACACGAGAGTTTGCTTCTACTCATCGGGACGCGAGGGCGTCCAATGCAGAGTTTTCAGGTATCCTTAATTCTTATGTTCTTTTGATGTATTTGTTTGTTTTTCACACTTGTGCCGTGGTTGGGACGAGAGTCGTGTTAGGTAGATCAGCCGTTTGTTGTGTCAACTTCTGTCAGCGATTCTTTTGTTGCGCGACACGTAATTCGGTCGTGTGCCAATCGGATAGGAGATAGAGATTCGTATGTCGTTTTGATCCTTCTAAAGATGTTGGATTTGGCGTTCTCCTGGGCACAGACTGGTTAGCTACGTGCTAGGCGTTTGTGGACTACCATGGGGAAACAGTCAGGTTTTGTTTTCCCCGGCGAGTCAGTTCTTGTTATGCAGGTGGATAGTTGTGCCGCCTCTCACAGCTTGAATTCAGCCTTTTTCGCCAGTCGGCTTTTGAGGAAATGTCATGGATTCTTGGCGTTCATTCATGATACCGTAGCCACAGTTGTTTTGTTGGACCGGTTTTCTTTCGTGCGGGAGTGTTCCGACATTGTTCCAGATGAGCCGGCGAAGCTTAAGGAGCTTAAGGATCTGCTGCAGAGTTGTTGTTGGGGAAGTTTTGTGCGTCTGAGTGTTTCGCATTAAGAAGCTCCTATTTCTGTTCGTCAAGGAGAAAGACGACAGATTGAGGTTGTGTATTGATGGATCGTCAATTGAACCGGCTTATGGTGCGGATAGGTATCATTTACCTCGCATTGACGATTTCTTCGATCATCTCCAGAGTGCGAGGCATTTTCTAAATTTGTTTAGGATCAGGTCATCATTGTTGCGGGTTCTGAGTGATGGCATTCCGAAGAATGCCTTGTGCGTGCTACGGGCTTTGTGTGTATTGGTGTGTCATTAGATTCACCAATGCCCTAGCAGCATTCAAAGATGTGATGAACCGGATTTCTTCACCCCGTTCCTCGACCCGTTATTGTTGTGTTAGTTACGACATTCTGGTATATTTAATGTGTCTTGAGGGACAGGAGTAGCACTTGAGGATTTGTTTTGCAGATACTGGGAGAGCCCCAGTGGTTGGCTAGATTATCGGAGTGTTCCTTCAGGCTTGTTTATGTTGACTCCTAGGTCTTGTAGTTACGGGAGGCGGTTTTGTATGGTTCCGAGGAAGATCGTGGCCGTACAGCTTAGGCCCAGATTTGTGAGCAGGACGGAGGTCCGCAGATTTTTGGGCTTAGCAGGTTTTTACCGCTGTTTCGTGCAGGATTGCTAGTGTAGTGCTGCACCGTTGACTGAATTGACCGGAACAGAGGTTTCTTCCTTTGGGCTGAGGCATGTGTGCGGAGTTTCGGCGGTTGAAGTTTCGGTTAACAACTGCACCAGTTCTGTCTTTGCTTTTTGGTTCGGGCGACCTTGTGGTTTAACTGTGATGTTTCGTGAGTGGGGCTCGAGCGTGTACTGCGGTGACACTATGGAGTTATCGCTTTTGCTTCCCTACATTTGGAGGAAGTACGAGAAGGATATCCCACTCATGATCTGGAGATGGCCGCGGTGGTTTTGCGTTGGAGATTTGGAGACACTACTTATTCGAGAGTCATATCAGATTTTCACGGACCACCAGAGCTTAATGTACATCTTCCTGCAGCGGATTTTGATTGTTGTGGTAGCCCACTGCAGATTTACAGTTCTTGTGCGATCGTTGAGTACAGCTTAAGTTCGTCTCTACTGAGGGGACAGCTTGCTCATCTCCGCGCCCGACCACTTTTCTTTAATCGCTTTCACGAGACACTGCCCGCCGACGCTCGTTCATCAGAGATACTTGAGCCTATTCGGCTGGGTAATGATTCGGAGTCCTTGATTTGTGACAAGGGTGTGATAAGTTTAGGGACGCATTTGTGTACCTGATATTATTCGGTGGAGACATGAAATCCTAGAGCAGGCACATCGGTCAACTCTCTGTACTCATTCAATTCCACCAACATTTAACATGACTTGTGAGATAGTTACGGGTGGGCAGGAATGTAAATAGAAGTCTCGGGTTTCGTTTCAAGGTGTCTGTCTTGTTGTGTGCTTGGGTTGAGCAACTGAGACCGGCTGGAGAGTTGCAACCTTTAACCGTTCCGAAGTGGGAATGGGAGCAGGTCTCCACGAATTTCGTTATGGTGTCTACCTAGGTTTAGTCAGGGTATGACTCCATTCGGATGCTTGTCGTCCGGTTATACTCAGTTTGCTCAGTTATTCTTTGTTAAGTTTGTGCGTACGTATTAATTGTTGTCGGCAGTTGGGGATCGTCACTCGCCATTCTTAGGGTTCTCTTTCGATAGTTGTTATCAGGAGACACTCCAATTGGAAACCTTTAGATTTAGGGGTTAGGTCATGTCGATCACCAGTCTGTTTTTCTGACTCTGCGTTGTAGGATTTTTGGACCCCAGCTAGTCTAGAGACTTCGGAGATAATCCAGTTGTTTAGATCAGGATGAAAATTGCCATTTCGGACAGAGGTCATATGCCGACCGAGATGGTCGCAGATTCGAGTTCGCAGTGGCAGATCATGTATTCCTACGGATTTTTCCGATAAATGACGTGTTGAGTTTTGGGAAGCTTATCCCAGGATTGTAGGTCTTTTTAAGATCCTTAAAGCGAGTTAGTTTCGTTGCCTTTAATTTGGCACTTTCGCCCAGATTACTGAGTATTCACCCCGTATTTTTGTGTCGATACTTTGCAATTACCTTCATGACCTTTCTCACATGATTCAGCACCAGACCATTTAGCTCGAGCGCAATCTTTCGTTCACCGAGCAGCCAGTCGTGATATTGGACCGGCAGGTGAAGAAGCTTCGATCGAAGGTCTTGCCATCAGTGAAGGTGCTTTGGCGCAGCCCAAATGGTGAAGAGATCACTTGGGAGGCCAAGGGCGAGATACGGAAGAAGTTCCCTCATCTCTTTGAAGGTATGCGTAGCTTTATATTTTTAAATTCGGGGACGAATTTCTTTAAGGGGGAAGATTGTAACACCTTAGGATGTGATTAGTGGCTAATTATACTTTAATATAAGGTTTTTAATAAAAAGTATACCAAATTGATTTTCAAATATTTTATCCTATTTAATGAATATTTTATTAGATTTTTCCTAGGCTTGCACACACTTGTGCATGTAAACTAGGGTTAAATTTAGAGTTAGACCATGATTAGCAACCATGGTAGGTTAAACCTTTTCCCTTAAGCTAATTTTAAAATTTGTATTAGGTGTATTTGGGTTTTTATTTAAGTGTGTTGTTTTTTTTTTAAATAGAAATGGTTGAATTTCTTGTGTTGACTTAGAGAGAGAGAGGGGTGTGGGCAACATAGCATGAGCCATGCCTACATTAATGAGAGAGAAGGGGGGTTTGACTAGTGTGCAATCATTCTTTGCCTCTCATTTTCTTTTCTCACTTCTCTCATTCTCTCACTCATACACACACACTCAAGCAGCTGCAGCAGCAGCAGCAGCAGCCACAGCATCAGCCACAACAACAACATCGGCATAGCCGCAGCACCAGCTTCAGCAACAGCAGCAGCATCAGCTCCAGAACATCAGCAGCAGCTCCAACAGCAGCAGCAGCAACACTTTATCTTCTTCTTCCACTCCTTCTCCTGCTTCCTAGGATCTAGTGGGGGTATAATCTCTAAACTCAACTTCCTTTTTGCTAAACTTATAGTTTAGTAGCTTAATATTTCGTTTAGGTCGTGTTTAGGGATAACCTTGTGTTTTGAGGGGGAGTTTTGTGTAAAATGGGATTGTTATGGTTTAATTAACTTGATTAGGTGTTATATGTGCTGTGGAAGCCTAGTTGTATCACTGGATTTTACTAAAACACCTTAAAAATTCCAATTTGAGTTTTAATACGGTTTTTAAACAAGTTTCGTGATACGAGTGACCTGCTATGTCTGTGAGCATGTTTTTGCATGGAAAACACATACAGAATAGTGTACAGGGTAGCTAGGGTGTTAGGTTGAAATTCGAGCCCGTTCCACCACCAAAAATCCGGCGACAGCCCTAATTTTTCTGGCGTCGCCGGCCCCCTATTGATTTGGGTGTTGTTGCTAATATGAGTGGTGTCTGTAGGATTTTGTCTGTTGGTGAATCTGGGACTATAATTTTAGTAAGCAAACTTATACACTAGGCTCGGAATTGTGCTAGGATCATAGTGTAAAAACCTGGACCTTTTTCGCCTGAATTTGGCTGAGATCATCCCTATTGGGGCCGGCCCATTTTTCTTGGATCATGCTGAAACTTTGCAGGTAGCTGTCTGTAGGAATTCTAAGAGGTTTGGTCTTGTTTGTTTTTCTTGTTTTTGCTCCAGATAAAATCTGGGACCAAATTACCTATATTTTGTGTAGCGGGACTTGCGCGATACGTGCGCTATGAGTGGGTTTGGTGTTGCTGTGTCACAGCGTGTCGCTGTGTGCCACGGCGTGTCGCGTTGGGTTTTGGCGTATGCATACACGTTACGTATACACGCGCGTTTAGTTCGCGATGCGAGTTTCTCGTTTGATTTCGATATCGCGTTTTGCGAGATATTTTGCTTATATATGGATTCCTTATGTAAATTCCAGGTTCGCAGGCGGGTGCGTCGGACGCTGCAAAGAAGGGAAAGCAGATAGTCGGCTACACTTAGCACGAGACCAGGTGAGTAGATTTAACATCTACGGGGAAATCGCCCGTATGGCGTTAAGCGTCAGGGCATAATAGGATATTTAGTTGTATGTGTTCATATATATATACTATAGTAGCATACCTTTTTGTTGCATATAGAACTGGTAGTATAGAACACTGCACTGTCACTAACGGTTCAAGCTGCACGAGCACTATTGGTATTTTACACTCACACCGTTAGTGATTGCCATGACACTCGCACTATAGAATTGCTACAAAATATATTGATATCTTCATACCTGCGCACATGCACCCTTTATATTCACATTAGTATATACCTTCATTGATATATCTATACTTGTGCACATATACATCGTAAATCCATATTAGTGCACATGTATATTGTTACACTCACATTGCGTATTTATCCATTTGCACATCCATACCTATATACATACATATGTTACATACATGGGTGATATTGACATGATTTAAAAACTAAGGGACCGCACGAGATATTTTCAAAACTGGATCTTTTTAAAAGAGCGGTTTTCCTTTTTTACTCTTAATGTCATACGACACATTGCATGGATTTACGCATTTACTTTGGATTTATGTGATTTCTGGATTTGGGAACCGGGGTATTATTTTAAGAAATACACACTGTTTTAAAATCCCGGTTTCCCTTGATATGATATTTCAGTGCGTCCACCATGCGTTTTCTCAGTTCTGAGACGTGTGACATGTAAACCCGAATCGAGGAGCTGGACGAGACCGATTGCGGATACATGGTGGACCCGGTATGGTACCCCGGGGCGAGAACGGATCGCTGTGCAGTAGACGGTGAGCCTGGCAGAAGGACCACTACTTTGCGGTGATTTGTTAGATTTGGCGGTTATCCAGAGGATACTGACCAAAGTTGATAGATGGATACGGGACGACTCGTACTGCCGGGGCCGTAGGCCGATTCCGCAGGCGGAGCCCGATACTTGAGGATTTGCGTGTCGATGCTAGACACAATGATTTCATGATATTTTTGTGTGCCAATGCTAGGCACTCACGATTCTATGAGATTTACAGGATTTGAGGGCCGATCAGAGTGACAGCGCCTGAGTTTTATTGGGATTTGGGTGCATTAATAGACACCGGTTATTTTCCACATTGACATTCCGTGTAGATGATATTTATTCCCATGCTCAGCATTCATTATTTTGCATCTCATCTTGTAGCTATAGTACCTGATAGAGTACTTTTGCACGATTATTGCATACCCTGTTCATCATATAGATGTTATTAGACTGCATTTGCTATGCACGATTATTGCATACCCTGCTTATCATATAGAGATGTTATTAGATCGCACTTGTTGCATGATTATTGCTTATATAGATGTTACCTGTTGGCATAGGTTAGAGTATCGCAGCACGTGCATACTTGCGATTACCTTTATAAGTTATCTACTACTCACGAGTTGGCAACTCACCCCCGTTGTGCCACAGTGTTTACAGGTTTCCCCTCAGCTTAGTCGTGGCAGGCTGCTTTCTTTCATCTTTTTATACAGATACCACTGCAGTTGGCGTGTTAGCCCTTTTGCTGATAGGTGGGTTTTTGCGGTGTCTGTTTATTTTCCAGTCATGTACACTGTTGTATGTAGTACTCTCCATCTACTTCTATGTATTGACTTAGAGACCATTTGTGAGGACGATGTATATTATTTTGTACTCTGGTGTCGAGCTCGTTGTGAATCGACTTTATTTATGCAGTTTTATCTTTCATGATATTTGTTTTCACTTATTCTGCTCATCTCTTCGCTACGGCATCGTATATTATATTTGTGGTGTTTGTTTCCGCCGTTGGGCGTGATTGCTCCCATTTGGGATGCTTTATTTTTATTGTATATCATTTTATTCATATATTGTCTTGTACCCGATTTCGGGGCTAGTTTGTACAAAGGAAATGCTGCCAAAATTTTTAAGACAATAACTTGAACTTTAATGAATTTTACTAAATTACTTAAGGTTTTCTAAACGTTTTAACAAATATTTCTATTAAATATTTTAAACACTCAATACTTTTCATGGTTTTGATTTCTGGGTTTCGGCTTACTTAGTCACGTTACGCCTGTAGACGTTACGTGGTTAAGTGCCGGTCACGGGCCAAACTTTGGGTCGTGACAACCACTTTCTTTAAAACTAAACTTTTCCTTCTCTCTCTTTTCAAATGGTTTAGATTTCTGGGATTTTGGCTTACTTGAATTAGATAGGGTCCTATAGACTTCATATGCTTTAAGTGCCAGTCGCTGCCATTTCGGGTCGTGACAGGTCTCTTCGTAAAGTATGCTGCATATGAGAGTCTAGGGTTGGTATCGTCGACCCCAATAACCCAATAAGTCATGCCAGTATATGGCTCATAACAGATCGAGAAACTACTGATAACACTTATCAGTAAATCTCAGCAGCCCTGGCCATGGAGTTCCTGTTATAGCCAATCTTACATGGTGCAACATCAACCCCTAATACCGGGAGAGAAGAAACCCCTCCTATCGCTCATTGCCTCCATGTGCCTCGGGACTGTACCCAAAATCCACCTGTTTGCACGACTTACTAAAGCCATGGTAGGGTGGAGATCAAAGTACAGCGGGAGGCACACAAGACACTATGATGATCTCGGGTCTAAAGACTAACTTGTACCAGTGTCACCTAAGAACTGCTATCCGACGAAAAATATAATACCACATAGGAGTTCTCGGCGAGTCCGTTCAGTGTACCCAGTCTCACCAGATCTATGAAGTGGTTGAGGTTCATTAGGTTATGTTGCAACTTCAGGTTCAACCAAATCGTCATTTGTAACTTGTGCCTCTAGAACTTCTTCTAGATCTACCACATTGCCATCAGCATCATTTGGAAAAATCTCATTTTCCAAAAACGTGGCATACTGAGAAACAAACACCTTTCGTTCCTCCTTATGGTAGAAAAGATACCCAAACGAATGTTTCGAATATCCCACAAATATACAATTAACCGATCGTGTCTCGAGTTTGTCTGGATTCTACTTTTTAACAAAAGCCGGACAACCCCAAATCTTAACTCGTTTAAGAGATGGTCTCTTCCCATACCATATCTCATATATGTTGGATATAGTGCCCTCAGAGTCAATTATTGGATCACACGCCTGTGATTGCAATGATTGAGGGAGGACCTATACCGTTAGAACAGTCTTACTCAAGATGATAGTATGCTATCTGGTTTATCTTTATCATCGTGTACTGCTTTAGGTGACCTTACAGGTCACTATTGCGCGTTGATAGAGCCATTAGGATTCTTGCTTGACGGCCAGCAGTATGATGGCGATCATATACGTGGGAGCTGGGGTCTATAAGCACATCCTTAAAAGGTCCCTAGTCGTGGGAGTTTTCGAGACAGCGCATCGATACTCCAGAGTAGACTAGTGTATACAGTCGAGACCCCGACGAGGGGCGGTGGCCGGTCTCACAAGCCACTGGTGTCAGTTGGTTCACCTAAAATGTATACAGGTGCTCATTGGGTTATGAGTACATCGGACAGGACTCGCCGGGAACATGCTAGTTGGTCTTATACCTGACGTCAGATAGCAGTTCCCTGGTGACATGTGTACAGGTTAGTTCATCGACCTGAGATCATCATTTGTCTCGTGTGAGTTCCCACTGTACTTTGATTACTACCCTACCACGGCTCAATGGAGTCGTGCAAACAGGTTTTAGTTGGGTACAGTCCCGAGCCACATGGAGGCAGTGAGCGGATCTGCAGGGGTTCGTCTCTCCCGGTATTGGGGGTGAGTTCGCGCTGTGTCTAGGAAAGCCACTACACAAAGCCCTCGGCCGAGGCAGGAGATTTACTGGTAGGTATTCCAGTAGTATCTCAGGGTGTTCTGGGCTACACTCCGACACGACTTGTACCGCTTTTGGGGGTCTGACTTTTACTAACCCCCTAGGCCCGCCATGCGATACTCATAGACGAACGGACCGAACTGTATGGATATTGTCACTGACAGGCTCAGTAGGGTGTCAGGATGAGTTCGCTCATCGACCTCCCTTTTGTTCAATACCTGGTAGCTCGTTACGTACGGCTAATACCTCTGTCGTGCTAGTGGTTAAATCCACAGCCAATATATTGACGAGTCTTTAGAGTCCCCCACAGACAGTTTCTCAAGTTTCGGGTGAAACGTTGTAGAGGCCGTATGATATATGGCAGGGTTCGATCTTATACGTGCGGTATTGCACGGATCATGATCGGACGGATCATACTAGTGGGCTTTGGTTTAAGCCGGATCCTAGTATTAGATTTGTTTGATTACTTTAGTATCATCGCATTCGCATTCAGTCGGAATACGGGTGCAGGTATGTATATACAGGTGAGGGGTATCCTTGTGATCCGTTACGAGTTTACTTTAGATGTTGTCGGATCTTTTTGTTGTGGCAAGCATTTGGATTAATGTTTGTTAAAGGAAATAATGAGCTAGAAATCATCATGACAATGCATTAATGTGACATTGACTTATATCATGAGTCATGGTCTCTTTTTTAGCAAAAGTGTCACATTAATGGATTGATTAGTGATGATATGAGAGGAAGAGAGAGAGAGGGGCTGCAATGGGGTTATTGTTAGCTCTCATATTATTTTCCTCACTCTCTCATTCTATCACACTTACAACAAAAGAAAAGAGGATGAAACTCCTTCTTCTTCCTCTTTCTTCTCTAGCTCATTGCTTCCATCAATGGCATCATCCTTAACCTCCATCCAAAGCCATGGATGCAAGAGGCAAAGTGATCACAACATTCTCTACTTCATCTTGGACGCGTCAGCTAGCACACTTCGCGCCCGAGTTTCTTCGGATAAAGCGGGAGTCCGTAAAAAGACTTCTCGATGTGGTGCCCTTTCCGACGAGGAGATGAAGACCGAAGTTGCCGCGGGGAGATCGGGATGGTGGCCGAAGACCGAAGAACACGGATCGCTCGGTATAGCCCTCTACCCCTCCTCTTGTTAGCTAGCATTAGGTTAATGGTTACGATCCGGGTTTTTAGGATGCGGTAGTGCCGGTTTTAAAGTCAAGAAAAATTTTCGTTTCCGCATTTTGGCCTCGGATAGACGGCCGGGACGCTACCGTAGTCCTACATGGTATCAGAACCATGCCATTAACCTAGTCTCGCTTGCTCTAACGTGTTTACAAGTTCGATCGAACGGATTTTCCAAAAACCGCGTTTCCATGTCGTACTTTCTGTCGAATTTTTCTGTTCTCTAAAAATTATTTGGTACATTGGAAAATTACGTGCAGGGTTTTTTATGAATTCTTTGAAAATTTGGTAGGCTGATGTTACTGTAGCGCGGCGGATCAGTGGCCAAAACCACGTTTTGGCCGCGGATCCGCCGCCGTTCTGTGGCCAAACTGCACCAAATTTTCACAGTGGGCTTCTGACATGGAAATAGGGTTTTTGGTATGTTCTGTTTGGGCCCAGATATTTTTGAGTGCTACAGTTGTGCTTGGGGCCCACTTCGGTAAATTTAGTCGATCGAAAATTTTAAATATGTTAATTCACAGTATTTACATTATATCTGCGACCGTGAATGTCATTGGATCGGTAAATCCTGTCTAACTGCTATAGCCCTTTTAGACGGATTTGCGAACGCGACATTCACGTTGATGTTCTGTGTTGTGCTGTGATGTTGCGGATCTGTCGTGGTGGATAGCCTGGATGCAATGTTAGTACAGTTTCGTTTTATATGTACATTTGATATTGCGGGGCGAGCGTCCGACATATAGACTGCCGTTACTGCCTGTTTGTATATTATTCTTTTGGGACACGACCGGGCTGAGGTTGATGTACCCGTTGTATGTATACTTTTACTTTCTGTACTAGGATTACCCCGCGGAGGGGTGCACGGATAGCCGGGTTCTAGAGGGCAACGGGCCCGCGTCTCATGGCGTTGAGACGGAGGGGGCTTCACTTTAGAATTGGCGGGCTATTCGCCGCACTCGTAGGGGGTACAGGTTGACCCAAGGAGGGGTGCACAATTTACCGGATTTCGTGAAGTGCTGGGTGGTCCATTCACGTTGCTGAAGGGGGCTGCCTCGCTTCAGGTTTTGGCGGGTAACTTGCTGCGCCTGTAGGGGTCTAGGATTTCATTACACAGGCTATCCACACGATCAGGGGAACGTCGGGTTTCAGTAGCGGCTCTATGAAACCCGGGGATCCCAGATATCTGTATTGTTCTGTGATGCTTATTACATTTCTATGATATTGCATTTTATCACGCCTTGAGCGAATATTATATATTGATATATATACTAGTAGATGTTGTATATGTTTTGCATCCGCGCTAGTCCAGTCCCCGCTCTGTCGTTAGTTAAGTAACCTAACGGGTGATGACGGGACCCAGTGGCGAATGTGGATAGCATATACGTACATCATTATTTTCGTTCTTTTGTGGTGTGATCAATTGATGGGACTGCGTTGATTCGGATCAACGCAAGATAAACAAACCTATTCTGATGTTGTTGGAACAATTTTTCAAAAATCTGTTATTGCAAGGACGTTCTCTTTTGTTTTGCACAGTGGTATTCGGTTATGAATATCCAGCACCTCAGTCGACGAGGCAAGGGCCGAAATCCCTTCACCGGGAGTGACCCCTTGGACAGAAGTTTGCGTCAGGGTAATACTTCACTATAGTCGTTTACTTTTGCTTTGCATCGTGGTATTCAGTTGGAATATCCTGCACCTCATTCTACGGGGAAAGAGCCGAGATCCCTTCACCGGGAGTGATCTCTTTAGCAAAGGTTTTCGCCACTATATTTTTATAAAAAGCTATCTGGTTTCTTCAACGATATCAAGTTCATTACGTTAATGGTTTTTCACCAAAAACCTACCGTAGCCCTCCGTCATTTCAGATTAGTATTGCTTAGTATTCATGCTACATATGTCGTGCATTGCCGAGGCGTAGTGTTCGGTAGCTCTGTAATGCTTTTCTGTTGCATGGATAAGTGGATTGGTTAGGACAGCGTACGGTTATGTTGGCATTGTCAAGGACTCGTACGGGTGGGTTTAATGCAATCAAGATAATGACGGGTTGAACTTGACTAGGACTCTTTGATATGTTGGCATTGTCAAGATCACTTGGGTCCTAGGGGTAAAAACATACATCGGGAGTTTCTAAAGAAACCGAAACTTGCCAGGCATGCGCATACCTTCTGGAGTGTGATAACGTGAGTGGATTCCGTCACGTTGTCATGCAATGATAGTTGGATCCCGATTCCCACTGATGAGTTGGTTTACTCCTCGGGTGATCCCGACTAATTCTTCTTTCAGGTTTGGAGGAGAATTTGAGGTTACAGTGGGAGATTTCCTGATTAGATAAATTGGTAACCATTCTGATTTAGGTTAGAGTGCACGCTGAGTGTTTCTTTTCTCTCTCTATTTGGTAGCGACCGTGATCCGACCCTTGACTATGACTCAGTAACCAAGTTGACCTAACCTTCTTAAAACACTGGCTTTTGGATTGTCTGAGTTGCATACCTATTGCCACTCCTACTTTTACCCTTTTCTCCAGAACACCCCGTATTACAACGAACGTCCACTTCCATTGGATAAAACCATCGTATGGTTATATACGAACTCGAAGGAATTTATTCGAGGATGGTTTCCGGTTCTGGAGAAAACGAATAGGACTATTCAGTTGTCTTTTCCTTTTACCTTCTCTCAGGTTGCGATTGCTCCTTGGATTAGGACGGTACACCTATTACGCTAATTTGATAGTCTTCTTCCAAACCATAGGCTGGTGCCGAACGGTAGGGAATGAGGAAAACCAATTAGCCTAACGATGGTGTACAGAAAGTAATAAGTTAAGACAAATAAAGGGATTAGTAAGAGGGCAAAGTAAATTGCGACTGCTATTCACGACCAAACCAAGTATTTCATTACCACTCCCACTTCACCTTTGTATTTCTCCAGAACACTCCGTATCACTACGAAGATCCACAGTTATTTGGATACTCCATCGTATGGTTATACACGAACTCGAAAGGAACTTGTTCCAGTTCGGGGATGGATTCTGGTTCAGGAGAAATAGGAATAAGGTTTATTCAGGTGTCTTTTAACTTTACCTTCTCTCGTGTTGCGAGTGCTCCTAGGATTAGGACAGTACACCCATTATGCTTATTGGATAGTCTTCTTCCAAACCATAGGCTGGTGCCGAACGGTAGGTAAGGAAGAAAACCATTTGGCCTAAAGGTGGTGTACAGAAGGTAATGACTAAAGACATATAAAGGGATTTGGAGAGATGGCAATGAAATATACGGTTACAGTTGTGAATCTGATAATGGAGGAGGCATTACTAGGAATACCCGGATACCCCTACGAAACATTTCAATGTTTCAGTTTTACTGTGTATTATTAAAAGAAAACTGATTTCCCAATTAGCTCTTGCTCCAGGGTATGTATTTACCAGTTTTGATTCTCACATCTGTATGGTTTTACAGATGCTGAGTGGGAGTAAGCTATTGGGAATTAGGTGATCATCCTCATTATATCGGGATTCGTTGTAATTGGTGATATTTGAGGAAATCGCCTGGGCTGTTTGCCGGACGGTAGATATTTGGTTTTGAATATCCGTTGTTATGCACCAATTTCAAATTGATATATCTATACGTCTATATTTTATAGAGTGGGATATACTTTTTTGAAATTATGTTCATGACATTTACCTATATCAGTGGATGGTTAGGTAAGGAGCATTGAACAGCGGTGTAATTCTTCTTAACTATAAGTGCAGTTTTCAACCTACGACACACAAGGATTGAGTTATTAGACTCAGGGGACTTATACAGAGTATTGTATGTTGTCCAGTGTCCATGAGGACAAAGGGGTTGGTCCTCGTACTATATTCTGTTTACTTGTGACTTCCCTAGTCCTTAGACAGGTGTTTCGTAGAAACACAAGGTCCAAGTTTTGAGAAGTTATAGGTATATGAATAAAGTAAAGAACCAGGTATTGCAAGTATCGGTGTTCTTCAAGGTGATCGAAGATGTAGATACTTGTGAATGGTATTCAGTTAATAGTAATGATTAAGAGAACTTACTTCTCTTTCAGGTTACTCATAATTGGAAGTACTCCTAAGTTGAGTAATGATGATCGGCCTCTCTCCATTTAGTTGACATCCTCTGGAGACAGCTGCATGATTTGAATCTGGTTCCAATTAAATCAGTGCCTCTGATCATATATTGGATACAGAACGGTTCATATCTTAACGATGTTAAGGTACGGGGAGTTGTCCGGCTTATGCTTAAAACCAGACTCTGGATAACTCAAGGCACGTTTCTGTAATGGCTGTTTGTGGGTTGACCCGGGCTATGATGAGGGTTGATTTTCTACCATCTGAAAGATCAATAGTGATATTTTTCTTGACTCGCCACAGTTTTAATAAAAATGGATTTTTTCAGAAAACAGTAGTGGGAGTATGGTAGAACTGGAAGTGATTCCAGAACCGCAAACGATTACTGAAAATTTGATAAGAACCTAAAGATTCAATCTGGTTTGACATTCCATTGGCCACTCCGCAGATATGGTGGGTAACCTCAAGCACCCGAGAGGTACTTCGATAGCCTCAAGGACGGTGACAGGAGGTTCTTGTTTACCCAGACTTGCCATTGCTGTTGTTCCAGACTGTGAGACCCGGCAGGAGGACGAGTATAGTATCGTTCTGAACGGACTTTAGAAGTGCACGTGTATATGACTCTGCCAGAGGGTTGTCGTAGTTAGTGGGAGCAGCAAAAGCATAGTGGACAAGTGGCTTATGTCTATTTATAGGCTAAAGCAGATATAGCGGAGATAGATCATCTATTTCTGATGTGACAGTCATAGGTTTGACTTCATCAGAATAGGGGATGGATCTGTTAAGAAGGTAGTAGGGTGTGATGTCCTGGTATTTGGATGACATACACAGAGTAGGAAGTGAAATTCCAATACTACGATCGGTTATACTTTGGTTGTCACACAGTAGTTTCTCCATATAGGATATGGATTTTATATCAGACATTCTGGTTACTGGATCTATGGTTTTAGATCTAGATTTGGGTAGTTTCCTAATCTGGGTATTTAGACAGCATTCTAAAGGTGTTTTAGAATGGACGACTCCTGGCACGGTAGTATACCGTGCAGGTGATGGAGTCACCCTCTCTAAAGGAGTCTTACAAACTAAAGGGGAGAGGGATGTGCATGATTGGAAGATCATTTGCTTAGGCAATTGAGTCAATCATGAGATGTCAAGTACCACCCCAGACGTTGTTTTTTGCAGTAGATATTAATCCTATCCTGGAGAAACGTTCGGAAGCAGTTTTAGAACATAAGTTGATGTTCTAGGGATATGATGACGGCATTCTCTTTCGGGAGACAGTTATCATTCCAGGCTTCCAAGGTGACCTGGATGACAGAGTGACTGTCAGAGTTATAGTTTTCCCTCTGACGAGGGCAGTATTTTGGACAGGTGGTCCAAGCGGATACTGAGGGAGGCATGGCGCAGGACACTGATTGGTTTGAGTTCTCGATACAGTCTAAGATGTTTGGATTTGGAGTTCATTTATGAACTAGGTCCCATCAGATATCCAGACATGTTCTAAGACAGGTATTGCTCAATTCGGGAGATGGCTTTCTCCGCGAACTTGAGATAAAGAGAGACATAGAAAGAAACATTAGGGCGGATCCACTCACTGAGGCTATTCCTCGAACGCATTAGTTTCGCAAACGGGTTTTGTGAGACTGATTAGTAGAGGAGTTGGGTGTTCGGTATCACACGGGCTGTGAGTATACGACATCGCAATAATTAGCCTTGAGTGCAAGTGGGAGATTGTTGGATATAGTGCCCTCAGAGTCAATTATTGGATCACACGCCTGTGATTGCAATGACTGAGGGAGGACCTATACCGTTAGAACAGTCTTACTCAAGATGATAGTATGCTATCTGGTTTATCTTTATCATCGTGTACTGCTTTAGGTGACCTTACAGGTCACTATTGCGCGTTGATAGAGCCCTTAGGATTCTTGCTTGACGGACAGCAGTATGATGGCGATCATATACATGGGAGCTGGGGTCTATAAGCACATCCTTAAAAGATCCCTAGTCGTGGGAGTTTTCGAGACAGGGCATCGATACTCCAGAGTAGACTAGTGTATACAGTCAAGACCCCGACGAGGGGCGGTGGCCGGTCTCACAAGCCACAGGTGTCAGTTGGTTCACCTAAGATGTATACAGGTGCTCATTGGGTTATGAGTACACCGGACAGGACTCGCCGGGAACATACTAGTTGGTCTTATACCTGACGTCAGATAGCAGTTCCCTGGTGACATGTGTACAGGTTAGTTCATCGACCTGAGATCGTCATTTGTCTCGTGTGAGTTCCCACTGTACTTTGATTACTACCCTACCACGGCTCAATAGAGTCGTGCAAACAGGTTTTAGTTGGGTATAGTCCCGAGCCACATGGAGGCAGTGAGCGGATCTGCAGGGGTTCATCTCTCCCGGTATTGGGGGTGAGTTCGCGCTGTGTCTAGGAGAGCCATTACACAAAGCCCTCGGCCGAGACAGGAGATTTACTGGTAGGTATTCCAGTAGTATCTCAGGGTGTTCTGGGCTACACTCCGACACGACTTGTACCGCTTTTGGGGGTCTGACTTTTACCAACCCCCTAAGCCCGCCATGCGATACTCATAGATGAACGGACCGGACTGTACGGATATTGTCACTGACAGGCTCAGTAGGGTGTCAGGATGAGTTCGCTCATCGACCTCACTTTTGGTAAATACATGGTAGCTCGTTACGTATGGCTAATACCTCTGACGTGCTAGTGGTTAAATCCACAGCCAATGTATTGACGAGTCTTTAGAGTCCCCCACAGACAGTTTCTCAAGTTTCGGGCGAAACGTTGTAGAGGCCGTATGATATATGGCAGGGTTTATACGTGCGGTATTGCACGGATCATGATCGGACGGATCATACTAGTAGACTTTGGTTTAAGCCGGATCCTAGTATTAGATTTGTTTGATTACTTTAGTCTTATCGCATTCGTATTCAGTCGGAATGCGGGTGCAGGTATGTATATACAGGTGAGGGGTATCCTTGTGATCCGTCACGAGTTTACTTTAGATGTTGCCGGATCTTTTTGTTGTGGCAAGCATTTGGATTAATGTTTGTTAAAGGAAATAATGAGCTAGAAATCATCATGACAATGCATTAATGTGACATTGACTTATATCATGAGTCATGGTCTCTTTTTTAGCAAAAGTGTCACATTAATGGAGACATTAGTGATGATATGAGAGGAAGAGAGAGAGGGGGCTGCAATGGGGTTATTGTTAGCTCTCATATTATTTTCCTCACTCTCTCATTCTATCACACTTACAACAAAAGAAAAGAGGATGAAACTCCTTCTTCTTCCTCTTTCTTCTCTAGCTCACTGCTTCCATCAATGGCATCATCCTTAACCTCCATCCAAAGCCATGGATACAAGAGACAAAGTGATCACAACATTCTCTACTTCATCTTGGACGCGTCGGCTAGCACACTTCGCGCCCGAGTTGCTTCGGATGAAGAGGGAGCCCGTAAAAAAACTTCTCGATGTGGTTCCCTTTCCGACGAGGAGATGAAGACCGGAGTTGCCGCGGGGAGATCGGGATGGTGACCGAAGACCGAAGGACACGAATCGCTCGTTATAGCCCTCTACCCCTCCTCTTGTTAGCTAGCATTAGGTTAATGGTTACGATCCGGGTTTTTAGGATGCGGTAGTGCCGGTTTTAAAGTCAAGAAAAATTTCGTTTCCGCATTTTGGCCTCGGATAGACGGCCCGGGCGCTACCGTAGTCCTACAATATGGAGTAGTAGACACGGTCTTGGTTGGAACTTTGTTCAACAGAAAAGCTGCAGTCTCCAATGCATGCCACCAAAAGGAGAGGGGCAACTAAGTATCACTCATCATGGATCGTATCATATCTAATAGGGTTCGATTCCGTCGCTCTGACACACCGATGTACTGTGGTGTGTAAGTGGGAGTGAGCTAAGAGAGAATCCCATTCTCTTTTAGGAAGTTCGAAAACTCGGTACTAAGATACTCTCCACCTCGATCTGATCGAAGTATCTTGATGCTCATTCCAGTTTGTTTTTCTACTTCAAGTTTGTACTCCTTGAATTTCTCGAAAGCTTCAGACTTATGTTTTAACAAAAACACATGACCGAATCTTGAGAAATCATCAGTAAAAGTTATGAAATAAGAAAAACCGTCTCTTGCATGTGTAGACATTGGCCCACATACATCACTATGTATGAGGCCCAAGAGCTCAGTAGCTCTTTCTCCGTGTCCAGTAAACGGAGTTTTGGTCATTTTCCCTTTGATATAAGACTGACAAGTCGCATAAGATTTATACTCAAAAGAATTTAAATATCCATCTTTATGAAGCTTGTTTAGTCTTGTTTCATTAATATGACCAAGTCTACAATGCCAAAGAAAAGCTTCATTTATATCTGAAAACTTTCTTTTATTTGTGTATTGTATGTTGAAAACTGTGTGTTGATTCAGGACGTATATCCCGTTATTGAGTGTACCATAACCAATCAACTCTTGATTCAGTTTAATGTTCATAACATTATGCTGCAATACAAAATGATATCCTTCATTGTCTTACAAAGAAACGGACATTATATTACAAAGAATGCTTGGTACAAAATAACAAGGGTTCAAAACCAATATACAACCCGATGGAAACCCCAGATGATACTCTCCCACTGAAACTGCATGTACATTGGAACCATTTCCAACCCGGAGAGTATGATCACCTGTCTTCAAAACTCTACTATTTCTCAGCCCCTGCACAGAATTACAGATATGAGAATCAAACCGGTATCCAATACCCAGGAAGCAGAGTTTATAGAAAAACAGTTTTCAGTTACGAACACACCTGAAGATGATGCATCACCATACTTCTTTTTCTTGAGACCAAGGTACTCAGTACAGTTCCGCTTCCAGTGCCCCGTTTTCTTGCAAAAGAAACAATCTCCTTTTCCCGACTCCGCAGCTTTGGATTTGTCTTTCCCCTTTGCCTTCTTGATTCTACTTTTCGGCTTGGTGGATTTCTTCTTGTTCTTTCCCTTGGCCTTGGATTTTGGGACGGAAGAGGAAGATTGTCCAACAAGCAGAGAGGGAGACTTTTCCTTAAGCGTGCTCTCCGCACTTCTCAACATATTGAGAAGTTGGGGTAGTGACTTCTCCATGATGTGCATGTTGAAGTTCACTATGAAAGGAGCAAAGGCAGAGGGAAGAAACTGTAGAACAATATCCGTATTTGCTCATTATCTATTGTCCATCCAAAGCCTTCAAGCTATTCAATAAGAGCTACCATCTTCAAAACGTGGTCACCAACTGATGTGCTAGGAGCCATCCGCATCTGAAACAGCTTTCGAGACGCTTCATATCGTAAGATACGAGATTGCTCTCCATACAACTCCTTTGTATGGAGAAAGATGGATTGAACATCCATCTCCTCATGATGCTTTTGATGTGTATTATCCATCGATGCAAGCGTGAGGCATTTGGCGGTGGCACAGTCAATATCCCACGTTTTGCGGATTTTCCTATCCGCAACAGAAGATTCAGGGCCTGGTTTGGGCGGGGCTGAGGCAGTGAGGACATATGATACTTTATCATATGTGAGTGCAATGTTAATGTTCCTCAACAAGGCTTTATAATTCGGCCCGGTAAGCTTATTTTTCTCTAACAGTAGCTTAAGTCCAGTCATGGTTATCTTCCATTAGGAGAGAGAAAAGAATACACTCAGCGAAAGCCCTTGCAAAGATTAGATTGGTTTATTATCTTATCTAATCGATGTCTCCCACTGCTTTTATCAAATTTTCCTTCAAACCTTAAAAGGAAAAAATTAGCCAGGATTAATTACATTCTACAACTTCGCTAACAGTTCAGCCAGGCCAGTGCCGGTACTTCTGAGGGAGGTTCCCTGTGCTTTCGCACAGACATAATTAAAATAAACCTCATTTTCCCAGAGGCGTAGCCCCGTTGACACCTTTCTAGACACCTAATGAGTTAGCTAATTGTAAAGTGTAAAACTCTCCCGGGAGAAACTATTGCTCACAGTGGGATCGGGATTCTACTATCATATAAAAGGTATGCAATCTCATTGCAAATTTCAACACTTGAAACTCCCGATATGGTTTTTACCCCTAGTACTCATGACCTTAACTATAGTCAACATATCATAAGTAACAGTCAAGTTCTTCCCGCCATTTCGTGGTTGACTAGACCCACCCATATGACCCTTAACAATAGTCAACATAATCATATGAATGTCCTAACTAATCGCATCATATGCGGTGTAGGAATACATCACTTAGCTACGATACACTGTGCCTTAACTATAGTCAAAATACGCAGCACAAATACTAAGTACTATACTTTCTAAAATGACGGAGGGTTACGAATAGTTTTTAAGAAAACCTTTAACGCTTCGAACTTGATATCGTTGTAGAATCTAATGGTTTAAAAAGGAGTGGCTTAAGCACCGCCTTTTGAAATCTTGCTTTTTCATAAAAAGCTGAGTAGGTTTCAAATTTGATTCTACAACATCTTTTTAGGTTTCTTTTTGCTTACATTAATCTTATTAATGTTGTCCCATCATTTAAGTACTTAAGCCATTACAGAAAAGAAACGAAAATAGAACGTACGCTTATGCCATCCGCATTCGCCACAATGTCCCGTTATGTATCATTAAGTAACTAACGGCATGGCGGGGTGGGACTAGCGTGGATGCAAAACATAAGCAACGTTTATTATATAACATATATATAATATATCATTCATCCCAGCATATAAAGTGATCACATCACAGAATATCCACAGCAGAAGCACATATATGAAAATACAGGATATACTAGGAAGTCTGTATTTTGTATTTAGCCAATAATAAAAAATACGGATTCCACGGTCACGATGAATAGCCAAGCCCACACCCCTAGACTCCTATGAGAGCGGCAAGTGAACCTACCAATTCTAGAATTTAGGAGACCCGGTCTCGACTCCTCGAGATGGCCTCCTACTGAACCCTAAAACCCGGTCACTTGTGCTCCCCTCCTTGGGTCTATCCTAATGCGGAAAAGTAAATAATATACAACAATGGTGACATCATCCTCAACCCGGAAGTGCCCCAATAAAAGAATATTACATACAATTAATTTTACATGAATGAAAAGAAAAACTCTCATCTCATATAAAACCCCCGGCTATTCATTCGCGACGATCCTGTATATCATATCTCAGCAACACATAATATCACATACCATCAACATAAGTAAGTATGCGTACCCCAATTGACGTTGATGTATAGCAATGAAACCGGCGATACACCACATACTACACTTACGGTCGCAGAAAAGAAAGTGAAAAACTACAACAATTGGAATCAACACTACCTTTAGATATCATAAACCCGGAATATCACAAATTCAGGATTTCATGCCTAACAATGCAAATCTTATATTTAGGTCCCAACTATGAAAACACCTTTTCAAAAGAAGCCGGATAATTCAACAAGATTCCCGATTCTACCGAGACCGAAATATTAGATTTACACGCAACTAATTACTTTTCAAAAAACAAATTAGTGTAAATTCCAATTATTGTATCACATCACAAATATCCAGACAATATTAAACGTTTCGATCGAGTCAACAAACACCTTCAAATTACCCCGAGAGCTCAACAGTTGAGCAAAGCTAAAATACTCAAAAACGTGCCACAGTGCCTATGGACCAGCCGTAGAAGGGTCAACCCTTTCCTCACCTATGGCGCCACAGGACTACGAAAAACCCTAAGGTTTAACCGCGGTTCCATGGTCATAGAATGGAGTTGGGGTTTTGTTCCTCTAGAGGGTCCATAGGGTTACTTGCACGAACATTCAAATATATTTAACTTGGAAAATTCCAACGCTTGGAAATTTTCAGCGAGGGTAATAGGGGGTGATTGATGTTCGCTCGAACTGTTAAATATCGTCCAATTTACCAAAACAATGTTAAAATATATGACTACGAAACACTACGAAATATCCCCTAAGCACAATTATCATCACATAAAAAATTGGGCTAAACAAACAATACCTGAAACCCTAAAACCTACACACCAAAGTACACAAGCAAAACGAGGCAAATTGGAGCTATTCTGGCCAGCCTGCTCGGAAGTTTTGAGCATGTGCTCGGTTAAATTCCGGTGGAATGGCCCCATTTTTCTTGTGTGCTCTAGTTGTATCACATACAAGCTTCTGCAATTGTTTAAATAATTTTTACAGATCTTTTAAAAAACGACAGAGAGCAGATTTTGGGTTTCCAGAAAACCGTATTTTCATAGTTGTTTCGGTTTTGTAATAGTTAACATTGTCTATGTTTCTAGCTTGGCTCTGATACAACTGTAAGGATTCTTTAGCACCATGCCTAGGTTTAAGGTTGCATCACACATGCTATAATAAAAATTTAAGAGGGTGCTAAACAATCCAACCATGAATCGAACTAGAAAAATAGAGTAACAAACTATAGCATCACATACTATAAACTGTCTAACACTAAGTGGGGAGAGAATACAACCTTTGTAGACCTCCTCCTAAACTCCTTGGATCGAGTAGTATTTGAACCGGTTGGCTTGTGTCCTTCCAAGTCCACGATGATCCACTACGAAGTCCCTTTGCACCAAGCTCCAAGCTTCACTTGATCAAGGATGAAGATGAAGCAAACACTCCACACTAGTGGGCTAGACTAAAGTGGAATGGTGATTTGGGTTTAGATCTCACTACAAAACCTTTTCTTTTAATTCTTTCTCTTTCTTTTAAAACCCTAGAGAGCTTTTAGGACAGAGAGGAAGAAGGAGATGGCTCAAACTAAACTCAAAAGAATATTATGATAACTCTTTCTAAACTCAAGAGAGTAAATGAGAGTCATCCATGCTAAACTATGGTTACAAAATATCTAGATATTTTGTAACTTGAGTTTAAGCAAAACCATGGGCTAAAACCATGGGCAATGATACCATTGACTTTTGTCAACTGAAGAGAGTTGAACAGTCAACCATGATTTTAATCCCATTTTGCTTTTCTCAAATAATCAAAATATCTAAATATGTTACCATGTGAGTCTTGTATTGCCACCACCATTGTATCATCAACCATAACACATGTATGCTTGCATGTGTGCATCCATATCAACATATACATACACTCATGCATACATCATAAAGAAATAGGTTTTAATAAATGAGCTAATGGACTTAATATTAAATCGGCACTTGATCTAATAACCCGGTCATATCACATACGACCCGTCCAATAGTAAACGCCCGATTAAAATGCGGTATCCAATACACGCATTTAATCGATCTCCCGCGCATATCTCATATGCACCCCACATCTTTTCGCCTGAGCTAGGAGACCCTTTTGCTGGACTCTAAGACTCGTTAATACGCTAGCAGTTGGCAGTGATCACATCACATATCCACAAACCGTCAGTGGCATAAGCTGTACGTAATGGCTCTCAGGTATTGAGCGATCAGAAGAAACACAAGCAAAGCTGCTAAAACTCCCGTCGAGCCAACTGGAAACACTTACCGTATAGTCCGGTCTCTTCGTCAAATATGATGCATATGTGAGTCTAGGGATGGTATCGCCGACCCCAATAACCCAATAAGTCATGCCGGTATATGGCTCATAACAGATCGAGAAACTACTGATAACAGTTATCAGTAAATCTCAGCAGCCCTGGCCAGGGACTTCCTGTTATAGCCAATCGTACATGGTGCAACATCAACCCCCAATATCGGGAGAGACGAAACCCCTCCTATAGCTCATTGCTTCCATGTGCCACGGGACTGTACCTAAAATCCACCTGTTTGCACGACTCAGTAAAGTCGTGGTAGGATGGAGATCAAAGTACAGTGGGAGGCACACAAGACACTATGACGATCTCGGGTCTACAGACTAACCTGTACAAGTGTCATCTGAGAACTGCTATCCGACGATAGATATAATATCACATAGGAGTTCACGACGAGTCCGTTCAGTGTACCCAGTCTGACTGAGCACCCGTATACGGTCTTTAGTGTCACCACACCAATGTATATGGGATCATCCATCGCCCATCATATGGGACAAGCAACGTATACGCTAGTCTACTCTGGTAATATCGATGCCCCATCTCGATACACCCATGACTAGGAACATTTCAAGGATATGTTCATAGAATACACATGTCCCACTAGTATGATCCGCATCATAATCTCAGTAGTCCTGCATATCCTAAGGGCTATATCAACATGTACCAAATGAATGAAAGCACGATCAAATGAACATGTCAAGATAAAAGGTGCAACCAGATAGCATACTATCATGCCGAGTAAGAATGTCCCCTGAATACACAAACACACACACACACACACACACACATACCGGTACATACACTATTATATAATGGCCTCTAGGGCATGCATATATCCAACAATCTCCCACTTGCGCTAAGGCCAATTATTGGCGTATCTCATACCTAACATCTCAAAAAGTCGCTCATGCTGGGGCAGAGGGAGGGCCTTGGTGAGTGGATCCGCGGTGTTATCTTTTGTATCTACTCTCCGAATTTCGATCTCGCGGCGATCAACTATCTCCCGGATAAGATAATATCGCCTGACGATGTGTCTGGATCGTTGTCACGACCCGCAAGGTACGGAACGCGACCGGCACTTAGATTACGAAACGTCTCAAGGCGTCCGTAAAATAAGTAAGCCGAAGCCCAGAATACAAAACCCAATTAAGATTTTTAGAGTGAAGGAAAAACCAAATTATTTAAGCATTTACTTCATTACCTAATCGAATTGCCTTTTTAAAATAACTTTCCTTTTTCCCAAAATTCCAGCAGAATTTCACTTGTAAAATCAGCCCCAACAGTGCAAGCAGAATATAAATGAATAACAGTGCATAAGAAATAGCATGTCGACTCAAGTGAGCTCGACCCAGATATATCATAAAATAAATCCCCAAGTCTCACAATCTCACATCTAGTTCAATATACAGTAATCCAAATAAAACAGGTACAACTGAATGATAGTAGCAATAGATGGAGTGTTCTAGATACAACAATAAATAAGGTGGTACAAACTGATAATAACCCACCTATGAGCAAAAGCCTCGAGTCCAGGCAAAAAGTGCAAAAGAAGCAAAAGTATCCGCCGCTACAGTGCTGACGGAGTGGACCTGCAGAAAAGCTGTGGCACAACGGGGGTGAGTTGCCAGCTCGTGAGTAATAAATAACATCTACTAAGGCTATCGTATGCATGCACACAAGTGTCCTGGCATCCCTAAAGCAGGTATGGCTACATGTTCTAGCAGGTATGTATGCATCAACAGTGTACTAGCAAGTATATATATCACATGGATGTAATAACAGGTATGTATGCCACATGAAAAGTACTATCATGAATGTGTGCTATACGAGTCAACCAAAGATCTCCTCATGTAAGTATAAGAGTTATTCCTTGCTTTGTTTGAAATTTCGTTTTTAAACAGCAGCATAATATCCAAGAAATCAATAAAATCCGTGTCCAGCAACGACACCTCAAAACTGTCACAATCTCATATATCCGTGTCCAGTATCTCTGGCCTCAGCCATCCGGCTGATCCATAACAATATCCATATCTTAATCCAGCGACCACGGTCGGTACCCTCTGGGTATCCGCCGTGCCAAATGAAGTCACCGGTAGGTAATCCGTCCCCTGCCAGGCTCAACGCCATCTCCTGCGATCTTCTTGCCCCGGGGTACCGTACCAGGCCCACCATGCATCCGTGACGGTTCCTCCACTCCTCGACACGGATCTCGAAAACCACAGCAAACTCATGGTGGACGACACTTTACATCACTAGAAAACCGCAACTTTTATATTTTTAAACAGTTATCAGTTGAAATCTTGCGGCTTCCCTCCAAAATCCAGAAATATCATAAATCCCATGAAATCATCAAAAATGCATATGTCGATGACTATGGATGCTTATGGTATCAATTTGCAATGTATGATTTGCACTAAGCATGAGCAGATGATATGATAATACATATGCACAGGTATGGTAATTCTTATGGTTTCATTTTAAATATTTAATGCAATATCATATTTCTAGGCAATTAACATATTTCAGGTTAAGGTTATCTAGTGTCGTGACATGGCAATTACCAGGGTGTGTGTGTCCACATGAATAGTGCTCGTGCTGCATATAAAACCTGGTAATGGTGCATGTGTCCTACAAATGAATTTGCGTATGTGGGTATAACATATGGGTCTAACTGCAGCAAATATCATGCAAGTTTTATTACTATTATTCTAATGTCACAAGTACTATCAAGTTTACTGACTATAAGTTTATTAAATCTAACGGGCGACTCGCGCCATCCAAACGATCGTCCCCCGTAGATATTAAATCTACTCACCCGTGATCCTGCGCTAAGTGTGTCCGACCACCTGCTTGCCCTTCTCTGCTGCTCTCGAAGTTCCCGCCGGCGAACCTAGAATTTACAAAGAGTCACCATATAAGGAAAAATCCTGCAAAACGCGATATATCGATAAAAGGAATACGCGTGCGTGAAACTAAAAGCGTGTGCACACGACACGAAGCGACGCGCACGAACCCACCAGAACCTAAGCTGACACGCTGTGTCGCGCAGTGCGCCACATAACCACGCGTATCACGCGCGTGTCGCACAAGACTTAAAACGTCGAAAACACACAACTAGCTCCAGATTTTGACTATGGGCCAAAATCAAAAAGTTACAGATACCAACACACTAACCTACCCAGAAGTACCCTATCCCCAAAATTTCCATACCCCACTCCCTACTCTGGCCGCAATTTGCGGCCAGAATGAATAAACCGGCGGCCTCGAGGGGGAGTTGGGTTCCCGTGCTCTGTGTGTGTGTGTCTACAAGTCTCACCATGCTACAGTCTTCCCAATTTTATTCTGAAGGGTTCGGGTCAACAGCAGATCCTATAGAGGTTAAAAAGTCACTAAAACTGCCAAAATACGCCAAGTCGGGTAAATCGGGTGTCTTTATGAAGTCTGGGGAATTTCTCTGGTTGACTGGCCTCACTAGCATCTAAGAGGGTTATTCTAACTAACGCAACTCTCACTTTGTCAAAATTCCCTTAAATCACCCAAAAACCACAACTAAGCAAGAAATAATCACTAATCGAGCTAGATTACCATAATTTTTGCGATTTAAGGCTAACCATCTAATTTTAATGACACTACTAGGCTTAAACAGATTAGTAAACACCAAAAAGGGTTCATAAAATTACAAGCACTCTAAAATGGCTAAATCTAGCATCACTACACCATTCTAGCACTAAAATTGCGATAAGACACTATACTAGCTAATCGAGCACATAAGCTACATAAATTGGGAGGAGTTTAGGAGTTATACCCTCTAGGAACCTAGGATGGAGAAGAGGAAGGAGTAGGTGCTGCAAAACGTGGCTGGAATGAGCTGAGCTTCACCGGAGCTGATGCTGAAATGTTGTTGTTGCTGTTACTGGTGATGGTGGGGGCTGTTGCTATGAGGTGGGGCTGAGCTGAGGTGGTATGGGCTGATGGTGTGTGGTATGGTGTGTGGTATGGTGTGTGGGGGCTGATGCTGGTGCTGCAGTTTAGATTCTGGCTGATACTGCAACTGCTAATGCTGAAAGTTTGCGGTGGTGTTGCTGGTGTTGTTTTGAAGTGGTAGCAGCAGCAGGGGCTGGCGTGAAGTTGAGGGAAGGCTTGAGTGTTTGGAGGGGGTGTTTTGTAAGAAGTTGGGACTGATGTAGCAGCTGCTGCTGCTGATGTTTTGATACATTAGCTGATGCCGGTTTGTAGGCTGATGTGAGTGTGTGAGAGAGGGATTTGAGGGTGGCTGCTTGTAATGATGGTTGGTGCTGAAGGGCTATTTTGTGCAGCAGTTAAAGGGTTGGAGTGTGAAGGGGAGGGGCTGAGAATGGCTGAAGAGCATCACCAGCTGCTGTAGCAGCACAATGTGATGGTTTGGGGGCTGAATTGGTGCAACTTTTTTGGCTGATCTGAAGTGTGAGTGAGTGAGGCATTGAGTGTGAGAAGACTTGCCAAGTTTGAGGTGAAAGAGGGTGACAAATCCTTAACCATCATGACACATCACACCTCCCCCCTCTCTCTCTCAAGTCAACCTTAAACTCTCCAAAAACCCATGGTCAAAGCCAACCATCTTCAACTAAAGCTAATTAGCTCTAAACAACACTATTAACTTAACTAAGGACCTAACCCTCCAAGGTTAACTTGAACATAGCTAAGCTACAAGCTCAAATGTGTGGCGACCCTAGTCTTAACCCTAGTTAACGTGCACAAGTGTGTGTGGTCGAGATAAAATTCCACAAAAATAACCATAAATCCAGAAAAATTACTAGAAACCCGTTTTGGTAAACTTTTACCAAAAACCCCAAATTAACACTTAATTACTACTAACCCTAACCTCAGGTGTTACAATCGTTGATGGGACCTGGGCTCTTTGGCTAACGCCATAGCCCCATTATTATCACAATACAATGGTATTGGCTCAATAATGGTCGGAACTACTCCTAGCTACGAGATGAACTTCCTCATCCAGACGGCTTCCTTGGCAGCATCATTTGCAGCAATATACTCAGCTTCCATTGTAGAGTCTGCAACAGTATCCTGTTTGGAACTCTTCCAACACACCGCCCCTCCATTGAGGGTAAAGACAAACCCGGAGATAGATTTGTTGTCATCCTTATCACTCTGGAAGCTCAAATTGGTAAAGGCCTCCATTTGGAGATCTCCGTTACCATACACCAAGAACATTTCTTTAGTCCTTCGCAAGTACTTAAGAATGTTCTTCACAGCAGTCCAGTGATTCTCCCCTGGGTTAGATTAATACCTGCTTACTACACCCAGTGCATAAGCTACATCAGGGCTGTACATAATATCGCATACATTATAGATCCTACAGCAGAAGCGTAGGGTATAATGCTCATGCGAACTCTCTCTTCATCAGTCTTTGGGCAAAAGTCCTTAGAGAGAGTGACTCCATGACTAGCGGGTAAGGAACCCCGCTTGGAGTCTTCCATACTAAACCTCTTCAGGATGGTGTTAATGTACCTGGTTTGGGACAATCCCAGTAACCGTTTAGATCTATCCCTATAGATCTTTATGCCCAATATATACGAGGCATCACCCCGGTCCTTCATGAATAACCTTTGTGATAAGAACAGTTTGACCGACTGTAGCATAGGAACTTCGTTTCCTATCAGAAGAATGTTATCCACGTACAATACAAGGAATGTGACAGTACTTCCTACAATCTTCTTATAAACACAAGGTTCATCTGGATTTTTGACGAAATCAAACTCTTTGATAACATCATCAAAATAGATGTTCCAACTCCGTGATGTCTGCTTTAATCCATAAATGGATTTAAGCAACCTATAGGCTTTCCCGCTGCTCCCACTATCAATGAAGCACTCTGGCTGATCCATATAAACGCATTCTTCTAAATCACCATTTAGAAAAGCCGTTTGAACATCCATCTGCCAGATTTCATAGTCATAGTGAGCAGCAATAGCAAATAGGATCCAAAAGGATTTAAGCATGGCCACAGGAGAAAAGATTTCGTCATAGTCCAGTCCTGGTCTTTGTCGAAATATTTTCGCCACAAGCCTTGCCTTATAGGTCTCCACCTGCCCATCTACACCGATCTTTCTCATAAAGATCCATTTGCATCCTACGGGTTTTACTCCAGAGGGTACAACATGTAAGACCACGGTAGCGCCCCGGCCGTCTGTCCGAGGCCAAAATGCGGAAACAAAAACTTTTCTAAAACTAGAAATCGGCGCTACCGCGGACTATAAACCCGGATCGGACCATTAACCTACTACTAGCTATCTAGAGAAAGGGTTAGTGAGCTATACCGAGCGATCCGTGTCCTTCGGTCTTCGGCCACCATCCCGATCTCCTTGCGGCATCTCCGGTCTCGATCTCCTCGTCGGAAAGGCACCACATCACCGAGTCTTTTTACGGGCTCCCACCTCTGAACCGAGACAACTCGGACACGAAGTTGGCAAGCCGACGTGTCCAAGATTGATGTAGACTGAGTGCAGAACGCTATGTCTCGAGGGGTTGTTTGAAGTTGCCTTTTGGATGGAGGAAGGAACTATGGAGATGAACTTTTAAATGGAGCTATGGACTTTGATGCAAGAAGAATGAGATGATTTTTCCACACCAAATTAATCCCACCCAAGTAGTGGCCGGCCCTTATCATGGAGGAGGGAAAAGGGGATCAACAAAAGCAAAAGCAAATGTATGATTACAAGAAAAAGATGTCACACCACCATCTCATTCTATCCAATCTCAAAAAGCAAGCAATGATGAACCATCATGAAGCACCCATGTGCCACAAAAACCTTCTCCTTTACTAATTGCACATTTGCAAATAACCCCCTCCATACCAATTTTCAGCCAAAGAAAGATAGAAAGGAAAATGGCCGAAACGGAATACAAACTAGCAACTTCAAAAAGACGATCCCGTAATAAATTACAAGAAAAACCCCGCGACTGTATATACATACCAGCATTTATATTCCGACCGAATACAAATGCAATAAGACAAAATCTACACTGTATAATACTAGGATCCGGCTTAAACCAAAGCCCGCAAGTATTATCCGTCCGATCATGATCCATGCAATACCGCACGTATAAGATCGAACTCTGCCATATATCCATACGGCCTCTACAGCGTTTCGCCCGAAACTTGAGAAACTGTCTGTGGGGGACTCTAAAGACTCGTCAATACTTTGGCTGTGGATTTAACCACTGGCACGTCAGAGGTATTAGCCGTACGTAACGAGCTACCAGGTATTGACCAAAAGGGAAGTCGATGAGCGAACTCATCCTGACACCCTACTGAGCCTGTCAGTGACAATATCCGTACAGTCCGGTCCGTTCGTCTATGAGCATCGCATGGCGGGCCTAGGGGGTTGGTAAAAGTCAGACCCCCAAAAGCGGTACAAGTCGCATCGGAGCGTAGCCCAGAACACCCTGAGATACTACTGGAATACCTACCAGTAAATCTCCTGCCTTGGCCAAGGACTTCGTATAATGGCTCTCCCAGACACTGCGCGATCTCACCCCCAATACCGGGAGAGACGAACCCCTGCCGATCCACTCACTGCCTCCATGTGGCTCGGGACTGTACCCAACTAAAACCTGTTTGCACGACTCCTTTGATCCGTGGTAGGGTAGTAATCAAAGTACAGTGGGAACTCACACGAGACAAATGACGATCTCAGGTCGATGAACTAACTTGTACACATGTCACCAGGGAACTGCTATCTGACGTCAGGTATAAAACCAACTAGCATGTTCCCGGTGAGTCATGTCCGGTGTACTCATAACCCAATGAGCACCTGTATATATCTTAGGTGAACCAACTGACACCAGTGGCTTATGAGATCGGCCACCACCCCTCGTCGGGGTCTCGACTGTATACATTATTCTACTTTGGAGTATCGTTGCCCTGTCTCGAAAACTCCCACGACTAGGGACCTTTTAAGGATGTGCTTATAGACCCTAGCTCCCACGTATATGATCGCCATCATACTGCTGGCCGTCAAGCAAGAATCCTAAAGGCTCTATCAACGCACAATAGTGACCTGCAAGGTCACCTAAAGCAGTACACGATGATAAAGATAAACCGGATAGCATACTATCATCTTGAGTAAGACTGTTCTACCGGCATAGGTCCTCCCTCAATCATTGCAATCACGTGCCTGTGATCCAATAATTGACTCTGAGGGCACTATATCCAACAATCTCCCACTTGCACTCAAGGCTAATTATTGCGATGTCGCATACTCACAGCCCGTGTGATACCGAACACCCAACTCCTCTACTAATCAGTCTCACAAAACCCGTTTGCGAAACTATTGCATTCGAGGAATAGCCTCAGTGAGTGGATCCGCCCTAATGTTTCTTTCTATGTCTCTCTTTATCTCAAGTTCGCGGAGAAAGCCATCTCCCGAAATGAGCAATACCTGTCTTAGAATATGTCTAGATATCTGATGGGACCTAGTTCATAAATGAACTCCAAATCCAAACTTCTTAGATTGTATCGTCAACTGAACTGAATCAGTATCCTGCGTAATACCTCCCTCAGTGTCCGCTTGGATCACCTGTCCAAACACTTCCCCTCGTCAGAGGGAAAACTACAACTCTGATAGTCACTCTGTCATTCAGGTCACCTTGGAAGCCTGGAATGATAATTGGCTCCTAAAAGAGGCTGTTGTTATCATTTCCCTAGAACATCCTCTTATGTTCTAAAACTGCTTCCGAATGTTTCTCCAGGATTGGATCAATATCAACTTATTGCATCTAGTGCAAAAACATCTGGTGTGGTGACATCTCATGATTGACTCAATTGCCTAAGCAAGTGATCTGCCAATCATGCACATCCCTCTTCCCTTTAGTCTGTAAGACACCTTCAGAGAGGGTGACTCCATCACCTACAGGTACACTACCGTGCCAGGAGTCGTCCATTCTAAAACATCTTTAGAATGCTGTCTAAGTACCCAGATTGGGACACTTCCCAAATCTAGATCTAAAACCATAGATCCAGTAACCAGAATGTCTGATATGAAATCCATGTCCTTTGTGGAGAAACCACTGTGTGAAAACCAAAGTATAACCAATCGTAGTATAGGAATTTCACTTCCTACTCTGTGTATGTCATCCAAATACCAGGACATCACACCCTACTACCTTCTTAACAGATCCACCCCCTATTCTGATGAAGTCAAACCTATGACTGTCACATCAGAAATAGATGATCTATCTCCTCTATATTTGCTTTAGTCTATAAATAGACATAAGCTACCTGTCCACTATACTTCCATTGCTCCCACTGACTACGACAACCCTCTGGCAGAGTCATATACACGTGCACTTCTAAAGCTAATTTAGAACAACGCTATATTCATCCTCCTGCCGGGTCTCACAGTCTGGAACAACAACAATGGTAAGTCTGGGTAAACAAGAACCTCCATGTCACCGTCTTTGAGGCTACCGGAGTACCTCTCGGGTGCCTGAGGTTACCCACCATATCTGCGGAGTGGTCAATAGAATGTCAAACCAGATTGAATCTTTAGGTTCTTATCAAATTTTCAGTAATCGTTTGCGGTTCTGGAATCATTTCCAGTTCTACCATACTCCCACTACTGTTTTCTGAAAAAATCCAATTTTCTAAAACTGTGGCGAGTCAAGAACAATATCACTATTGATCTTTCAGATGGTAGAAATTCAACCCTCGTCATAGCCCGGGTCAACCCACAAACAGCCATTACGGAAACGTGCTTTGAGTTATCCAGAGTTTGGTTTTAAGCATAAGCCGGACAACTCCCCGTACCTTAACATCTTTAAGATATGAACTATTCTATATCCAATATAGAAACAGAGGCACTGATTTAATTGGAACCATATTCAAATCATGCAACTATCTCCAGTGCATGTCAACTAAATGGAAGGAGGCCGATCAGCGTTACTCAACTTAGGAATGCTTCCAATTATGAGTAACCTGAAAGAGAAACAAGTTCTCTTAATCATTACTATTAACTGAATACCATACACAAGTATCTACATCTTCGATCACCTTGAAGAATCCCGATACTTGCAACACCTGGTTCTCTACTTTACTCTTATACCTATAACTTCTCAAACTATGACCTTGTGTTTCTACGAAACACATGTCTAAGAACTAGAGAAGTCACAAGTAAACAGAATATAGTACGAGTACCAACCCCTCTGTCCTAATGGACACTGGACAATATACAATACTCTGTATAAGTCCCCTGAGTTTAATAACTCATTCGCTGTGTGTCGTAGGTTGAAAACTGTACTTATGGTCAAGAAGAATTACACCGCTGTTTTAATGCTCCTTACCTAACCATCCACTGATATAAGTAAATGTCATGGACATAATTTCAAAAAGATATATCTCACTCTACAAAAATAGACGTACAGATATATCAATTTGAAATTGGTGCATAACAACGGATATTCAAAACCAAATATTTGCCGTCCGGCAAACAACCCAGGTGATTTCCTCAAATATCACCAATTACAACGAATCCCGATATAATGAGGATGATCACCCAATTCCCAATAACTTACTCCCACTCATCATCTGTAAAACCATACAGATGTGAGAATCATACCTGGTAAATACATACCCTGGAGCAAGTGTCTAATTGGGAAATCAGTTTTCTATTAACAGTACACAGTGAAACTGAAACATTGAAATGTTTCGTAAGGGTATCCGGGTATTCCTAGTAATGCCTCTTCCATTATCAGATTCACAACTATAACCATATATTTCTTTGCCATCTCTCCAAATCCCTTTATATGTCTTTAGTCATTACCTTCTGTACACCTTCGTTAGGCTAAATGGTTTTCTTCCTTCCCTACCGTTCGGCACCAGCCTATGGTTTGGAAGAAGACTATCCAATAAGCGTAATAGGCGTACTGTCCTAATCCTAGGAGCACTCGTAACCTGAGAGAAGGTGAAAATAAAAGACAACTGAATAAACCTTATTCCTATTTCTCCTGAACCTGAATCCATCCCCGAACTGGAACAAGTTCCTTTCGAGTTCGTATATAACCATACGATGGAGTATCCAAATAACTGTGGATTTTCGTAGTGATACGAAGTGTTCTGGAGAAATACAAAGGTGATATAGGTTGGCGAAGAAATACTTGGTTTGGTCGTGAATAGCAGTCGCAATTTACTTTGCCCTCTTTCTAATCCCTTTATTTGTCTTATCTTAATACCTTCTGTACACCACACTTAGGCTAATCGGCTTTCTTCATTCCCTACCGTTCGGCACCAGCCTAAGGTTTGGAAGAAGACTATCCAATAGGCGTAACGGGTATACTATCCCCTAATCCATGGAGCACTCGCAACCTGAGAGAAGGTAAAAGGAAAAGACAATTGAATAGTCCTATTCGTTTTCTCCAGAACCGGAAACCATTCTCGAATCTGGAACAAGTTTTTTCGAGTTCGTATATAACCATACGATGGTTTTATCCAATGGAAGTGGATGTTCATAATAATACGGGGTGTTCTGGAGAAAAGGGTAAAAGTAGGAGTGGCAATGAGGTTTGCCACTCTGGCAATCCAAAAGCCAGTGTTTAAGAAGGTTCTGTTAATTTTGGTCGCTGAGTCATAGTCAAGGGTCGGGTCATGGTCGCAGCCAAAGAGAGATAGAAAAGAAACACTCAGCGTGCACTCTAACCTAGATCAGAATGGTTACCAATTTATCTAATCAGGAAACCTCCCACTGTAACCTCAAATTCTCCTCCAAACCTGAAAGAAGAATTAGTCGGGATCACCCGAGGAGTAAACCAACTCATCAGTGGGAATCGGGATCCAACTATCATCGCATGATAACGTGATGGAATCCACTCACGTTATTACACTCCAGAAAGTATGCGCATGCCTGGCAAGTTTCAGTTTCTTTAGAAACTCCCGATGTGATTTTTACCCCATGCTCTTATGACCTTGACTTTGGCCAACAAATCATAAGTCACATGTCAAGTTCTACCCGTCATTATCCAGGTTAATTTGAACCCACCCGTACCTACCCTTGACTTTGGCCAACAAGGCAGTACGACTGTCCCAAACCAACGCATCTATCTATGCAACAGAAAAGTAACAAATAGCTACCATACACTATGCCTTGACTTTGGCCAACAAACATAACATGAATACTAAGTGCTACCCGTCTGAAATGACGGAGGGCTATGAATGGTTTTTGGCGAAAAACGTTTAATGTAATGAACTTGATATCGTTGAAGGAACCGGATAGCTTTTTATAAAAATATAGTGACAAAAACCTTTGCTAAAGAGGTCACTCCCGGTGAAGGGATCTCGGCTCTTTCCCCATAGAATGAGGTGCAGGATATTCCAACTGAATACCACGATGCAAAGCAAAAGGCAATCGGCTATAGTGAAGTTATTATCCTGACGCAAACTTCGGTCCAAGGGGTCACTCCCGGTGAAGGGATCTCGGCCCTTGCCTTGTCGACTGAGGTGCGGGATATTCATAACCGAATACCACTGTGCAAAACAAAAGAGAACATCCTTACAATAACAGCCTTTTGAAAAATGTTCCAACAACATCAGAATAGGTTTGTTTAGCTTGCATTGATCCGAATCAATGCAATCCCATCAATTGATCACACCACAAAAAAACGAAAATAATGATGTACGTATATGCCATCCGCATTCGCCACTGGGTCCCGTCATCACCCGTTAGGTTACTTAACTAACGACAGAGCGGGGACTGGACTAGCGCGGATGCAAAACATATACAACATCTACTAGTATATATATCAATATATAATATACGCTCAAGGCGTGATAAAATGCAACATCACAGAAATGTAATAAGCATCACAGAACAATACAGATATCTGGGATCCCCGGGTTTCATAGAGCCGCTACTGAAACCCGACGTTCCCCTGGTCGTATGGATAGCCTGTGCAATGAAATCCTAGACCCCTAAAGGTGCGGCAAGTTACCCGCCAAAACCTGAAGCGAGGCAGCCCCCTTCAACAACATGAATGGACCACCCAGCACTTCACAAAATCCGGTAACTTGAGCACCCCTCCTTGGGTCAACCTGTACCCCCTACGGGTGCGGCAAGTAGCCCGCCAATTCTAGAGTGAATCCCCCTCCATCTCAAAGCCATGAGATGCGGACCCGTTGCCCTCTAGAACCCGGCTATCTGTGCACCCCTCCGCGGGGTAATCCTAGTACAGAAAGTAAAATATATACAACGGGTACATCGACCTCAGCCAGTCGTGCCCCAAAAGAATAATATACAAACAGGCAGTGACGGCAGTCCACATGTCGGACGCTCACCCCGCAATATCAAATGTACATATAGAACCAAACTGTACTACCATTGCATCCAGGCTATCTACCACGAGAAATCCGCAACATCACAGCACAACACAGAACATCAACGTGAATGTCACGTTCGCAAATCCGTCTAAAAGGGCTATAGCAATTAGACAGGATTTACCGATCAAATGACATTCACGGTCACAGATATAATGTAAATACTGTGAACTAACATGTTTAAAAGTTTCGATCGACTAAATTTCCCGAAGTGGGCCCCCAAGCACAACTGTAGCACTCAAAATAAATCTGGGCCCAAACAGAATAAACCAAAAACCCCAATTCCAACACAGTGACACCTGCAGAAAATTTGGTGCAGTAAGGAGATATAATGGCAGTGGAACCGCGGCCAATGCATGGGTTTGGCCGCTGTTCCGCGGTGGAATAGTGGAAACATGCTACCAAATTTTCCCAGAACTCTTAAAAAACCCTGCTCGAATTTCTGCAATACACTAAATGATTTTTTGACCACAGCAAAAATTCGACATTAACTGTGACATGAAAACGCGATTTTTGGAAAATTCGATCGATCAAATTTGTAAACATATTAGAGCAAGCTAGTATAAGTTAATGGCGTGGCTCTGATACCATGTAAGACCACGGTAGCGCCCATCTACACTGTCAATGAAGCCCTCTGGCTGATCCATATAAACGCATTCTTCTAAATCACCATTTAGAAAAGCCGTTTTAACGTCCATCTGCCAGATTTCATAGTCATAGTGAGCAGCAATAGCAAATAGGATCCGAAAGGATTTAAGCATAGCCACAGGAGAAAAGGTTTCGTCATAGTCCAGTCCTGGTCTTTGTCGAAATCTTTTCGCCACAAGCCTTGCCTTATAGGTCTCCACCTGCCCATCTACACCGATCTTTCTCTTAAAGATCCATTTGCATCCTACGAGTTTTACTCCAGAGGGTACAACATGTAAGACCACGGTAGCGCCCCGGCCGTCTGTCCGAGGCCAAAATGCAGAAACAAAAACTTTTCTAAAACTAGAAACCGGCGCTACCGCGGACTATAAACCCGGATCGGACCATTAACCTACTACTAGCTATCTAGAGAAAGGGTTAGTGAGCTATACCGAGCGATCCGTGTCCTTCGGTCTTCGGCCACAATCCCGATCTCCTTGCGGCATCTCCGGCCGCGATCTCCTCGTCGGAAAGGCACCACATCACCGAGACTTTTTACGGGCTCCCACCTCTGAACCGAGGCAACTCGGACACGAAGTTGGCAAGCCGACGTGTCCAAGATTGCTGTAGACTGAGTGTAGAACGCTATGTCTCGAGGGGTTGTTTGAAGTTGCCTTTTGGATGGAGGAAGGAACTATGGAGATGAACTTTTAAATGGAGCCATGGACTTTGATGCAAGAAGAATGAGATGATTTTTCTACACCAAATTAATCCCACCCAAGTAGTGGCCGACCCTTATCATGGAGGAGGGGAAAAGGGATCAACAAAAGCAAAAGAAAATGTATGATTACAAGAAAAAGATGTCACACCACCACCTCATTCTATCCAATCTCAAAAAGCAAGCAATGATGAACCATCATGAAGCAACCATGTGCCACAAAAACCTTCTCCTTTACTAATTGCACATTTGCAAATAACCCCCTCCACATCAATTTTTAGCCAAAGAAAGATAGAAAGGAAAATGGCCGAAACAGAATACAAACTGGCAACTTCAAAAAGACGATCCCGTAATAAATTACAGGAAAAACCCCGCGATTGTATATACATACCAGCATTTGTATTCCGACCGAATACAAATGCAATGAGACAAAATCTACACTGTATAATACTAGGATCCGGCTTAAACCAAAGCCTGCTAGTATTATCCATCCGATCATGATCCGTGCAATACCGCACGTATAAGATCGAACCCTGCCATATATCCATACGGTCTCTACAGCGTTTCGCCCGAAACTTGAGAAACTGTCTGTGGGGGACTCTAAAGACTTGTCAATACTTTGGCTGTGGATTTAACCACTTGCACGTCAGAGGTATTAGTCGTACGTAACGAGCTACCAGGTATTGACCAAAAGGGAAGTCGATGAGCGAACTCATCCTGACACCCTACTGAGCCTGTCAGTGACAATATCCGTACAGTCCGGTCCGTTCGTCTATGAGCATCGCATGGCGGGCCTAGGGGGTTGGTAAAAGTCAGACCCCCAAAAGCGGTACAAGTCGTGTCGGAGCGTATCCCAGAACTCCCTGAGATACTACTGGAATACCTACCAGTAAATCTCCTGCCTTGGCCAAGGACTTCGTGTAATGGATCTCGACATGGCGCGATCTCACCCCCAATACCGGGAGAGACGAACCACTGCCGATCCGCTCACTGCCTCCATATGGCTCGGGACTGTACCCAACTAAAACCTGTTTGCACGACTCCTTTGATCCATGGTAGGGTAGTAATCAAAGTACAGTGGGAACTCACACGAGACAAATGACGATCTCAGGTCGATGAACTAACCTGTACACATGTCACCAGGGAACTGCTATCTGAAATCGGGTATAAAACCAACTAGCATGTTCCCGGCAAGTCCTGTCCGGTGTACTCATAACCCAATGAGCACCTGTATACATCTTAGATGAACCAACTGACACCAGTGGCTTGTGAGACCGGCCACCGCCCCTCGTCGGGGTCTAGACTGTATACACTAGTCTACTCTGGAGTATCGATGCCCTGTCTCGAAAACTCCCATGACTAGGGACCTTTTAAGGATGTGCTTATAGACCCCTGCTCCCACGTATATGATCTCCATCATACTGCTGGCCGTCAAGCAAGAATCCTAAGGGCTCTATCAACGGGCAATAGTGACATGTAAGGTCACCTAAAGCAGCACACGATGATAAAGATAAACCAGATAGCATACTATCATCTTGAGTAAGACTGTTCTACCGGCATAGGTCCTCCCTCAATCATTGCAATCGCGTGCCTGTGATCCAAAAATTGACTCTTAGGGCACTATATCCAACACAACATCCAAAGTCCATACTTTGTTTGTGTACATAGACTCCATTTCGGATCTCATGGCATCCAGCCACTTCACAGAGTCACCACTCATGATAGTTTGCTAAAAACTGGTAGGATCATCATCATCCATGACGCAATCTTCTCCATCACCATCAACGAGAAAACCGTAGTATCTCTCTGGTGGGCGAGAAGTCCTACCAGATCTATGGAGTGGTTGAGGTTCATTAGGTTCTGTTGCAACTTCAGGTTCAACCAAATCGTCATTAGTAACTTGTGTCTCTAGAACTTCTTCTAGATCTACCACATTGCCATCAGCATCATTTGGCAGATAACCATGACTGGACTTAAGCTACTATTAGAGAAAAATAAGTTTACCGGACCGAACTATAAAGACTGGTTGAAGAACATTAACATTGCTCTCACATATGATAAAGTATCATAAGTCCTCACTGCCTCAGCCCCGCCCAAACTAGGGCCCAAATCTTCTGTAGCGGATCGGGAGATCCGCAAAATGTGGGATGTTGACTGTGCCACTGCCAAATGTCTCGCCCTTGTATCGATGGACAATACACATCAAAAGCAGCACGAGGAGATGGATGTTCAATCCATCTTTCTCCATACAAAGGAGTTGTATGGGGAGCAATCTCGTATCCTACGATACGAAGCATCTCGAAAGTTGTTTCAGATGCGGATGGGTCCTGGCACTTTAGTAGGTGACCACGTTTTGAAGATGATAGCTCTTATTGAAGATCTTGAGTGCTTTGGATGGACAATGGATAACGAGCAATATACGGATATTGTTTTACAGTCTCTTCCCTCTGCCTTTGCTCCTTTCATAGTGAACTTCAATATGCACAACATGGAGAAGTCACTACCCTAACTTCTCAATATGTTAAGAAGTGTGGAGAGCACGCTTAAGGCAAAGTCTCCCTCTCTGCTTGTTGGTCAATCTTCCTCTTCCGTCCTAAAAGCCAAGGCCATGGGAAAGAACAAGAAGAAATCCACCAAGCCGAAAGGTGGAATCAAGAAGGCAAAGGGGAAAGACAAATACAAAGCTGCGGAGTCGGGAAAAGGAAAATGTTTCTTTTGCAAGAAGACGAGGCACTGGAAGCGGAACTGTACTGAGTACCTTGGTCTCAAGAAAAAGAAGCATGGTGATGTTTCAGCTTCAGGTGTGTTCGTAACTGAAAACTATTTTTCTATAAACTCTGCTTCCTGGGTATTGGATACCGATTCGGATTTTCATATCTGCAATTCTGTGCAGGGTTTGAGAAATAGCAGAGTTTTGAAGACCGGTGATCATACTCTCCGTGTTGGAAATGGTTCCAATGTACATGCAGTTTCAGTGGGAGAGTATCACCTAGGGTTGCTATCGGGTTGTATATTGGTTTTGAACCCATGTTATTTTGTACCAAGCATGCTTTGTAATATAATATCCATTTCTTTGTTAGACAATGAAGGATATCATTTTATGTTGCAGCACAATGTTATGAACATTAAACTGAATCAAGAGTTGATTGGTTGTGGTACACTTAATAACGGGATATACATCCTTAATCAACACACAGTTTTCAACATACAACACACAAATAAAATAAAATTTTCAGATATAAATGAAGCTTTTCTTTGGCATTGTAGACTTGGTCATATTAATGAAACAAGACTAAACAAGCTTCATAAAGATGGATATTTAAATCCTTTTAAGTATAAATCTTATGCGATTTGTCAGTCTTGTATCAAAGGGAAAATGACCAAAACTCCGTTTACTGGACACGAAGAAAGAGCTACTGAGCTCTTGGGACTCGTACATAGTGATGTATGTGGGCCAATGACTACACATGCGAGGGGCAGTTTTTCTTACTTCATAACTTTACTGATGATTTCTCGAGATTCGGTCTTGTGTTTTTATTAAAGCATAAGTCTGAAGCTTTCGAGAAATTCAAGGAGAACAAACTTGAAGTAGAAAAACAAACTGGAATGAGCATCAAAATACTTCGATCAGATCGAGGTGGAGAGTATCTTAGTACAGAGTTTTTGAACTTCCTAAAAGAGAATGGGATTCTCTCTCAGCTCACTCCCCCTTACACACCACAGCACAACGGTGTGTCAGAGCGAAGGAATCGCACCCTATTGGATATGGTGCGATCCATGATGAGTGATACTGAGTTGCCTCTCTCCTTTTGGGGCATGCATTGTAGACTGCAGCTTTTCTGTTAAACAAAGTTCCAACCAAGACCATGTCTACCACTCCATATGAGATATGGTATGGGAAGAGACCATCTCTTAAACGAGTTAAGATTTGGGGTTGTCCGGCTTTTGTTAAAAAGCAGAATCCAGACAAACTCGAGACATGATCGATCAAGTGTATATTTGTGAGATATCCGAAACATTCGTTTAGGTATCTTTTCTACCACAAGGAGGAACAAAAGGTGTTTATTTCTCAGTATGTCACATTTTTAGAAAATGAGATTTTTCCAAATGATACTGATGGCAATGTGGTAGATCTAGAAGACGTTCTAGAGACACAAGTTACAAATGACGATTTGGTTGAACCTGAAGTTGCAGCAGAACCTAATGAACCTCAACCACTCCGTAGATCTAGCAGGATTGCTCGCCCACCGGAGAGATACTATGGTTTTCTCGTTGATGGTGATGGAGAAGATTGCATCATGGATGATGATGATCTTACCAGTTTTCAGCAAGCTATCACGAGTGGTGACTCTGTGAAGTGGCTGGATGCCATGAGATTCGAAATGGAGTCTATGTACACCAACAAAGTATGGAATTTGGATGTTGTACCCTCTGGGGTAAAACCCGTAGGGTGCAAATGGATCTTTAAGAGAAAGATCGGTGTAGATGGGCAGGTGGAGACCATAAGGCAAGGCTTGTGGCAAAAGGATTTCGACAAAGACCAGGACTGTACTATGATGAAACCTTTTCTCTTATGGCCATGCTTAAATCCATTCGGATCCTACTTGCTATTGCTACTCACTACGACTATGAAATCTGGCAGATGGACGTTAAAACGGCTTTTCTAAATGGTGATTTAGAAGAATACGTTTATATGGATCAGCCAGAGGGCTTCATCGATAGTGGGAGCAGCGGGAAAACCTGTAGGTTGCTTAAATCCATTTATGGATTAAAGCAGACATCACGGAGTTGGAACATCTGTTTTGATGATGTTATCAAAGAGTTTGATTTCGTCAAAAATCCAAATGAACCTTGTATTTATAAAAAGATTGTAGGAAGTACTGTCACATTCCTCATATTGTACGTGGATGACATTCTTCTGATAGGAAACGATGTTCCTATGCTACAATCGGTCAAACTGTTCTTATCACAAAGGTTCTCCATGAAGGACCTGGGTGATGCCTCGTACATATTGGGCATTAAGATCTATAGGGATAGATCTAAAAGGTTGTTGGGATTGTCCCAAAGCAGGTACATTAACACCATCTTAAAGAGGTTTAGTATGGAAGACTCCAAACAGGGTCCCTTACCCGCTAGTCATGGAGTCACTCTCTCTAAGGACTTTTGCCCAAAGATTGATGAAGAGAGAGCTCGCATGAGCATTATACCCTACGCTTCTGCTGTAAGATCTATAATGTATGCGATATTATGTACATGCCCTGATGTAGCTTATGCACTGGGTGTAGTAAGCAGGTATCAATCCAACCCAGAGGAGAATCGCTGGACAGCTATGAAGAACATTCTTAAGTACTTACGAAGGACTAAAGAAATGTTCTTGGTGTATGGTAACGAAGATCTTCAAATGGAGGCCTTTACCGATTAGAACTTCCAGAGTGATAAAGATGACAACAAATCTATCTCAGGGTTTGTCTTTACCCTCAATGGGGGCGGTGTGTTGGAAGAGTTCCAAACAGGATACCGTTGCAGACTCCACGATGGAAGCTGAGTATATTGCTGCAAATGATGCTGCCAAGGAAGATGTCTGGATGAGGAAGTTCATCTCGGAGCTAGGAGTAGTTCCGACCATTATTGATCCAATACCTTTGTATTGTGATAATAATGGGGCTATGGCGTTAGCCAAAGAGCCCAGGTCCCATCAGCGATCCAGACATATCTTCAGGCGATAGCATCTGATCCGGAAGATAGTTGATCGCCGCGAGATTGAGATTCGGAGAGTAGATATAAAAGATAACACCGTGGATCCACTCACCAAGGCCCTCCTCCTGCCGCAGCATAAGCGACTTTTTGAGATGTTGGGTATGAGATACGCCAATAATTGGCCTTAGTGCAAGTGGGAGATTGTTGGATATATGTATGCCCTAGAGGCCATTATATGATAGTGTATGTACCTCTGTGTGTGTGTGTATGTGTATTCAGGGGACATTCTTGCTCGACATGATAGTATGCTATCTTGTTGAACTTTATCTTGACATGTTCATTTGATCATGCTTTCACTCATTTGGCACATGTTGATATAGCCCTTAGGAAATGTTTGACTACTGAGATTATGGTGCGGATCATACTAGTGGGACATGTGTAGTTTATGAGCATATCCTTGAAATGTTCCTAGTCGTGGGTGTATCGAGACGGGGCATCGATATCACCAGAGTAGACTAGTGTATGCGTTACTTGTCCCATATGATGGGTGATGGATGATCCCATATCCATTGGTGTGGTGACACCAAAGACCGTATACGGGTGCTCAGTGAGACTGGGTACACTGAACGGACTCACCGAGAACTCCTATGTGGTATTATATCTATTGTCGGATAGCAGTTCTCAGGTGACACTGGTACAGGTTAGTCTGTAGACCCGAGGATCGTCATAGAGTCTTGTGTGCCTCCCACTGTATTTTGATCTCCACCCAACCACGGCTCTACTGAGTCGTGCAAACATGTGGATTTTGGGTATAATCCCAAAGAATATGGAGGCAATGAGCGATAGGAGGGGTTTCGTCTCTCCCGGTATTGGGGGTTGATGTTGCACTATGTACGCTTGGCTATAACAGGAAGTCCCTGGCCAGGGCTGCTGAGATTTACTGATAAGTGTTATTAGTAGTTTCTCGATCTGTTATGAGCCATATACTGGCATAACTTATTGAGTTATTGGGGTCGACGATACCATCCCTAGACTTGATATGCATCATATCTGACGAAGAGACCTGACTGTACGGTAAGTGTTGCCAGTTGGCTTAACGGGAGTTTTAGCAGGTTTGCTTGTATTTCTTCTGATCGCTCAATACCTGGGATCCGTTACGTACAGGTTGTGCCACTAACGGTTTGTGGGCATGTGATGTGATCACTGTCTATTGCTAGCGTATTGACGAGTCTTAGAGTCCCACAAAGGGGTCTCCTATCTCAGGCGAAAAGATCTGAGGTGCATTTATGATATGCGCGAGGGCTCGATTAAATGCGTGTATTGGATACCGTATTTTAATCGGGCGTTTACTATTGGATGGGTCGTATGTGATATGACCGGGTTATTAAATCAAGTGTTGATTTAATACTAAGTCCATTAGCTCATTTATTAAAACCTATTTCTTTATGATGCATTCATGAGTGTATGTATATGTTGATATGGATGCACACATGCAAGCATACATGTGTCATGGTTGATGATACATTGGTGCTGGCAATGCAAGACTCACATGGTTACATATTTATATATTTTGATTATTTGAGAAAAGCAAATGGCAATAAAATCATGGTTGACTATTCAACTCTCCACGCTCTTGTGTTGACCAAAGTTAATACCATGGTTTCATTGCCCATGGTTTTAGCCCATGGTTTTGCTTAACCTCAAGTCACAAAATATCTAGATATTTTGTAACCATAGTTAGGGATGGCATAACTCTCATTCACTTGGGATTATGTTTATTATTATCATTATTCTCTTGAGTCAAGTTTAGCCATCTCCTTCTTCTCTCTCCTTCAAGCTCTCTAGGGTTTTAAAAGAAAGAGAAGAAATTAAAAAGAAAAAGTTTTTAAGTGAGATCCAAACCCACATCACCAATCTATACTAGTCTAGCCCATTAGTGTAGGTTGTTTGCTCCATTTCTTCAAAGATCAAGTGGAGCTAGGAGCTTGAACAAAGGGACTTCGTGGTAGATCATCGTGGGCTTGGAAGGATTCAAGCCAACCGGTTCAAACCCTACTCGATCCAAGGAGTCACAAGAGGAGGTCTTCAAAGGTTGTATTACTTACCTCTTAGTGTTAGACACTTGTAGTATATGCTACTAATTGTTGTTACTCTATTTTTCTAGTTCGATTCATGGTTGGAATTGTTTAGCACCCCCTAAATTTTTTTTATAGCATGTGTGATGCAACCCATAACTTAGGATGGTGCTAGAGAATCCCTACACCTGTTGGAGTCGGAAACTTGTGAACATATTTAACTCTTGAATTTTTCTTAGATTCGGGAGCAATCGGCAACTGCTGCACATGGACGGCAGGATTTGTGTCTTTTTTCAAGACAATTACCATTGATAACTCCGTTAAGTTATCTAACCTGAATAGGCAAGTACTCACTTTCTCCGGCTCCCTGGGGCTCAAGAGAAATGATACCGCTTAAGCCTATGTTAATTCTATAGTCCTTAAAGTATTGTTTGCATATCTCGAGGGGGTTTTTATAAAAAATATGTTAATATTCTTTTAAAAATAGCCTCGATGGTGATTTATTAGATTTAGGGTTTTCATGAGCATGTATTTTAATTATTGTGGTATTTTAATGATAAAAACTTAGCTTTTAAAAATTTATGGTATTTTATTAAAAACTAGCCCTTTTGGTAATTTGATGCTATTTTATTAAAATTTTAATCTTTCATTTTAAAAATATAGTTTCATAATATGTTTTTATTGAAAATACGGATATATATATATTATATAATTTTTCAAAAATTAGTTTTGTTTAGAAAAGTCATATTTCTTAAAAACCGTATTTTATTTTCTTTCGAGATCGAATACTCCGTGAGGAGTTCTTGTTCATCACAGAAAACTGCATCTTAATACCGCTCATTCATTATCAATTTTATATATATCGATACTATTAACTAGTGTCTTCTCAGTAAATACAGATTACAGGTATTCGTGACAAAATACTGGAAACACAATCAAATTCATGGATATGACATTTGTGAACCGACACTGCAATCAGAACAGGAAACCGATCGATATTCAAAGAGTTCTTTTTGCAACAAATAATGTGTACACACTTTTTATGCAAAATAGTCCAACACAAGTCAAGTGTGAACACTAGCTCTTTGATGCATGAACCTTAGTATGGCTGCCTTGCACAAGTGGGCACACTCACATCATAGCTTGTGCAAGTGGTGAGACAAGTGGGTTGGTGTGATGAGTGAAGAAAAAGTTATGATGTGATTTAAAGCTGTTGTTTCCCTCCAATTCTTCTGAGTACAAATCAGGATTAAATAGAGAAATCAAACAATACCAGAGAGATTATGGAGTACACTTGAGATCACCACACCAAGACGAGACCATTGCCCAACATGTGACCGGCAAGAATTGCCAAAAAACCGGCGTCGCCGGCCTCCCAGAAGGTTTTGTCCCCTATTTTCTTCTGGTCATGTATAGGCATCATATCATCCCATTTATATTATTTGTTTATTCTGGTGTTATGCCTATAAATAGCAGAACAGATTTAGAGAGAAAGGGGATACCAAGACCCGAATATCCAATTCATTTCTCTATTTTGTATTAGTTTTGGTTTAGTTTTGAGAGAGTTGTGTGAGCTTAAACTTGGTTTTCTTCTTCTTCTTCCCTCTTGGAGGTTTCTTTTGAGAGCTTCATTATAAAAGTTGAACAAATAACCAACACCATATATCTCAACTTCTTCATTTGTTAATATAATTGTCTTTTCTTTGTTTATTTACTTCTTGTTGTTTTCATTTCTTGTGTTTATCATGTTCGAGTAATCTTTTGGTTGTGGTGATGGTAAGGATGTGAGATGAATGGTTTTGCCTTTCTCCTCCTCTTGTGATTGTTTAATATGCTCAATTTGTGATTCTAACTTCAAAATTGTTCTATGTTATTTATATGATATGGTATTTTAAAACCATGGTTACAAGGTAACCTCTTCATATACCATATTCACACTTATTCTCCATTTTACAATGTTAAAGTTAAAATCAATTTAGTGTTAAGGTTTCTAAGCATTAGATATGGTATTTTGTTAACAAGTGGCTTGACACACTTCTTATTTTCATATACCCTATGTTATCACAAACCACTTTGCAAGCTTAACTCTAAAACTACTTGCTCTCACATACTAATTTGTTTATTTGATGTTGATGTATGCTTGCTAACTCTTGTGCTTAGTGTTGATATCTCAAGCTTGGACATACAAACGGTAAGTAAGAAAAGACGGATTCGTTTCGTGTCTTGTGTCGAACTTCGGTATTTTGATGACTTGTGCTTCGCAACCGCCTTGACAAGTCATGCTTCATGTCGCGATCAACACAAGGACGAACAACTCATGATCGAGGGAGCGTCAATGAAATCTCCACGATTCAACCATCCGAACCAAAGCCATGGCTACTTTCTTTTAACTTAGTTTTATATTTCGTATTTTCTAAGTTTGTGACACAACCCAAATTCTTTTATTCTCTAACCTTAAGCAACAACCCCTAATCACTAATTCCCTATGGATCGACCCGTACTTGCCGGCTCACTACAATGCGTCGTGCACTTGCGGTTTATAAATTCTAAAACGAGACCGAGCTCACGTGCGCAATATTTCTAAAAACCAATTCTTTTCAAAACCTATAAATTGGTGCGCGGGTAAGGTCCCAAAAAGTTTTTGGCGCCGTTGCCGGGGAGTTGGTAGTCATTAGGTATTGTTGTTTCTGGTTCAAACTAACATACTAACCATTAACTCAAATTTTTTCAAAACTAACAAAAAAAACTTTTCTAACTTTGTTCTCTGTCTTTGTGGCCTGCTATCACTCTGAGATTAAACTAAACAATCAAAGTATACCATCAGAATATTAATATAGTCTGGAGAACCCACACAAAATCCGAACACCCAAAGTTTTACTTCGGCAGGCGAGATCAGCAAAATGTCCGGCGCCGCCGGCCTATTATTAGTGTTCTGAAAATTTTCTTTTTGTGGTGTCTCCAGTACCTTGTTAGTACTCTGTTGGTATTGTTTGATTGTTATAATTATGTGTGTGCAGGAGTTTGGGCAGATATATCGCTTTTTACACTAAATATCGTATTTTCCGATATTTTCAGATTTCGACGGAATTACGATGAGCGATCATGCGGAGTAAGATTCAAATTCAATTGCAAGATGTAAGTGAACTACAGTGTCAAAGATCCGGTTAGTTTGACCCACACAAGCGAACATTCAAATACTCGTAATCACTTCAAAAGGGTTTCTTAACCCAAATCACATCGGTACGTATTTTTCTAACACTTTCGCTCAAATCCGATGCATTCCAATATTCTATCTTCTGCAGTATTCTTTACAACAATTGCCACCAATTGAACAGAGAACTAACCCGTATTTGTTGCTGTGCTTAAGCCTAAAAATGAAAAAGATTTGCTTGATTGATTGATTTGCTTAAATTCTTTTATTAATTTGCGCATTTACATCTTAATACTGATATTAAGGGCACAAAACCAAACAAGATACGGTAAAAGATTTCATCACCTTTTTCCGTAGCCCACAAATCACAAAACTGTATTCTTGCATACCCACAGTAATTTTAAAATCAACTAGAACTCTGACTTTAAAGACTTCGTGCTCATTAGGAGAAGTTAACTGTGTTTAGAATATCGCTTAACGGTATATCGTTCACAAAGTGTCTAGGTAAGTGTTCACGGCGAACCCGTCAAAAGAGAAAGGGGTATTCTAATTAAGGAATTTCGTGAAAGCATTGGACAACCTCCCATTATCTCTGCACTTACCTGGCTTTGTGATCCGAACATCTTAAGCTCGTTTCTCGACACAGTTTTACTTCGACAATCAGGTTCTTAAGCGGGTCTAGTTGACTTAGCATAACATAGACTGCTAGGGGTGTGATATTCTTTGTGATTTTTTGAATTCTTGTTGATATAGGTGATACACGGTTTTCCTTGATTCTTCACGATCCACATTCTTTTGTTTATACTCATTCCCAATTCGTTTGTTAACATTACCATGATTCTTCCCACATTCATGCAAACTGTCCTTTCTTAGGGGTGGTCAACCGTCCCAGAATTTTGATATCGGACACCCACCTAACACTCTTGAACCCAATCCCACTTCAAATATAGATCAAATGATTGAAAACTTAGAGAAAGAGGTCGACAGGATGACGACTTTAACATCACTACCATCATAACACTCCTTTCCTGAAACAACTGACACTTCATTAGGGTATGATAATGAGATAGATGCTAGGTTGACCGCTTTAGAGAAAGGTATTGAAGTGATGACGGCATTCGAGAATCAAACAGTTTCGACGCTAGCCATGTTTATACAACAATCTGAGCAATTGTTTCATGCTCAAGCTCAATCATTGGTTAGAATCGAAGAACATGTGAAATATTTAGCTGTGAGTATTCTAGGGAGTGAACACTGTCAATTGGAACCAATAATGTCAATATCTGTCATCTAGAAAGTCAGCTGAGTGAGATAAAAGATCAAACAAATTTTGATGATTTCCTAGATGATAATATAATTGAATTGACTGAGTGTTATCAGGACAAGGACAAACAAGAAAACCCTCCAAGTCAGTCTAACACTAGCCTTTAAGTACCAATTGAGCCTCTTGTCACTAGTGATCTAGAGGTCGATTTAACCGATATAATACTTGAAGATGAGATTCTTGCACCGACTGACTTCTGCGCTAAAATTTTAGAAGAGGGATGCTGTGAATTTGACGGGTATGGTGCCGATGTAGTGTTCGATATAATTCATAATCAGAAACGCACAATTTTTGTATCACCTATTGATATTGTTTCGGACGAAACATTAGTGTGGGAACCTACATTTTTAGATGACATAGACCTACCCATATATGAATGTGATGAGGGAGAACTAGTTTTGGGAGTTGTGAGTGTAACAACGAGAGTAGGATTGTGCAGGATCATAGGGAGGAAGACAGTATTGAGAAACATTCTTTCATGCCGAGTTTTGAGGAGATATTTGCGGATAAACATGATATTGTGAGTTTGAGCCAGGATCAATTTGGGAACATCCCACGAATTTTTCGTTTGCTGAACTTTTTGCGGATGAACTCCAATTTTTAAACAAACCTGATATCGAAACTTAACACATGCTTTTTGAACATTCAATTCATACGGGCAACAACTCTTTGACTCCTTCAAAACTTCATCTTCGCATTCAATGTCTTCTGATCCCTATTTCACACACCCATGCCTTTTACTAACATCTAAACATATTACTAACATATACATTTTCTTTGTCTTTTTCTTGTACTTTTTCTTTTACCAGCCCTGACCATATATCGACAAAATTTTTGAATGGTTGGTATTCATTTCTGGACTAACGCAATATTTTAACTTGTATACTATAATTAGTCTTAGATTTTTCTTTTTGTGAATAAAATTCTCACCCTGATGTCTAAGTCTAGCTACCGGAGACGGGGGCAATGATAAGGACATCGTAAAACTCAGGTTTGTGGATGAGCACTGCGTTTATTTTGCTGCATCATGTGCATATTCTGCATTTCATACATATAAAAAACCCATAGAAATTGAATTTTTTTCCAAAAACATAAAAACTTTTTCGTCATGTTAGCTAGCGGGGAAACTTAGACTCGAAGTCTGACAGTTCGGTTGATAAGATACAAGCAATTAAATCCTTTTCGAGAGATTGAAAACCCAAAAGATAACCCTCCTTTGAGTTTAACCGTAGCTAATATACGTCTTTTATATCACTTTACACATGTCATGAGTTTTTGAGAGTTAGATGGTATGTCTGACATGTCTTTAACCTTTTGAAAATTGATAAATATTTTTAGAATCAAACAGGTTTGTTATGAATTAAGTAATATCAAGAATAGTTCACAAAGTGAAGTAGATATGAATGATATTATTGAGGTTTTAATGGAAGCTAAAATTCTGAAAAATAACCCATCGGGAACCTTGTTGAAGTGATTACACACCTTATCCACATGAACATGTCTTCAGGATTAAAAAGAAAAGCTGGCTATATCTCCGTTCATACTGCTTTCAGAATATTTTAAATACAACAAAATGGGTCTTTTGTTTTGTGGCCTTGGTGATTTGGGCAATTAAATCTTAGGGGTGTCTCCACACCTAATACCCTAAAACCATCTGGTTTGGGAGTCATTGACCCAAATCTCACTAAGTCTCCAATCGTCAAATAAAATAAGCTAAGCAAGTATTCTCTCCGAGTTAAAAGTCATCACGGTTCTTTGTAGGAGAATAATCTTGGCGGAGACGAATTTTCTATTATAAACAGTTTTTTTAGCGGAGATATGAAGGTTTATATTTATTAAGACTTTATGCACGATCACGAAAGGTGTGTATGAACGACAGGTGAAAGCTAGGAGTGAAGAATAAGACTTAATTCTCTGTTAAAAATGATAGAAATTCTGACTTGAAACATAACTGGAGAACGAAACTTGAGAAAATCTTAAGTCCTTTCAAACTCGTATGATCCTTTAGAAGTTTATCCCGGTCCGTATTTATGACATGATGATTCTAATCAAGATTCTTAAAAACTTAACGACACTATTTACATAACCACGTAAAGACGTGTATGAGCTTATGTTAAATAAAATGTGAGGAGTGAAAAATAAGGGTTGGAGGTTTCTGACTAGGATAATATAACTTTTAGATTTGATCCTTAACCTTAAAATTAGAATCAACGGTTTCTTCACGACACTAACTTGACAGGATTTTGTGGGTGTAATCCACTGAAAACTCTCAGGAGACAACACTCCTCCTGCTAGGGACACCTAGAGGTTTAACGGCTTGTTGCACGGGCTCAGTGCAATTGTGTTCCCTGCAAAAGTGAGGTTAGGATTTTGTTTCGTTCGGGACGAGCAAAAGATAAGTTTGGGGGTATTTGTTCATCACAGAAAACTGCATTTTAATACCGCTAAGTCATTATCAATTTTGTATATATCGGTACTATTAACCAGTTTCTGCTCAGTAAATACATATTACAGGCATTCGTGACAAAATACTGGAAATACACTCAAATTCACGAATATGACATTTGTGCGCTGACACTGCAATCAGAACAGGAAACCGATCGATATTCAAAGAGTTCGTTTTGCAACAAATAATGTGTACACACTTTTTATGCAAAATAGTCCAACACAAGTCAAGTGTGAACACTAGCTCTTTGATACATGAACCTTGGTATGGCTACCTTGCACAAGTAGGCACACTCACATCATGGCTTGTGCAAGTGGTGAGACAGGTGGGTTGGTGTGATGAGAGAAGAAAAAGTTATGATGTGATTTAAAGCTATTGTTTCTCTCCAATTCTTCTAAGTACAAACCAGGATTAAATAGAGAAATCAAACAATACCAGAGAGATTATGGAGTACACTCGAGATCACCACACCAAGATGAGACCCATTGCCCAACATGTGACCGGCGAGAATTGCCAAAAAAACCGGCGGCGGCGCCCCCCAAGAAGGTTTTGTCCCCCATTTTCTTCTGGTCATTTATAGGCATCACATCATCACATTTATATTGTTTGTTTATTCTGGTGTTGTGCCTATAAATACTAGAACAGATTTAGAGAGAAAGGGGATACCAAGACCCGAATATCCAATTCATTTCTCTATAGTTTGTATTAGTTTTGGTTTAGTTTTGAGAGAGTTGTGTGAGCTTAAACTTGGTTTTCTTCTTCTTCTTCTTTCTTGGAGTTTTCTTTTGAGAGCTTTATTATGAAGGTTGAACATGCAACAACACCATGTATCTCAACTTCTTCATTTGTTAATATAATTGTCTTTTCTTTGTTTATTTACTTCTTGTTGTTTTCATTTCTTGTGTTTATCATGTTTGAGTAATCTTTTGGTTGTGGTGATGGAAAAGATGTGAGATGAATGGTTTTGCCTTCCTCCTCATCTTGTGATTGTTTAATATGCTCAATTTGTGATTCTAACTTCAAGATTGTTCTATACTATTTATGTGATATGGTATTTTGAAACCATGGTTACAAGGTAACCTCATCATATACCATATTCACACTTATTCTCCATTTTACAATGTTAAAGTTAAAATCAATTTAGTGTTAAGGTTGCTAAGCAGTAGATATGGTATTTTGTTAACAAGTGGCTTGACACACTTCTTGTTTTCATATACCCTATTCTATCACAAACCACTTAGCAAGCTTAACTCTAAAACTACTTGCTCTTACATACTGATTTGTGTATTTGATGTTGATGTATGCTTGCTAACCCTTGTACTTAGTGTTGATACCTCAAGCTTAGACATACAAACGGTAAGTGAGGCAAGACGAATTCGTTTCATGTCTTGTGTCGAACTTCGGTATTTTGATGACTTATGCTTCGCAACCGCCTTGACAAGTCATGCTTCACATCGGGATCAACACAAGGACGGACAACTCATGATTAAGGGAGCGTTGATGAAATCGTCACGATTCAACCATCCGAACCAAAGCCACGGCCACTTTCTTTTAACTTAGTTATATATTTCGTATTTTCTAATTTTGTGACACAACCTAAATTCTTTTATTCTCGAATCTTAAGCAACAACCCCTAATCACCAATTCCTTATGGATCGACCCGTACTTGCTAGCTCGCTACAACGAGCCGTGCACTTGCGGTTTATAAATTTTAAAACGAGACCGAGCTCGCGTGCGCAATATTTCTAAAAACCAATTCTTTTCAAAACCTACAAATTGGCGCGCGGGTAAAGTCCCAACAGTTCTGCATCTCGCTCTACTATCTCAAAGATGTGTGATAATCCACACCATCCATCAGCGGGTCCCCTAATGAGGGTTGCAGAGACGTATTTGCCAAGGATTACAAAATACCTATTTAAAAGAAACCCGTTTTGAAAATGTGTGATATTTTAATGAAAAACTTATTCTTTAAAATAGCTATATGCTTAGAGTACCGTGCTATGAAACCATAATGTGCGTGTGGGGTAGGTCGTTACTCCATGAAGTTTTTTTATCTAAAGGTATTTAAACTAATTATCGATAAGAGAGTGATATTAAAGTTCATGGTATTTTAATGAAAATTTCGTTTTATGATAGTTTCACATGGAAGTTTTGGTTAAACTCAAAACTAAAAGATTGTAATCAAAGTTATAAGTAGGGTGGTAAAGTTAGTTTGACCTATGTATTAAGGAAAAGGAAGTTCCAAGTTTTTAAAAAATGTATCATAGGTAACTCCACTTTACCGATATATTTTTAGGAGATGATTTGAAATGAAAAGAAGAAGAGATAAGAGGGGCTTACGGCTTTATAATTTTGAAAAGGGAGTAAGGAAAAGGGAGGGGGCTTCGTGGCGTTATGGGAGCTTAGGAAATTGTTTTGATCTTCGATGGAAAGAGCTTGGTTGCTAACTCCACTTGCACTTAGGAACTTTTGGGTTGATTTTGCTAGAAATTTTCAGAATAGAGGGGAGCTAGGGTATGGGGTGGTATTTACAGTGAAGAATTAGGCTTTGGGAATTAAAATTTTGGATTAAAATGCATTAAAAAGGAGTTAAATGGTGAGTTGAAGAGTCTCTGCTTGATTGCAGAAAAATCAAACAGTGCAGGGAAGTTAACAGGAGTCGAAGGGACAAGTGTGCAAAGCATGGAGGCAATTGGGGCATTTTGGACCGTCGGCGCCGGCCAGATTGAGGGAATGGGCAGTCGGATTTGGTTGGGTTGTCTCAAGATTGATGCCACGTGTCAAGTTGAGTGTATGCACCTCATTGCGCCTGTTTGATTTTTTTGAAATTTTTTCGTTTCTCCATGAATTGCACGTGGAACTCCTGGGCTTCCAAAAAATTAGAAAGAAAAATATAAAATATAATTGGGTCTGATGGGAATCGAATGCACAGGCTATGTCACAGCAGTGTAGAGGCTTTACCAGTGAGCTACAAGTTACTTCTTACTTTTATTTAACAAAAATAACTTTTAACTCTTACACAAGCTGTAATACCCTTTTTCTGTACAATAACAAGAAATTTCTGTACATTGATTTCAGAGTCGTTACACCCGTTAAATCCCAAAAACCCCCACACGATTTGAGCCTTGATTCGGCCCTAAAACGGAGCCGAATCAAGGGCGGAACCGGCTCCAAACGGGAATGAACAGCCCCAATTCGGGGCTGATCTGGGCTGATTCCAGCCCCCGTTTCGGGGTTGTTTCGGCCTTGGTCCGGCCCTGTTACGAGGCCGACCCGAGTACAAATCGGATGGGTATTTGGCGATTATGTGCCTACACGAAATTCATGGTCCGAGCCAAGAATTCGGTGGCTATGACACAACAAAACATAGAGCTTTTCATGTAAGTTTTCAAAACAATGTTTTTCAAAATGGATTAATGAATTCTGTTGGCTACAAAATATCAATTTTAATTCTTTAGTTTGGCTCTGATACTATGTTAGGAATCTTGAGCTCGCCACTAGTGTTTTAGAACATGTAAAACTAGGTTTTAAAATTTTCTAGTAAACTCAAGTCTGCATAAACTAGGATACTAGCTAAAAAATTAAACATAGTAACAAAACCAAGAGTTTTCATACAAGGTTAGAACCATACAACCTTTGAAGTATTTTCATATGATCCAATTGGGTTGGACTCCATTGTAGCCTCCTTGAAGGTCCATGGAATATGTTTGCATGCCCATCTCCTCCATCGAAGATGATCCACGTTGAAGGCTCAAGAACTTTAGCTCCAATCTCAAATTGAGATAACCTAAATTAACCTAAGTAGTTAGGTTGCTAAACTAACTATCTAAGAGTTGTAGTTTCTTCTTCACTATAACTTTTCTCTCATTTTTCTTTCTATTTCTAATTTTTTTTCTCATTTTAGGGGAGGAGGGAGATGAGAGCTTCATGGCTAATGAGAGGAAGAACTATAGAAAATGAATTAGTTAACCATTCACTTAAAAAGAAAATGGTTACCAATAAAACATTCTCTACAAAATCGTAGCCATAAGATTCAATCAAGTTACCAAGTGTTCATCTTTTTCTCTCCCCTCCACATGTCACCCTAAAGAATGAGGTAAAGGTTATGTTATTCTCTTGGAATAACATAAGCTAAAGAAAACAAAAGAAAAAGAATAAACAAAAACAATATATGTGTGTGTAATATAGCATACTAAGTATATATACTTGTAATTGTTATCTAAGGTATTTGAAATGCATAAAAGAGAGATTAATTAGTAGTGATATAATACTAGTAAATACATATCTAATATATATGCATTAAATATTAAATCGACACCTGATTTAATATCTGTCTTTCCAAAAAGACCGGCTAGTATTACAACCGTCCGATTACCGTCAGTGTATAAAATACACTAGTTTTAATCGAACCCTGGCGCATACAAATACACCGTAACTACAACATTTAGTCAAAGCCGGAAACCTTCTGTGTGGGACTCTAAAGACTCGACAATACGCTGTCAGTGGATTTAACCAAAAGCACATCAGTGACACTAACTGTACGTAATGGTTACCCAGGTATTGTCAAAAAGGAGATCGATAAGCAAGCTAGTCTGAAATCCTACTGAGACTGTCAGCGACATGTACCATACAGTCTGGTATGTTCGTCTGAGACTATCGCATATCGGGTCTAGGAGGGTGGTAAACGTCAGACTCCTAATAACGCAATAAGTCGTCCCGATATCAAGCCCATCACCATCCGAGAAACTACTGATCCAAATCAGTAAATCTCAGCTACCTGGTCAGATCTTATGATGATGGCCAACCGGGCACAGCGCGACATCTACTCCTAATACTGGAAAAGACGAATCCCCGCAATCCGCTCACTGTCTTCATGTGGCCCGGGACTGTACCCAACTAAAACCTGTTTGCATGACTTTTTTGAGACGGGTAGGGTAGTAATCAAAGTACAGTGGGAATTCAAACAAGACAAATGACGATCTTGGGTCAACAGACTAACCTGCACTAATGCCACCAGAGACCTGCTATCTGACGATAGGTATAATACCATTTAACATGATCTCGGCGAGTTTGTCCAGTGTAACTCATAACCCAATGAGCACCTGTATACAATCTCGGTGATTGGCTAACACCAATGGCTGTAAGACCAGCCACCGCCCCTCATCGGGGTCAAGAAACATATACATTAGTTTACTCTGGAATATCGATGCCCAGTCTCGATATTCCTACAACTAGGGACATTTAAGGATGTGCTTATAGACTACCCAGTTCTCACAAGTGTGATCGCCACAATAACCCTGGTAGTCAAGCATAAATACTATGGGCTCTATCAATATGTAATAGTGCTATACAATACCACACAAGACATGTACATGATGGTAAAGTTAAACCAGATATCATACTATCATTTAAAGTGAGACTGTTCTTTCTATATAGGTCCACCCTCAATCATCATAATCGCATACCTGCGATTACAATAATTGCTTTGAATGCACTATATCCAACACTAAAGACTGAGAAGGTGGAACCGACTCTAGAGTACTACAACCAATTCGCAGTATAAGCCAATCTTTAGTTTCTTTCAGCTTTCATTTGAGTAAGCTACATGTTTAATCTTTTATGTTTTTGTTTCTCATTCAAATCTTTGTAATCAGTTTGAAACTTGTTGAAGTTGAATGTAAATAAAGTTGTTATTGGATTTTATTCACTTGTCTTTTCTTATCATTTTTATATTGCTTATATATGCTTAGCGTATTTATTTCGAAAAAGAACCTTCTCGAAATAAATACGTCACGGGCCTCGTCACATGCCTGCTCCCATCTTTTGGAAAGCGAGGCATAACAACAAGAGATCTTCTCTTAATCTAAGGATCAAGAAAAAGATAAGTTGAGGCATCATTATGAATTCGATACTCGACTCTCTCTTTAAACAAATCTTTTGTTTGAAGAATGCTCCTCATAATCAGAGATTTCCATGATGAAGAGGTAGTCCAAAAGTTTCGATAAATATTTTTGTCACGAAGATGCCATAAATACCAAATGAGTCAATTAGCCGAAAGTCCTTCTTTATGGAATAGTCTCCAACATAACGTAAGTCGCGATGCAAGATTGCAATAATGAGGACTAAAAATTCCTAAACCACCTTGCTCTTTTGGCTTGTAAATATCCTTTCACTTAATAGTAAAAGCCTTCGAATTTCTCCATAAGAAACAACGGAAAATAAATTCTACTTTCTTTAGAACCTGTTTCGGAGGGTTATAAGTTTGAGAACAATACATTTGGTAAGCAAGTAGAGTTGACCGGAGAAATTCAAAAACGCCCCGCCATGGAAAGAAGATTGAATTTCCATCCATTAAATCTTGACATCAATTTATCAATAAGAGATTGACACATAGAAACATTAAGATTTTTTGAAGAGAATAGAAGACCAAGTTAGATAAATGGAAGGACCTCTTTTTCTATATAAAATGCATCAAGGACCATCAACTTTGAGTTTGTCTCCACCATAGATGAGAAAATTTTTTGACTTTAGTTTCTATTTGCTTGAATATCGGAGATGTTTTGGAATGTATGGAGCGCATCATTTAGAGCCTTGGCCGATTTCAAATTTGTTTTCCCAAAAACAAGAATATCATCGGCATAAAGAATATGAGAAATACCAAGAGCACTCTAATCAATAATCCCAAATTCTTTTGGATCCACTTTTTCTTGTAGAAGTTGAGAGAATGAAGCCATCACCAAAGTAAACAAATAAGGTGAAAGAAGATCACCTTGTCGAAGACCGGAAGTGGAGCGAAAATAACCATGATGTGAGCCACTCAAATTTATAGAGAACGTCGGTTTATATATGCATGCACGAATCCATTTCAGCCACATGGAAGGAAACCCTCTTTGATTCATCATATGTAAAAGGAAATCTCTATTAACGGAATTAAATGTTTTATGCAAATCAATTTTTGCACAAATTCCTTTTTTTGCATTTCTTTGGTGAAAATTACGAATCAAATCAGAAGCCAAAAGAGTGTTATCTTCAATACTTTGACCACGAATGAAAGGACTTTGAGTTGAGGGGATTAGATGTGGTATAATAGACTTATATCTAAATGAAAGAATTTTAGCAATATATTTATAGTTGCAATTACAAAGTGATATAGTCCTAAAGTCGGAAAAAGAATAAGGATTCTTTGTTTTGGGATAAGAGAAATCAAAATGGAGTTGGCACATTTTGGAAGTTTTGATATATTAAAAGAGAATAGAATAGTTTTAGTAACCAAATCTCCAACTATAGACCAAGTCTTTTGAAAGAAGAGATTGTTGGATCCATTCGATTTCAGAGTTTTCGAAGTAATAGCATTAAAAGCCACAACTTTTCTCTTCCAGTGTGATTAGCATAGAAATATCATGAATTTTAGTTTCCTCAAGTTTCAGCCCATTATCAACATATGAAAAAGAATATCGATGAGATGAGATGAGTTGAGTAAACCTTGATAGAACCGTACCGCTTCGAAGGCAATGATAGAAGGATTGGAAGTGAAAGAGCCATCTTCGAGCTTAATAGAATTAATATGATTGTAACATTGCCTTTTGCACATAGCCACGTAGAAGAACTTATTGTTTCCATCTCTCAGTAAAGCCCCTTTACTCCTAATTTTTGTTTGAGGATAAACTCCTCAACTTGAACAAGATCATTGAGTTTGATTGAAGCTTCACTTGCCATACGGAAAATGTTGAAATCATTAGGTCTAGAGACAAATTTATTTTGAATGTCGAATGATTAGTCGAAAATATTGTATTTTTAACACGGCAATTTCCCTATCATTTGCACTCATTTAGAAGTGTACGGTATTCATATTTCACATATTAGCAAAACTGTCGCAAAATATTAGATTGCATGTGTTAGACTCTAAAACCGGCACTATAAAGGAAATTGACTACATTTCATGGCATCGCATCATCCCTATATTGCGCAACACTTGTTTTGAGATCTATGCAGGAAAACCCATAAGCAAAGCCAAAAGAGCTGATCAAACATTACGCCAACTCAATGATTTCAATTCTGGTATCAATCCAAAGGGACAAATAAAATTCAACATATCAGATAAAGCCCCAAATAGCAGTCCAAGACCACACCAGAAGTTTAAAGCCCCAAGCCAATAAAGTAGCCGCGGAACCGCGGCCGGAGCCAGCTTGAGCCGCGGTTCCGTGGCGTCTTGATGACATCATCACTTCAGCTTTGCACCATAATTCCTAGCTCAAGGCCTACAGCTCAGAATGACATGTCAGTTTCCAGAAGACTCCAGGGATTTCTGCCAGATCAGCAAGCTTTGGGATCAACACTAAACTAGCCTTGTATTCTAGAAACTTCTCCCTAAACCCTAGCTTAAACCCTAAGCTAAGCCTAACTAACTACTTCTAGAAGTCTTTCAACAAACTTTTGGAGGGAACTTCTCAAGGCTTAGGGTTTGGGAGATCTATAAATAAGACCCTAGGCTCACTTGTAAAGATATGGATAGATCCCTCTATTATCCCCAATTTTAGTATCAATCTAGATCCACTCTCTTTCTTCATCTTCTTCCACAAGTCTAGTGAGAAGACTTGTGTGAAACTCTAACCCTAATTCCAATCAAAAGCCAAGATCCCGAGTACCCCATCAAGCAAGAAGCCTTGCAACCTTTTATGAGCCGAGCCGATCTTCAACAGAGCAAGTGGTCCAAGCCGATCCGCGACTCACGGAGCCGAGCGACGCCAAATCGACAATTTAGTTCTTCCTCTTGTAGTTCTTGAGCGACTGTAATCAAATTGTTGATATAAATAAAAGGTGATATTCTCTTATCTTGTTTTCTTTAAATTCTTGCATCATGATATCTTTTCAATTCTTGAATGCTTTCTGTGTGATGATGTGTGAATAAACTCCGCTCGTCGAGAAGTCGAGACGATCAATAGAATGATGATGTAATATATCTGAAAACGATTCTTGATTCCTACGAGTTTTGTAAACCCTAGCAAGTTCAAGAATCGACGACCCAATTTTGTTGCGATGCTTTCTTAATTGATATCGCTCGAAATTGGGGAGTTACGATCGTTTCTTGAAATTGCTAGAGGCTAGAATGTGAATGAGATCGACGAAAGAACAAGGGTTAAATGATGAAACCCTAGTTTCACGAGAAAGCCCTAACTCTCGTCGATCATCATCGATCTAGTATCAATTCTTCGAAGGACAAGAACACGATATCTTAAGATTATATCACGTCTATAGATCCGATCGATTCCTACGAGCCTCATTTAGATTCTTAACATTTGGTTGGAAATATCATCGAAACCCGATTCTCGATTGTTTATCTTTTTTCTTGATTCTTGAATAGAATAGTGACACTTGAACAATTGATAAATCTTGAATCATGCTTTCTTTTCTTTTCGATTAACTTTTCAATTCAAACAAATCGAACATTGAAACGAATCGCACAATCCCTGTGGACGATCCGCACTCGCTTACGATCTACAACTGACACCGTAATTGATTGCGGTCAAATATAATTCTTTGATTGTGAATTTTATTCATTTTCTTAAACACACACAAAGAAACAACAATCAAATGGCGCCGTTGCCGGGGATCATTTGAATTGATTTACACAAACAAGAATTCTTTACAATCAAATGGTGCCGTTGCCGGGGAATTACGCGCTAATTCGTTTCATATTATAGTTTGAATTGAAAGATTTATTCCATTGTTATTTTTAGATCAAAATTCGTGCAAACCCTAAACGATTTGTTGTGGTTCATTGCAAGGAAATCTGGAGCTGTTTGGCAATTGAAGAAAATTTTTGGAAAATTCCAGAGAGCTGGAGTTATCAACAGGAAGCTTCTGTTGAATTTTTGCGAAGTGATCAGTACATAGGACCGCGGAAGCGCGGTGGGAGCCCCCTATTGCGGCGGAACCGCGGCTTGGTGAAGCGATCACTGTGAAATTTTTCTCTCAGGTACTTTCTTACCTTCTCCTCTCTCCTCTTTTTAGCTCCAACTAATAATTTTCTGCAGGATTCTTTGCAAATAATCGCAGCGCCGCAAAAAGCAAAATTAAATTTGTGCGTGATTTTTTTTCTTAGTTGTTTGCATTCTAAATACGAATATTAAGGGGCACGGCCAAATCCAAATTAGGTGGGGATTTCATTACCCTTCCTAGGCCCCAAAAATCGCAAAACTTGCATCCGCATTGACCCACATTAACTAAAAAATATCTAGAGATGACTCTAAGGACCGTCGCGCTCAATTAGGACAGAAGAAGGCCGTGTGTAATTCATTGCTTATCCGCGTTTTCTTGTGGTGTCTAAGACGAGTGTATCTAAGGCTAGTGGTTTTTAATTAGGCCCACTACTTACGTAGTGGAGTACCTTCCCACTTACCTGGCACTTATCCGACCACAGGGGGACAAAGAGGCAGTGGAGGATTCTATCCTGCGACTTGTCTTTTGGCAGTTAGGAGTGGTCTAGAGCCGGACCTAGGTGACCACTAGATTCTAGGGTTTTTGTTGCTGTATTTGTTGTGTCGCATCATTTTTTCAAAAATCCGTTCCTTTTTCAAAGCAAACACCGCATTCATTCATTACCCATAATTATAAGTCAACGCTGCCACTTGTACTAACCCTTTTTAGTGCAAGATAGGCTGGACACGGGATTCTAGTGCCCGTTTAGTCCGCGTACCCTTTATCGACTCCGAAGTCGATATTTCTCCATTTACCTTTCCTTTACCCACTACCACACCCACACCGATGGATCCGAATCCATCGAACTTCTTTAACCCTAATCTGCCGCCGTCCATTGGTGCGCAGAATCCACCCAGCATCTCTCTCCAGGAGAGGTGCTACCCTATTCGAGGCCCTCTTTCGACCTGCTTATCCACACCACCAGCCAACGGGGATAATTTTGAGATTAAGCCCCAGTATATCAATCTTTTACCCAAATTCCACGAACTCGAGACTGAGAACGCTTACGTTTTCATTACCAAATTTGAAAACGTATGCGCAATGATGGGTACGTCACAACTTTCAGTGGATGCTATGCGTCTACGACTTCTTCCATTTACTTTGTGCGATATAGCCGAGAAGTGGCTATATAACACTACCGCACACTCTATTACGAATTGGGAAGAATTCGTCGCTGCATTCCTTAAGAAATTTTACCCAATACAAAAGACAGCTCGAATCCATAGCGAACTGAATCAATTTGCCCAGCTCCGTACTGAACCATTTTCAAAATGCTTTGAACGTTTCAAGGATCTATTGGTTCAGTGTCCTCATCATGGCATCCCGAGATGGGAGCTTTGCCGAACCATTTATGAGGGCATTAACCCAAACACTAAACAGAGCTTTGAAAACATGTGTCAAGGTACTTTTATGACCAAAGATGATGGGGAAGCTTGGAAGTATTTAGAAGAGTTCGCTGAAAAATCACTACAGTGGGAGAGTGGAACCCAACCATTGAATAGGGGTGGCGTACACCAAATAGATGTGTCCATAGGTGTTCGAGCTGAGATGGTAGCAATGCAAAAGAAGCTCGACGCTATGGAACACAAATTTGCAGCAGCCTCCCTAAACCCAGTGTCGCTCCCCAAAACTGTTTGTGGGTGCTGTTCTGATCCGTCTCATTTAACGGAATAATGTCCATTAAACTCTGCGTTTCAAGGTCACGAGCATTCAAATGCCGCATTTCAAAGACCTCGAAACGATCTATATTCTTCCACGTACAATCAGGGTTGGAGGAATCACCCGAATTTTGCTTGGAACCAAAACCAATATCAAAACACGGTTCCAAACACGAATAATTTTCAAAGGGCTCTTCCTCCACCACAGCAACCCCTTCAACTCACTCAGCACCCCTACCAGTCACAAAACTTCCAAAATCAGGTCAACACTCCTGCACAGTCTAATCCTATGACCTGTTCTGACGAATTCTCTCAATTCACTCAAACCATGAAATCACTTTTGTCAAATTTCATAGAGGTTTCGGCTGAGGTTAGATCTTCCATCGGTGAGATAAAGAAAAACTCAGCGTCCCAAGCTGAGAGTATCAGAACGATGGAAGCTGAAATCGCACGACTTAAAGCCAAAATGAGTGCGAGAGAAAAAGGGAAACTTCCCTCTCAACCCCTACAGAATCCTGGGCATTACAATGTAAATACCATCACAACGTTGAGATCGGGAAGAGTGCTGAACAACCATGTTGGGAAAGAAGTTGATGATACTGATAATCATATCAACGCCCTGGCTGAGACCTTTCCACACACACACACTTCTCCTTCTGATCCTTCTTCTTCTACCACACCACCGTCTCGCGAGCCTATTCTCCATTTCCCACTAGGCTCGACACCTCAGTATAGCCCTTCTAGTTCTCCACAGACGATCCCCACACCTCTTTTGGGATCTCGTCTACCCCCTCTTCCTTCTCCTATGATGGACCCGACGCTCATTGCAAAAGCACCTTACCCGAATCGGTTAAGGGGTAACAGAACGAGTCCACATATGGAGAAAATAATAGAAATGTTCAAACAGGTTAACATCAACATCCCTCTCCTAGATGCGATTCAGCAAGTCCCTGCTTATGCGAAAATTCTTAAGGACTTATGCACTAGGAAGAGGAAGACTCAAGTGCCAAAGAAGGTCTTTATGTCTAATAATATTAGCACTGCTTTTATTCCCCAGCTACCAAAGAAACGTAAGGACCCAGGATGTCCTACGATATCGATTTCTATTGGGGGTAAAAACATAAATCGTGCTCTTTTAGACCTTGGCGCAAGTGTTAACCTACTTCCATATTCTGTATATGAGCAATTAGGGATTGGAGAGTTGAAACCTGCTCACTGCACTCTCCAAATGGCAGACCGTTCAATCACCAAACCAAGGGGTGAACTAGAGGATGTGTTGATAAAGGTCGGGGAATTTGTTTTCCCTGTAGACTTCATTGTACTCGACACACAGCCTGTAGCAAACCCCCGGGGCCAAATTCCGGTGATTCTGGGTCGTCCTTTCCTTGCCACTTCCAACGTTGTTATAAACTGTTGAAATGGTTCAATGAACTTATCATTTGGAAATATGACCATTGAACTAAACATCTACAAAGTTGGAAGTCAGCCATCAGAACCCTCTGCTTATATTCTAGATGTGTGCTCTGTCCACGAGATCGCTCCCGATAGTTGTGGAGCTGAGGATCTTTGCTTTTTAGATCTCGACGACATTACCACATCTCTGCTTGATCTTACACATGATCTTAGTGAGGACACTTTTCCTACACTTGAGTCCTTCACTCCTGACTTTACTCCACCCGAGTCTGTATCTTTCACAGGCTCTGAGCTTCTTTGTAATTCCAAAAATCACTCGATGATCCCACCTTCTATTATTTCTCCGCCTGAATTAGATCTCAAAATTTTACCTTCTCATCTTAAATATGCTTATTTAGGTGAGAATGAGTCTTTACCGGTTATCATTTCCGCTTCTCTTGCATTAGAGCAAGAGAATGCACTTTTATCGGTATTAAGATCTAATAAAGAGGCGTTCGGTTGGAGTATGGCGGACATCAAAGGGATTAGCCCCTTGATTGTTGAACATCATATACATGTGATGGATGATGCCAAACCGACCCGAGAACCACAGAGACGGTTAAATCCCGTCATGAAGGAAGCGGTGATGAAAGAGATCGTCAAATGCTTAGATAATGGTATTATATACCCCATCTCCGATAGCCAATGGGTGAGTCCTATACATGTCGTTCCTATGAAATCCGGCATCACTGTTGTTACCAATGAGGCGAATGAGTTGATTCAGACACGCGCCCAAACTGGATGGCGTGTATGTATTGATTATAGAAAACTCAACGCCGCCATGAGGAAAGACCATTTTCCTCTACCCTTCATTGATCAAATGCTGGAACGCTTAGCGGGACGAGAGTATTATTGCTTTATGGACGGATACTCAGGCTATAATCAGGTCCCCATCGCCAAAAAGGATCAAGATAAAACCACTTTTACTTGTCCTTTTGGTACCTTTGCTTACAGTCGCATGCCCTTTGGGTTATGCAATGCTCCCGCTACCTTTCAGCGGTGTATGATGGGGATATTCTCTGATATGGTAGAGAATTTTCTGGAGATCTTTATGGACGATTTCTCAATTTTTGGAGACTCTTTTTATGATTGCCTATCGAATCTTGACGCTGTTCTTACTCGTTGCAAAGAGAAGAACTTAACCTTGAACTGGGAAAAATGCCATTTCATGGTCCAAGAAGGAATTGTACTTGGACATGTTATTTCACAGAAAGGCATTGAGGTTGACAGAGCTAAGATAGATGTCATTCAAAACCTCCCTCATCCCAAAAGCGTCAAAGATATTCGATCTTTCCTTGGCCATGCGGGCTTTTATAGGAGATTCATTAAGGATTTTAGCAAAATTGCTAGACCTTTAACTCTTCTCCTGGCCAAGGATACGACCTTTCACTTTGACTCGGACTGTGAGACAGCTTTCGACTCACTTAAACACTCACTCACTTCAGCCCCCGTTTTATCGTCTCCAAATTAGGACTACCCCTTTGAGCTGATGTGTGATGCATCCGACTTTGCAGTAGGTGCAGTCTTAGGACAGCACATTGAAAAGATGCCACACGTGATCTACTATGCAAGTAAGACCCTGAATGATGCACAAATCAACTATACAACCACCGAGAAAGAACTTTTAGCGGTTGTATTTGCATTAGAAAAATTCAGGCCTTACTTAATTGGCTCTCCTATAGTTGTGTACACTGACCATTCCGCCTTAAAACATCTTCTGGCGAAGAAAGATGCAAAAGGTCGACTAATACGTTGGATCCTTCTGTTACAAGAATTTGATCTTGTTATCAAAGATAAGAAAGGATGTGAAAACGTTGTAGCCGACCATCTTTCACGCATCTCTTCTTCCCTTGTAACCCTGCCGATCAATGATTCGTTTCCTGACGAACAACTCTTGAACGTATCCAATGAACCATGGTTCAGGGATATTGTGAACTATCTTGTCACGGGACTAATACCCAGCGATTGGTCAAAACAGGACAAATACCGTTTTTTATCCCAAGTAAAACACTTTTACTGGGATGATCCATACTTGTTTAAGTATTGTCCTGATCAGATCATTCGCCGATGTGTCCCGAAAGAAGAATTCAAGAGTGTTCTTTCTTTTTGTCATGATCAGGCCTGTGGGGGTCACTTCGGTCCTAAAAAGACAGCGGAAAAGGTTTTGCAATGTGGATTTTATTGGCCGACCTTATTCAAGGACGCATTTGAGTATTACAAAACCTGTACATAGTGTCAGTATACGGGTAGAATATCCCGGAGAAATGAAATGCCTCAACAACCCATCTTGGTTGTTGAAATCTTCGATGTTTGGGGCATTGATTTTATGGGTCCTTTTCCCAACTCCTTTAGGAATTTGTACATACTGCTGGCGGTTGATTATGTCTCAAAGTGGGTTGAAGCCATTCCATGTCGCACTAATGACAAGAAAGTTGTCATTAAGTTCTTAAAAGAAAATATCTTTTCGCGATTTGGACACCCACGCGCTATTATTAGCGATAATGGGACACATTTCTGCAACAGATCTTTCGAGACTCTGATGCGAAAATACGCAATCAACCACCGACTTTCTACACCCTATCATCCCCAAACGAGCGGGCAGGCTGAAATTTCGAACAGACAGATCAAACTTATCCTGGAGAAGACTGTTGCTAAGAATAGAAAAGACTGGTCGACCAAACTGACGGATGCTCTTTGGGCATTCAGGACTGCATATAAAACCGACCTAGGGATGTCTCCATATAGGATAGTGTTTGGGAAGGCATGTCATTTACCCGTCGAGATAGAGCATAAAGCATTGTGGGCTATAAAGGAAATAAATTTTGATCTAAACCTAGCCTGCAACTTTCGGAAGCTGCAACTAAATGAGCTAAGCAAACTCCGCGATGAAGCTTATGATAACGCTGTAATCATAAAGAATAGGACTAAGGTTTTTTACGATAAAAACATTTTGAGGAAAACATTTTTACCTGGTCAACAAGTCCTTCTTTATGATTCACGATTACACCTTCACGTGGGTAAGCTTCGATCCGGTGGAAGGGACCTTTTATTATGCGGTCTGTATACCCGCACGGGGCAGTAGAAGTAGAAAATGTTAAAAACGGCACATTTTTCAAAGTAAATGGACATAGACTAAAGCCGTATTTTTTCACTGACCCCACGGAGGAGCTCTTGTTCTTACAAGAGCCAGTTTATTTGGATTAAAATTCCTCCGTCTCATCTTCATATCCTGTATATCATTGCATCAATTTTTGAATGAAGGTGAGTGAAAAGAATAAGTTTGGGGGAAGTTCTTCACTTATACATTTTGCCCCCACTAATAATTCCCCCCAGGCTTACAGTTTTTGTAGATATAGCGATTGGCAACAGTGAGGACACTGTTGAAAACAAGTTTGGGGGAGGTTTGTGCTTATTTTTGCATCATTTGCATATCATTTGCATAAGCACAAAACATTTCTTTTATAAATCTATAAAAATTTAAAAAATTTCAAAACCCACAAAAATTTTAAAAAATTTCAAAAATAAAAATATTTTAATATTTAAACTACCTTTTTTGTACATAAATAAGATAATAAAAGTCTAGATAATGAACAATTACATCCATGAGATTAGAAAATTTTTAGAAAACTAAGAAAATTAGAAGTTTTCTTATACGAACTAGTAATAAGTAGTTATGAGCCGTTGTCCCAAGGGTTAGTAAGATGAAGGGCGTCACTAATCTGAGGATAAAAATAAGTCTGAAAAATAGTTTCTATTCTGGAAGCCAAACATTTTGAACGTTGATACCCTGCTATTCGCACTTACACACGTCTTGAATCCTGGGATAGTAGAGGATACCTTGAAATGCTCTTGTCTTAAAGCCGATGTATGAAGGAAATAAAAAGAAAAAAAATGAATAAAAAAATATAAAGTGGTGGAAAAAAAATGGACACTAGTTTTGTTATCACCGAGGGCAATAAAAATGTATAGCGAGGGTGCCTCTTCACCTAGTGCCCTAAGGCCAACTGGTCTTGGAGTCACTGCTATGCCTGAGGTGGTGCAAGACGAGGAAAATACACCAACTAAGCAAGCACAGGAGTAATCGGTCGGTTAGTACCTCAAGAAGTATTAACTGTCGCATGAAAGTGTGTAAGCAATCTCATCTAAATATTCATTAATTAAAAAGTACTGAGGCTGATGGGCAAGAGTATGATAGCTTGAATTGAATTCTCCGGGTGTAGGGATGTCTTTACACACACGCAGGGTCATATGATCGATATTTTGGAAGAAATATAGGAATGAAAAATAAGACGATGTTTTATTGAGGGAGGACGTGATTTCTGACATTTTTTCATGACCATTAAGATAGGGCTCATGACAACCGAAAAGCTAGCTTAGTTGGAAACCTTAATTTTCAAGGATTTTCTTTTACACTTCTTGTCTTTAAATGTAATATTCATGATCTTTCTTTTATTATTGGATTTTGTGGGTGCAATCCGCTGAAAACCCTCAGGAGACAACACTCCTCCTACTAGGGACACCTAGAGGTTTAAAGGCTTGTTGCACATGCTCAGTGCAATCGTGTTGCCTACGAAAGTGTGCTAGTTAGTTTTTCTCTTTCTTTATTTTCTCCTTCTCTTTTTAATAAAACAGTTCGCTCGAGACGATCGAAATTAAGTTTGGGGGAATTTGATTAGTCGAAAATATTGTATTTTTAACACGGCAATTTCCCTATCATTTGCACTCATTTAGAAGTGTACGGTATTCATATTTCACATATTAGCAAAACTGTCGCAAAATATCAGATTGCATGTGTTAGACTCTAAAACCGGCACTATAAAGGAAATTGACTGTATTTCATGGCATCGCATCATCCCTATATTGCGCAACACTTGTTTTGAGATCTATGCAGGAAAACCCATAAGCAAAGCCAAAAGAGCTGATCAAACATTACTCCAACTCAATGATTTCAATTCTGGTATCAATCCAAAGGGACAAATAAAATTCAACATATCAGATAAAGCCCCAAATAGCAGCCCAAGACCACACCAGAAGTTTAAAGCCCCAAGCCAATAAAGTAGCCGCAGAACCGCGACCGGAGCCAGCTTGAGCCGCGATTCCGCGGCGTCTTGATGACATGTCAGTTTCCAGAAGACTCCAGGGATTTCTGCCAGATCAGCAAGCTTTGGGATCAACACTAAACTAGCCTTGTATTCTAGAAACTTCTCCCTAAACCCTAGCTTAAACCCTAAGCTAAGCCTAACTAACTACTCCTAGAAATCTTTCAACAAACTTTTGGAGGGAACTTCTCAAGGCTTAGGGTTTGGGAGATCTATAAATAAGACCCTAGGCTCACTTGTAAAGATATGGATAGATCCCTCCATTATCCCCAATTTTAGTATCAATCTAGATCCACTCTCTTTCTTCATCTTCTTCCACAAGTCTAGTGAGAAGACTTGTGTGAAACTCTAACCCTAATTCCAATCAAAAGCCAAGATCCCGAGCACCCCATCAAGCAAGAAGCCTTGCAACCTTTTATGAGCCGAGCCGATCTTCAACAGAGCAAGTGGTCCAAGCCGATCCGCGACTCACGGAGCCGAGCGATGCCAAATCGACAATTTAGTTCTTTCTCTTGTAGTTCTTGAGCGACTGTAATCAAATTGTTGATATAAATAAAAGGTGATATTCTTTTATCTTGTTTTCTTTAAATTCTTGCATCATGATATCTTTTCAATTCTTGAATGCTTTCTGTGTGATGATGTGTGAATAAACTCCGCTCGTCGAGGAGTCGAGACGATCAATAGAATGATGATGTAATATATCTGAAAACGATTCTTGATTCCTACGAGTTTTGTAAACCCTAGCAAGTTCAAGAATCGACGACCCAATTTTGTTGCGATACTTTCTTGATTGATATCGCTCGAAATTGGGGAGTTACGATCGTTTCTTGAAATTGCTAGAGGCTAGAATGTGAATGATATCGACGAAAGAACAAGGGTTAAATGATGAAACCCTAGTTTCACGAGAAAGCCCTAACTCTCGTCGATCATCATCGATCTAGTATCAATTCTTCGAAGGACAAGAACACGATATCTTGAGATTATATCACGTCTATAGATCCGATCGATTCCTACGAGCCTCATTTAGATTCTTGACATTTGGTTGGAAATATCATCGAAACCCGATTCTCGATTGTTTATCTTTTTTCTTGATTCTTGAATAGAATAGTGACACTTGAACAATTGATAAATCTTGAATCATGCTTTCTTTTCTTTTCGATTAACTTTTCAATTCAAACAAATCGAACATTGAAACGAATCGCACAATCCCTGTGGACGATCCGCACTCGCTTACGATCTACAACTGATACCGTAATTGATTGCGGTCAAATATAATTCTTTGATTGTGAATTTTATTCATTTTCTTAAACACACACAAAGAAACGACAATCAAATGGCGCCGTTGCCGGGGATCATTTGAATTGATTTACACAAACAAGAATTCTTTACAATCATCGAATAAATCTCCTCTCGCATTTTTAATCTTCAACTCGAGATCTTCAATACAATTTTTGCCCCAAATTTTCAATACAACTTTAACATATTTAAGCCATTTGTAAAGGATAGAAATCGAATCACCGGTGTAATGACCTTTCGAAGCACTTTTAACAACATCAAGAAACTCGGGATGATCGGCACAAATATTTAAAAATTTGAAAGATTTTGGTGAATGGGAAACAAAAGTACTAGTAATATAAATTGGAGAATGATACAAAATACTCGGCTCTAAGAAGTTACCTACGACATTTGGATAAGTTTCCATCCATAGTATATTGCAAAGAACCCGATCAAGTTTCTCCATGATATGGTCATCGGGATTACAATTACTCCAAGTCAAAGTGATACCCATTGAAACCATGTCATCAACTTGACACGTGAAAAGACAATCATTAAAGTTTTCATATTGGTAGAGTTTTCCGCAGTACCGCCAACTTTTTCATGAGCAAAGCGAACAATATTCAAGTCTCCAACAAGTAGCCAAGGTTTATCAATGGAAGAGGAAGTAAGTATCAAGTCATTCCAACACCAAGCTCGTTCCGACTCCTCATTTTCTTCATAAATAACCGATAAGAAAGAGTCATGAAAACCACCTCCAATATTAAGATGGAATGTTGGTCTGTAGACGAAAGAAGGTCAATAGATACTTAATCCAAATTCTTCCTCCACTCGCAAGCTCAAATAGTTGAAAAGTCCTTCATCTAGAAAGAAATTGTATTTTTGTAAATTAACTGAAGCCGCATGGACTTTAGTTTCAACAAGGCAAAGAATGTCGATCGAATTTTTGCGGACGATATTTCAACATTCTTTAACCTTTAGGGCTTATTGAAGCCCCACACATTCCAACACATCATACTTGGAGGAGCTATCATTGATAACAAATGATCAATTGTTGCTTTGACTATGGCCGGGATATTTGTGGCGGTAGCATTTCTAGTTTGTTGAAGATTTTCAACCCTTTTTGGCACTATTTTCAACTTATATATGTTCCCTTGCCACATTATTAGAAGATTCTTTAATAACTTGAAAACAGTTAGTCGAAAGCACACGACTTTTATTACGGCTTCATTCTCTTGATTGTTTTCTATTAACAATCTGCCATGTCCCGTCATGATGCGGAAGAGAAGAAGATGTGGTAGTGTTTGAGTAAGATGGAATGATGTTTAGTGGCAATTTGGGCGTGGTTGTATTAGACAATTTTTTGCTTGCGATTAAGGGATGAAAGTTGGGGTTGATGGGTTTAACAATTGTTGGAATTGAAGATGAAGTAGTATGGTTTGAAGGAGAATGGGAAACTGGATATGTGATATCGGAGTGAGCGAAAGTTTTGCAATGTAAACATTGAGGGGGTTTCTAATCATAAACGATTGGTTACATATTGTTATGTCCTTTATGTTGGAAAGGGATTTTTTTGGTAAATTTTTTTCCGGTCCTATTTCAACACAAAAGCGAGCAAACTCCATACATACTCCGTTGGAGGTAAGTTCATCCATGAAAAGTGGAGTTCCAATGAAACTTCCGAGTTTTGCTAGAGCACGGTCGGTATACCATTTTGGCAGAAGATTGGATAGTTTCACCCAAATTGGAATTGCAGCAAAATTTTCCATTGTAATTTTCATTTCCGGCTCCCATTCTTTAAAAATTAGAGGACGCCCACCGATAAACCAACAAGCGGCATCTCTAATAAGAATCATATCTTTTAGATTAGAAAATTTAAAGAAAAAATCTCTTTTCAAAGCAGATATTTGCACGCTACCCCTACATCGCCATTGTTTTCCAAGAGACTCAACAAGATGATGATAATAATGACTTTTTCTTAGACAATAACCGACAAGAGAAGGAGCCCGCTTCTCTTTTGCTAATGCTTCATCCGCATCGGTAAGTTCAATGGGTCCAACTCCACTTGGCGGAATAAAATTAAGCGATCGTTTCCTGTTGGCAGTAGAAAATGTAAGTGTTTCTTTTCAATTTTTTTGAAGAGGTGGTGGTTGTGAGATGAGTGGAACATTTTGAGATGGTTGGGTATTCAAATTGATAGGTAGAATGGATGTTGGTATGAAATTAGAAGGTAACTCACCTACGGGCAATGGTTGTTCATTAGGAGACGAAGATGAGGATGTAAGATTGATGTTATGTTGTTTCAAGCTTTCATTAGATAGCATAATGGATGTAGTTTCTACAAGGAAAGTGGTAGAATCTTCATCACATTTTCAGAGGAAAGAGAGAGAGATTTCGAAACATGAGAAGTCTCGCCATTTTTCAAAACTTTGCCATTTTTCTTCCCAACATGATTGGGATTAAGCATGTTGGCTTTTGAATTCAAATTAAACAAAAATTTAGACGTTGGGCATAGAGAGAGCGCTGGAGAATAAGAACAAAGGTTGAAGAAAATACGGTTGACGAATTTCCACAAATATCTTGAACGCGTTGTAGAGAAAGTTTCATATAAAGAGAAAAAGAAGATGCTAGAAAAGAGAGGAATATAAAGAAGAGGTAAAAAGAATGGAGGAAGCATATGATCAAAAGAGAGGAGTTGTTTGGAGATAAGTGATTGGAAGAAAAGAATGAAGAACGCAGAAGATGGAAAATGAAAGAGAAGGAGAGTGTTCATGGTGAAATTTTAGCTAAGGAAAAGGAAGATGAAATGGATGTAGAGGTGGGTTCTCATCGAGATTAACCTATGCTCAAAATGAGATGCGGCCACTCATGTTGATGAGACAACACTTCGATCGAAAGTAGGAAGCTGAAGACCAACTGAGTTATTGCTCATTGGTTATTTGCAGTGGTATTGTACCCTCTTATTGATGCTGAACTCAAAAAAAAAAAAATCCTCTCCCCATGTAGCTGAACATATAAGAGTGCTGATTTAGAGATGAAGCTTGTGGGCTTTGATATAGCGAGCATCTGGGAATTCCAGATACTGAGTTAGCTGATGTGAGGATGCCTGCTTTAAGTTGGGACGGGAATCACGCGACCGGAGCCCTGGTGCTACGGTCAACCCAAACAAAAAATATGCAAGCTTGAACAATATCCGAGAGCGTGATTGTTGTGAATTTTAAGTATCAAATGGTGTCGAAAGAATTTGTGATGTGTTGTAAATAAAATACATACTATTATTAGTCCTGTTGCATTCATTTTACCCTACAAATTCTTTTTTTCTTCTTCTGATTTTTTTCTCTTAATCTGTTTGATGAACTTGAACACCAGAGGAAGCTATTGTAATAAAGATAAACGTGCCTGTGTTAAGCTTTGAGAAATATCAACTCGTTCACAATTCACAAAGGCAACAGACTTTGGCTGGAACAGTGGCCATTAGCCTTTCTTCACAAGCTTCCAGCAGTTGTCGAAGTTGCAGATATGGGGTACATTAGGTTCTACTTTGCACCAAAAGATCGAAGATGATGATGAAGAGATGAAACCTCAACCTCAAGCCAATCCGCTTGAATTTCACTGGTATTTCTTCCTTCCTTGTTTTCATTTAATCTTTTCCCCCAGTAGACATATATGTATAGGGGAAAACCACAAAGTTTATTGAGTGGATATACATATAATTTGATGTTAAACGATCATATATATTAAAAAAACCTACCGTTAAGTCTATAATTATTTAAGTTCGTTTGGTTTGATAGCAAGGTTTGTGTTCTTGATTATCAAAAATAAAAACTTCCAAGTAGTTAAAATGTTGCAATCGGCTCAAATTGGCCTACACCTACTTTGTGGGTGTTACTATAGCCTAAAGCCTGGGGCTCGAATCTCACTTGCATCCGGATACATGTGGTTAAGGTACCATTTACATGTTGGGAATGGGTTGGTTTGAAAGGTCCTGTAGGAGGCATTGGGGTCTTGCTTGAGGTTGATCCAGGAACGGAGACCATTTCGGGCCGGTGATGAGGTAACAAGGATTAGCATGGGTTGTGAGGGAAGCCATGTACTACCTGAATCAGTGAATGTGGTGTTCAAAGAGAGTTCACAAGGTGTTGTTTCTAAGGGTAGAAGACGATGGATCACTTCCAAAAACTAATGCAGTGTGCACTTCCAAGGATCAAACCACCAAGTTTCAAGGTTGGCGTAACGCCGATTTTGACCAAAGAGGTTGATTACGAAGGTGTGACATGGAGGTAGCCAGGGAAGACGATAGTCAAAACCGCACATCGTCAACCCCTTTAACCCAATGTTGCCCACTCCTTCGACCTTCAATCACGCCTCAGAGGGGAAAGACGAATTAGATTTTCTTCCATTATTAATAGGCCATGACACGATGCAAACATGGATTTGAACTTTAGACCGACCTCCTGCTCAAGTACAACAAGGTTTTACGACTTCACAAATTAAAATTAAACCGCAAAAGCAACGATCTCTCTGGAGAAGAAAATCAATTCGAAGCACATACTATTCCGAATAAGGCATTGTTAAATCATGGTGAAATCGAAACCGATTTTCAAGAACAAAACATTTATGGATCTCACCATCAGCACTAAAACACAAACGGCAAGATGGCCTTCATCGACTTGGGATACTCCTCCCCGAACTTGTCCCTATACCACCTCAGATTCGCCTTGGCCCTCGGCACAAGATTGGAGCACGTGTAGAGGAAGAACCCCCATGCGGCGGGCGACGCCCCGGACGCCAGCGCCCACCCGAGCCACTCCGCGGCCTCGCCCATATAATTGGGGCTGCAAACGTACTCGAACCAGCCTCCTCTCGGCACACGGTACCCATTCCTCTCCTTTTTGATCTCAAGCAGCTTCAGATCGGAGGCGATGTTCAGCCTCATCCCCCAAAGGAAAAGCCCCGATCCTAACAGAACCCTGGCATAGCTGCTGGTGTCGATAGGGTGATAGTGAGAGAGGGAGCGGGCCTGGAGGTAGGCGTTGAGGAGGTTGAAGGCGAAGGCCATGAGGGCGACGGAGACCGGGAAGGGCTTCTGGTTGGGGGCGGCGGAGAGGCGGAGAGGGTAGAGGAGGGTGCGGTGGAGGTAGTGGAGGAGGTAGAGGGAGAAGAGGAGGATCGGGACAGGGGAGGAGGCGTGGCGGCCCTGTGGGTACAGGGAGAGGGAGAGCCACAGGGTTGGGGACTCCATCATCACCCACGCCAGGGACGCGGGGATCGCCGGGCCCCACCCGGGGCGGACGTGCTTCCCGTAGGGGGCGGTGATGAAGGGCAGCGAGAGGATGTTCACGCCGGCGCCGATGTAGAGGGCCGTCAGGGCGGCGCCGTACAGCCTGCCGTCGTTGGTCAGGTCCATCATTTTTATTTTTTGGGGGGAAGAGCTGAGGTCTGGGGATTTTGTGGGTTTTGAAGTGCTAAAATACAGTTATAGGCTAGGTATCTTGTCTAGTAATGTACAATGAACATAGAACATTTGTATTTTTATTATTATTTTATTGGTCACCTGATTTGCAAGCCTCTTAAAAAACTACTAATAAGAAACCGGCCAAGAACGCTGGAAACCAGATTGGGGAATGCTACCGGTCGGTGCATGTTATTTACAGCATCCGGAGCCCTGCTATTCGCACTCCTTGCTATTTCCTGACGCTATAAAGATCAACGGCTCAGGATTTTCTGATATTAAAATCAACGGTCACGATCGGCTGCCAAACAGCGTAAAACAGAAGGCTTTAGTGTTTGTGTTTTTCACGTGCTTTGCATGTGTGATGTGTGATCGGGATGCTCCCAAAGCACAAGAATAGCAGGAAGAAGAATAGCAAAGCTTCCAAATCCTTATTTACATGCTATCATCAGATCCTAACCTTATATCACAAGTCAAAATACACAAACCTATCAGACTCATGTTTTACCGCCTCACAAAACCTTTGATTTAATAGTATGCAATTACATGGGCCTCGAATCCGAACGGAAGCAGGTTTAGGTATCATCCTCTCATTTATTTCTCCATAAAAATTCAAAAAATTAAGAAAACATCTTAAAGGTCAAGTTGTCTACGTCATCATGGTTGTCTTTATGGTTAGTAATTATACCGGTACGGTACGTGTGTGATCCACGTTTGTATATTTTGACATCATAAATATTTGAAAAGATTTTAAAGGACCAGTTAAAGAGATGGGAATGTGGAGTTAAATGGTGCGAACCTAAAATCTTTCAGTAGTAAGTTTGTTATGGTTGAATAGTACCAATAACCCAAAATCTTCGTACTTTATGTTTATTATTTCAAGTTTAACATAAATCAAAATTACCAATTTTCGACACATTAGTATTGCCGATGTGGCAGAAAATTAAATTGGTTTCTAATATCATGCGATGCACGTGTTCTTGTTCTTATGTTTCATTTCTTTTAATTCAAATTCAAAAAAATTAGAGAAGATTAAATTTACATGATGTGTTCAAATAAATTTTAGTTCAATTTTTTTTAATTTGAATTCAGAAAAATGAGAGAAGATTGAAATTTACATATATACAAGTTGCTAATTTGTTTTCAAATTGATACACAATAATTCTGGTAGTTATTTAAGATGGGTAGAGATGATTATATAGTTATAACAGATTCAGTTGATAATCATAGTTATTAAATATTTATCAAGAAAATTCTATATTGAATAATTTTACTGCTGATGTGATGTTATTTGAGTCTATGTTAGACCATCAAATTGAAATCAATTTGGTGACCCTTTATGGTCATAATAGCAGAGATAATTAAAAAGAGAAAGAGAGAGAAAAAATCTCATGTTATCTTTATCAGCCTTTTCTTTTCTCAGTCTGTCTAACTTACTATTTCTATTTTGTACGTGCTCAAAATCTAACAATATGTTTGCAATAACTCTCATAGGCAGACGGTGTATAAACTACCAAGTTTACCCGTTGAGCAAGAGCCAGGAAGTGAGGTAGAAGACCAATTGAGTTGCACATTTTATCCCATACTTCTATGATTTATCCCATTGGAGACATTCCATACTTTGATATATCAAAAAACAAACTTCTTTTAGCATCACATGATATTCATTTAGTTGTGTGCAAATAGAAATGTTAACTATTCGTTAATAACCAATAAGGTTCTCTTTCTTCTTTCTTTTTTTTATTATCATCATCATCATCATCATCATCATTATTATTCTTCTAATTTTTTCGCAAAGTTTGAATATGGGAAATAAAGAGGAAAAATAGCGGGATTCACTGCAAAGGGGATGTGAACTATCAATGCATAGTTATTATGCAAGCAATTAGTTTTGATCCTATTAAATCCAACGGCTTATATAACAAGTAAATACAAAGAGCAATTAGTTTTGATCCTATGATAAACAGTTGAATTTGATTAGCGTATCGATACATTGTTTTGTATCATTGCAGAGCATCCTGCTTGGTGTATCATTATACGAAGATGTTTTCTTCTCTTCTGGTTGCTTTTTTAGCGCATGTTACGCAAGCGATTAATTTCTTTTTTCTAATAAACGTTAATTTAAAGGAAACCATTCAATTTTTCTGTTTTGTATCATTGCTGAGCATCGTGCTTGGTGTATTATTGTACGAAGACGCTTTTTTTTTTTTCTGTTTGTTCTTTTAGCGCATGTTATGCAAGCAATTAATTTCTTTTTCTAATAAATGTTAATTTAAAGCAAACCATTCAATTTTTGCTCTAATAGAAAGATACCATTTTTTTAGAAAACTAAACTAGCAAGTGTCCCGTGTCATGCACGGACCTGATGAGCAGCTAAAAAAATGCTATCACATAAACGACTGAATCTTAACTAAATTTTATTGCAGGCAAATCTTTCAAACCTAACATAAATTGAGTGTACCAATGAGCACTAGCTCAGTTAGTATGGTCACTTCCCCTTTTTGGGAGAGTGCGGGATTCTAACCCGAGAAACCCCAAGAGGGGAAATTGCCACAAATTAATATTTTCAGGGCAAATTCGTGGATCCCCGGTGTAACATTTTAAAAATTATTAATATTATTTCAGAATTTAAATAATATTATGAGCTTTACGTTCATTGTGAATTTGGGTTTTTATAGATTGGTGTGTGTATACACATTTATTATGTAAATTGAAAATGTGGAATTTTGGAATGGTTACTAAAACATATTGGTGTGAGTATTTTGTTCTTTTCATTTTGGGAATTATTTTGAGAGAGAGGGAAACATGGGGCAATGGGCATGAGAGAGACAGAGAGAGAGAGAGGAGGAGGAGGAGAGGCATGGGCAAGTGAGAGAAAGAGATGGGTAAAAGGCATGGGCAAGCGTGTGTGAGAGAGAGAGCGCGCCATGATTTTCTTCCCATTTTCATTCCCCATCTTCTCCCAAAACACCCTTCATCCTTCTAGCCACAACCTTCAAGTACGGGTTTTCTTCATCCAAACCAAGTTTTCCCCTCAAGTTCTTCACTTAGAGTCTTCACCAACCCCCATTGTAGTCACCAAGCTTGGATCTCCTCCTTTTATCATCTTAAAGAGGTAAAAATCCCATTTTGTTTAAGTTTTTATAAGTCTTGCCATATTAACTATGTGCTTCATGCAAAAAGGTTACATTTTGTTGGTTTAAATCTTTCAAAAATGAGTTTTGAAGTACTCCACTGGTAGTGGTGAAAGTATTATGGTTTACTTGGTAAATACACTTTATTTTGGAAAGTAGAGGGTATTTTGGTGTTAAGGAATTGATTTTAAGTTTTCAAGATTTTTCCAAGTTTTTCAAATTTCGTTTTAGCAAATTTCTTCTGTAGACGTCGGCTCCAAAGAGCTTTAGACGTCTGCCTATGATATGTGCTTCATAATTTTCTTTCTGCAGACATCTGTCCTCCAAAACTTCAGACGTTTGCCGATAAAATACATTTCTTCATTTGTTCACTAGACGTCTGAGCTCAGAAGTTTCAGACGTCTGCTTTTAAACTGTTTTTCAGCAGACGTCCGAGCTCAAAACTTCAGACGTCTGTCTTGAATTTGCTGGTTTGAAATATTTTCCAAGTCAGACGTCTAATGCTTGATGAGACAGACGTTTGTCTTTAATTTGGTTTTCTTGGGTTTTGGCCTTCAGACGTCTAGGAGCCCTTCTTCAGACGTCTATTTTTTTCTCTATGCGACAGTAACAGTTTAGCCAGATGTCTGCTCTTAAGAGCTGCAGACGCCTGCCCTTCACTGTTTTTGACAGTTTTGGATGTTTTCGTCATATTTCGTTTTATTGGGTTTGTATTAATTTTAATGGAGTTTTCTTGCATGTTTATGATTACTTTAGTTATAGGTCGATTGCGAGGACTTTCAAGACGGTGAGAAAGGGAAAGACGATCGTCGACTTCGACTAGCACGAGACGGTCTTCGATGAGTAGATTTATATCTACGGGGAGGTCCGATGGATAACGTATAGCACCCCCGAAACTAGTTCTAGGGAAAACTTAGTCAGTATAGAAAATGTATATACATAACCGGGATACTTAACCTATAATTAGATAAATTTGTCTTTAGTTTATAACTAGTAGACTTTATATATATGTATATATGATTATTGTATGTGTCGTACGTGACTAGATGTCCGTACTATATAAGCTATATGTATTTGCGTACGCGACTTGAGATCTGTACTGATTGAGATTGGATATTTGGATTGAGATCGTGCGAGGTGAGATTCCGTACTTGATGAGATGAGAATAGATTGCCGAATGCGGCTGATATTTATTTGACTCGTGGAGTCATGCTTTTACCCCGATTGAGATACTATAATTGTGCTGAGCTATACTCATTTTAAATTTTATGAGCCGTAAGGGTCCCATAAAAGTATTTTCTCCCTACGACTCGAAAAGATCCCGTAGGTGTATTTTCTCCTTAGGAGTCGTGAGGACCCTCAAGTGCGTTTTTCCTTATGAGTCGTAAGGATCCTACGAAGGTGTTTTCTTACGAGTCGAGAGGATCTCGTAAGTTTTGTTCTCCTCATGTATCGTGAGGACACATGAGTGGGTCTTCTCAAATGGAGCATAATTCCAAGGGCAGAGACCGGCCGCTGGACGGATAATTGCAGTAGGGCATGGGTGTGATGAGAATTATTTGAGCCCGTGAATTGTATACGGTAATCAACTTGGGAACCAACCGTAGGGCTGGGGGGATTTTAGGATTTTGTTGGCATCTGCATCGCGGCACTAGAATATGGTACCAGGAGCGACTCATCATTCGCCGTTGGGATATCCAGAGATTTGAAATTTTGGTTGGCATCTGCATCGCTGCACTGGAATATGGTACCAGGAGCGACTCATCATTCGCCCTTAGGAATTTAGGGATTTCGATTTTGGTTGGCATTTGCATCGCTGCACTAGAATACGGTACCAAGAGAGACTCATCTTTCGCCTTTTTTTAACCGCGATTGGTCTATCATTTCAGTTTTTCTTATCGCGAATGTCGCGATTGCCCTATCATTTCGGCTATTTATTCGCGGTTGCCCCATCATTTCGACTTTATTTTTCATATTTATTTTACTCGCTGATTTTTATTGCGAGTTGCTCCATCATTTCGGTTTTTACACATTTTTTTTATTTACACTTTTTTTACACTCCCAGTTTAATGACTTAGAGGTCATCTGTTCCCCGTTTAAAGACTTAGAGGTCTATTGTGCCCAGTTTAATGACTTAGAGATCATCTGTTCCTATTTTAGCGACTTAGAGGTCATCTGTTGAAGCCTGGGCTCGACTCTGCAGGAACCACGGGCTCCTTTGGCCTAATTGCATAAGCGTGCTCTTCGTCATCTAGACCGAACCGATGTTGGATGGCAACAACCACGTCATCGTAATGGCTATAAGGAATAGGAGGACTTGTTCCTCTGGGCTACATCATGTAGACGTATGGGTTGTGTACCCATCCACCGCTTCTTCATTGGCAATATTGCTTGTTTGGCTCTTAGCTTGTTACCTTGGCACGCTCGTTTCATGGAAAGGCAGATGTATGCGAGAATCAGGTTCCCGAAGGACTTCGGTCTCTGTTAGTATGAAATTGGCGGTCGCAGTTTAACTGTTTGTTAACACGCCTTTAGACAGTTCTATCTCTCCTGCCTTGTATTCTTTTCGACCCAATCTTTGAAGACGAAACAGTCCTCAATGGCATTGTTCTCCGCCGGAACACAGGGAGACGCGACCGTGTAGGTCCGTCTTGCCTGAATTTGGGGGCAGATGCTAATTGGTGCTATCCGTCCACCTCACCGAAGATGCCAAGTTGACTTATGGCACCATGTATCGAAGGTTTAAACGGATGCGGCCGATATAGCAGACTTCGTCAGATTCCCCCTCACTGAGGAGTTTTTGATTGTAGGGACGCTCTTCCCTGCAGGCGCAAGCCCCTACAGTTAATTACGCTACCGCATCGCGGTAACCAGTTTCTCTTTCTCCAGATGGTCACTTCATATCGTGGGTGTTTGTTTTGTTTTTGGTTGCCCATGGATTGTATACTGTAACATTTCAGAAAAATAAAATATTATTTTTGGGAATTTTTATAATTTAATAATAAAATATTGAATATTTTAAATAGGGCGGTATAATTAAATACCGATAAATGGGGAAAATTTTGGAAAATTATAGAAATTACTAGAAAGAGGGTGTTTTATGTGAATTATGCAAATTTTAAATTTTTATGATTAGTTTGACACTAATTTAGTGTTAATCGCGATTAAAAATCGCTAATCGCGCTTTAAGCGTGTTTTGTGCACATAGCATGCACAAAGTATTTTTCACACTTGTGCATTTTCTACCATAGTTTGTTTTGGGTTTACTATTGAGGAGAGAAGAAAGAAAAGTAAAAGAAAATAAAAGAAAAGGAAAAGAAATAAAATAAAGGAGTATGGACAAGTGAGAGAAAGTGAGGGGTCAAAAGAGAGCCATGACCATTTGTTTACTTCTTCTTCCTCCATCATTTCTCCCCCCATTTCCCTCATAGCTGCTGCTTCATCTCCCCCCTCCTCAAATCATCACAAACACATCCAAAAACAACCCAAAACCCTATCCCCATTTCACAAAAGTTGTGCACAAGCTCAAGGGAAGCACATTGGACCAAGAAAGCTAGGATTTTAGCCACTTGGAGCAACTCAAGAATTTTCTTGAGTTGCCAAATAAGATATTTTCTGAACCATAAGCTTAGTGTTTCCATTACTTTTACCCCCATGTTAGATTAGAACCGATATCGTGTGGTTTGGGTGAAGTTTGAAAACTCTAGTTAGGGTTATTGGAAATTGAGAGTTATGATGGGCAATTGAGCTCAGTAGAGGCCTCACAAACCCCCTAGTGATAAAATTAAGACCTAAACCAGAGAATAGAACCCTGGAATACGGATTTAGAAAAGCCGATATCGGAAAATTGCGAATTCTGTGGATGTAAAATGGAATATGCTATTACCCCGAGACTCTGAAAATTATATTGCATACACAGAGATACATGCAGGCACCTAAGAAGCTACCACCAAAACCCTAGCCCTTATCTCCCAATTACGGCCGCAAATTTAATCCTTCTGGCCGCAATTTGCGGCCAGACCTGGGACAATCTGCCTCGTATTGGTTCTGTGGTCCCCTCATCAGTAAAATAGACCCTTGGTATATGCAAAATTATCTGATTTGACCTAGGGTAGAATCTGGGGCCTTTTCCTGAGTTGCTGTTTTGATTCGTGTTTCCGTTTTGCGTATTTTAAATTCTGGATTCTCGTATTTGTGTTTTACCTCGATCATTTGACGTTTGTACGACGATATCGAGGATTGTTTGATGGTTTTGAAAGCGTAGTCTATAGGCCTTAGCGTGTCGTTTTGGTATTCCCGATGTGATTTTAATGTGAAATTTCGATTGTGTTATCTTGTAGGTACCTTCAAGAAGGCTTCATATGATGAAGAAGATGGAAGCGACATCGACACCGACACGCAAGATGCAATGTGAGTAGATTATATCTACGGGGGAAGTCGGGTGGATGGCATATAGCACCCCCGCAGTTCGATATTTAGTATACTATGTATATACTATATTTATATGTATATGATAGCGTTAGGTGTGACGTGGATATTTGGGATGAGATTTGGTGTACTGCGGATAGATTAGGGTTTAGAAGTAAACTAGTATAGTTCCCTAGTTACGAACCCTAGAATAGATTTACACCCACACGCACACACATGCTTGTTTGTTATACGTATACCTAGATGATGAGGATAGTGGATGATATTTGGAGATGAGTCGATAATATTGGGCATAGTGCCATGAGATCGGTGATATGATGTGATTCGTATTTGGGATACAACATGTGATTTTAGCGGGCCTTGGGACATGTGTTTTACACACGCAGTTATATTTATATAGATGGTATCGATTTGTACTAGACTTAGATTAGTACCCCAGATCATGAGATATGATGATAAGGATACCAGATAATTGATGAGATGAATGTGATATTGATCCGTACCCAGCTTTTGGGATGCCGTACGATGATTTACCATACGAGCTTTATATTGATGATAGATCCGCACTCATGACTCGAGGATGTCATATGATATTGTATCGTACGCGGTACTTTTGAGGCAGGATCACCGACTATTATATATATATATATATATCGACTCAGATTTAGGTGGTTTCCATACCCCTCCAGATTGACTTGTTAGTTAGAGCTGTAGTTTTGCTAGTAGATGTAGGCTAGGCCGATGTCATACCTATTTCAAAAACTAGCGAATCGGGAGTATTTTAAAGACATGCCAAGGGATTCTACGGATATTTTCAAAAGACGCATCCTTTCTTAAAAACACCATAGCTCTTATTTTCCTAAAAACCCCGATTCGTCTTCTTTCAAATGGCAAAACAGTATGACATAGGTACATTGATGTAGATACTGCACTGTTGTGTTATTATTCATTTGCCGCATATTCTTGCTTTTCGCATCGCATCGCATGTTTAAATATGTTATTGTTATATCAAAACCATGCTGTTAGGACACCAACACCATTATCGATGATGCATATGTTCCACGTACACTTGCTTGCCGGCTCACATACTTCATCATCGATAATTTCCATATCACTATACTGTAGGACTGTTGCATTCAGGATATGACCCCTTGCATGACATACCCGCGTACATACATATTGTACATACATATCTGCACATACATAGATGATTCTGGCTTGATTTCAGAGATTTGGGAACCGCAAGATGTATTTTAAAACTGTATTCATTTTAAAAGAGCGGTTTCCCTCAATATGTACATATTACTATTCCATGTTGCATGATACCCTGATATGCTTACATTTCTTTTACATGTCGCATACATCATGCTTTATGATTATACGCATTGAGATATGTTGTTTCCATGATATTTCTGGATTTGGGAACCGTGGGTATTTTAAAAGAGAGTATGTATTGTTTTAAAAACCCGGTTACCCTTGATATGATATTTCAGTGCGTCCACCATGCGTTTTCTCAGTTCTGAGACGTGTGACATGTGAAACCCGATTCGAGGAGCTGGATGAGGCCGATTGCGGGTACATGGTGGACCCGGTATGTTACCCCGGGGCGACAACGGATCTGCTGTATAGCTAGACGGTGAGCCTGGCAGAGGGACCACTACCTACCGATGATTGTATTTGAGCTCGGCGGATATCCGGAGGATACCGACCGGAGTTGAGAGATGAGACGGGCCGATCCATACTGACGGAGCCCTATGTATATGAGGATTTACGTGCCGATGCTAGGCACAGATTTCATGATGTTTTCGAGTGTCGATACTTGACACTCAGGTTCCATGATTTGATATGTCGCGAGCGACACATGTTGATTTTTATCCTCATATTTCCATGTATATGCTTTATGATATTTACATGCATGATGCTTATTGTCATTGGGTGACACGTGGACGATTTCCACATACTCATAGACTTCATGATATAGTCGACATTGATCATACCTCATATTTTTGATATGTTGTTACCTGAGGCACTGGCACGAGCACTTGGCACTACACTCACGTATAGATGTTATATTGCCACCTTATCATGCTTCAGACTTATTCATTTGAGATTTATATATATATCTGATCGTATTGACCTAGGATTGTGTCATACATACGATTTCTACTCTGCGATGTTTTCTACTCACGAGTTGGCAACTCACCCCCGTTGTGCCACAGTTCTTGCAGGTTTGCCGTACAGGTTCCATTGCGGCTTTTCTGGCACACTGCTTCCTTTCCGGGTGATTGCTTTGCTAGGTGGGTTCACTTGCATCGTGACCACCATTTTACTTATTTATTTTCAGTTGTATCTAGTAAAATTCCATCAACCAACTTGTATATTTATTTAGACTTAGAGACCAGTTGTTTATTATTTCGATCTTAGAGTCGCGCTTGTATTATTATGGTTTTTTTGAGGATTTTGAGTTTCTTTTTGAGTTTTGATCCTCGCCCTTCGGCGTTGTATATTATACTGCTTGCGTGGTTGTGACCGTCGATTGACGAAGAGCTAGCTCCCGCTTGGGGATGCTTTTTATCATTGCATATATATTATTCTTGTTAAACCCCGTTCGGGGCCAGTATTTACAAAGGAAATTCTGCCGAAATTTTTAGAAAAGATTATAGATTTTAAAAATGCATATTCGGCCTACTTATTTTAAAAACCTTGTTTTTAAAATATGTTTTCTTCACTTCTTAAAATTAGTTTTCTTTATTTATTCTTTAAAAATGATTTTAGATTTCTGGGCTTTTGGCTTACTTGAATTAGATGGGGACCTATAGACTTCATATGATTCAAGTGCCAGTCACGTGTTATTTCGGGTCGTGACAAAGTTGGTATCAGAGCGCTAGGTTAACCTTGGTTCGAGTCTAAGTTTGAATATGCGGAGCCTAGGGCGTTTATATATATACGGAACTTAGGTTTGACCTTACGAAACTTGGACTTAGTCGAGGGGGGTATCATACCCGAACTTTCGTCGCGTAAGATGACCCTTGGTTGATGGAGTTGGTGGCTTGAGTAGAATGACGTACCGTACGTATGTTCCGCGACATACTTATGATATGCTACTCCGCTTAAGAAACCTTAGAATGGACATTTCCTTGCACAGTATTATATTCATTCCTATGATCTATCTTCATCGATACTGGTTATGATTTTGCTGCCACGATTACACGGGCAGAGAGAGCTACGACTAGAGTTGCGTCAGCATGAGCTCGTCATGGACGAGGACTGACCAAGATGTGATTCCAGAGACATACGATTGTATAGAGGCGTCGCTCTATTGCGTTTTCGCGCCATGAGCGTTTGACAGATCTCTTTTACGAGATTTTCCGGATGTGTTGATCGGCACCAGAGGATCAGGCTACTGCTAGAGGCCAGCCAGGATGTGATGACTATTGATATATCGCTTATTCATGATGATAGAGGCGCTGCTCAGCGTACAGACGAATGGGCCAGTTGTTGCTGCAAACGATGAGATATCGCCCAGATGTTGGAGCTACTGCAGCATGAGTATATACTCAGAGATATGATGGAAGGTCGCTAGTCACCCAAGGAGAAACGACTAGGACATGTGGTTCGTTCGCTTACCCCGATGCGAGGTCATCAGATAGATTGATTCCAGCTAGAGACGACTTCACACAGATTCGTTGGTAGTCGATAGAGACGATCGAATGTCAGGAACCCATTTCTAAGTCTAAAGTATTCGGAAGACAATGCAAGTAATGCTATGGACCCTCTAGAAGAATGAAACCCTAACTCGACGTAATGACCATGGAACGCCTCCGAACCTTAGGGTTTGCGGCAGTTTAGCGGTGCCATTTGTGAGGCTTGGGTTTTCCCTTCTACGGTTGGTCCACAGGTGCTGTGGCATATACTGGAATACTGTTAAACTGTACTCAAGATGTTGATCACTTGGGGATTATGAGGTTTTGACAAATCGATCGGATGGTTCGACATCATTCGGATATCATATGATGGGATACATTGCTTGGGAGACTCCAGATACGAGTATAGCCGTTAGAGCGCAGTCCATGCAGCCGCGATAAGACGAGTCCGAAGCAGTCGACAACAGAGAAAAGTGGAGTAAGAGTTCGTACGAGATCTTGATGAAATGACGTTCCACTCCGCCGACATCAGAGATGTGATACGCATGTAGAGGCGTTATATATATGGATTCCTTCTAGGACACTGCTGCTTTACGAGTGGTCGTGAGGATTGACCGAGAGATGACCAGAGAAGTGCCAGGACGGAATCGTCCCCGTTAGCACACCTGACAGGGCCGATGAGCCGATGGATCGCGAGATTGGTAATCCACAGAGAAAATAAGGGCCCAGAGACAGAGAACGCCAAACCGTGAGCAGGAGGCAAGTAGATATCTTACGCTATTAGCATTGGATGCACCGACACCTTCTCGACTTTGAAGGAGGATATATTGACGACGGTACTTATGATTTGTGATTTGGTGATTTGATTATCATGTATCCGTCACCTTGGATTTCGGTATTTTAGGCGGTCTATTTGCATGATTTAGTCTTGATGACTGAGTTCCATGATATTTATTTTCGTGCACCACGGTTGCACCTGACTTCGGTTCGATGTCATTCGATTTGTTGATTTTGATTTCATGTCTATGTTATGCATGTGATTTGACTTATGCTTTCGGCGTAATTTCCATACACTTTTAGTGTTTTGATTTGATTTGTGCCCGCTGATGCACATGATTGCGAGATTATATACCGTGGTACACCTGATTTGGGTTTTCGCGCGTGTTGAGCGCATGTTTTGAGATGCGATTTTGGTGCACACTAGATGCACTAAATCGGGATTCTTCATGCATGTCAGATGCACCTGATTTTGCTGTCAGGCACACACGTTGCCTATGACAGATGTTTCGTGCACACCCGTTGCACCTAGATGTTGTTTCTGTGCACATGTATGGCACATATATGGATTTTGATTTTCCGTGCGCACCAGACGCACAGGGTATTCTTATATACATTTTAGGATTGATTCCTTATGGAGCAGTACATTTTTATGATATTTGCTGTTTGTTTTCGTACTGAGCAGGACTAGTCAGAGGACAGTACCTGGATGTATTTTGCATGCATTGATAGTTATCGAAGAGATTTCCAAAAAGTGAGCTATAGTCTCAGTATTTACCTACGTGTCTGATATGACACGAAACGTTTAAAATAAGGAAACCTTTTTAAATTGTTTTCAAAACAGCGGAAAGTAGATATTAAACAAAAGATATATACGTATATGGTTATTTTCTTACAATAGACGTCCGCCACTGTGCCGCGATACGCGCATAGCACAGCAACATTAAAAAGGTTTGGCATGCATTTCCTTCAGTTATTTACATGTATAGATTTGATGTTTACATGTATAGTTCTGATTGATATCATAGTGGTTTTATTTTGGATTTGACATTTGTGTCTTTACCATGACTCCGATGATTGCGGGATGATTGACAGAGTTTTGATTTTGAGTTATCTGCTCATTGTTCCTGCGCATGCGTTACGCTATGATGCGTTTTATCTATTGATGATTTCGGAGCCCCGACGACTTGGACTTTTTATTGAAATGTTTTAAGATTTGGGAGTTTAAATTTAAATTCGGGGACCGAATTTATTTAAGGGGGGAAGATTGTAATATTTCAGAAAAATAAAATATTATTTTTGGGAATTTTTATAATTTAATAATAAAATATTGAATATTTTAAATAAGGCGGTATAATTAAATACCGATAAATGGGGAAAATTTTGGAAAATTATAGAAATTACTAGAAAGAGGGTGTTTTATATGAATTATGCAAATTTTAAGTTTTTATGATTAGTTTAACACTAATTTAGTGCTAATCGCGATTAAAAATCGCTAATCGCGCTTTAAGCGTGTTTTGTGCACATAACATGCACAAAGTCTTTTTCACACTTGTGCATTTTCTACCATGGTTTGTTTTGGGTTTACTATTGAGGAGAGAAGAAAGAAAAGTAAAAGAAAACAAAAGAAAAGGAAAAGGAAATAAAATAAAGGAGTATGGGCAAGTGATAGAAAGTGAGGGGTCAAAGGAGAGTCATGACCATTTGTTTACTTCTTCTTCCTCCATCATTTCTCCCCCCATTTCCCTCATAGCTGCTGCCTCATCTACCCCCTCCTCAAATCATCACAAACACATCCAAAAACAACCTAAAACCCTATCCCCATTTCACAAAAGTTGTGCACAAGCTCAAGGGAAGCACATTGGACCAAGAAAGCTAGGATTTTGGCCACTTGGGGCAACTCAAGAATTTTCTTGAGTTACCAAATGAGATATTTTCTGAACCATAAGCTTAGTGTTTCCATTTCTTTTACCCCCCATGTTAGATTAGAACCGATATCGTGTGGTTTGGGTGAAGTTTGAAAACTCTAGTTAGGGTTATTGGAAATTAAGAGTTATGATGGGCAATTGAGCTCAGTAGAGGCCTCACAAACCCCCTAGTGCTAGAATTAAGACCTAAACCAGAGACTAGAACCCCAGAATACGGATTTAGAAAAGCCGATATCGGAAAATTGTGAATTCTGTGGATGTAAACTGGAATCTGCTATTACCCTGAGACTCGGAAAATTATATTGCATACACAGAGATACATGCAGGCACCTAGGAAGCTACCACCAAAACCCTAGCCCCTATCTCCCAATTACGGTCGCAAATTTAATCCTTCTGGCCGCAATTTGCGGCCAGACCTGGGACAATCTGCCTCGTATTGGTTCTGTGGTCCCCTCATCAGTAAAATAGACTCTTGGTATATGCAAAATTGTCTGATTTGACCTAGGGTAGAATCTGGGGCCTTTTTCCTGAGTTGCTGTTTTGATTCGTGTTTCCGTTTTGCGTATTTTAAATTCTGAATTCTCGTATTTGTGTTTTACCTCGATCACTTGACGTTTGTATGACGATATCGAGGATTGTTTGATGGTTTTGAAAGCGTAGTCCATAGGTTCTAACCTATATGCCTTAGCGTGTCGTTTTGGTATTCCCGATGTGATTTTAATGTGAAATTTCGATTGTGTTATCTTGTAGGTACCTTCAAGAGGGCTTCATATGATGAAGAAGATGGAAGCGACATCGACACCGACACGCAAGATGCAATGTGAGTAAATTATATCTACGGGGAAAGTCGGGTGGATGGCGTATAGCACCCCCGCGGTTCGATATTTAGTATACTATGTATATACTATATTTATATGTATATGATAGCGTTAGGTGTGATGTGGATATTTGGGATGAGATTAGGTGTACTACGGATAGATTAGGGTTTAGAAGTAAACTAGTATAGTTCCCTAGTTGCGAACCCTAGAATAGGTTTACACCCATACGCACACACATGCTTGTTTGTTATACGTATACCTAGATGATGAGGATAGTGGATGATATTTGGAGATGAGTCGATGATATTGGGCATAGTGCCATGAGATCGGTGATATGATGTGATTCGTATTTAGGATACGACATGTGATTTTAGCGGGCCTTGGGACGTGTGTTTTACACACGCAGTTATACTTATATAGATAGCATCGATTTGTACTAGACTTAGATCAGTACCCCAGATCATGAGATATGATGATAAGGATACCAGATAATTGATGAGATGAATGTGATATTGACCCGTACCCAGCTTTTGGGATGCCGTACGATGATTTACCGTACGAGCTTTATATTGATTACAGATCCGCACTCATGACTCGAGAATGTCATATGATATTGTATCGTACACGGTACTTTTGAGGTGGGATCACCGACTATTATATTATATATATATATCGACTCAGATTTAGGTGGTTTCCATACCCCTCCAGATTGACTTGTTAGTTAGAGCTGTAGATTTGCTAGTAGATGTAGGCTAGGCCGATATCATACCTATTTCAAAAACTAGCGAATCGGGAGTATTTTAAAGACAGGCCAAGAGATTCTACGGATATTTTCAAAAGACGCATCCTTTCTTAAAAACACCATAGCCCTTATTTTCCTAAAAACCCCAATTCGTCTTCTTTCAAATGGCAAAACAGTATGACATAGCTACATTGATGTAGATACTGCACTGTTGTGTTATTATTCATTTGCCTCATATTCTTGCTTTTCGCATCGCATCGCATGTTTAAATATGTTATTGTTATATCAAAACCATGCTGTTAGGACACCAGCACCATTATTGATAATGCATATGTTCCACGTACACTTACTTACCGGTTCACACACTTAATCATCGATAATTTCCATGTCACTACACTGTAGGACTGTTGCATTCAGGATATGACCCCTTGCATGACATACTCGCGTACATACATATTGTACATACATATATGGACATACATAGATGATTCTGGCTTGATTTTAGAGATTTGGGAACCGCAAGATGTATTTTAAAACTGTATTCATTTTAAAAGAGCGGTTTCCATCAATATGTGCATATTACTATTCCATGTTGCATGATACCCTGATATGCTTACATTTCTTTTACATGTCGCATACATCATGCTTTATGATTATACGCATTGAGATATGTTTTTTCCATGATATTTATGGATTTAGGAACCGTGGGTATTTTAAAAGAGAGTATCTATTGTTTTAAAAACCCGGTTACCCTTGATATGATATTTCAGTGCGTCCACCATGCGTTTTCTCGGTTCTGAGACGTGTGACATGTGAAACCCGATTCGAGGAGCTGGATGAGGCCGATTGCGGGTACATGGTGGACCCGGTATGGTACCCCGGGACGAGAACGGATCTGCTGTGTAGCTAGATGGTGAGCCTGGCAGAGGGACCACTACCTACCGGTGATTGTATTTGAGCTCGACGGATATCCGGAAGATACCGACCGGAGTTGAGAGATGAGACGGGCCGATCCAGATTGACGGAGCCCTATGTATATGAGGATTTACATGCCGATGCTAGGCACAGGTTTCATGATGTTTTCGAGTGTCGATACTTGACACTCAGGTTCCATGATTTGATATGTCGCGAGCGACACATGTTGATTTTTATCCTCATATTTCCATGTATATGCTTTATGATATTTACATGCATGATACTTATTGTCATTGGGTGACACGTGGACGATTTCCACATACTCATAAACTTCATGATATAGTCGACATTGATCATACCTCATATTTATGCTATGTTGTTACCTGAGGCACTGGCATGAGCACTTGGCACTACACTCACGTATAGATGTTATATTTCCACCTTATGTAGCGTCTTGAAAAGTCGTTTTGGTGTTTTCCTGAAAATCGGTGAAAATTCGGTATTTTTCCGAAAACCGTCTTTCTCGTTATTTTGCAGTTTAGGGCTAATTATACCTAAAATGGATAGGTAATTTCTTGTTTTTAGTAGCTAATGAGTTACTTATGAAATTCTGGTCGTTTAAAAATTTTTCCCTATTTTTCAATTTTTTAATATTATTTTAAGCCGGTAAGAAAATACATTAATTTAGCGATAAATACAAATTTTTTCGGGCTAATTTTAATCTTTAAAATTATGATAATTAAAATCTAGTTGTAACATAAATTTTTAGTATTTTATTTTGAATTTTTACTAATTTTTATGATAGGAAACGAATTTATTGATTTTTTTGCTAAAACTTGCAATTTTTGACTTGTAGGGGGTCTTTTTGCATAAAATTTCTTTTGTAAAACCCCTCTCTCTCTTCCCTCAGCCCTAGGACAGCCCCACCTTGTGCAAGTCCAGAAATTTCTGGCCTCATTTCTTTGTTTCCTTTCTTGAGTTGAATTAGTGGTTTATTGATTTATTTTAAATATAGTTGATAAGGTATGGTGCATTGACTTTTGGAGACTTGACCATTGACTTTCCCCACTCACCCACACCCCTCCCCCTTACCTCCTCTGGCCGAAACCTGCACCTCTCTCTTCTTCATCTCTTTTCTTTTCATTTTTCTTCAAATTTCTTCAAAAAGCTACATCAAAATTGCAAATTAAAGCTTGCAAATTAAAACCATCCTTCATCTTTCTTTTCCTTCACCTCCCGAGCTTGGATCTTGATGCTTGAGGCCATCATTTGGAGCAAATTTATTCTTGCTAGATCTCAATTGAGGTATAATTTCCATCAAGTTACTTTCTTTTTGCTAAATTCCTTTAAGTATATGGTTTTAGTGTTAAAAGTTTAACTAATTTCTAATCTAGTTTATAAAAGAGTAGCTTGTATTAAACTAGGGTTTTTGAAGCCATGATGGTTAATTAACTTGTTTTGTAGTTAATCTAGTTGTTAATTAGCTAATCTATATGGTTACCTTGTTATGTAGTCTTCAAATTTATGCTAATTTAGTTAATTTTAAAAGTTTGATTTTGGTTGTAAATTGTTGTTTTAGGAATTTCAAGAGAGGGTTAGTGTATGGAAATGGGTTGTGAAGCATCATTAATGAGTTGAATTAAGGTTTAGAAACCATTATTTAGTTGTTTAAATCTAATTTGTTATCTAGTTGTTTTGCTAACCTAATCTAGAAGGTTAACTTGCTAATTGAGTTATAAATTAGTGTTAATTTAAGGTTTTCTTATATAGTTTGGATTAAGAATTGCTAGGTTATATAACTCAAGTAATGGTTGTTTATGGAAAATAGGTTTTGAATCTTTGCAAATGTGTTGTAATTATAGTGCTTGTAGATTGCTTGTTGTGTGGTTGGATTGTGATAACCGTATCGCTAATTTTCGATTTTTGCACCAAAATTGCTAGTTTTGTGCTTACTAGATTTTTATAAAAATTATGTGATGGATTATTTTCGACATCTTGATGTTTGTGTTGGCTTCTCCTATGACGTTTAGGATGCGTGTGTGCGGATCTTTGAGTAGTCGGGTTTTAGTTTTGCCGGGCGACCAAATCGGCGTTTTTTTGGCAGTTTTTGCGATTTTCGCGTGTGTTCCGCGCACTTTGTGCACGTTGTACCTAGCTAGCGAACTTTAGTAGTTTCGTTGGGGTTTTGCGTCATTCTTGATATGTAACCTTATGTTTGGTATTGATGTAAATTCCAGGTTCGGTCGCGGAGACGTCAGACGCGGCGCGAAAGGGGAAAGCGGTGATTGGACACAGCTAGCCAGGGATTCCGGTGAGTAGATGTAACATCTACGGGGGACTATCGTTGGATGGCGCAAGCCGCCCGATAGTTTTAGTAACTTACAAGATCCTTAGTGATGTTAGTAATTAGGGGTGAAATACTTAGTTGACTATTTGCTGCATCCATGCATTATATTGACATACCTATACGAAACCATTTTATAGGACACCTGCACCATTGCCAGGGTTTTTATATGCAGCACGAGCACTATTCATGCTTACACACACACCCTGGTAATTGCCATGCCACCACACTAGATAACCTTTAAATTTAAACCTTTTGCTAATTGATACTTAAACTTGTGCTATTGCCTTTAATTCCTTAAAATGAAACCGTAGGATTGCTATTCATGTGCATGTACTTCATCATATTAATTGTTCATGCTTAATCTATTAATCACACATCGCAACTTGATTATTGATACCATATGCATTCATTATCATTGATATATGCACTTATGAGGATTTCTTGAGATTTTATGATATTTCTGGATTTTGGGGGAAAGCCGCAAAATTTCTAAACTTATTATATTTTTAAAATATGTAAAATTGCGGTTTTCTAGTGATGTAAGTGTCGTCCACCATGAGTTTGCTGTGGTTTTGGAAATCCGTGTCGAGGAATGGAGGAACCGGCACGGGTACATGGTGGGCCCGGTAAGGTACCCCGGGGCAAGAGGAATGTGGTGTTGACGTTGAGCCTGGCAGGGGACGGATTACCTACCGGTGACTTCATTGGGCACGGTGGATATCCAGAGGATACCGACCGGGGCCGCGAGAGGATGAGATATTGATATTGAGATGGGTCAGCCGGATGGCTGAGGCCAGAGACACTATGACATGGATTTATGAGATTTGAGACAGCTTTTGGGTGTCGTTGCTGGACACCGGTTTTCGTCGATTCATTGATATTATGCTGGCATTCTAAAAGAGTTTCAAAAACAAAAAGAGACAATGTTTCTTATAGATACCTATTGAGACCTCAGATATTCATGTTGCATACATATTAGTACACTGATGTTGTATACACACCTGCTAGTGCATCCAGTCATACCTGTATTTTAGATGCTAGGATGCTTGTGTGCATGCATACGATAGCCTTTGTAGGTGTTATTTATTACTCACGAGTTGGCAACTCACCCCCGTTGTGCCACAGTCTTTTGCAGGTCCGCTCCGTCAGTTCAGTAGCGGCGGGCGCACTTGTTCTTTTGCCTCCTTTGCCTGGACTCGAGGTTTTGCTCCTAGGTGGGTTATATTACTATTTTGTACCACCTTGTATATTCTTTGTATCTAGTGTACTCCATCTACTGTATCTACCAGCATTATTGTATAGTGACCTAGAGATGAGACAGTGAGATTTGTAGACTTTTATGCTGTATTTTGGGGTCGAGCTCACTTGAGCCGACATGCTACTTTTCTCATGCTTCCTTATGATTATTATGCTTGTTGTCATTTTATATTGCGTGGGATTTGTGACCGCCTTGTGGCGAAGAGCTAGCTCCCGCTTGGGGATGCCCTATTTTGTTGGATTCATATATATTTTGTTGTACCCATTTTGGGGGCCAGTATTTACAAAGGAGACTCTGCCGAAATTTTCGGAAAAATTGGTATTGTTTTTATAAAGGGTTTTACATGACTTATTTGATAAACTCGCTTTCAATTGATTGGGGTTTCTTCACTCTTTTGCTTGATTGGTTTTGTTTTCTGGGCTTTGGCTTACTTATTTTACGGACGTCTTTAGACGTTTCGTAAACTTAAGTGCCAGTCACGTTCCGTACCCTGCGGGTCGTGACAAAGTTGGTATCAGAGCGATAGGTTTTACCTTTGTGAGTGTAGGATGACCCTTGGTAGATGGAGTAAGTGACTTAAGCAGGGTAATGTAGCGTGCGTATGTCCGCGGCATACTTACGATACGGTACTCCGCCTAAGTGACTTTAGGATATACTTGCTTGAAAATTCCTTCTTCAATTCCGTGTATCCTATGATCCTATTGCACTGTTCTTACTATCCGTTTTCCTGTAACAGCCACTATGCCGCCGAAGGCTACAAGGGCACAGAGGGCTGCCGCCAGAGACGAGATTCGAGCTGGCTCGTCCGAGACTAGGACTGAGCAGGGCGGTATGCCTACGCCGCAGGGACAGACCGATCCACCTTCCCCAGGCCGTATGGATAGGCTCGAGACCAGTATGGAGGAGTTGCGACAGATGATGGGAGGCATGCAGGAGCTACGTCAGATGGTAGGATCCCTAGTTGCAGCCAGTCGTACACCGAGGCCGGATGACGTACCTACTACATCACAGACGACCATGATACCTGCTCCTACTACTACCACCGTGGCCATTCCGGTTTCACTACAGGATTTCATGAGGCTGAGACCTCCAGTATTCACCGGCACCGAGGCAGCGGAGGACCCACAGACGTTCCTTGACAGTTTAGTCAGGATCTGCCGTTCGCTGAGATGTTCGGATGATCGATGGGTAGAGCTTGCGAGTTTCCGACTAGAGGGTCTCGCGCAGACATGGTGGGAGTCAGTCTTGAGAGGTCGAGCTGCAGGTCTACCGCCTATGACTTGGGTCGAGTTTACAGCGGTCTTTCTAGCCCGTTTCCTTCCAGAGAGCGTTCGTGACGCCAGAGCTCGCAGCTTCGAGGCCTTAGTCAAGACACCTGGGATGACGGTGTCTGAGTATGACATCCAGTTTACACAGTTATCCCGATATGCTCAGTATTTGGTGGATACCGAGGAGAAGATGGTGAAGAGGTTCGTACAGGGACTTGATGCCCAGCTATATCTTGCCATTGGCGCCCAGCACTACGACACTTATTCAGCTGCTATGGATACGGCATTGCGGATGGAGGCACGCATATTACGGACTTCGGCCGTTTCTGGGCCGAAGAGGATTCGCACCGATGTACCGTCTCAGAGGCAGCGTGCCAGATTCTTTCCGAGAGATAGGCCTGGCAGAGGATTTGGGCGGGGACAGTTATATGGTTCTTATCCCCAGGGGCAGCAGCCGTCTCCAGGGTGTTTTGGGTGCGGGAGTTTGCACCATCTTGTCAGAGACTGTCCGGTGAGACGACAGGGAGCAGCGACAGTTCCGCATGTGACCCTGCCACCATCACCACCCCCTCTTCAGAGAGCCCTACTTCCTACCCCAGGCGATGCTCCACGCCAGTTAGGTGCACCGAGAGGCCGTGGACGCGGCGGTCCTGTTCAGAGAGGACGAGGAGGCAGAGGCCGAGGTCGAGGTCAGCCCGCTATCGGTGGAGGACAGGCCCGAGTTTTTGCTTTGACACCGCAGGATGCGCAGGCATCCAATGCCGTTGTGACAGGTACCTTGCCAGTTTGTTCTTTCGACGCACGGGTATTATTCGACCCAGGTTCCACACATTCGTACGTATCTACACACTTTGCACCGATGTTGGGCCGTGAGTCGTCGCCGTTAGATCAGCCGCTTGTTGTTGTTACTCCGGTAGGCGAGTCGTTTGTCGCTCGTTTTGTTTTTCGTTTGTGTTCCGTTCGTATCGGGGAGAGGGATTCATCAGTTGATTTGATACTCCTCGATATGTTGGACTTTGATGTGCTTCTGGGCATGGATTGGCTAGCCACTTGTTATGCTTCGGTGGACTGCCGTGAGAAGGCAGTCAGATTTAGCTTTCCGGGAGAGCCAGTCCTTGTTATTCGGGGAGACCGCAGTGTCACCCTTCCCAGCTTAATTTCGTCTCTTCGCGCTGGTCAGCTCTTGCGGAAGGGATGTCAAGGATTCTTAGAGTGTATTTGTGATACTCGAGCTGCAGAGGTTCCGTTGGACCGAGTCCCGGTAGTTTGTGAGTTCCCTGATGTTTTTCCTGATGAGCTACCTGGGCTACCACCTGAGCGCGATGTTGAGTTCTGCATTGATTTGGTTCCCGGTTCGGGGCCTATTTCTATACCGCCTTATCGGATGGCCCCGGCAGAGCTTCGAGAGCTGAAGGATCAGTTGCAGGATTTGTTAGATAAGGGGCTTATTCGACCGAGTGTTTCTCCGTGGGGTGCTCCGGTCCTGTTTGTCAAGAAGAAGGATGGAAGTTTGCGCTTATGTATCGACTACCGCCAGCTGAACAAAGTTACCGTTCGGAACAGATATCCGTTGCCGCGCATTGATGATTTGTTCGACCAGCTTCAGGGTGCGGGGTATTTTTCGAGGATCGACTTGCGATCAGGATACCATCAGCTGCGAGTTCGACAGGAGGATATACCGAGGACAGCTTTCCGCACGCGCTACGGCCACTACGAGTTTTTGGTGATGTCGTTCGGACTCACCAACGCCCCAGCAGCATTCATGGATTTGATGAACCGTACATTCAGGCCGTATCTTGACTTGTTCATCATCGTGTTTATCGACGATATCTTGGTGTACTCTCGGAGCAGAGAGGAGCACGAGCAGCACTTGCGGATTACGTTACAGACTCTGAGGCAGCACCAGCTGTTCGCGAAGTTCTCCAAGTGTGCTTTCTGGCTGGACAGCGTCGGATTCTTGGGTCACGTGGTTACGAGAGACGGCATTTGTGTGGACCCGAAGAAGATTGAGGCTGTTCAGCAGTGGCCCCGACCTACATCGGTTACTGAGATCCGTAGTTTTCTAGGCTTGGCGGGCTACTACAGGCGTTTTGTTCAGGACTTCTCCCGTATAGCTGCATCGTTGACCGGTTTGACCCGGAAGGGAGTTCCTTTCGTTTGGACAGAGGAGTGCGAGCGCAGTTTTCAGCAGCTACGGACTTGTTTGACTACGGCGCCGGTATTATCTTTACCTTCGGGATCAGGCAGATTTGTTGTCTACTGTGATGCTTCGCGAGTGGGATTAGGATGCGTTTTGATGCAGCATGGCCGGGTGATCGCTTATGCTTCTCGGCAATTGAAGAAGCATGAACAGAACTACCCCACTCATGATTTGGAGATGGCTGCAGTGGTCTTTGCACTGAAGATTTGGCGACATTACCTTTACGGCGAGTCGTGTCAGATATTCACCGATCACAAGAGCTTAAAGTACATATTTCAGCAGCGAGACCTGAACCTCAGACAGCGTCGTTGGATGGAGTTGGTGAAAGTCTACGACTGCGAGATCTTATATCACCCCGGCAAGGCGAATGTGGTGGCAGATGCGTTGAGTAGGAGGCCCGGGGGTAGTCTATCCTTTTTGCGCGCAGTGCAGAGGCAGTCGTCAGCAGATTGGCAGATGTCATGCGACAGCCGAGTGGAGTTCGAGTTCACTCAGACAGGGGAACAGCTCGCGCATGTTCGTGCACGCCCACAGTTGCTTGACCGTATATATGAGGCACAGCGCAGTGACGACCGTTGCTCAGAGATCATGGCACAGATGGGACAGGGCAGATTTTCCGAGTTCGTGATTGACGATCAGGGGATTTTACGATATGGATCTAGACTGTGCGTACCAGATGCTGATGGATTGCGGCGCGACATTCTTGAGGAGGCACACCGATCAGTGTATAGTGTCCACCCCGGTTCCACTAAGATGTACCATGATATGAGAGAGACCTACTGGTGGGACGGGATGAAGAGGGACATTGCGGAGTTCGTTTCGAGATGCCTGACTTGTCAGCAAGTCAAGGCCGAGCACCAGAGGCCCGCAGGAGAGCTACAGCCGTTACCCATTCCAGAGTGGAAATGGGAACAGATTTCGATGGACTTCGTTGTGGGTCTACCCAGGACCAGTCGAGGGTACGACTCCATCTGGGTGATCGTGGATAGATTGACGAAAGCGGCTCACTTCCTTCCAGTGAAGACGACTTTCAGCTTCGCTCAGTATGCTCAGCTCTATATTGACGAGATCGTGCGACTACACGGCGTACCGACTTGTATCGTGTCAGATCGAGGCACTCAGTTCACCAGCCGACTTTGGCAGAGACTTCAGGAGGGTTTGGGCACTCGTTTGAGCTTCAGCACAGCGTTTCATCCGCAGACAGACGGACAGTCAGAGCGGACCATTCAGACTCTCGAGGACATGCTCAGAGCGTGCGTTTTAGACTTTGGTGGTAGCTGGGATCATCATTTACCTCTAGTGGAGTTCTCCTACAACAACAGCTTCCAGGATACTATTCAGATGGCACCTTTCGAGGCATTGTATGGGAGGAGATGCAGATCGCCCGTTTGTTGGACAGAGCTCAGCGAGAGCAGCATTTTGGGGCCGCAGCTTGTTGAGGAGACGACAGCGAAGATACAGTTGATCCGAGACCGGATGAGAGCGGCTCAGAGCAGGCAGAAATCCTATGCAGACAGGCGCCGTCGCAGATTAGAGTTCGCAGTTGGCGACCATGTTTTTCTGAAAGTCTCTCCGATGAAGGGCGTGATGCGTTTTGGGCGAAAGGGGAAGCTTAGCCCTAGATTCGTAGGTCCCTTCGAGATCCTTGAGCGTGTCGGCGCAGTTGCATATCGTTTGGCTCTTCCACCCAGCTTTCCCGATGTTCACCCCGTCTTCCATGTTTCGATGCTCCGCAAGTACCTTCACGACCCTTCGCATGCGATTCAGCACCCGACAGTCCAGCTAGAGCGCGACCTTTCTTTTGCAGAGCAACCGGTGGCCATCCTGGATCGGCAGGTGAAGAAGTTGAGGACGAAGATTATACTAACCGTCAAGGTCCTTTGGCGTAGCCCGAGCAGCGAGGAGGTTACCTGGGAGACCGAGGGCGAGATGAGGAAGAAATATCCCCATCTCTTTGAAGGTACGCGTAGCTATATTTTTAAATTCGGGGACCGAATTTCTTTAAGTGGGGAAGATTGTAGCGTCTTGAAAAGTCGTTTTGGTGTTTTCCTGAAAATCGGTGAAAATTCGGTATTTTTCCGAAAACCGTCTTTCTCGTTATTTTGCAGTTTAGGGCTAATTATACCTAAAATGGATAGGTAATTGCTTGTTTTTAGTAGCTAATGAGTTACTTATGAAATTCTGGTCGTTTAAAAAAATTTCCCTATTTTTCAATTTTTTAATATTATTTTAAGCCGGTAAGAAAATACATTAATTTAGCGATAAATACAAATTTTTCCGGGCTAATTTTAATCTTTAAAATTATGATAATTAAAATCTAGTTGTAACATAAATTTTTAGTATTTTATTTTGAATTTTTACTAATTTTTATGATAGGAAACGAATTTATTGATTTTTTTGCTAAAACTTGCAATTTTTGACTTGTAGGGGGTCTTTTTGCATAAAATTTCTTTTGTAAAACCCCTCTCTCTCTTCCCTCAGCCCTAGGACAGCCCCACCTTGTGCAAGTCCAGAAATTTCTGGCCTCATTTCTTTGTTTCCTTTCTTGAGTTGAATTAGTGGTTTATTGATTTATTTTAAATATAGTTGATAAGGTATGGTGCATTGACTTTTGGAGACTTGACCATTGACTTTCCCCACTCACCCACACCCCTCCCCCTTACCTCCTCTGGCCGAAACCTGCACCTCTCTCTTCTTCATCTCTTTTCTTTTCATTTTTCTTCAAATTTCTTCAAAAAGCTACATCAAAATTGCAAATTAAAGCTTGCAAATTAAAACCATCCTTCATCTTTCTTTTCCTTCACCTCCCGAGCTTGGATCTTGATGCTTGAGGCCATCATTTGGAGCAAATTTATTCTTGCTAGATCTCAATTGAGGTATAATTTCCATCAAGTTACTTTCTTTTTGCTAAATTCCTTTAAGTATATGGTTTTAGTGTTAAAAGTTTAACTAATTTCTAATCAAGTTTATAAAAGAGTAGTTTGTATTAAACTAGGGTTTTTGAAGCCATGATGGTTAATTAACTTGTTTTGTAGTTAATCTAGTTGTTAATTAGCTAATCTATATGGTTACCTTGTTATGTAGTCTTCAAATTTATGCTAATTTAGTTAATTTTAAAAGTTTGATTTTGGTTGTAAATTGTTGTTTTAGGAATTTCAAGAGAGGGTTAGTGTATGGAAATGGGTTGTGAAGCATCATTAATGAGTTGAATTAAGGTTTAGAAACCATTATTTAGTTGTTTAAATCTAATTTGTTATCTAGTTGTTTTGCTAACCTAATCTAGAAGGTTAACTTGCTAATTGAGTTATAAATTAGTGTTAATTTAAGGTTTTCTTATATAGTTTGGATTAAGAATTGCTAGGTTATATAACTCAAGTAATGGTTGTTTATGGAAAATAGGTTTTGAATCTTTGCAAATGTGTTGTAATTATAGTGCTTGTAGATTGCTTGTTGTGTGGTTGGATTGTGATAACCGTATCGCTAATTTTCGATTTTTGCACCAAAATTGCTAGTTTTGTGCTTAATAGATTTTTATAAAAATTATGTGATGGATTATTTTCGACATCTTGATGTTTGTGTTGGCTTCTCCTATGACGTTTAGGATGCGTGTGTGCGGATCTTTGAGTAGTCGGGTTTTAGTTTTGCCGGGCGACCAAATCGGCGTTTTTTTGGCAGTTTTTGCGATTTTCGCGTGTGTTCCGCGCACTTTGTGCACGTTGTACCTAGCTAGCGAACTTTAGTAGTTTCGTTGGGGTTTTGCGTCGTTCTTGATATGTAAACTTATGTTTGGTATTGATGTAAATTCCAGGTTCGGTCGCGGAGACGTCAGACGCGGCGCGAAAGGGGAAAGCGGTGATTGGACACAGCTAGCCAGGGATTCCGGTGAGTAGATGTAACATCTACGGGGGACTATCGTTGGATGGCGCAAGCCGCCCGATAGTTTTAGTAACTTACAAGATCCTTAGTGATGTTAGTAATTAGGGGTGAAATACTTAGTTGACTATTTGCTGCATCCATGCATTATATTGACATACCTATACGAAACCATTTTATAGGACACCTGCACCATTGCCAGGGTTTTTATATGCAGCACGAGCACTATTCATGCTTACACACACACCCTGGTAATTGCCATGCCACCACACTAGATAACCTTTAAATTTAAACCTTTTGCTAATTGATACTTAAACTTGTGCTATTGCCTTTAATTCCTTAAAATGAAACCGTAGGATTGCTATTCATGTGCATGTACTTCATCATATTAATTGTTCATGCTTAATCTATTAATCACACATCGCAACTTGATTATTGATACCATATGCATTCATTATCATTGATATATGCACTTATAAGGATTTCTTGAGATTTTATGATATTTATGGATTTCGGGGGAAAGCCGCAAAATTTCTAAACTTATTATATTTTTAAAATATGTAAAATTGCGGTTTTCTAGTGATGTAAGTGTCGTCCACCATGAGTTTGCTGTGGTTTTGGAAATCCGTGTCGAGGAGTGGAGGAACCGGCACGGGTACATGGTGGGCCCGGTAAGGTACCCCGGAGCAAGAGGAATGTGGTGTTGACGTTGAGCCTGGCAGGGGACGGATTACCTACCGGTGACTTTATTGGGCACGGCGGATATCCAGAGGATACCGACCGGGGCCGCGAGAGGATGAGATATTGATATTGAGATGGGTCAGCCGGATGGCTGAGGCCAGAGACACTATGACATGGATTTATGAGATTTGAGACAGCTTTTGGGTGTCGTTGCTGGACACCGGTTTTCGTCGATTCATTGATATTATGCTGGCATTCTAAAAGAGTTTCAAAAACAAAAAGAGACAAAATGTTTCTTATAGATACCTATTGAGACCTCAGATATTCATGTTGCATACATATTAGTACACTGATGTTGTATACACACCTGCTAGTGCATCCAATCATACCTGTATTTTAGATGCTAGGATGCTTGTGTGCATGCATACGATAGCCTTTGTAGGTGTTATTTATTACTCACGAGTTGGCAACTCACCCCCGTTGTGCCACAGTCTTTTGCAGGTCCGCTCCGTCAGTTCAGTAGCGGCGGGCGCACTTGTTCTTTTGCCTCCTTTGCCTGGACTCGAAGTTTTGCTCCTAGGTGGGTTATATTACTATTTTGTACCACCTTGTATATTCTTTGTATCTAGTGTACTCCATCTACTGTATCTACCAGCATTATTGTATAGTGACCTAGAGATGAGACAGTGAGATTTGTAGACTTTTATGCTGTATTTTGGGGTCGAGCTCACTTGAGCCGACATGCTACTTTTCTCATGCTTCCTTATGATTATTATGCTTGTTGTCATTTTATATTGCGTGGGATTTGTGACCGCCTTGTGGCGAAGAGCTAGCTCCCGCTTGGGGATGCCCTATTTTGTTGGATTCATATATATTTTGTTGTACCCATTTTGGGGGCCAGTATTTACAAAGGAGACTCTGCCGAAATTTTCGGAAAAATTGGTATTGTTTTTATAAAGGGTTTTACATGACTTATTTGATAAACTCGCTTTCAATTGATTGGGGTTTCTTCACTCTTTTGCTTGATTGGTTTTGTTTTCTGGGCTTTGGCTTACTTATTTTACGGACGTCTTTAGACGTTTCGTAAACTTAAGTGCCAGTCACGTTCCGTACCCTGCGGGTCGTGACACCTTATCATGCTTCAGACTTATTCATTTGAGATTTATATATATATCTGATCGTATTGATCTATGATTGTGTCATACATACGATTTCTACTCTGCGATGTTTTCTACTCACGAGTTGGCAACTCACCCCCGTTGTGTCACAGTTCTTTCAAGTTTGCCGTACAGGTTCCATTGCGGTTTTTCTGGCACACTGCTTCCTTTCCGGGTGATTACTTTTCTAGGTGGGTTCACTTGCATCGTGACCACCATTTTACTTATTTATTTTCAGTTGTATCTAGTAAAATTCCATCAACCAACTTGTATATTTATTCAGACTTAGAGACCAGTTGTTTATTATTTCGACCTTAGAGTCGGCTTGTATTATTATGGTTTTCTTGAGGATTTTGAGTTTCTTTTTGAGTTTTGATCCTCGCCCTTCGGCATTGTATATTATACTGCTTGCGTGGTTGTGACCGTCGATTGACGAAGAGCTAGCTCCCGCTTGGGGATGCCTTTTATCATTGCATATATATTATTCTTGTTGTACCCCGTTCGGGGCCAGTATTTACAAAGGAAACTCTGCCGAAATTTTCAGAAAAGATTATAGATTTTAAAAATGCATATTCGGCTTACTTATTTTAAAAACATTGTTTTTAAAATATGTTTTCTTCACTTCTTAAAACTAGTTTTCTTTATTTATTCCTTAAAAATGGTTTTAGATTTCTGGGCTTTTGGCTTACTTGAATTAGATGGGGTCCTATAGACTTCATATGATTCAAGTGCCAGTCACGTGCTATTTCGGGTCGTGACATATACGGAGACCAATTTATGTTGTCACCCGTAGGGCGTGGATTAGTCCAAATCCGTATTTTCTTAGATTTGGGTTTGGGTTGGGTTTAAGGACCGTTAATCTCATTTGAGACTAAAATCGACTTAAACGTTTGTTGAGGATACGTTAGTCTAATTTTAGACTAAGATCTACTCAACAGTTTGTTAAGGATACGTTAGTCTAATTTTAGACTAAGATCAACTTAACAGTTTGTTAAGGACACGTTAGTCTAATTTTAGACTAACGTCAACTTAACCATTTGTTAAGGATACGTTAGTCTAATTTTAGACTAAGATCTACTTAACAAGATCATTTAGATCCAACAAAGGAGCATTTGGGCTCTATTGTTTTAGTTTAGGGACTTTGCGGTCAATTACCAGTTTAAGGACATAGTGGTCCATTGTTAGTTTAAAGACATCACGGTCAAGGTTAAGGACATCGTAGTCCGTGAGTTTAAGGACCCCACAGTCCGAGATTAGGAACATCGTAGTCCATGAGTTTAAGGACCCCACAGTCCGTAGTTTAAAGATGTCATAGTCTATAAAGGTTAAGGACATCGTAGTCCATGAGTTTAAGGACCCCACAGTCCGTGAAATGTGTGGTTGTCCGGACCCGTCACCTCTCTGAAGACGTTGAAGGATTACAACGACAGACATCAGAAGAGTAAAGAGATGTACCCTCGAACCGGTGTGAGTTGGTTGAAAGATCTGTAGTCCAATTTAGAACTAAGATATGTTAAATATTTATGAGCATACGGGCTCAATTAAATATAAGTTGAGAACCTATGGCCAATCTTGGGCTAAGTCCAATTAGATTAAAATGTTCAACATTTTATTTAGGGCTGCTGGGCTTTTATTTGGGCTTGGCCCTTTTAATAATCTTGACAAAATATTAGCTTGTATTGAATGCAGAGCATTCATCATTGCTCTGGGCTTTATTAAAAAACAATTTTTGTTCTGACAGCGCAACACGTGGCGCGCCAGGCGCTTTGCGCCAATTAAAGAGCGCAGTGCGCTTCTGTCAAGTAGCGCACACGTGGAGGACACGTGTCGCGCTTGGCGCTAAGCGCCAGATAGTGAGCGCATTGCGCCAGTTTATGAGTGCATTGCGCTAGTTTAGTGGGGCACGCGTGAGTGACACGTGGCGCGCTTGGCGCTGAGCACCAGCCCATGAGCGCAGTGCGCTATATCAGAAGTGCAAAGCGTAAGTTGCATACGTGGTTGACACGTGGTACATTTTGGCGCTGAGCGCCGGTCCAGATAGCGCAGAAGCGCTGTTCAATAGCGCAAAGCGCATTTCAATAGCGCAAAGCGCATTTGATCAAATTTATGATCTGTGAACAAATTTATGTTCTTTTAAAAGAGGCTTTGCCTCAAGATTCAAGAACAACAGTTCTTATTATTTTTTTTGAAAGGGTTTTGCCTTTGTAGATCAATGATCTGTGAATGAAGTAAATACTTCTTTTGTTTTTATGATGATATCTTTTGATCTCTTTTTTATAAAAGACATTGGCCTTTGTAGATCTATGATCTTTTAAGAAGATAGTTCTTCTTTTTTAATGAGATGATTCCATCTCTGTCGTTCAAGAATTAATTCTTTACCTTGAAGAAATGATCTTTTTTTTCTAAGAGCCTACTCTTCTTTCTTTTAGTTTTTTCAAAGTTTGTAGGGGGGTTCTCTATATCAGACTTTAAGTCTTGGGGCCTTTATATAGGGCAAACTGATCAGTTCAATCAGTTAAAGAGATCCTTCTCCGATTGATTTGGGAATATTTCCCACCGTTGGATCTTTGAACATAAGGCTTCTGTTTTGCAGAAGATAATCTTTTTATTTTAATAAGATTGGGAAGATCTTTCCATAACAGAATTTTAATTCTGATCAATTAATAATTTATTATTAGATCTTTTGATCTAACGGTGGGGAATTCTTAATTCCAGCGCTGGCGCACCTTGCGCGAGCGCACCTACGTTCGACACGTGGCGCGCAGCGCAGAGCGCAGCGCAACTGTGCTAGCGCAGAGCGCAGCGCAACTGTGCTAGCGCACCCGTGTTTGACACGTGGCGCGCAGCGCAGAGCGCTGGATCTGAAGCGTTGCTTCGATTTTTGAATTTTGAAATTTTAAAACAGAGGTTTGCTCTGATTGGGGGTGCGCTGCCTAGGGCACAGTGCACCTGGCACTAGCGCGTCTGTGTTTGACACGTGGCGCGCAGCGCGCCTAGCGCTGAATCTGAAGCTTTGCTTCAATTTTTAAATTTTGAATTTTAAAACAGAGCTTTGCTCTGATTGGGGGAAACAAATGCCCCCCACCGTTGCTCTCACGTGATGCACACGTGAGTGCAGCGGTGGCAACATCTGAGCCCTTGGATCAACTCAGAAGTTGAAGAGGCGGTTCAATGCCTATAAATAGGACCTTTGGTCTCTCAGATGATTTCCATCTTATTCTTGAGAATTTTCACTCAGAGCTTTGCTCTTCAGTTTAAGAACTTTTCAAGAGTCAGAACTCTACCAAAACTTAGGTAAAGTTTAATTTTTTTTAATAAATTAGGGGTTTTACCCATTAATAGAGCCTTGCTCTCCATAGATCTTTGATCTAAAGAAAACCCTTTTAGGGTTTCATTAATAGAGCCTTGCTCTCATGAACCCATAGATCTAAAGAGATCTTTTCTTGGGTTTTCTTAGCCTATGAATCAGAGCTCTGCTCTTTTGATAATATGTAGATTTCTTGATCTTTGATGAAGAACTCTTAAGAGTTTTTTTTTATGGATCTTGAAGATCCCAAAATTTTTAATTCATAAAAATTAATTTTAATTAATCCTTGAAGGTCTTTTCCATCATCATTACAGAGTCAGGCTCTTTAAGAAATTTTATTCCTTCATGATCAGAGTTTGATAAGTGTCACTCTGTCATAGAGTTTTGCTCTCAAAGGGAGATTTTCTCCTTTTCCCGAGGGATTTCTCATTCAATGAGATTTTCCTTGAGGATTTCCTCATTAATTGACAGTCTCATCCAATGATGAGGCTGTTTTATTAATTTTTAATCGATGAATTGTCATCTAGATTTTGTGGGTCCCCCTTTGGTTCCCTTTCCACTGCATTGCAGTGTGGTACAACTTTTAAAGTACCGAGTGTCAGAAAATTGAATTATAGCACTGACAATTGACTTCTGTCCCCCCTTTTCTTGCAGGCGACATGTCTTTCGATGCCACATTTCCATTCGTCCGTTCAGAGGGAGGATTCCCTGAGGCACCGGTGGACCGGGAGGTTCTCGTGCTCATCAAAGACCGTGACCCGGAACACAAAAATCTCCACTTGTGGGGCAGATGGTATGACCAGATTATCAGAGGTCGTCAAAGCTTCTCTTGTACGACGCCGTCGGAGCCGATCTCGGCGATTCCTTATGCAGATACACCCCCGGTGAACTATGCCGTGGAGGTTGTCAATTGGACTTCGGAGGGTCTTCTTCAACCTTCGATTGCCGCCGTACCCATGCAGCTGCCGGCGGCTTTGGATACCCTGGGGCGGCGCATATGCCAGGGCGAGTCGCGCCCTTGGGGACAACCCTACAACATCGGGCTAACTCCCCGTCATCCGGCCGGGTATTTGCAGTGGGCCAGGTACATCTTGTCAGCGAAGAAAACGCAGCTGCTGAAGCTCGGCCTATACCCTGCGGTTTATGCTTCGTTGTTCCAATATTCAGCTCCTCCCACATGGTGGATTAAGGCATTCTTGGAGCAGTGGAACATCCCAACCCATACTTTCCTTCTACTGGACAGAGAAGTCTCTATCTCTTTAGAAGAATTTGCTGAGGTTTCCGGTCTACCGGTTAGGGGGGAGCACTATGAGGAGTTGCTTCCTCCAGATGAATATGTTTTTTCCATCAAGCCGGTGGTGATGGGCCTCACGCCAGAGAACGCCATTCAGTATCAATTCCCTAGTCTGATAAAGGTGCTGAACATGTACGAGAGCCTCTTCTTGGAATCCGGAGGTCGGGGGGTCAGTTTTGCGGACTTCATTGCCCGGTTTCTTCGCCCGGAGATTTTGTCGCAACGAGGCGAAAAGTTTGCCAAGCTTGACGACCCTTCGGTTTTGGCTTGGACCGTCGACCAGTACTGGAAGACGATCAGAAGGGCTCTTTTCTTCCTGATGCTGCGATCATCCCTTTGTCAGAAATCGCCGCTCCGGGTATTGACGAGGAGGCTTTCTTTCTTAGGTTTCTCGGGCTATGGTTAAGCTGGTTCGTGCTCCCTATACATCCTCGTTACATGAGGCCTTCCGTCTTCTACCCCGCGCATCGTATGGTGGCCGGAATACAAGTAGACATCGGAATTGCTGGGTTAGCCTATTTATACCATGGTCTTAGTGTGGCGGCGGATACCACTGAACCGAGGGTGCATGCTGCCAACTTCCCGATGCATTAGTTGTTGGGTTAGCCTAGCACCTCATCAAGGGTTTGGAAGCATCACATGAACCAAAGGTGGAGTCTTTAGGGTGCTAAGTTAACGAACATAGAATCGTTCCTAGAAAAATTAGGGTTTCTAAATTTTTCACATCATTATATGAAAGAAAGGCTAGGGTTTTAAGAGTACAACCTTTGTAGCTCCCTACGCTAGACTCCTCGGCTACTTGGGGTTTGAAAGAACTCCTCTTGAACTCCTCAAGGTCACCGATGATCCATCCGGAGTCCGCTTTGTCCAAGCTTGCAACTTTATCCGATCAAGTGAATGAAATGAAGCTAACACTCTAAACAAGTTGGCGAAACTTGTGTAGAATGATGTTGTGGTTCTTATTCTCACTTCAAAATCCAATCTTGATGAGTATATTGCTCACTACAAAAAACTAGAGAGCAAAATGAGAGAGGAAGAAGAAGATGATGGCAATTTGAGAAGAAGATAAGAATGACTCATGAAAGAAAATAGAAAATATATCAATATATATTTTCCTCTTCTCATATCAAACCATGGTTAGGATATTATTGAACTTGAGTTAAAAACACAAAAGGAAAAGTAATCCATGGTCAAGTGGTGGGTGAGAATGGTTAGGTCAAGAAGGATGTAGAAACTAGTCATGAATTATCTTTTCTTTTATCCATTTTGTTTTAACCAAAAATCAAATAATAATCCAAATAAAAACCCATGGTGTGAGTCTTATATTGCCACCATTTCCTTGTATAATCAACCATGATAGAATGATGTATGTATGCATGTGTGCATGCACATCCATATGTGCATGAAACAATAAGGAATGCATACATGCATCCATACATCCATATAAAACAAGAAAGGATTTCTAGTGAGAATCTAATGGTTAAATGATAAATCAACACTTGATTTATCAATCCGGCCATATCACATACGATCCTAACCAAAAGCAAGCCGCCCGATCAATATACGGTATCCTATACGCGTATTTTAATCGGGTCCATGCGCATATCGCATACGCGCACCACAACGTTTCGCCTGGACTAGGAAACTCTATTGTGGGACTCTGAGACTCGTCAATACGCCGGCAGTGGGTGATGATCATATCAAGCACCCCCAAGCCGCAAGCGGTCAGCTAAACGTAACGGCCACCCGGGTATTGAGCGATCAGAAGAGAACAAGCGAACCTGCTACAACTCCCGTCGAGCCAACCGGCAACACTTCCCGTACAGTCCGGTCTCCTCGTCTGATATGTCGCATATCAAGTGTAGGGGTGGTAAACGTCAGACCCCAATAACCGATAAGTCGTGCCGATGTGAGGCTCATAACGGGTCGAGAAACTACTGGTAACACTTACCAGCAAATCTCTGATTAGCCCTGGCCAGGGACTTCCCTGTTACGGCCAATCGAGCACAGCGCAACATCAACCCCCAATACCGGGAGAGACGAAACCCCACCTATCGCTCATTGCCGCCATGTGACTCGGGACTGTACCCAAAAACCACCGTTTTGCACGCCCTCATGGACGTGGTAAGGTGGAGATCAAAGCACAGTGGGAATCACACAAGACTCTATGACGATCTCGGGTCTACAGACTAACCTGCACAAGTGTCACCTGAGAACTGCCATCTGATGTGAGGTATAATACCTTCTGGGAGTTCTCGGCGAGTCCGTCCAGTGTACCCAATCTCCACTGAGCACCCGTATACCCTCTCTGATATCAAACACCAATGGATATAGGATCATCCATCGCCCATCTCATGGGTCGAGAAGCGTATACGCTAGTCTACATTGGTATATCGATGCCCCGTCTCGATACACCTACGACTAGGGACCTTGAAGGATGTACTTATGGACTACCATGTCCCCACTAGTATGATCTGCATCATAGTCTAGGTAGTCAAGTACACATCCTAAGGGCTTTACCAACATGTAACTATAAGACAGTTTAAAGAGACTAGTATACATGTTAAGATAAAGAGCAACCAGATAGCATACTATCATATCGAGCAAGAAAGTCATCTCTATATATGTCCAAGCATCCAATATAATATACATCATCTGTACAATACTGGCCTCTAGGGCATACATACAACTAACAATCTCCCACTTGCACTAGGGCCAGCTGTTGTAGTATCGCATACCGAGCATCCCGAAGAGTCTCTCAAACTGTATCTGGGGAATGGCCTTCGTGAGTGGATCCGCTATGTTGTTCTTCGTGTCAACCCTCCTGACCTCGATCTCCCGGCGATCAACTATCTCCCGGATCAGGTGATACCGCCTCAGAATATGCCTGGATTGCTGATGGGACCTAGGTTCCTTGGCCAAAGCCACCGCTCCATTGTTATCGCAATACAAAGGTATTGGATGCTCAATGGATGGAACCACTCCAAGTTCAGTAATGAACTTCTTGATCCAGACAGCCTCTTTGGCAGCATCGTTGGCAGCGATGTATTCAGCCTCCATCGTCGAGTCTGCCACGGTTTCTTGCTTGGAACTCTTCCAGCTAACCGCTCCTCCGTAAAGGGTAAAGACAAATCCCAACTGCGACTTAGAGTCGTCCTTATCACTCTGGAAGCTCGAATCGGTAAAGGACTCCACTTGGAGTTCTCCGTTACCATACACCAAGAGCATCTCTTTAGTCCTTCGTAAGTACTTGAGAATGCTCTTCACAGCTATCCAGTGACTCTCTCCAGGATCAGCTTGATACCTACTCACTACACTTAGTGAGTATGCTATATCGGGTCTGGTACATAGCATCGCATACATGATAGAGCCTACAGCCGAAGCATAGGGTATCCCTTGCATGCGAGCTCTCTCCAAATCAGTCTTGGGAGACATCTCTTTGGAAAGAATGACTCCAGAGATCGTGGGCAAGTTCCCACGCTTGGATTCTTCCATACTAAACCTCTTTAGTATGGTGTCAATGTACCTGGATTGGGACAATCCCAATATCCGTTTGGATCTATCTCTATAGATCCTAATTCCTAATATGCAGGAGGCATCACCAAGATCTTTCATTGAGAATCTTTGTGATAAGAAGAGCTTGACCGATTGCAGCATAGGAATATCATTTCCTATCGAGAGTATGTCGTCCACGTACAATACGAGGAAGACAACCTTACTCTCTGCCACCTTCTTGTAGATACAAGGTTCATCTGGGTTTTTGACGAAATCAAACTCTTTGATAACGACGTCAAAGCAGATGTTCCAACTCCGCGATGCTTGCTTTAATCCATAAATGGATTTAAGCAGCTTGCACACCTTCCTGCTGCTCCCACTGTCTACGAAGCCTTCTGGCTGAGTCATGTACACGCACTCTTCTAAATCACCGTTTAGAAAGGCGGTCTTAACATCCATTTGCCAGATTTCATAGTCATGATATGCAGCGATGGCAAGCATGATCCGGATGGATTTAAGCATAGCCACTGCAGAAAAGGTTTCGTCATAGTCCACACCTGGTCTTTGACGAAAACCTTTTGCAACAAATCTAGCTTTGAAAGTCTCCACTTTCCCATCTACACCAAGTTTTTTCTTGAAGATCCACTTGCTCCCAATGGGTTTTACCCCTTCAGGAGCAACTTCCAAAGTCCATACTTTGTTGGTGTACATGGATTCCATCTCGGACCGCATAGCATCCAGCCATTTCACTGAGTCCCTACTCGTGATGGCCTGCTCGAAACTAGTTGGGTCATCATCCTCCATGATGCAATCCTCGCTGCCACCATCCATGAGAAAACCGTAGTATCTCTCAGGTTGGCGAGGAACCCTACTAGATCGGCGGAGAGGCTGAGGTTCATTAGGAACTACTGAATCCTCTGGTTCAACCAAATGTTCTGTCGTAGTCTGTATTGCTGGAACCTCTTCCAGTTCTACCTCCTTGCCACTAATCTCTTTTTCAAGAAATTCCTTTTCTAAAAAGGTGGCATGTCGAGAAACAAACACCTTTTGTTCCTCGGTGTGGTAGAAGATATACCCGCGCGAATGTTTAGGATATCCAATAAACTTACACAGAATGGACCTTGCCGCGAGTTTGTCCGGATTTTGCGTTTTTACATATGCCGGACAACCCCATATCTTAACATAATTAAGACATGGTCTCTTTCCTTTCCATATCTCATATGGAGGGGTTGGCACGGATTTGGTGGGAACCATATTCAATAGGTCTGCAGCTGTTTCCAGTGCATATCCCCAGAAGGAAATAGGTAACTCAGCTGTGCTCATCATAGAGCGCACCATATCTAATAGGGTGCGGTTCCTCCGTTCTGATACACCGTTATGCTGTGGTGTATATGGAGGAGTCAGCTGAGAGAGAATCCCATTCTCTTTTAGGAAGTCTAGGAATTCATTGCTCAAGTATTCACCTCCTCGATCAGATCGAAGGACTTTAATACTTTTTCCGGTTTGGTTCTCGACTTCTTGTTTATATTCTCTAAATTTCTCAAAAGCTTCTGATTTGTGTTTCATCAGGAACACATATCCAAATCTAGAGAGATCGTCAGTGAATGTAATGAAGTACGAAGAACCATCCCTGGCATGTGTAGACATTGGACCACATACCTCACTATGCACTAGTCCCAAGAGTTCCGTAACTCTTTCTCCGTGTCCCGTAAACGGAGTTTTGGTCATCTTGCCTTTGAGACATGACTGGCAAGTGTCATAAGATGAAAATTCAAACGGATTTAAATATCCATCCTTATGCAACTTAGCTAGTCGTGTCGCATTGATGTGACCCAGTCTACAATGCCACAAGAAGGATTCATTCAGTTCAGAACTCTTCCTCTTGTGTGTGTTTGTTATACTTAGAACTGTTGATTGATTTAGAACATAAATGCCATTGCACAACGTGCCTGATCCAACCAACTTTTGGTTACGGAAAATGTTCATAACATTATCCTGTAATACAAAATTATATCTCTCTTTACTCAACAAAGAAACCGATATAATGTTGCATATCAGGTTCGGCATGTAATAGCATTCGTTCAGAACCAATGTATTGCCAGTTGGTAATGCAAGGTGATATTCCCCGACAGTCTTAGCTGCAACAATTGCACCATTTTCAACTCTTATGTCTTTATCACCTTCTCCAAGTTCTCTACCTTTCCTAAGCCCATGTAACTGATTAAATATATGGGATCCTGACCGGGTATCTAATACCCAGGACGTAGGGCAAATGGAGAAACAGTTCTCTGTAACGAACACACCCGAAGAAAATGCATCATCATGTACTTTCTTCATTCGGGTGGCATGGGAATCCTGGTATTCCCCTATGTCCTGTTCAGTCCTATAACTCTTATAAGAAAGAACGGAACCAACGTTCCCCAGCACAGTATAACATGCGAGTTCGGTCAATACATCCATATTATTATCTTGATTAGGGCATGACATGGTCGCTACTTGGAGAGAGAGAGAAGAAAACACTTTAGCGTATGCTCTTGCAAGATCAGATTGGTTATTATCTTATCTAATCAGGATGGCTCCCACTGGTTTTTATCAAATCTTCCTTCAAACCCTAAAAGGAAAGACTAGCCGGGATTAATTACACCCTACAACTTCGCCAATCTTTCAGCCAGGCTAGTGTCGGTACTTTGAGGGAGGTTCCCCGTGCTTTCGCACGGACCTAATTAAAGTAAACCTCGTTTTTCCAGAGGCGTAACCCCGTTGACACCTTTTTAGACACCTACTTGATCGGCTAATTGTAATGTGTAAAACTCTCCCAGGAGTAACTCTTACTCGCAGTGGGTATCGGGATCCAACTATCTCATAGAAGGTATGCAATCTCATTGCAAATTTCAACACTTGAAATTCCCGATAATATTTTACCCCTAGAGTCCTATGACCTTGACGCAGGCCAACAAACCATAGTGCGCTAGTCAAGTTCAACCCGTCATTTCTTGATTGAATTAAACCCACCCGTACGACCCTTGACGCAGGCCAACAAAGTCGCACGACTACCCTAATCCAATCTGCATCACATGCATTAACAGATAAATACTAGTTAGCTACTGTACACTACGCCTTGACGCAGGCCAACAAACGTAGCACGAATACTAAGTAGGATTTATCTGAAATGACGGAGGGCTACGACAGGTTTTTCTGAAAACCTATTACGTAATGAACTTGATATCGTTGTAGAATCAAGTGAAGTTTTGAAATGGAGTGATTTTGAGGCTTTTCTAGTTTTGCTAAAGGGGTCACTCCCGGTGAAGGGATCGTCGGCCCTTTCCTCGTCGAATAAGGTGCGTGATATATCATATATATCACTGTGCAAAGCAGAAACTATAGAAGCAATCAAAAACAAACCGAGTGTGCAGCATCTGCCAGTTATTGCTAAAGGGGTCACTCCCGGTGAAGGGATCTCGGCCCTTTCCTCATCGAATAAGGTGCAGGGTATATCATATATACCGCTATGCAAAGCAAAACTGTAGCTACCTTTTTTATTTGAAAATTTGATTCTACAACATCTTTTAGGTTTCTTTTCTTTCATTAATCACATTAATGAAGTCCCATCATTCAAGTCACCTAAATATCACAGATAAATACGACGTACACTTATACCATCCGCATTCGCCTCGATGTCCCCTCGTGCACCGTTAGGTTAGGTAACTAACGACAGAGCAGGGCAGGGCTAGTGCGGGTGAAAAACATAAGTAACGCCTATATAATATATCATATATACTATATACTGTATTCATCACAACATATCAAATGATCACATCACAGATATCGCAGCAGAAACATAGATATAATGTGGGATATAGTAGGACGTCCGTATTTAGTATTTAGCCAAAATAGAAAATACGGATTCCACAGTCGCGATGAATAGCCAAGCCCACACCCTGGACCCCTACGAGAGCGGCAAGCGACCCTACCAATTCTGGAGTTTAGGAGACCCGGTCTCGACTCCTCGAGATGGCCTCCCACTGAATCCCAGAACCCGGTCACCCGTGCTCCCCTCCTTGGGTCCATCCTAATGCGGAAAAGTAAATAATATACAACATAGGTGGCATCGACCTCAACCCGGAAGTGCCCCAAATAAAAGAATATTACATTACATTTGAATTTATATGAATGAAAATATAAAACTCTCATCTCACATAAAAAAAACCCCGGCTATTCAATCGCGACAATCCTGCACATCATATCTCAGCAACACATAATATCTCATATCATCAACGTAAGTAAGTATGCATACACCGATTGTCGTCGACGTATAGCAACGACAATCGGCAATACCACTACATACTACACTTACGGTCACAGAAAAGAAAATGTAAAACTGCAATATCTGGAATCCACATTCTCCTTAGACATCGTAAATGCGAAATATCACATACCTCGTATTTCATGTCTTATAATATGAATTCCATACATTGCATCACATTCCAGATAATTAGACAGTATTAAAGTTTTCGAACGAACGATCAAATACCCAAGATTCCCTAAAGCTCAACACTTGAGCGGAGTTCAAAAACTTGGAGTGTGACACAGTAGTAGCGGTCCAGCCGTAGAAGGGTCAAGCCAACGCCTCACATGTGGCACGCCGTACTGCCCCAAACCCTAAGGTTCAAAGGGCAGTTCAAGACGGTCACATAATCGAGTTAAGCTTTGTTGTCTTCTAGAGGGACCACCACAAAACTTGCACGAACCTCCGAAGGATTTAAACCCCGTGAAAAGTGAGCAAATGATAGTCGTTCGAACACTTCAATACTTTCTAGATTTACCCGGAAAAGCCACGAAATCAAAATACCGATCGAACTGTCGAGTCCAAAACCATCTCCAGAATTTTCAGCACTAAATTCAGATTAAAAATATCCTAAAAAATATACAAGCAGAATCCAGCATTACTGTACAAAATTTATTCAGTGAATGATGTGTACGGCCGCGGAACCGCGGCCTAAGCAAGCTTAGGCCGCGTTTCCGCGGCAAGAATAACTGTTCATTGAATAATTTTTATACCGTAATTCTTATATTTTCCTGCTGAATTTTTTTACATATTTTTAATTCTGAAAAACAGCAGTTTTAAAAAAATGTCCAGAGAGCACTCAAAAATCCGTATTTTCAGTTCGATCGGAGTTTTAACTTCGTTAAAGTGTCGCCTAATGTTCTAGGTCGGCTCTGATACCAATGTTGGGTTAGCCTAGCACCTCATCAAGGGTTTGGAAGCATCACATTAACCAAAGGTGGAGTCTTTAGGGTGCTAAGTTAACGAACATAGAATCGTTCCTAGAAAAATTAGGGTTTCTAAATTTTTCACATCATCATATTAAAGAAAGGCTAGGGTTTTGAGAGTACAACCTTTGTAGCTCCCTACGCTAGACTCCTCGGCTACTTGGGGTTTGAAAGAACTCCGCTTGAACTCCTCGAGGTCACCGATGATCCACCAGGAGTCCGCTTTGTCCAAGCTTGCAACTTTATCCGATCAAGTGAACGAAATGAAGCTAACACTCTAAACAAGTTGGCTAAACTTATGTAGAATGATGTTGTGGTTCTTATTCTCACTTCAAAATCCAATCTTGATGAGTATATTGCTCACTACAAAAAACTAGAGAGCAAAATGAGAGAGGAAGAAGAAGATGATGGCAATTTAGAAGAAGATAAGAATGACTCATGAAAGAAAATAGAAAATATATCAATATATATTTTCCTCTTCTCATATCAAACCATGGTTAGGATATTATTGAACTTGAGTTAAAAACACAAAAGGAAAAGTAATCCATGGTCAAGTGGTGGGTGAGAATGGTTAGGTCAAGAAGGATGTAGAAACTAGTCATGAATTATCTTTTCCTTTATCCATTTTGTTTTAACCAAAAATCAAATAATAATCCAAATAAAAACCCATGGTGTGAGTCTTATATTGCCACCATTTCCTTGTATAATCAACCATGATAGAATGATGTATGTATGCATGTGTGCATGCACATCCATATGTGCATGAAACAATAAGGAATGCATACATGCATCCATACATCCATAGAAAACAAGAAAGGATTTCTTGTGAAAATCTAATGGTTAAATGATAAATCAACACTTGATTTATCAATCCGGCCATATCACATACGATCCTAACCAAAAGCAAGCCGCCCGATCAATATACGGTATCCTATACGCGTATTTTAATCGGGTCCATGCGCATATCGCATACGCGCACCACAACGTTTCGCCTGGACTAGGAAACTCCATTGTGGGACTCTGAGACTCGTCAATACGCCGGCAGTGGGTGATGATCATATCAAGCACCCCCAAGCCTCAAGCGGTCAGCTAAACATAACGGCCACCCGGGTATTGAGCGATCAGAAGAGAACAAGCGAACCTGCTACAACTCCCGTCGAGCCAACCGGCAACACTTCCCGTACAGTCCGGTCTCCTCGTCTGATATGTCGCATATCAAGTCTAGGGGTGGTAAACGTCAGACCCCAATAACCGATAAGTCGTGCCGATGTGAGGCTCATAACGGATCGAGAAACTACTGGTAACACTTACCAGCAAATCTCTGATCAGCCCTGGCCAGGGACTTCCCTGTTACGGCCAATCGAGCACAGCGCAACATCAACCCCCAATACCGGGAGAGACGAAACCCCTCCTATCGCTCATTGCCTCCATGTGACTCGGGACTGTACCCAAAAACCATCGTTTTGCACGCCCTCATGGACGTGGTAAGGTGGAGATCAAAACACAGTGGGAATCACACAAGACTCTATGACGATCTCGAGTCTACAGACTAACCTGCACAAGTGTCACCTGAGAACTGCCATTTGACGTGAGGTATAATACCATCTGGGAGTTCTCGGCGAGTCCGTCCAGTGTACCCAGTCTCCACTGAGCACCCGTATACCATCTCTGATGTCAAACACCAATGGATATGGGATCATCCATCGCCCATCTCATGGGTCGAGAAGCGTATACGCTAGTCTACACTGGTATATCGATGTCCCGTCTCGATACACCTACGACTAGGGACCTTGAAGGATGTACTTATGGACTACCATGTCCCCACTAGTATGATCTGCATCATAGTCCAGGTAGTCAAGTACACATCCTAAGGGCTTTACCAACATGTAACTATAAGACAGTTTAAAGAGACTAGTATACATGTTAAGATAAAGAGCAACCAGATAGTATACTATCATATCGAGCAAGAAAGTCATCTCTATATATGTCCAAGCATCCAATATAATATACATCATCTGTACAATACTGGCCTCTAGGGCATACATACAACTAACATTACTTTACTTCGTGGATGGAGATGCACGTGCTCGGGGTCTTTGGCATTCACAAGAGACCTTCGTTTTACGAGAAATGCAAGTTCCCGCGAATTATGCGGCTGGTTGACGCGTCCATCGTGAGTCCGTCACAGCGGGAAGGTAGGGGCTTGCTTCTTCGTCTGCGCACGGTCGGAGATGGTATGTCTTTCACGGACAAAGTCCTGACGATCGGCCAGGAAACTTCCAAGTCGGTGCTGGCATTGCGCGACGTTTTTAAGGAAGGGGCTTCCATGTTGAAAGCCCGGGAGATTCTTCATTTATACTCCATCCGGCCAGGCTTTCTCGTATTCAGGCAAAATGATGCGGTGCTATTCATGAGATACAACCCCCATCATTTTGCCCAGCAGCTGAGTTATAATCAGGAGGTCCCGCTGGAGGCTTTCTTGGTAGAACCCGCTGCCACCAGAGAGGGAATACGGGGTGCGCTGCATCACTTCATGCGCTTGAATACAGGCTCTCACTTCTTCATTAGCGAGCCGAGTTGCGTCCCGAGGGCCCTTAACGTACACGTGGCCTGGTATTAACACGCGATGGGTGCTGTTATCAGGGAAGAGAGGCGGCTGCTGCTCGATTGCAAGACTACGCCCTCTGCCGGTGATCGCAACGTCCCTTTAAAGCGACGGATCGCTGTCCCCCCTCTGCTAAGAGAGGTTGCTGCAGTTGAGCCTCCACGTGTGCTAAGCCCTACGCGTGGATTGCCCCGTGCTCCTGTAGAGACGGTGGATGTGCCATCGGTGCCCCATGCTCCCGCGAAGACGGTAAATGTAGCTTCACCCGAATCTAGCGTGGGCTCAAATATCGGGACTCGCCATCCTAAAGTGCCCACCAAGCGCAAGCTGGTGCTGGCTGCAACCAGAGCTCGCTCGCAGAAGAGGAAGAAGAAGTCGCTCTTCTCTGCCGATGTCGTATTTGGTCAGGAGCCTCATGCTCCTTATAGTGAGGGCTTGAGCGAGTATGGGATAAATGAGGGCTTATTCATGCCGCCGGATAATACTGATCTGGCGGCAGCCATCGCAGCTTTTGAGCGATTGGCAAGCCGCGAAGAGGGGTTGGCTATCCTCGCACGATCAGGTAATCATTAGTTGTATTTTTCGCCATTGCATTGTACTTCTATTATTGTGTTTTGACTGATGCTTTTCCTTCTTTAACAGGCATTTCCACTGAAGAAGCTCTCGCAGCTTCTCTCAAGACTTTTGAGGAAGAGGAAAGACTTCGAGCATTCTTAGGCATCGGTATGCTTCGGTTTATCGTGTCTCCGCTCCCATTTTTTTTATATAGGTGATCTGACCCCGCTTTATCTTATCGCAGGGACCACAATGCCGATCCCGCAAGCTGATGCGGGGATTCTTCCCGGGCCAGGCATCGAAGTCCCGGCCTCCTCAGGGTTTCCAAAAGAGGCTTTACTCAAGCAACCGATGACGGACACCGTAACGGCTCCAGAGGTAGCTCCTGGCATGGATGATGACTTCCCATTGACGGAGGTCTTTAGAAGATCTGCCCTCACGGCCCGGGTGGAGAGGAAGCGTAGGATGTGTGCGGCAAGGGAGCGTACCGCCGCCTTGGATGCGGGTGCGGGTTCCAGTGCTGTTGCCCCTGCCCCTACTCCTTCATAGGACGCTTCGGCTGCTTTGTCCACCGCCTACAGACAAGCAGCACGTGCGGCTCAGGAAGCAATCGGAAAACCGACTCAAGGTAACGCGGCATTGGGTTCTTTTGTCAAAGTTTTAACTTTCAGGTTCTGATATATCCTATTTTGCAGGGCCGAGTCTTGCCAAAGAAGTGGCGGCCACCGCCGAGCCTGAGGTAGCGGCAGGTGAGACAGCCACAACTGCCAAGCCCGAGGTAGCGGTAGGTGAGATGGCTACAACTGCCGAGCCCGAGGTAGCGGTGGGTGAGATGGCTACAATTTTCGAGCCCGAGATAGCCACTCTTTCTCAAGAGTCGGGCACTGCTCCAATCGTCGCTCTTTCCCCTTGCGGCTCCTTGCCGTTGCCGGGTGCTACGAGTGTCACGACGATTTTCGTGGAATCGGGAGATGAGGCTACGGGTGGCGAGACCATTTCGATGGAGGAGAGTGAAGCATTTGCTGCTTCCAGTGATGCCCTTGTCGCGGTCTCGACCGGCGACTCACCAGGTAGATTTTGGGTCATTACTTTCCCCTTTATTCTGCAATCCCTTTTAATTTCTTTCTGACAGCGTTTTCCTTATTTCTAATGCAGGTGTGATGGGCGTTGGGGTTGTGCCACACGAGGAAGCATCTGCAGTCGCTGCCTTTACGGTGACTGCTCCTCTACCTTCTCTCGTACCATCTCAAATGCTGGAAGGTGCGGATTTGTGACCCATCAATTTCATTGTAAGTTGTATACTTTATGTACTGACATTGCATTTCCGCGTCCTTGCAGGAGTCCTTTTTGATCACCTGTATCAAGTGCTACACCCACACTTCTCTTTCCAGTCAGAGATTGCCTCATCTAGTGGCGCTGGTGAGTACAGGCTTCAGCTAATGTCTCTTCTTTTACTGGCAGTCAAATCATTTCTAATTCTTCTTTGTTTTGATTGCAGCACTACAGATCGAATGAGGAGACGAAAGAACAGCTGCGCCACTGGTACTCCCGGCCTTGCCACCTGCTGCAGCCGGTATAGTAAACTCCATTGTTCATGGACCCCATCTATTTCTTGAACCGTCATTTGACTGTGATTTGTTTTGCAGTGGTGATATCAACTTCAGCTCCGTTCGAATCTCGAATCGTGATGCCTGCAGGCCCCTTTTCTCGACGTTCATCTTCCAAAAGCGCTGTGAATAGTCTGCGCATGTTGAGCGACTATATCGAGGAGCTTGATGTGGAGACTCCCACATTCGCTGCGGATTTTGCCGCGGAGGTTAATCCTATGCTGGCAACGCTCATGAACTTTTATAGTGAGGGCGTCGTTGAGTCTTGGGTTAATCTCTGCAGGAAAATTGAGGCTTGCTTGCATGAGCTCGAGGTCAGACATCCTGCTCCAGAGGTCCTGGCTGTGAACACCCAACGGGCTGCGTGGGTCGAGCAGAGCACTCCCTTCTTCCGTCATCTTGAACAAGAAGCGGCCTTAAAATGTAAGGAGTGCGAAGAGACTTCAAGCGAGTCTGCCCGGCTGCACGCTCAGGTTGATGCAAATGCTGCACAGTTGAAAGTTATCTTTGAAGGCCTTCTACGATGCATCTCTGACGGGCTAACACTGAGGCAGAAGCTCGACATCGTCGAGCGGGATGCACAGAATCGTGGGACAGCTCTGCGGGCTGTCGAAGAGCAACTTTCGTCTTACTTGCAGCAACGAGTCCAAGTCGAAGCAGAGTTGGCCGCGGCAGCTGATCAAGAAAAGGGGCTGAGGGAAGTGCGCGAGCGGCTGATTGGAATATTGAAAGCGCTTCCTTCTCAATAATTTTTTTTGTACCATTTGTAATTTTGAATAAAATGTATTCGTTCTTTTATTCTTTTATATGATGTATTTTGTACCCAATTGAATTCATGAATAAAGGATACACATTTTTTTTTTGCAATGTCTTGTGTAATCTATCTGCTTTCTTCTTTCTTTTGTTATCAGCATGTCACCTTAGCAAATATAGCCAGCAGATGATAGAGTGTGCATCTTGTCTTGGCTTTTTCGAGGGGTAGTGATGGCTTAGGAAGAAGGTATAGGGTTACTAGGCACTGTCACAAGGTTCTACAAGGTATCAACCATGCCCGATTTAAAATTTAGAAGTTCCGAACAATCCAAAGCTAGGATCTTTGCTAGATAATTAGGGTTAAACATGCAAGTAAATATCTTTACAACTAAGAGAGAGGGATTACAACCTTTATAGTCCGCTCCTTTGCTTCATAAGCTCCGAGTAGAAGTCCCTTCGCCACGATCCATGATCTCCCGGACTCAAGAGAGGCTCCACAACCCGAATGATGCATGCTTGCTTGTAGTCTTTCTTTTCAAAGATGATCTACCTTGAAGTTTCTTTAACTCAAGCTCTCACTCACTAATCAAGTATTAACGATGTGAACACTCTAATCTAATTGGCTAGATTAGATGAGGATGATGAAGTAGGATTTATGCTCTCTTTTATTTTCATAATCTCACACTAATTCATCACAAAACTCAAAGCTAGAAAGCTTTGCAAGGAGGAAGAAGAAGATGAACTCATTTGTGATGAATAATGAATTGTGATGATAATTACAAATGCAACCATGGTTGATAAAAAAAAAGGGCTAACCATTGTAGAGAGTTAACTAGGGTTAAGGGTTTGGGTTGAGTTTAAAAATATCTCACAAAATATCAACATATAATATCTTAGCTCAAAACAAAATAAAAGCTTCTAGAAGCTACAAGAAAGAGCTAACACAAATCAAACCCCAACCATGTTTAATCTCCACTAATCATGTTGCATTAGTAATCATAACTTGTTACAATATTATATATCGCATATATAATATATTTTTGTAACAAAAGAAAATAATACAATTAACATATATCGCATATATATTAATGTATTACCCGGTGAGAAAATGAATCAATAAGGCGAGCCAATATTAGATAATGTAATGTAATATATCACATATATATAATTATACATTAAATTATCGAATCAACACTTGATCCGAAATCCGGCTATTTCTCAAATAACCGACTAATATATATCTGTACTGATTCATCGAATTAACGCTTGATCCGATCACCCGGCTAGATCAAATATCACGAGGATAGAATACGGTATCTCATATCGTATTATTCTCGGTCCTGCACATATCACATATGTGCTCCTTCTCCGTTTTTCCCGAGTCAAGAAACCTCTGTGTAGGACTCTAAAGAATCGTCAATATTCCGGCAGTAGGTGATGATCATATCAAACACCCACAAGCTGCAAGCGGTCAGCTAAACGTAACAGCCACCCAGGTATTGAGCGATCAGAAGATCAACAAGCAAGCCTGTACATTCTCCTGTGAATCCATTCAGTAACACTACCGTACAGTCCGGTCTCTTCGTCTGATATGTCGCATATCCAGTCTAGGGGTAGTATACGTCAGACCTCAGTAACCGATAAGTCGTGTAGATGTGAGGCTCATAACAGGTCGAGATCCTACTAATAACACTTACCGGTAGTACTCAATATCCGCCCTGGCCAGGGACTTCCATTTATAACCAATCGAACACAGCACAACATCAACTCCCTATACCGGGAGAGACGAAACCCCTCCTATCGCTCATTGCCTCCATGTGATTCGGGACTGTACCTAAAAGCCACCGTTTTGCACGCCTTCTTGGACGTGGTAAGGTGGAAATCAAAGCACAGTGGGAATCACACAAGACTCTATGACGATCTCGGGTCTACAGACTACCCTGTACCAGTGTCACCATAGAACTGTCATCTGACGTGAGCTATAATACCATCTGGGAGTTCTCGGCGAGTCCGTCCAGTGTACCCAGTCTCCACTGAGCACCCGTACACCATCTTTGATGTCAAACACCGATGGATATGGGATCATCTATCGCCCATCATATGGGTCAAGATGCGTGTACGCTTGTCTACTCTGGTGTATCGATGCCCTGTCTCGACACACCCTTGACTAGGAACGTTATAGGATGTACTCGTTGACTACTCTGGCCCCACTAGTATGATCTCATCATAGTCCCAGTAGTCGAGTACATATCCTAAGGGCTTTATCAACATGTGAGAACAAGACAGTAAACTAATACAAGTCAACATGTTAAGATAAAGTGAAACCAAATAGCATACTATCATGACGAGCAAGAAAGTCTTCTCTATATATATCCAAGTATCCACTATAATATACATCATATGTACAACAATGGCCTCTAGGGCATATATATAACTAACAATCTCCTACTTGCACTAAGACCAGCTGTTGTAGTATCTTATACCCAGCATCCCGAAGAGTCTCTCAAACTGTGTCTGAGAAATGGCCTTCATGAGTGGATCCGCAGTGTTGTCCTTCATATCAACTCTCCTGACCTCGATCTCCCTGCGATCAACTATCTCCCGGATCAGGTGATACCGCCTCAGAATATGTCTGGACTTTTGATGGGACCTGGGTTCCTTGGCCAAAGCCACAGCTCCATTGTTATCGCAATACAAAGGTATTGGATGCTCAATGGATGGAACCACTCCAAGTTCTGTAATGAACTTCTTTATCCAGACAGACTCTTTGGCAGCATCGTTGGCAGCGATGTATTCAGCCTCCATCGTCGAGTCTGCAACGGTATCCTGTTTGGAACTCTTCCAACACACCGCCCCTCCATTGAGGGTAAAGACAAATCCCGAGTGCGACTTAGAGTCGTCCTTATCACTTTGGAAGCTTGAATCGGTAAAGGACTCCACCTGGAGTTCTCCATTACCATACACTAAGAACATCTCCTTAGTTTTTCTCAAGTACTTGAGAATGTTCTTCACAGCTGTCCATTGATTCTCTCCAGGATCTGGTTGATACCGACTCACCACACTTAGTGAGTATGCTACATCGGGTCTGGTACATAGCATCGCATACATGATAGAGCCTACTGCCAAAGCATAGGGTATCCCTTGCATGCGAGCTCTCTCCAAATCAGTCTTGGGAGACATCTCTTTGGAGAGAGTGAGTCCAGAGATCGTGGGTTGGTTCCCACGCTTAGATTCTTCCATACTAAATCTCTTTAGTATGGTGTCAATGTACCTGGATTGGGACAATCCCAATATCCTTTTAGATCTATCTCTATAGATCATAATTCCCAGTATGCAGGAGGCATCACCTAGATCTTTCATTGAGAATCTTTGTGATAAGAAGAGCTTGACAGATTGCAGCATAGGAACATCATTTCCTATCAAGAGTATGTCATCGACGTACAATACGAGGAAGACAACCTTACTCTCTGCAACCTTCTTATATATACAAGGTTCATCTACGTTTTTGATGAAGTCAAACTCTTTGACTACAACATTAAAGCAGATGTTCCAACTCTGCGATACTTGCTTTAACCCATAAATGGATTTAAGCAACTTGCACACCTTTCCGCTGCTCCCACTATCTACGAAGCCCTCTGGCTGAGTCATGTACACGCACTCTTCTAAATCACCATTTAGAAAAGCGGTCTTAACATCCATCTGCCAGATTTCGTAGTCATGGTATGCAGCAATGGCAAGTAAGATCCGGATAGACTTAAGCATAGCCACTGGAGAAAAAGTTTCGTCATAATCTACACCTGGTCGTTGACGAAAACCCTTTGCAACAAGTCTAGCTTTGAAAGTCTCAACTTTTCCATCTAAACCAAGTTTCTTCTTAAAGATCCATTTGCTCCCAATGAGTTTTACCCCTTCAGGAGCAACTTCCAAATTCCATACTTTGTTGGTGTACATGGATTCCATCTCAAATCGCATTGCATCCAGCCATTTCACGGAGTCACCACTCGTGATGGCCTGCTCGAAACTAGTTGGGTCATCATCTTCCATGATGCAATCCTCACTCCCATCATCAATGAGAAAACCGCAGTCTCTCTCAAGTGGATGAGAAACCGTACTAGATCGGCGGAGAAGCCGGGGTTCGTCGGGAACTACTGAATCCTCTAGTTCCACTAAATCTTCAGTTGCAATTTGTGTCGCTGGAACTTCTTCCAGTTCTACCTCATTGCCACTATCATGTTTCATAAGAAAACCCTTTTCTAAGAAGGTGTCATGTCGAGAAACAAACACTTTTTGTTCCTCGGAGTGGTAGAAGATATACCCTTGCGAATGCTTGGGATATCCAATAAACTTGCACAGGACTAACCTTGCCTCGAGCTTGTCCGGATTTTGTGTTTTCACATATGCCGAACAACCCCATATCTTAATGTAATTAAGATGTGGTCTCTTTCCTTTCCATATCTCATATGGAGTGGTTGGCACAGATTTGGTGGAAACCCTATTCAATAGGTCTATGGCTGTCTCAAGCACATACCCCCAGAAGGAAACAGGTAACTCAGCAATGCTCATCATAGAGCGCACCATATCTAATAGGGTGCGATTCCTCCACTCCGATACGCCGTTGTGCTGTGGTGTATAAGGAGGAGTAAGCTGAGAGAGAATCCCATTCTCTTTTAGATAGTCTAGAAATTCATTGCTCAAGTATTCTCCTCCTCGATCAGATCGAAGGATTTTAATACTTTTGCTTGTTTGGTTCTCTACTTCGTGCTTATATTCTCTGAATTTCTCAAAAGCTTCAGACTTTTGTTTCATCAGGAATACATGTCCGTATCTTGAGAGATCGTCAGTGAATGTAATGAAGTAGGAAGAACCGTTCCTAGCATGTGTAGACATGGGACCGCATACATCACTATGTACCAGTCCTAAGAGTTCCTTAATTCTTTCTCCGTGTCCACTAAACGGAATTTTGGTCATTTTACCTTTGAGACATGAATGACAAGTATCATAAGATGATAATTCGAACGGATTCAAATATCCATCCTTATGTAACTTAGCTAACCGTGTCGCATTGATATGACCAAGTCTACAATACCACAAGAAAAATTCGTTCATTTCTGAACTCTTCCTCTTGTGTGTGTTTTGTATATTAAGAACTGTATTTTGATTGAGAATGAATATGCCATTATGTAACGAGCCTGATCCAATCAACTTTTGATTTAGGAAGATGTTCATAACATTATCCTGTATTACAAAATTATACCCTTCTTTACTTAATAAAGAAACTGATATAATGTTGCACATCATGTTCGGTATATAATAGCACTCATTCAGAATCAATGTATTACTACTTGGTAATACAAGGTGATATTCGCCAACTGTTTTGGCTGCAATATTTGTACCATTCCCTATTTATACAGAATGATCACCCTTTTCCAGTTCTCTACCTTTACGCAGCCCACGTAACAATTTACATATATGAGATCCCGATCCGGTATCTAATACTCAGGACGTAGGGTGAACTGAGAAACAGTTCTCAATAACTAACACACCCGAAGAAAATGCATCAACATACTTGTTTTTCGTTTGGGCGGCGTGAGAATCCAGATATTGTCCTATTCCCTGTTCATTCTTATAACAGTTATAAGAAAGAACGGGACCAACGTTCCTTTGCTCAGTATAATAAGCGGGTTCAGTCAATACATCAATATTATTATCTTGATTAAGGCCTGACATGGTCGCTGCCTGGAGAGAGAGAAGGAAACACTTTAGCGTATGCTCTTGCAAGATTAGATTGGTTATTATCTTATCTAATCAGGATGTCTCCTACTATTTTTATCAAATTTTCCTTCAAACCCTAAAAGGCAAGATTAGCCGGGATTAATTACACCCTACAATTTCGTCAATCTTTCAGCCAGATCAGTGTTGGTTCTTTTAGGGAGGTTCCCCGTGCTTTCGCACGGACCTAATTAAAATAAACCTCGTTTTCCCAGAGGCATAACCCCGTTAACACCTTTCTAGACACCTACTTGATCGGCTAATTGTCCTGTGTAAAATTCTCCCAGGAGTAACTCTTACTCGCAGTGGGTATCGGGATCTATTTATCTCATAGAAGGTATGCAATCTCATTGCAAATTTCAACACTTGAAATCCCGATAATATCTTTTACCCATAGCGTGCTATGACCTTGACGCATGCCAAACAACCCATAGTCCGCTAGTCAAGTTCAACCCGTACATTTCGTGATTGGATTAAACCCACCCGTACGACCCTTGACGCATGCCAAACAACGCCGTACGAATACCCTAATCCAATCGCATCTCATGCTACAGATGAGTAGTATTTAGCTACCGTACACTACGCCTTGACGCATGCCAAACTACTGTAGCACGTATACTAAATATTACTTATCTGAAATGACGGAGAGCTACGCAGGTTTTTCAGAAAACCATGACCATAATGAACTTGATATCGTTGTAGAAACAAGTGATTTTGAAAAGGAGTGTCTTTGAGGCTTTTCCAGTTTCGCTAAAGAGGTCACTCCCGGTGAAGGGATCTCGGCTCTTTCCTCATCGAATAAGGTGCAGGGTATATCATATATACCGTTGTGCAAAGCAAAACTATAAAAGTAATCAAAAAACTAATCCGTGAGTTTGTAGCATCTGCCAGTTCTGCTAAAGAGGTCACTCCGGGTGAAGGGATCTCGGCTCTTTCCTCATCGAATAAGGTGCAGGGTATATCATATATACCGCTGTGCAAAGCAAAACTGTAGCTACCTTTTTTATAAAGTTTTGATTCTACAACATCTTTTAGGTTTCTTTTCTTTTATTAATCTCATTAATAAAATCCCATCAATTAATGCTTCCTAAGCATCACAGAAGAAACGAAAGCAGTAATATTTATATATCAACATATATATAGTATAAGCATTCGTCTCAGGCAGTAATATGATCTCATCACAGAACATTGCAGCAGAAGATAACATATGAAATATTGGATATACTAGGACGTCCGTGTTTTATATCGAGCCTGTATAAAACACGGATTCCATGGTCGCGATGAATAGCCAAACCCACATCTCTAGACCCCTACGAGAGCGGCAAGCAACACTGCCAATTCAAGGGTTAGGAGACCCGGTCTCGACTCCTCGAGATGGCCTCCCACTGGACCCTAGAACCCGGTTACTTGTGCTCCCCTCCTTGGGTCTACCTAATGCGGAAAAATAAATAATTTACAATGGTGACATCAACCTCATCCCGGAAGTGCCCCAATAAAAGAATATTACATACAAATGAATTTTACATGAATGAAAATAAAAACCCTCATCTCACATAAAACCCCCGGCTATTCAGAATACGACGATCTAATACAACATATCACAGCAACACATAATATCTCATATCATCAACGTAAGCAAGTATGCGTATCCTGACTGTCGTTGATGTATAGCAACGAAACCGGCGATACCCCACATACTACGCTTACGGTCACAGAAAAGAAAGTGTAAAACTACAACATTTGGAATCCACAATCACTTTAGACATCATAAATCTGAAATATCACATACTTCGCATTCCATGCCTAACTATATGAATTCCACATATTGTATCACATTCCAGATAAATAGACAATATTAAACTTTCCGATCGAATAATCAAATACCCAAAATTTCCCAAATAGCTCAACACTTAAGCGGAGTTCAAAAATCCCAGAACATGTCATCGCCCCAGTGAACCAGCCATAGAACGGTCAAACCAACGCCTCACATGTGGCAACGCCAAACTACCACAAACCCTAGGGTTCAGTGGAAGTTTTGACGGTCACATAATCGAGTTAAGGTTACGTTCTTCTAGAGGGTCCACAGATATGCTTGCATATTTTTCTGTAAGTTTTAAACCCGGAAAAATTCCAACACTTGAAAGTTTTTCGTGTCGGGAAAAAATGAATTATTGATATCCATTCGAACATTTTAATACTTTCTAAATTATCCGGAAAACAGAACGAAGTTAAACTTTCCGATCGAATCAACGATTACAAAATATCCCCAGAAAACTCAACACTTGAGTAAGATTAAAAATTCCCAGAAGCAACTAGAAGTACCTACGGATTATCCCTAAAAACACGTGTCCCTAATACCAAAGTTCGGCCGCGGAACCGCCGTGCGAAGCAGGTTCCTGCCGCGGTTCCGCGGCGACTTGAGGGTATTAGGGGTTCGTGTTTCATATTAATCCTTAGAATTCCCTGCTGATTTTTTTGAGTATTTTTAATGCAGAAAAAATCACATTTTAAAAAATTTTCCAGAGAGGGGGTCAAAACCGACGTTTCGGGGTTCAATCGGACTTTTAACTTCGTATACACGTCACCTAATGCTCTAGCTAGGCTCTGATACCACTGTAGGGTTACTAGAAACTGTCACAAGGTTCTACAAGGCATCAACCATGCCCGATTTAAAATTTAGAAGTGCCGAACAACCCAAAGCTAGGATCTTTGCTAGATAATTAGGGTTAAACATGCAATTAAATATCTTTACAACTAAGAGAGAGGGTTTACAACCTTTGTAGTCCGCTCCTTCGCTTCATAAGCTCCGAGTAGAAGTCCCTTCGCCGCGATCCATAATCTCCCAGACTCAAGAGAGACTCCACAACCCGAATGATCCATGCTTGCTTGTAGTCTTTCTTTTCAAAGATGATCTACCTTGAAGTTTTTTTAACTCAAGCTCTCACTCACTAATCAAGTATTAATGATGTGAACACTCTAATCTAATTGGCTAGATTAGATGAGGATGATAAAGTAGGATTTATGCTCTCTTTTATTTTCATAATCTCACACTAATTCATCACAAAACTCAAAGCTAGAAAGCTTCGCAAGGAGGAAGAAGAAGATGAACTCATTTGTGATGAATAATGAATTGTGATGATAATTACAAATGCAACCATGGTTGATAAAAGAAAAGGGCTAACTATTGTAGAGAGTTAACTAGGGTTAAGGGTTTGGGTTGGGTTTAAAAATATCTCACAAAATATCAACATATAATATCTTAGCTCAAAACAAAATAAAAACTTCTAGAAGTAACAAGAAAGAGCTAACCCAAATCAAACCCTAACCATGTTTAATCTCCACTAATCATGTTGCATTAGTAATCATAACTTGTTACAATATTATATATCACATATATAATATATTTTTGTAACAAAAGAAAATAATACAATTAACATATATCGCATATATATTAATGTATTACCCGGTGAGAAAATGAATCAATAAGGCGAGCCAATATTAGATAATGTAATGTAATATATCACATATATATAATTATACATTAAATTATCGAATCAACACTTGATCCGACAATCCGGCTATTTCTCAAATAACCGACTAATATATATCTGTACCGATTCATCGAATCAACGCTTGATCCGATGACCCGGCTAGATCAAATATCACGAGGATAGAATACGGTATCTCATATCGTATTATTCTCGGTCCTGCACATATCACATATGTGCTCCTACTCCGTTTTGCCTGAGTCAAGAAACCTCTGTGTAGGACTCTAAAGAATCGCCAATACTCCGGCAGTAGGTGATGATCATATCAAACACCCACAAGCTGCAAGCGGTCAGCTAAACGTAACAACCACCCAGGTATTGAGCGATCAGAAGATCAACAAGAAAACCTGTACATTCTCCTGTGAATCCATTCAGTAACACTACCGTACAGTCCGGTCTCCTCGTCTGATATGTCGCATATCCAGTCTAGGGGTGGTATACGTCAGACCCCAGTAACCGATAAGTCGTGTCGATGTGAGGCTCATAACAGGTCGAGAACCTACTGATAACACTTACCAGTAGTACTCAATATCCGCCCTGGCCAGGGACTTCCAGTTATAGCCAATCGAACACAGCACAACATCAACTCCCTATACTGGGAGAGACGAAACCCCTCCTATCGCTCATTGCCTCCATGTGATTCGGGACTGTATCCAAAAGCCACCGTTTTACATGCCCTCTTGGATGTGGTAAGGTGGAAATCAAAGCACAGTGGGAATCACACAAGACTCTATGACGATCTCGGGTCTACAGACTACCCTGTACCAGTGTCACCAGAGAACTGCCATCTGACGTGAGCTATAATACCATCTAGGAGTTCTTGGCGAGTCCGTCCAGTGTACCCAGTCTCCACTGAGCACCCGTACACCATCTTTGATGTCAAACACCGATGGATATGGGATCATCCATCGCCCATCATATGGGTCAAGATGCGTGTACGCTAGTCTACTCTGGTGTATCGATGCCCTGTCTCGACACACCCTCGACTAGGAACAGTTATAGGATGTACTCATTGACTACCCTGGTCCCACTAGTATGATCTCATCATAGTCCCAGTAGTCGAGTACATATCCTAAGAGCTTTATCAACATGTGAGAACAAGACAGTAAACTAATACAAGTCAACATGTTAAGATAAAGTGAAACCAAATAGCATACTATCATGACGAGCAAGAAAGTCCTCTCTATATATATCCAAGCATCCACTATAATATACATCATACGTACAACAATGGCCTCTTGGGCATATATATAACTAACAGCAAGTTCAGATCTGTTACCTAAGACTTTTCAACTTTATGAGCCGTGAGGGTCTCATAAAGATTTTTCTCTCTACGAGTCGTGAAGATCTCGTAGGTGTATTTTCTCTTTAGGAATCGTGAGGACTCCTAAGTGCGTTTTCCCTTATAAGTCGTAAGGATCTTATAAGGGAGTTTTCTTTCTTACGAATCGATAGGACCCGTAAGTGTTTAGTGGGATAGACATGTAGATGACATATTATGTGAACGGGGTCATGTGGATGACGTATTTCCGTGACGGGGTCATATGGATGACGTATTTCCGAACGGGGTCATGTGGATGACGTATTTCCGAACGGGGTCATGTGGATGACGTATTTCCGAGCGGGGTCATGTGGATGACGTATTTCCGAACGGGGTCATGTGGATGACGTATTTCCGAGCGGGGTCATGTTGATGATGTATTTCCGAACGGGGTCATGTGGATGACGTAGCGTCTGTTGTAATGAGACGAATATCGGAGTGGTCTCCAGGTTGCCTGTAAGCCGTTGAGATATGGCTTCTTCTTCTGATGGAGCCTGGGAGGGAAGGCGTGATTCCTTCTTTGTTTGTGCCCCTGGATTGTGTACAGGGATTGATGTAATATCACCTGTAGGGCATAAATTTTATATGTATTTTATTTCCACGATGCTCTATCATTTCAGCTTTTATATCGCGAAGGTCGCGATTGCCCAATCATTCGGCTATTTTTCGCGGTGCCCAATCATTTCGGCTATTTATTTTATTTTTACTCGCTGCTTTTTGTTGCGAGTTGCCCAATCATTTCGGCTATTTTGCATTCATACATTTTTTTTACTTGCTGGTTTTGTTGCGAATTGCCCCATCATTTCGGCTATTTCGTATACATGTGTGGCTCGCTAGCTTCTCGCTGCAAGCCTGGAATTAGACACCGATTTCGGCATCAGCACCGCTACAACTGGGATATTTCCAGGAGTGAATTATCATTTGCTTCTGTCGATGTCGAACAATGGTGGCTTAGCGAATAGGATTAGGATCCTGTCGACTAAGGCTTTTGACTTTATGAGCCGTAAGGGTCTCATAAAGGTATTTCTCCCTGCGAGTCGTGAGGATCTCGTAGGTGCGTTTTCTTCTTAGGAATCGTAAGGATTCCTAAGTGTGTGTTCTCTTATAAGTCGTAAGGATCTTACAAGAGTGTTTTCTCCTTATAAGCCGAGAGGACTTACAAGGGCTGTTCATCGTGTAGACATATCCCTAGTCACGGATGGGACTTTGTTAGGTAAATGTTTATTCACGCCCGTGGATTGTATACAAGGGTCAGCATTGAGCCGCTTGTAGGGCAGCATCGAAGGTTGTGGTGGCTGCTTAAGAACAGGTTCAGATCCCTGTAGCTTAAGACTTTGGAATCTTATGAGCCGTGAGGGTCTCATAAGAGGGTTCTCCTTACGAGTCGTGAGGATCTCGCAAGTGTAATTTCTCCCTAGGGATCGTGGGGATCCCTAAGTGTGTTGCTCCCTTATGAGTCGTAAGGATCTCACGCAGGTGGTTTCTCCTTACAAAGTCGAGAGGACCTTGCAAGTGTCTTTTAACGAGATTGCGCCCTTTCGGGTTTCCACAAAACTCGCCGGTAGCCCTGCTGTTTTTACTCACGGAGCCCTTTCGGGTTTTCATCCGTGCCCATTTTGCTTATGGACATACCGTTTTTTTTTATTCTAACGAGGTTGCGCCCTTTCGGGTTTTCACAAAACTCGCCGGTAGCCCTGCTGTTTTTACTCACAGAGCCCTTTCGGGTTTTCATCCGTGCCCATTTTGCTTATGGACATACCGTTTTTTTTATCAGCTTCGGGACGCTGCAATCCACCATAGTTTATCGACGTCTCGGTCAACAGCTAGTTTTAGGACATAGTGGTCCATTGTTAGTTTAAGGACGTTTCGGTTCGTTGTTAGTTTTAGGACATTTCGGTCCGTTGTTAGTTTAAGGATGTTTCGGTCCGTTGTTCGGCTATTACTTATAGAGTTTGGGTTTTAGGAAGATAGCGAGCGGACATAGTCATCGTCATCTATCATTGACCTAGGTCGTGACTCGTCAAGCGTAGTACTTTTTTAAGAAGCGACCATTCATTGGCCTGAAGGGTCTTTCGCCATGCATGTCCATGAGTAGATAGGCCCCACCCTGGTAGACCTTGTCTATGATATAAAGGCCTTCATAGTTTGGCTCGAATTTCCCCTGTTTGGCACGATTGGGGATCATAGGTCTTTTGACCACTAGCACGAGTTCGCCTTGACGGAATGTTCTCGGCCTAGTCAATTTTTCGTATGAGCGCGTCATCTTTACTTTGTAAGCCTCCAGATTTTGTTGCGCTATGAGCTGGGTTTCATCAAGGGCATCGAGCTCCTCAAGCCGAAGGTGAACATTCTCTTCGTCCGTTAGCTCATAAAGAACTGCCACTCGTAGAGAGGGTAACTCTATCTCGAGGGGGAGTACCGCTTCTGTACCGAATACTAATGCGTACGGCGTTGTGTTCGTGGCCGTTTTAAACGTAGTTCGATACGCCCAGAGAGCTTCATGTAGTCTCTCATGCCAGTCCTTCTTATTTCGGGACACCGTCTTTTTCACGATCTTCGTCAAGGTCTTGTTAAAAGCCTTAGCTAGACCGTTAGCTCGGGGATTATAGACTGAGGAGTATCTCTAGTCTATGTTATGCTGTTGTGCGAAGCGGCTTATCTTGTGGCTTCTATAGGCTGGCCCGTTATCGGAGATAATCCGTCTCGGAGTTCCAAACCGTTAAATGACGTGTGTCTTGAAGAAATGGAGGATATTCTCCGTCTTTACTTCTCTTAGTGGTACTGCTTCTGCCCACTTGGAGAAGTAATCGGTTGTTACCAGTATGAACCGATGTCCTCTGGACGATGCTGGTTCGATGTGGCCGATTATGTCAGTTCCCCACATTTCGAACGGCCAGCTAGCCACTGTTGGATGTAGTGGATTTGGATGCTGATGGATGAAGTCCCCGTGAATCTGGCACGAGTGGTACTGCTTCGCATATTCGAGGCAGTCTTGGATCATCGTGGGCCAATAATAACCTATCCGTTTGATCTTCAGCTTCATCTTCGGCTCGGCTTGGTGAGAACCGCAGAGTCCGTCGTGAGTTTCTTGGACGACTCTCTTTACCTCTTCAGGTCCCAGGAATCTTAGCCACAGAGAATCAAATGATCTCTTATACAGAGTATCATTGACGAAAGCAAAAGACAGAGCTCGTTTCATAAGCTGGTGTTTTGAGGACGCATCTTCAGGTGTTCGACGGGATTTGAAGTAATCTATAAAGACTTCTCTCCAATCCGCGGCCTTTTCCTGATCTTTTATTTGCAGAGTCATTCGCTCGGTCGCTCCGTTTTCTTCGGACAACTTCGGAGATACTTCTGCTGGAGCAAGAATCCGACGGCTTTGCATAACGATCCTCACGTCATCGAGGTTCTCGTCGGCCAGCTCTTTAGCGAGCTTGGCTAATGCATCTGCCTTGCTATTTTCCGCGCGCGGTATGCTTTCCAGGGTGTAGGAAGGAATTTGGGTCAGCAGTCGCTGTACTCTCTCGCCGTACTTCACCAACTCTAGCTTGCACGTTTGGTAGTCGCCGTTTATTTGACTAACGACCAGCTGGGAGTCTCCGTATATGAGCAGGGTTTCAATTTCCATGTCGATAGCGATCTCGAGACTTGCTATCAAAGCTTCATACTCGGCTTCATTGTTTGTCCTCGGCTCTGTTAAGGAGAAAGCAAAGCGCATTATCCCTCCTTGTGGAGTCACGAAGATGAGGCCTACCCCGGATTTGATTATGGGGGTGCTTTGTTTGCGCTTCTTCATGGAAGACGCTCCATCAAAGTAAAGTTCCCATCGGGTGCCATCACCGTTGATCGTGTCAAACGCATGTTCGTCTGGCAGTTCGCAATTCAAAGGAGAATCGGCAGGTATCGGATGTTCAGCGAGGAAGTCGGCGATGGCCTGGCCTTTCACTGCTTTGAGAGGCCGATAAGTTATCGAGAATTCCATCAAGAGCAGGGCCCATTCGGCGAGTCGTCCTGTTAATATGGCCTTCGATATCAAGTATTTGAGAGGATCCACCTTCGATATGAGATGGACCTCGTGTGCCAACGCATAGTGTCTGAGCTTCGTTACTACGAAGATCAACGCCAGGCAATGTTTTTCAATGGGAGAGTAATTACTTTCTGCCCCCAGTAGAACTCGACTCAAATAGTAGAGAGCTCTTTCCTTCCCTTGGTCGCTTTCTTGTGCCCACAGCGCGCCAAAAGAACCTTCAAGGGCTGTTGTGTACAGGACGAGAGGTTTTCCCTTAATGGGAGCGGCCAGTACTGGCGGATTCTGCAGGTATTGCTTGATTTCGTCCAGTGCGCCTTGGTATTTGTGATCCCGGATGAACGGGGTTCCCTTCTTCATCAGGTGACTGTAAGGACGGCACTTACCTGAGAGATTGGCTATAAATCACCGGATGTACGCGAGCTTTCCTTGGAGAGACCGCAATTGCTTGAGAGTCCTTGGCAGAGGCATTTCCATGATCGTCTTGATCTTCGACGGGTCTATCTCGATTCCTCGGTGTCGGACGATGAATCCCAGGAATTTGCCCGAGGAAACTCCGAACGCGCATTTGAGAGGGTTCATCTTCAAGTTGTATTTTCGAAGGCGTTGAAATACGGTCTTCAGATGCTCTAAATGTTGCTCGTATGATTTGCTTTTTACTACGAGGTAGTCGATATAGCATTCGACGATTTCATGTATGAGGTCATCGAAGATCTTCGTCATGGCCCTCTGATAGGTGGCGCCGGCGTTCTTTAGACCGAAGGGCATCACCTTGTAGCAGAATATACCCAAAGGGGTCCGCAAAGCGGTGTGCTTCTGGTCCTCGGGACGCATCTTTATCTGATTGTACCCTGACGAGCCGTCCATGAAGGAGAAAACCTCATGAGTGGACGTATTGTCTATCATCAGCTCGGTGACTGGTACTGAGAAGTCTCCTTCGGGCAGGCCTTATTGAGATCCCGAAAGTCTACGCAGATGCGTACCGTCCCATTTTTCTTCATCACTGGGACAATGTTAGCGATCCATTCAGGGTATTGAACCTCTTGGATGAAGCCGGAGTCGATTAGCTTTTTGACCTCGGCGTCGATGTTCATCTCAAACTCGAGCCGCATTCTTCTCGGCGCTTGTTTGATTGGCTTGACGTCCGGGGATATCGCCAATTTGTGCACAGCAATCTCTGGATCTAATCCTGGCATCTCGAAATAGTTCCATGCGAAGCAATCTTTATGCTGCATGAGCACGTCCTTTAGCGTAGCCACCATTTCAGGCAATAACTCACTGACGAATGTCGGCCACGGGTCACTCGCCGTCCCCAAATCAATTTTCTTGAGGTTATCTGCAGTAGTATGTATTCTATCCTCTAGCTCCTTTGGCGCCGGTGGAAATTCTGAGATTACCTCGTCATCATCGTTTTCGAAGCACCAGGGAAGTTTGTCCATATTCTCAGGTTCTTCTTTTGATAACATTATCATGTGACAGGTACGAGCTCGCTTCCAAGACCGATGTGGATCTGGTTCTACCCTCATGGATTTGGGTTCATGTTTCTGCGGCGGGGTTACCCTCCAGCTGCTGGATAGAGCGAACCTGCCTTGTTGATATTGATCTTCGACCCAGTTCTTGAAGGTGAAGCATTCTTCAATAAGATGTCTTACTGCCCTATGATAGGAGCAATAGTCCGGGTGAGAGACTTCGCCTGCTTGCTCGGGGTGCTTAGACTTCGGGAGGGTAATCATTTGATGTTTTATGGCACGATCAAGTATCTTCTGTGTTTTATCCTGGGGAAAAGAGTATGCTCGACCCATTTTCTTCATAAGAGACGAATCCGGGTTGCTCGATTCCTGATCGCATGGCTTCTTGGACCCGCTTTGTCGCTGTCGAACGCCTTTCCCGTTCTTTGGTTTGTTTCTGCCTCTGCGTCGGGCCTTTCGTACAACGGGTTGACAAGGAGGAGCATTTTCATTTTTCACAGCCTGTTGAAGGAGGCGCTGCGTCCTGGCTTTCTCGTAGATGGCCAGTTCGCGATTATGATCGTCTCGAACCTTTTGACCCGCTTCCCTTATAAGCTTGTCCATTTGTTCTTCGAACGACGGACTGGGCATTTTCATAACGGGAACTCTTTCTGGTTCAAAGTTAGCGTCTTCCTACGGAGCATCTCCCTCTTCATCAAAGTCATGTATGACGTAGCAGTCGCGGAGTAGTTCTCGTTTCTTGGATTGAACATATCCAAGCCCGATCGTTTCTATTCTCCCGTTGGGCAACTTTCGTTGAGTTCCGGGAACATTCCATATCCTGTTATAGAACCGTGCTTGTCGTGCAGTTTGCTTAAGGGGTACACCTTGGCGTCTCAAGAGTCTCTTCAGTCCATCTGTGTAATATCTGGGCAAACGGATGGGCTGGAGCCTGTCAAGCGTAGAATTCGCACCATGCCAGATTTCTTTCTCCACTTTGGTTTCCCCGGATCGGTAGAATAGGATCGCCTTTTCACCTTTTCGCGTGGGAGGGACGTAGAATGTCTGCAGTTCTTCTACGCTGTAGGTATCAAGCGCGTCTAGTTCTTTATGATGCTTGGGCGGAACCATGGTAAGTTGCAAACTTTGATCTTTATCAGCGAAGGTTTGTATTGATGGCCGAGCAGAGAATATGGCATTGACCTCATCTTCCGAGTCGCTGCCAAAAATCAACATAGGAGTGGACGGTCCCGGCTTGTTGTAGTGGGGCGGCCCTGAACAGACTATCTCTTCTTCCTCCTCGGTATCACTCCCGAAGATCGGAATGGTGGCGATAGCTTTGTTCTTATCCTTCAGTTTGCGACATCTTTCCGTGTCTTCCAAATCTGGCAGGAAGTATTTTGCATCTTCGTATTTCCGGACTTCGTTCACGGAGAACGGGTTTAGTTCCCCTGTCACAGTGTACTCGAGACCATCTTTGAAATATTTCATACTCTGGTGTTGCGTAGAAGGGATGATGTTGTACTCGTGTAACCAGGGCCGGCCGAGCAAAGCGTTGTAGCATGTCTTGGCGTCAATGATGTGGATCATGATATCAGTGACAAGCAGCCCAAAGCGTAACGTCGGTATCACGGACCCAAGCGTCCGTGATGACTGAGAGTCGAATCCGGAGATGGTGATCTTATCCCGAGCGAGGTGTTGAACACTCATGCAGATTTCCTTTAGCACCCTTACGTTAAGGAGATTGACGGAGGACCCATTGTCGACCAGGATTTTACCTATCTTGATGTCATGACAGTACCCGGAGACATATAGGGGACGGTTGTGCTCGCATGTCCCAAGGAGGAGATCTTCATCGCCGAAGGTGATATCGGCTGTGTGTACTTCCTCCAGCTCGTCCTTCATCTTTTCTTCGGCGAGGAAATCTTGGAATTGCTCGGGTTCCTGCAGTGCCTTGATTAAAGAATCTCTCGCCTCTTTAGATAACAGGAGGGCGTCGAGAATGCTGAGCTGCGAGGGTATCTTCCTCAAGTGTGCAAGAACGTTGTAGTCCACCTTACTCTTCTTCGGCGGGTCCTTGGCTGTCAGCTTTTCGACGGCTTGGTCATCAAGGATGATATCCTCAGAAACCTTTTCTTTCCCCTTATCCTTTCTATTTGACCTACTGTTCAAGGGTCCAAGATTCTTTTCGGGCAGCGTGCGGTTGCGCAGCTGAATATTTTCACAGGTCCTCGGTTCTTCCTCTTTTCCCAGGGCGGACTCTTTAAAGAAAGGGCCAAGAGCCATTTCTTTATCAGAGTCGCTCCCGAAAGTAAGAACTTGCGATCTCCCAGCGTTGACCATGCGACAGTTGCCGGTGGTTCTTTTATGCTCCTCGGTCATACTTCTCTGCTCCCGACGAGCTTTGTGTTTTATCCGCTTGAAATTTTGCCGGTGAGCAACATATCCCTGCCACCATCTTTTAAAAGCGTTGCACTCTTCAGTAGGGTGCGCAATCTTTCGATGATATAAGCAGTAGCCAGGATGTATTTCTGCTTCACCAAGAATGTTTCCTTCGGAGGGTGGCAGCTTCATTCCCATTGATATGGCTTTGGCGAACCTCTTCCTCATCTTGAACCTGTTTTTATTCGCAATGGAGGTATTTTGATCTGGCGGGGATATTTCAGCCCTTTCGTCCAGTCGCCGACGTTTGGCCTTTTCAAATATGACCATCTCACGCTCCCGATCAACTTTGCTTTTAGGAAGAGCTGTGTTTAGGAATGCATCAATTATTTCATCTGATGGCCTCAGGAGTTCTGGCTCAGGACCTGCCCCCAGTTTCTTTGTGCAAGGAGCCTCTTCATTGTCTAGCGACGAATGAGAGATCACATGGCAACTTGCCACGTAATCTTCAGATTCATCCGATGAGTCTTCTCCATCATTTCCGTCCTTAAGGACGTGGCTGAGAAACTCTTGAAGTGTGACCGGAGTCCGCGCCTTCTGGTTATACTCTTCCAGTGCGTCAATCTGTTTTTGTAGGTCCGTGCGCTTGTCGCCAGGCTTCATGGGCTTCTTGGATTTCTTCTTCTTCTTTGAAGATTTTGACGGCTGGGTGTGAGTGCTTTGGCTATCACCACCAATTTTTAGAGTTGGGCACGGCTTTAGCATCCCCTCGATGACCTCAGGTTCCAGTGGATTCTTCTACCTAATTGCCGGACATGTGTGGAGATCCTTCAGCATTCTTTTCGTCTTGGCTGAAAGAGCGACCTCCCATGGAGCTTCTTCTACGAAAGAACATGATGCTCCCGGTGTATCCGTCTTCTTGGGAGTGTGTGGCCGAGGCGGGTTCACCTTCCAGTTCTCAGATAATACGAATTTTACCTGCTGGTACTGATCTTCTATCCAGCTTTTGAAGGTGTAACAATTCTCAATCGGATGGCCCAACATTCGGTGATAAGGGCAGTAGTTAGGATTGCTAATATCGCCTGGTTGCGCTGGGCGTCTTGGCTCTGGGAGCGTAATGAGCCTGTTGCGGAGTGCAAGCTCGAATATCCTCTTTGTCTTGTCTCGAGGGAACGATTTAGGGCGACTCATTTTATCTTCGAGAGATCGAGTTTGTTATTTTGGCGACCAACTGATCTCGGGCCACCAGGCTGCTGTTGAGCATTGGCCACGACGATCACTTTCCCCTTTCCCTTCTCGTTTCGACAGTCCGGCTTTGGAAGAGACGGTCTATGACCCATCTGGTCCATTTGGGCCAGTTTGTCGATTAAGGCTTGGAATATGGTCGGCTTAAAGAACATCATGAATTGTGAAATGCTTGCATGAGGGTCCAAAGTGCCCACAAACATGCCTACCGCTGGCGCTTCTTCGATCCGCTGTTTGCATTTCGACCACAGATTCCGCCATAGGATGGCGTATTGGACCCACGTCTCGCCTGGCTTCATGCTGGCATTGATCAATGCCGTTATCGGGGTGCGTTCACTAGCACCCGCGAATCGCTGGGTGAATAACAACTCCATTCTGCGAAAGTCTTAATGGAGTCGTTTGGAAGCTCGGAGTACCACTCAAATACTGTTTCCGACAAGCTGCCGACAATTTGATGGAGTAAAAACTTATCATCGCCCCTGGTGTTGCCGCAAAGAGCTCTGAACTGGGCGACGTGCTGGTGAGGGTTGCCTGTCCCCTTGTACACATGGAATTTGGGGATTGTGTATCCCGGCTGGTATTTTATTTGGTCATACCAGCTTGGATACGGTCGCCCAGTTTTAACGACTTGACCGGCCGCTTCATTCGCCTGGTGAGCTCGTATTTACTGAGCTATATAGTCATCCAGTGCGGCCTTGGAAATGGTTTCCTCTTTGGCTGCTGAAAGAGCCGGAGGAGGATTAGATATCTCTCATCTATCGTCTTCAACAATGATCGGAGGGTCTTCAGCTGGAGGGTCCGGTTGTAGCATCATCCCTACCATGTCTTGGAAGAGAAGCGCCATTTGTTTTATATTGGCAGCTTGGTATGCTGCTTCTCTGTCCTTCTTTTCGAGGACTCTGCGTAGGAAGTCAGCATCGGTTTCTTGTTCATGACGCTGCTCTGATGATGCTTCTGGATTTTCTTTTGGCCCGGTGAGTGCGGACATTGTAGTCTGCATCTTCTGAAGCTTCTGCTGCTGCTTTTCCTGAGCCCTTGTTATTGATCGGGTGAGCAGTCGGTGACCCGTCGAAACGCGGCTTTCCTCTTTTCTGGAAGCCATGTAAACAGTATGCACCGTTATGCCCCCAGACTTAGGGCGTTTAGGCTCAGCGTCTTTGTGATCTGCCGTAGTCACAGGGGTTTTCTCCGGCCTCCTTGACGTTGAAGGGGCCGTTGCAACGGGCACCCAGGTGGTTGTCGTCCTTTGTGGCTTGCCAGGACGGTTTTCTTCCTGCTGAACCTTCAGCTTCTTCTGTTAACGGGGATAGTCTTGATTAATCACTGACTCCTGGACTCGTCGCCAGATTTTGTAAACTTTGGAGGACAGCCGTTGAGGAGGCTGGTCCAGCTTTATTTCTGTAACATTCTCCACCAGAGGAAGAGATCTTTTCAGTACGGCGGTAGGAGAGTTCATGCGCACCTTGTTCAGCAGTTCGAAGTTGTTCCCAGTTGGAACAGCAACATTGACTTCCACCGTTGAGGCTGGCGGAGTTAGTCCAGAAGGGGAGTTGCCCCCAGCCTTCCTCACTCGGCGCCAGTGGCGACGTCGAGCGCGTCGAGCTATTGGGATGGTTTCAGCTCGAGGGGTGACTTCGTCTTGCCCCCTGCTTTGGAGAAGGGCTGTTGCAGGCGTCAGCTTCTTGAAGACTGAGGTCCGTTGAGTAGCAGGATTTAATCTGTCAAAGACAGACCTTGGAGCAGGAGTGGGAGCGGGAGCTGGAACAGTCAGTCTTGCAAAGACCGACCCTTTGGCAGGAGAAGCCGCCTTGACGACTTCAGGAGCAGGGATGGCTATCCTCTTCGGAACAACCTTTTCTGGGATTGCAGGCTTCATCATGGGCCCACATGGACTTTGGCCCAATCTGGCGAAGACTAAGGCGCTGGAGCTGGACGACCCGTTGAGAAGGGCCGCGGTAGTAGCAAGGCGATCAAAGATCGACTTCTTGGGATCTTTTGGTGTTGGTACAGGGGTGTTGAAGCTCATCGGTGGGAGCATAGTCCCAAAGAACAATCCGGTGGTGGCCTGAGTCACCTGGTCCACCGGCATCGTGAACAAGGAGGCTGCTTGGGGCCCGTAGGCTATGCCTCCAGATGTGGCGGAGCGCGAATTACAATTGCAGTTGGAACACTTCTCGTAAGTGGATGCCATTGATGTTTCGCTTTCTACGCCAAGCAAGAAACCAAATCTTAGTACCTCGAACCCAAGGGCAACCATATCAAACCGCGATTCGTTCGCGAACACGACACACGAAATGTGGAGAGGAAAGAGGAAAAGGTCCCACCAGGCGTGCCAGAATCTGTTCTCCGCCGGAACACAGGGAGACACGACCGCGTAGGTCCGTCTTGCCTGAATTTGGGGGCGGATGCTATTTGGTGCTATCCGTCCACCTCTCCGAAGATGCCAAGTTGATTTATGGCACCATTTATCGAAGGTTTAAACGGATGCGGCCGATATAGCAGACTTCGTCAGATTCCCCCTCATTGAGGGGTTTTTGATTGTGGAGACGCTCTTCCCTGCAGACGTAAGCCCCTACAGTTAATTACGCTACCACATCGCGGTAACCACTTTCTCCTTCTCCAGATGGTCACTTCATGTCATGGGTATTTGTTTTGTTTTTGGTTGCCCGTGGATTGTATACGGAGATTAATTTATGTTGTCGCCCGTAGGGCGTGGATTAGTCCAAATCCGTATTTTCTTAGATTTGGGTTTGGGTTGGGTTTAAGGATCGTTAATCTCATTTGAGACTAAGATCGACTTAAAAGTTTGTTGAGGATACGTTAGTCTAATTTTAGACTAAGATCTACTCAACAGTTTGTTAAGGACACGTTAGTCTAATTTTAGACTAAGATCAAATTAACAGTTTTTTAAGGACACGTTAGTCTAATTTTAGACTAAGGTCAACTTAATCATTTGTTAAGGATACATTAGTCTAATTTTAGACTAAGATCTACTTAACAGGATCATTTAGATCCAACAAAGGAGCATTTGGGCTCTATTGTTGTAGTTTAGGGACTTTACGGTCAATTACCAGTTTAAGGACATAGTGGTCCATTGTTAGTTTAAAGACATCATGGTCAAGGTTAAGGACATCGTAGTCCGTGAGTTTAAGGACCCCACGGTCCGTAGTTTAAAAACGCCATAGTCTATAAAGTTTAAGGACATCGTAGTCCATGAGTTTAAGGACCCCACAGTCCATGAAATGTGTGGTTGTCGGGACCCGTCACCTCTCTGAAGACGTTGAAGGATTACAACGACAGACATCAGAAGAGTAAAGAGATGTACCCTCGAACCGGTGTGAGTTGGTTGAAAGATCTGTAGTCCAATTTAGAACTAAGATATGTTAAATATTTATGAGCATACGGGCTCAATTAAATATAAGTTGAGAACCTATGGCCAATCTTGGGCTAAGTCCAATCAGTTTAAAATGTTCAACATTTTATTTAGGGCTGCTGAGCTTTTATTTGGGCTTGGCCCTTTTAATAATCTTGACAAAATTTTTATCTTGTATTGAATGCAGAGCATTCATCGGAGCTCTGGGCTTTATTAAAGAACAATTTTTGTTCTGACAGCGCAACACGTGGCGCGCCAGGCGCTTTGCGCCAATTAAAGAGCGCAATGCGCTTCTGTCAAGTAGCGCACACGTGGAGGACACGTGTCGCGCTTGGCGCTAAGCGCTAGATAGTGAGCGCATTGCTCCAGTTTATGAGCGCATTGCGCTAGTTTAGTGGTGCACACGTGAGTGACACGTGGCGCGCTTGGAGCTGAGCACCAGCCCATGAGCGCAGTGCGCTATTTCAGAAGCGCAAAGCGCAAGTTGCATACGTGGTTGACACGTGGCGCATTTTGGCGCTGAGCGCCGGTCCATAGAGTGCAGAAGCGCTGTTCAAGAGTGCAAGGCACATTTCAATAGCGCAAAGCGCATTTCAATAGCGCAAAGCGCATTTGATCAAATTTATGATCTGTGAACAAATTTATGTTCTTTTAAAAAAGGCTTTGCCTCAAGATTCAAGAACAACGGTTCTTATTATTTTTTTTGAAAGGGCTTTGCCTTTGTAGATCAATGATCTGTGAATGAAGTAAATACTTCTTTTGTTTTTATAATGAGATCTTTTGATCTCTTTTTTATAAAAGACCTTGGCCTTTGTAGATCTATGATCTTTTAAGAAGATAGTTCTTCTTTTTTAATGAGATGATTCCATCTCTGTCGTTCAAGAATTAATTCTTTACCTTGAAGAAATGATCTTTTTTTTCTAAGAGCCTGCTCTTCTTTCTTTTAGTTTTCTCAAAATTTGTAGGGGGGTTTCTCTATATCAGACTTTAAGTCTTGGGGCCTTTATATAGGACAAACTGATCAGTTCAATCAGTTAAAGAGATCCTTCTCCGATTGATTTGGGAATATTTCCCACCGTTGGATCTTTGATCCTAAGGCTTCTGTTTTGCAGAAGATAATCTTCTTATTTTAATAAGATTGGGAAGATCTTTCCATAACAGAATTTTAATTCTGATCAATTAATAATTTATTATTAGATCTTTTGATCTAACGGTGGGGAATTCTTAATTCCAGCGCTGGCGTGCCTTGCGCGAGCGCACCTACGTTCGACACGTGGCGCGCAGCGCAATTGCGCTAGCGCACCCGAGTTTGACACATGGCCTGAAGCGTTGCTTCAATTTTTGAATTTTGAAATTTTAAAACAGAGCTTTGCTCTGATTGGGGGTGCGCTGCCCAGAGCACAGCGCACCTAGCGCTAGCGCGTCTGTGTTTGACACGTGGCGCGCAGCGCGCCTAGCACTGAATCTGAAGCATTGCTTCAATTTTTAAATTTTGAATTTTAAAACAGAGCTTTGCTCTGATTGGGGGAAACATGCATGACTTATCACTCTGTGATAGGGGCAATATTTGGGGTCATCGGTCATATTCGCTTCTTGCGGTATTTTTGATTCTAGCAATTGTAGACCGTTTCTGTAATACCCGGTTCCGACTATACCGTATCCTTATTTTTAATAAATAATTTCCCAATTATTTTCACCCAATTTCCCTACACAAGTCTCTAATATTTTTCCCTAAAACCTAAAGTCTAAACTTTTGCCTAAAACTATGTCTTACTTTAAATTAAAAGAAAAACCCATATGATTTAAATCCTAACTTTTACCCCAAGCAGACAGCCCCCAAACTTCTTTTCCCCTAACTTCTAAACCCTCGGCCCAGCAAGCCCAAACCCTATTCTTCTCCCTGAGCCCAGCCCATCACCCCTAGCATGACCCGACCCGAACCCTCACCCCTTCTTCTCTTCTTCTTCTCCTTTTCTTCTCTTTTCCCGCCTCTTCTTCAGGCGCGAACCACTCCTCCCCCTTCCTCGCGCCTCCCCCGCACGACTCGCCCCCCTCGCAATTTCCTCCGTTCAACACGCTTCTCCCCCGAACCGCGCGCCCACTTCCCCCACGACCCGCGCCTCGCGACCCCGACTTCGCCCCCAACGTCTCCCCCTCGCGCTTTCTCGAGATCCTCCGCAACTGCATCACGACCCACGCGGCCACCCCCTCCTCTTTCCCCGACCACATACCTCTCTCTTTTCTCCTTCTCTCTTACAATCTCTCTTTTCCCTCTCCGTTTCCCTGCAACCTGCACCGAGAAACCCCACGACCATGACACCCCTCCCTCGTCGTCGTCGTCGCCTTCGTCGCCGCCCCACCTTCGACCTCGCCTCATCTTCCGACCTTACCCTCGCCTTCTGCTATTCCCCTGCAACCATCTCCCTGAGCTCCTTCCCTGCACACCCATTGCCTCAACCCACTACAACCCAAACCCCAGTACCCTCGCCTGCATCCCCGACTCCGCCTCGACAACCTCACCTACACGTCGCCGTCACCACCTCGCCGCTGCCGACTTCTCCCCTCGTTTCACTCACACCATCGACCTCCTCCCCCTCTACTTCCATTCTCCTCTCCTCTACGGACCACCGCACAACGAGAACCCTAGCACCCATCTCACCGGCTCTCCTCCACCATCTCGAACTCCACCCTGTCACGCTAGCTCCTCCGCCGTCGACTCCACCACCACTCACCACCGGCGAACTCTCCAAGCTCCTAGCTACCCTCAACACTTACCGCACCGGCCACCACCCTGAGCTGCCGCCGCTGCCGCCGCTGTGCCAGGTCCGTGCCCACCCCCAGAACCACCGTGCCACCATCGGACCTACGCCCGCGTCGCGCCGTGCCCACTTGTGTGCCACGACAGCATCGCGCTCCGTACCCGGCACCGTGCCACATCGTGCCACTACTGTGCCCGGTCCAATGCCCGCCTTCGTGTCACCGTATACCCAGACGCGTCGCGCCCCGTACCCACTCCTCGTGCCACGTCGTGTCAGCCCCCGTGCCACGCCTTGCCCAATCCAGTAAACGCGCCGTGTAGCTCCCGAACCACGCACTGGGTCAAGACCGTCCCCAGCACCGTGTCGCGCCCGCGTCATCACCAGGTCCACTACCGTATCACGCCTGCGTCGCCACCGCGCCCAGTACCGAGTCACCACGCATCGCGCCCGCGTCGCGCCTGTGTCCAGCATCACATCGTCTCTCTCACTTGCTAAATCATGCTATACCTATATATATAATTATGTTAATCGATTTGATAAATGTTAATCTTGTTTTAAATAAGTCTGTGTTCTAGAAGATAGCCGTGTTTATCCTAATTAAAACCCAATTGATAATGATGGAATTTATAGTCAATACATTCCTTTGCTGTTAATAAGCGTCGCGTAGAAAGTTGAAAGAATATTATTGATGTTTCATATATAAAGAGGCATCCAACTGGTTACGTCAAATCTGAAAATCACCGTAACCATCACATTGTAAAATTAGTAGTTAATTAAATATAAATCTAACCATGGTGTTCCAGGGTTCGTATTGAACCCAAATCGATAACCTATAACCCTATGTAACTAGTTGTGGAATAATGAAATTTCTTGACCCTGAAAAGTGAGGAGGAATGCAACTCTGGACTGCAGTCCGGGGCGGCATTCTACGGAGGAAACCTGAATTTAAACCCTTGTACATACCTGCATAAAACTGAGAATGCGTGGAGCCCTATATGGCCGCGTAGATAATTTAGTTAGCTAATCCCTGAATCTGGTCCCGTGTCGTTTCATTGTCGTTTGATATTTAATTTGTATTTTAGAATACCGTGGTGTTCTGTAGTTTCTGCAGTGACCCCTCTTACACCAGCACCTTGTACATAACCTAACTTCTAACACAGAAATTCTATTGATAATCCGTTTAATGCGTTGGAAACATAACGGAAAAATATACAATTAGTTTAACTTTAGCATTGCCTAATTATGCTCCCAACTGGGAGTAAAACATGTTACGAAACGGACTTCCAGTTCTGAAACTGGATTTCCAGTAGTGAACACTTAAATTGAAATGGCCATATCTAGCGAACCTGAAACCCGATTGACTCGAAACCAATTTTGATGAATAGATAATTAAACATACTGCTTACCCACTTTACATTGTTTCTCTTAATTCTACACGTATGATTTATAGTAAATTATGCAAGTGGTAGGACGCTGGCTGATGATATTTTATTCATATCATAATTATTGCATTCTCATCATATCATGTAGATGTCATATACATTGGTAACCTAGTGATCGTGTATATTACCCAGTGATAGATATTAGTGATTTGATTGTGGCAAGTACATAAGTGTTAAAGCGTGAATAAGTGAAGTGACATGTACTTGTACACAATCAACGTACCCAGTTAATTTATTGCGTTGTCAACGTTTATGGGACATATATAAGTGTAACGATAATTGGTATGGGACAATTATAGAAGCACTTATATTAGTGTCATAGGTAAGGCGTCAAACACTGTCCATTTATCTTGGGTACCAGTCGAGACATGCTGGATGGAGATCCTGTCTCCAGTTCTCGTGTAGACTTGTTATGGACCGACTAGTATTTGGGTTTATGGTCGGTATTTGATATAGACCACGGGGTGTGGAGTAGTTTGAGTGTGGGTTCAACGGAATCTCGGGAGTCCCATTGCCGTCATATACAGCGATTCTGGGAGTAATATGGGTGATATTACTGATTATTAGCAAGCGTTTCGGGCCCGTGTTCTCTTGCCCCTGGGGCCCTACCCTTGGGTTGGGGATACTCCTGCGTGGTTGACTCTCACACTTGGACTGACGATAGGTTTAGCGACCTGGACAGTGAGACTTAGAGACTGATAGGATTAGTGACATTGATATGCATTGCTTACTGATTTGATATACCCACTTTACTGCTTACCTGTACTGATTATTTTATGTACGTCATCATTCTCTATTTATTGTTTCATGTTCATCATCATTGCACGTGTTTACTTTTGCATTTCTATATATATATATATATATATATATATATATATATATATATATATATATTGCTATTGTGTCGCTCTGACGACCTGAGTATGCATGCTAAGAGCGAGAAATGGACTTAGCTCGGATCAGCACCTGACGTACCTCGAGGATATTGCGGACATCTAGATCAGCGACGTTAGCGCATTCTTTCCTTTGACTCCATCTAGTTAGTTTTACACCTGTTTTGATTTAGTGACTGCATTTCTCCTTACCTGTGCTACAATTACTGATTACCATGTAAAGCTAGAAGCCGAAGTGTGACTACGGCAGGATATTTCCTTGGAGCATGGCTGGCCTTGTCACCCCTCGTATTCCGTATTTTGGGAAGCGGGGAGTGACATGGTTTTGTTGGTATCAGAGACAGGTTTGTTATGATTGGGATTGCAGTTTCCGAGTAGGGCTTGACAATCTAAGCCACCCTTTCGGTCTGGATTGTAAACTTGTTATCCTTGATCTTGATTCATATAGTGTGTCTGCTAGATATTTTGATCCATCCGCTAGAGTTTTGGGTGACTTGGTAGAGTTATGTGATTGTAACTATGAACTGCAGCATAATTATAAGGCAGCACTCTGCTTGAGTGACTTAGAGTTCTACATTTGATTTCCACTCGTTTGAGTTTCGTCTCACCATATATTCTTGTTTCGTTGTCCATTCTATATCTTATTCTGATCCTTATTTCTTGTACCTTATGTCGTCCTAAAATTTGTTGTTTCAGGACCATGACTTCCAATGACTCTTCTTCCAACTCTACTCCCCAGAATCAGACCGTCGAGATTTTGAATGTACTGCAAGGCTTGAAGGAAGCCCAGGAGCGAACAAACGATCTCTTAGCTAAAGGACTGAGAAGGCAAACGGCTCGAACACCAGCGGGAGCCCCCAATCGGAAGGAAATCCTTGTTAGACGAAGAGGTGGTGTACGGATGAAGCGCTCCTTTGTTCCTCAGCAACAAAAACAGCGGAGAACCCAACGTTGTGGTTATTGCGGGAGACCTGGACACCTTCAGAGAGACTGTCGCAGGGCCAAAGGGCAGTGCTTGATTTGTGGATCCGACGAACATCTTATCAATGGTTGCCTTCGAAGGAAAGAGCTATAAGGAGGAGATTCGTCAACACCTTCCACATCTACTTGAGCGACTTGGCTGTTTCGTAGTTCGAGTTCGAGGATGATATGAACCCAACACAAGATTCAGTCTGGTCTTACGAGATTGCAAAGATAGATATCCACGAAGAATTATCACCTTTCCTGCTTTTAAAAAATAAAAAAAATATTGTCACTCTTTAGTAAATGTTTTTTTCTTTCGTTTAAAATCTTGTATCTGTTGAACTTCTTAGTTTGAATGCAATAAAATGGTGAGTTGTGATTTATGTATCGTCCCCTTGCCACTCATTTTCCTTAACTGCTTATTGCATCGTCATTCAGAATTTTGATTTACAGTCCTTACCTGCCGTATATTTTCCATATGCTCCACATCGTTGGTTATTTTCCTTGTGTGTTCCACTACCTGATCATGACTCTGTCTTTTCAGGACATGGCCAATTCTGGAGCAGCGCCGCTTATTGATGAGGACACTTGGTCCTACGTTTCCTTGGACTGCATGCTGGTGAATTCAGATGACGAGATCGATGGCCCACAGGTTATTTTCGGCAACAGCGATTCCGAGGACAAAGGAGTCGCAGCCCTATAAGTCGACATGATCAGCAACTCTAACGACGAAGAAGAGGACCCCGAAGAGGACCCGATGGAAGAAAATCCAGTAGAAGAGAATTCAGTGGAAGAAGATCCAAAAGAGAGGAATCACGTGGAAGCAGACCAGCCGAGGAAGAAGAACCAGGAGAAGAAAACCCCGTGGGGGAGGAACCCGAAAACGAGGCCCCAGCCGAGGAAGAGTTGGAGGATGAAACCTCGAGTGAGGAGGAATTCGAGACAGAAGAACCTCCACTGGCAATCCCTGTGAGGCGTTATGGAAATGGACGCCCCTATCTTAGCGCACGAGCTTACCGTAACCTGTTGAACTTCCATAACCGCGACTGACGCGACTTATCTTTGTTTCTTCTGGCCAAATAAATCTATATATAGTTTAGGGCCACTTTTATCTTTCGAGTATGCCTTGTTTGAAATTTTTTTCTGGAAAACTAAATAATAATGAAGTTCTGAGTGCGCAAATTTTTGAGTATTGATTCACATGATTCATTGACTGTTTTCCTCCCCAATAAATTTCTTTCCCTCCGGAGATTCATTACTCTTCATCCTTGTACCTTGTAGTGACCTGACTCCGGTCTCTTCAACATTCAGATTAAAATATCGCACTCCAACCTTTTGAATGGGCCATACTCCATTGTAATACATACCCTGACTAGCCCTTATACCTTATTAGTGCTATTCCTTATTACTATGATTAAATTCAGTGACGTCATTATTCGAAATTTAGTTTTCACTATTTTGTGTTTATCGAAAAATTGCGTGTTATTAACTATTTCCATTTTACTCATTTTAAATGCTTTACTATTCTTCACATTTTCAATGGCGCAAACATATATCACACATACTATTTTGTTTTATTATCTATTGTTTCGCCATATGGGTTTTCTTAAGTTATTTTAAATTGCTTGATCGATATTTTTACTAAAATATTTTTGGCTTATCAGCCAATTCTTCACTATTGTTTATTTTCATTTTCCCGTGTATTGTGTATATAGTTATCATTATAGATGGTTATGCCTTGTGCTTTCTATGCCTATTCTTTTACTTGCGGTATTTCTTATGCATATATAGACCTTTGACCTTCGTCTAGTTGCTTTTGCATAAATCACTATATATAATAGTATTTGATTTTGTTGCTTTTCGCATTACACTTTATAGCTATCGTTATTTTAATTTCGAGGATGAAATTTTCTTTTAGGTGGGTATGATGTAATACCCGGTTCCGACTATACCGTATCCTTATTTTTAATAAATAATTTCCCGATTATTTTCACCCAATTTCCCTACATAAGTCTCTAATATTTTTCCCTAAAACCTAAAGTCTAAACTTTTGCCTAAAACTATGTCTTAATTTAAATTTAAAAAAAACCTATGATTTAAATCCTAACTTTTACCCCAAGCAGACAGCCCCCAAACTTCTTTTCCCCTAACTTCTAAACCCTCGGCCCAACAAGCCCAAACCCTATTCTTCTCCCTGAGCCCAGCCCAACACCCTTAGCACGACCCGACCCGAACCCTCACCCCTTCTTCTCTTCTTCTTCTCCTTTTCTTCTGTTTTCTCGCCTCTTCTTCAGGCGCGACCCACTCCTCCCCCTTCCTCACGCCTCCCCCGCATGACTCGCCCCCTTCGTAACTTCCTCCGTTCAACCTGTTTCTCCCCCGAACCGTGCGCCCACTTCCCCCACGACCCGGGCCTCGCGACCCCGTCTTCTCCCCCAACGTCTTCTCCTCGCGCTTCCTCGAGATCCTCCGCAACTGCATCACGACCCACACGGCCACCCCCTCCTCTCTCCCCGACCACATACCTCTCTCTTTTCTCCCTCTCTCTTACAATCTCTTTTTCCCTATCCGTTTCCCTGCAACCTGCACCGAGAAACCCCACGACCATGACACCCCTCCCTCGTCGTCGTCGTCGCCTTCGTCGCCGCCCCACCTTCGACCTCGCCTTCCTCCATTCCCCTGCAACCATCTCCCCGAGCTCCTTCCCTGCACACCCACCGCCTCAATCCACTACAACCTAAACCCCAGTACCCTCTCCTGCATCCCGACTCCGCCTCGACAACCTCACCTGCACGTCGCCGTCGCCACCTCGTCGCCGCCGACTTCTCCCCTCGTCTCCCTCACACCCTCGACTTCTTCTCCCTCTACTTCCTTTCTCCTCTCCTCTGCGAACCACCGCACGATGAGAACCCCAGCACCCATCTCACCGGCTCTCCTCCACCATCTCGAACTCCGCCTTGTCGCGCTAGCTCCTCCGCCGTCGACTCCACTACCACTCACCACCAGCGAACTCTCCAAGCTCCTAGCTACCCTCAACACTCACCGCACCGGCCACCACCCTGAGCTGCCGCCGCAGCTGCCACTGTGCAAGGTCCATGCCTACTCCTAGAACCACCGTGCCACCATCAGACTCACTCCCGCGTCGTGCCGTGCCCACCTGTGTGCCACGACAGCATCGCGCTCCGTACCCGGCACCGTGCTACATCGTGCCACTACTATGCCCGGTCCAGTGCCCGCCTCCGTGTCACCGCGTACCCAGACGCGTCGCGCCCCGTAACCACTCCCCGTGCCACATCGTGTCAGCCCCCATGCCACACCGTGCCCGATCCAGTGCACGCGCCGTGACACTCCCGAGCCACGCACCGGGTCAAGACCGTGCCCAGCACCGTGTCGCGCCTACGTCATCGCCAGGTCCACTACCGTATCACGCCCGCGTCGCCACTGCGTCCAGTACCGAGTCACCGCGCATCGTGCCCATGCCGCGCCTGTGTCCAGCATCGCATCGTCTCGTGTGTCGAGACAAACTCTGTAGCGGCGTCGCTTCGATATCAAGCGACCGAAGGCAAGTGAACTCTCTCTCACTTGCTAAATCATGCTATACCTATATATATAATTATGTTAATCGATTTGATAAATGTTAATCTTGTTTTAAATAAGTTTGTGTTCTAGAAGATAGCCGTGTTTATCCTAATTAAAACCCAATTGATAATGATGGAATTTATAGTCAATACATTCCTTTGCTGTTAATAAGCGTCGCGTAGAAAGTTGAATGAATATTATTGATGTTCCATATGTAAAGGAGCATCCAACTGGTTACGTCAAATCTGAAAATCACCGCAACCATCACATTGTAAAATTAGTAGTTAATTAAATATAAATTTAACCATGGTGTTCCAGGGTTCGTATCAACCTAACTCGATAACCTATAAACCTATGTAACTAGTTCTGGAATAATGAAATTTCATGACCCTGAAAAGTGAGGAGGAATGCAACTCTGGACTGCAGTCCGGGACGGCATTTTACGGAGGAAACCTGAATTTAAACCCCTGTACATACCTGCATAAAACTGAGAATGCGCGGAGCCCCATATGGCCGCGTAGATAATTTATTTAGCTAATCCCTGAATCTGGTCCCGTGTCGTTTCACTGTCGTTTGATATTTAATTTGTATTTTAGAATATCGTGGTGTTCTGCAGTTTCTGCAGTGACCCCTCTTACACCAGCACCTTGTACATAACCTAACTTCTAATACAGGAATCCTATTGATAATCCGTTTAATGCGTTAGAAACATAACGGAAAAATCTACAATTAGTTTGCTGTAGCATCACCTAATTATGCTCCCAACTGGGAGTAAAACGTGTTACGAAACGGACTTCCAGTTCTGAAACTGGATTTCCAGTAGTGAACACTTAAATTGAAATGGCCCTATCTAGCGAACCTGAAACCCGATTGACGCGAAACTAATTTTGATGGATAGATAATTAAACATACTGCTTACCCCCTTTACATTGTTTCGCTTAATTCTACACGTATGATTTATAGTAAATTATGCAAGTGGTAGGACGCTGGCTGATGATATTTTATTCATATCATAATTATTGCATTCTCATCATATCATGTAGATGTCATATACATTGGTAACCTAGTGACCGTGTATATTACCCAGTGATAGATATTAGTGATTTGATTGTGGCAAGTACGTTAGTGTTAAAACATGAATAAGTGAAGTGCCACGTACTTGTACATAATCAACGTACCCAGTTAATTTATTGCATTGTTGACGTCTAGGAGAAATATATAAGTGTAACGATAATTGGTATGGGACGATTATGGAAGCACTTATGTTAGTGTCATAGGTAAGGCGTCAAACACTGCCCATTTATCTTAGGTACCAGTCGAGATATGATGGATGGAGATCCTGTCTCCAGTTCTCACGTAGACTTGTCATGGACCGACTAGTATTTGGGTTTATGGTCGGTATTTGTTGTAGACCACGGGGTGTGGGGTAGTTTGAGTGTGAGTTCAACGGAATCTCGGGAGTCCCATTGCCGGCATATACAGCGATTCTGGGAGTTATATGGGTGATATTACTGATTATTAGCAAGCGTTTCGGGCCCGTGTTCTCTTGCCCCTGGGGCCCTACCCTTGGATTGGGGATACTCCTGCGTAGTTGACTCTCACACTTGGACTGACGATAGGTTTAGCGACCTGGACAGTGAGACTTAGAGACTGATAGGATTAGTGACATTGACATGCATTGCTTACTGATTTGATATACCCACTTTACTGCTTACCTGTACTGATTATTTCATGTACGTCATCATTCTCTATTTACTATGTCATGTTCATCATCATTGCACATGTTTACTTTTGCATTTATATATATATATATATATATATATATATATATATATATATTGCTATCGTGTCGCTCTGACGACCTGAGTATGCATGCTCAGAGCGAGAAGTGGACTTAGCTCGGATCAGCACCTGACGTACCTAGAGAATATTGCGGACATCTAGATCAGCGACGTCAGCGCATTCTTTCCTTTGACTCTATCTGGTTAGTTTTACACCTGTTTTGATTTAGTGACTGCATTTCTCCCTACCTGTGCTACAATTACTGATTACCACGTAAAGCTAGAAGCCGAAGTTGTTAGTGTATATGCCCTAGGGGCCATTATTGTATCATATTAGATTGTATATTATTTAATGGAAGTTTGGGATATTCACACTTGTATTGACAGTCTTGCTAAAAATGGTAGTATGCTACTTGGTTTATGTCTACTTTAATATGTGCATATATTTCTTGTAACGTATAGCTTATACATATTAGTAGAGTCCTTAGGATCTTTGCTTGATTACCAGCGTTGTGATGGCAGTCACACTAGTGGGGGCTGGGTAGTCTGTAAGCAACATCCTATATAGGTCCCTGGTCGCTGGATTATCGAGACAGGGCATTGATATTCCGGAGTAGACTAGTGTGTACGCTTCTCATCCCAGTTGGAGAGATGGTCTGTCCCACACCCATCAGTATGTCGTACTGGAGATAGTATACAGGTGCTCGTTGGGTTACGGGTACACCGGACATGACTCGCAGGGGAACTGTTGGTTGGTATTATACCCGTCGTCAATTAACAGTTCCCAGGTGACATGAGTACAGCATAGTCCGCAGACTTGACACTGCTACTTCGCCTCGAGTGTGTCCCACTGTTCTTAGATTGCTACCCTACCACGGCTCAAAGGAGTCATGCAAACAGGTAGCAGTTGGGTGCAGTCCCAAGCACTTAGAGGTAGTGGCGGTTAGACAGGATTCGTCTCTCCCGGTATTGGGAGTTGATATCGCGCTGTGTCAGAGAGCCATTACGCAAAGTCCCTGGTCAAGGCAAGCGAGATTTACTGGTAGGTTCCAGTAGTTTCTCAGGGTGTAATGGGCTACGCTCCGACACGACTTATACCGCTATTAGGGGACTGACGCTTGCCGCCCCCTAGGCTCGATATGCGATAGTCTTAGACGAACAGACCGGACTGTACGGAGATTGTCACATCAGGATCAGTAGGAGTTCGGATGGGTTTCCTCATCGGCCTTCTTATCGACATCTACCTAGGGACCGTTACGTACAGCTAGTGCCGCTTACGGTCTGTGGTTAAACCCACTGCCAGCATAGTGTCGAGTCTTTAGAGTCCCACACAGAGAGTTTCCCTGCTCCAGGTGAAACGATATAGAGGTCGTATGGTTTTACGACAAGGGTTCGGACGCATACGTGTGTTTACGCACGTACGACGTTCGGATAGTTCTTACTAGTCGGCTTTAGTTTAAACCAGATTCTAGTATCAGGTTATTGGATTTATACAGTCTAAAGTTTTTCCGTGTTTTCACGAATAGGAGGGGCATTCTCGTAATTTTTCGGGAAGCTTCTAGAAGGATGATGACATGGAGGGTAAGGTGGCATTAGCAATTAATGATCTAGTGACTCATTTAGATGAATCATTCAAGTGAGTTAATGAAGTATTTATTGCTTAATGATTCACTGCATATATTTAATGAAGCATGATGATAATGCATTTGATTTTATTCATTTGATAATTTCTTATGCTTCATTATATATTAGAAGTGAGAAGCTTTTTCATTCATAACTAATGCTCACCTTCTCTCTCCTCAAGCTCTCTCTTGAAACCCTAATCCTCCCCTCTCATGTGTTGAGATCAAGGATTAGATAGACTAATTAATCCATAAACTCACTCTATATCACCTAGGTCACTTTGATTAGCAACTAAAGAAACCTAGTTATCTCAAGTTAGAGATCAAGTTTTGAGTAGGAGCTCTCGGGTGGATCGTCTTTGACTCGAGGAGGCCGTTGAGGTGCCGACGTTCCAAAGACCCTATGAGGAGTAGAGGACAGTGATGAAGACCCGAAGGACAAGTAACGTGAGGTATAACTTCGAATCCGAGTAGTTAAACCTTTCGTAGTTTGCTAGTAATGGTTTAGATACGATCCGTATGCTCAAGTCCGTGTTACGAAGCTTTGATAATCGTTTTTCATATATTCCGCCTCCCCGCAAGCTCGTGGGGTGCGTGACATGGATTTACAGTGGTATCAGAGCCAACTAAACCTTTACTAGCTTGTTAGCAACTAATTAGAACTTCGATCGTCGGAAAAACACGAAAACAACACCCCGAAACCATATCAGTTTCTGTTAATTTTAAAAGTGTCGAAAAAAATATTTGATATGCCTTAAAATTCACAGCAGGGAAATATAAGAATTCTGGGAAAATACGATGTCCTAACTCGGCAAGATGGCCGCGGAGCCGCGGCAAAATGGTGCTTTTGGCCACGGATCCGCCGCCGAGTCAACCCCGAGTTGACTCGGATTTGCACAGTAATTCATATATTTTGGTGTTTTGGTTTCCTGTATATTCTGTTTCTGTCCAGGTTACTTCTGTGCTGGCTTGCTTTTGGGGTAGACACGGAAAGAGGTTGTCGATCGATATTCTAAATTATTTGCTAATCGGGTTTTATCTGTAATGTTTAATGTGTTCGTAAACCTCCCCTAACTGCTAGTATGTCGGTTGGCAGGGGTTGCACATTTCTGTAATGATTCTACTGTTTGTGTATATGAACTGTATTGGATTGTTGTGATGATTAGCCGGGGTTTGAGATGGGTTTAATATTCATTCATTCGATATAATTGTAATATATTGTAATATTATTTTGCGGGGCACATCCAGGTAGCGGTTGTAGCCACCGTTGTATTATTTCATTTTTACTGTTTTTTGCTCCTAAGATAGACCCAAGGTGGGGTACACAAACTACCGGGTACGTCGAAGTGTTTAGTGGCCTACTCACGTTGTTGAGGGAGACCGCTTCACTTCGGATACTTGGCGGGTAGTTTGCCGTACCCGTAGGGGTCTAGGGTGGGGTAATGACTATTCATCACAACTGTGTAATCCGTATTTTGTTGCAGGCTCAAAGCAAACGCGGATTGCTTGCATATCCAATAAAGTTCATCAGTGAACTGGAATGCCTATTATTACGTCTGACGAATGTACAATATCTATATATGATAGCTATTAGACGTCACTTATGTTTTACACCCGCGCTAGCCCAGCCCCCGCTCTGTCGTTAGTTAAGTAACCTAACGGGTGATGCTGGGACCCAGTGGCGAATGCGGATGGTATAAGAGGACGTGGTATTTTCGTTGTTTTCTGCAATGATGGGACGCATTATTAATGCAAAGAAAATAAACCAAAAATGAATCGTTGGAACAGTTTAAAAGAAACCACTCGGTTATTTTTAAAACAGAAGATATTTTTTAATTGCGGAGCTTTAACCACTCCTTTTAAAAGCTATCAGGTTCCTTCGGTTATATCAAGTTCACTACGTTCACGGTTTTGCCAAAACCATTCTTAGCCCTCCGTCATTTCATTTGGGTATTCAGTAGTATTCAAGCTATGTATTTTGACCAACGCCAAGGCATAGTGTTTGGTAGCTGCTGGGTATTTCATTTGTTGCATAGATAGATGAGTTAGTTTGGGACAATCGTATTATCATTTGGCCAACGTCAGGGATATGTACGGATGGGTTCAAATTAACAAGGATAATGATGGGTAGAACTTGACATGTGACTTATGACATTTTGACCAACTCCAAGGTCATAAGAGCATGGGGCAAAAAAAAATTTATATCGGGAATTTCTAAAGAAACTGAAATTTGCAAAGAGATGCATACCATTTGGAGTTTGATGAATGTTGGTAGGATACCTTCAACATTATCATACGATGATCTTTGGATTCCGATCCTACTGTGAGTACGTGCTACTTATCAGGAGATTCGTCACTTAACGATCAATGCTATAAACCAAGTAGGTGTCGAGAAAGGTGTCAGCGGGGCTACGCCCCCAGAGAAAAGAGGTTATTTAATTAAGGAACTTAGCGAAAGCGTTGGAAAACCTCCCTCGAAGTATCGACACTGGCCTGGCTGAACGGTTAAGCAAGTATTGTACGGTGAGAATTGTCCTGACTAATTCTTCTTTTATGGTTTGAGGAAGGATTCGAGAAACAGTGGGAGCCATCCAGTTTAGATAAACTAAAAACCAATCTAAACTTGCAAGAGCATTATACTAAAATGTTTTCTTCTCTTTCTCTCATTGCAGCGACCTTGTGACCACGACTAGGTTACATCTAGATAACAATTTGAGTGAATCTAACTTATATGACTGGCAAAGGTCTGTCCAGATGTCTATTGCCTATGACAAGATGGACCACCCTATTACTACTCACGATCCCGCTGTCCCAGGTCCAGTTTCCACCATCGTGGATATGGATATCCGTCAGACAAGGGAAAAGGATAAAGCGAAAGCTAAGTGCCTCGTGTTGGCTTCAGTTGATGGTGTATACCAGAAGCAGCACGAGAAGATGGACTTAGTTTCTATCTTTCTCCATAACAAAGATTTATATGGAGAGCAATCTCATATCGCAAGATATGAGACCTCGAACGAATTAATTCAAGCGAGGATGGCTGTCGGGTCATCTGTAGGGAACGATGTCCTTACAATGACTAGCTATATTAATGAGCTCAAGGACCTGCAGACTACGTTGGGAAACAGGTCATATGTTGACTTATTTCCACAGTCCCTACCCTCTACTTACACCAGTAAAGTAGGAGGAAAGGAAAGATCAAAAGTTTCGGGACTTGGTGTAGCTAAAGAGGGATATTCCTATTGTTATGAGATTGAGCATTGGCAGAAAGATTGCAGGGCTTTGGAAGCCAGTAGCCAAGATACGAAGCATGTTGTGGTTTCGGCCTCAAGTGTGTTTGTAATTGAGAATTGTTTGTCTATTAACTCTACTTCCTGGGTACTGGATACCGGAGCAGGATATCATATCTGTAATTCATTACATGCTTTGAGAAACCATAGAGTTATAAAGATAGGTGATTTGTCTCTCAGAGTTGCAAACGGAATGAGCGTGGACGCTGAATCCATGGGAGAATATCGCCTAGGTTTGACAAGTGGGCAGATATTGATTCTACGTAACTGTTAGTATGTACCAAGTTTGACTTATAATATCATATCAGTGTCCTCACTTTCGAGAGAGGGATATGATTTTACATTCGTAAGCGATGTAGTTCACATCCACCTAAATCAAGTTCTGATTGGGTCCGGTACATTAGATGACGGTATATACGTAATGAGTCAAGCTCAGGTTTTCAATGTCCAGAATACACTTAAAAGAAAGTCTCTAGAAATAAATCAGGCTTTCTTATGGTATTGTAGACTAGGTGACATCAATGAAACACGATTAACTAAGTTACATAGAGAAAGATATTTGAATCCGTTCGAATATCAATCTTATGCTACTTGTGAATCTTGTCTCATGGGAAAGATGACAAAGACTCCGTTTACTGGACACGGAGTAAGAGCGAGCGAGCTCTTAGGACTCGTACACAGTGACGTGTGCGGTCCAATTTCTACACATGCGAGAAGTGGTTATTCCTACTTATTGCTTTTACGGATGATTTCTTTAGGTATAGATATGTCTTCTTGATGAAGCATAAATCCGAGGCTTTTGAGAAATTCCAAGAATACAAGAATGAAGTGGAAAACCAAACAGGCAAAAGTATCAAGACACTGAGATCTGATCGAGGTGGTGAATACTTAAGTGCCGAGTTCCTGGGTTACTTAAAAGAGAATGGAATTCTCTCTCAGCTTACTCTTCCATACACACCACAACACAACGGTATATCCGAAAGGAGGAATCGAACCCTATTGGATATGGTTCGTTCCATGATGAGTAAGGCTGAGTTACCGCGATCTTTCTAGGGTTATGCGCTAGAATCAGCGGCATATCTTCTGAACAGGGTTCCTACCAAGACTGTGCCTACCACCCTATATCAGATGTGGAGTGGGAAGAAATCCTATCTTCAGTATCTGAAGATTTGGGGATGTCCAGCTTTTGTTAAAAAGCAGCATACGGACAAGCTTGAGGCACGATCAGTACAATGTAAGTTTGTGGGATATTCAAAGAACTCCAAGGGGTATCTATTCTATTACGCAGAGGAACAAAAGGTTTTTGTTTCTCGTAATGCCCATTTTTTAGAACGGCGGGTTTTAGAAAAGGATATAAGTGGGAGCGAAATAGAACTGGAAGAAATTCTAGAACCACAAGCTACAACTGAAAGTTTGGTAGAACCAGTAGTTCAAGAAGAACAGGATTTTCCCGCACCCCTCCGCAGGAGTAGTAGGCCGTCTTATCCACCTGAGAGATACTACGGTTTTCTCATAGATGGGGATAGAGAGGATTGCGTCATTAATGATGATGACCCTACTAGCTTCCAGCAAGCCATTCAGAGCAGTGACTCGGTAAAATGGCTGGATGCAATGCGGACCGAAATGGAGTCCATGTACACTAACAAAGTATGGACTTTGGACATTGCTCCAGATGGGGTAAAACCCGTAGGATGCAAATGGATCTTCAAAAAGAAGATTGGTGTAGATAGACAGGTTGAAACCTATAAGGCTAGACTTGTTGCAAAGGGTTTCCATCAAAGATCTGGTTTGGACTATGACGAAACCTTTTCTCCAGTGGCTATGTTCAAATCCATTCGGGTCCTTCTTGCTATTGCTGCCTTCCACGATTATGAGATCTGGCAGATGGACGTAAAGACGGCCTTTCTAAATGGTAATTTGGAAGAGTGCGTCTATATGGATCAGCCAGAGGGATTCATTCAGAGTGGGAGCAGCGGTAAAGTATGCAAGTTGCTTAAGTCCATTTATGGACTAAAGCAGGCATCGCGGAGTTGGAACATCTGTTTTGATGATGCTGTCAAAGAATTCGACTTTATCAAAAATTCAGATGAACCATGCATATACAGTAAGATTGTAGGGAGAGCTGTAGTATTTCTCGCCTTGTACATGGATGACATTCTCCTAATAGGAAATGATATTCCTATGTTACAGTCAGTCAAAAGATTCTTATCACAGAAATTCTCCATGAAAGACCTGGGTGATGCCACCTACATTCTGGGGATCCGGATCTATCGTGATAGATCAAAAAGGATGTTGAGACTTTCGCAGTCCAGGTACATAGACACCATATTGAAGAGATTCAGTATGGATGATTCTAAGCGCGGTAACCTACCGGTTTGTCACGGAATCACCCTCTCTAAAGAGATGTCTTCCAAGACTGATTTGGAAAGGGATCGCATGTCGATTATACCCTACGCTTCTGCGGTAGGCTCTATAATGTATGTGATGTTATGTACCAGACCAGATGTAGTATACGCATTGAGCGTTGTAAGCCAGTAGCAAGCAAACCCAGGGGAGAAGCACTGGATAGCAGTAAAGAACATTCTCAAGTACCTGAGGAGGACTAAGGAGATGTTCTTGGTGTATGGCGGAAAAGACCTCCAGATCGAGGCCTTTGCCGACTCCAGCTTCCAGAGTGACAAGAATGACTCCAAGTCCATGTCGGATTATGTCTTTACCCTCAATGGAGGGGCGGTCTGTTGGAAGAGTTCCAAGCAGGAGACCGTTGCTCACTCAACGATGGAAGCGGAGTACATAGCTGCTTGCGATGCCGCAAAAGAAACTGTCTGGATGAAGAAGTTCCTCACAGAACTTCAGATGGTTCCGACCAGTGTTGGTCTAATACCTCTGTATTGCGACAACAACGGAGCTATAACTTTAGTGAAGGAACCCAGGTCCCATCAGAAGTCCAGACACAACTTAAGGCGGTATCACCTGATCAGGGAGATCGTAGATCGCCGGGAGATCGAGATAAAGAGAGTAGAGACGGAGAATAACATTGTTGATCCATTCACAAAGGTCATTCCTCAGACGCAGTTCGAGAGGCTATTCGAGATCATAGGTCTGCAATATGCCAGCTCATGGCCCTAGTGCAAGTGGGATATTGTTAGTGTATATGCCCTAGGGGCCATTATTGTATCATATTAGATTGTATATTACTTAATGGAAGCTTGGGATATTCACACTTGTATTGACAGTCTTGCTAAAAATGGTAGTATGCTACTTGGTTTGTGTCTACTTTAATATGTGCATATGTTTCTTGTAACGTATAGCTTATACATATTAGTAGAGCCCTTAGGATCTTTGCTTGATTACCAGCGTTGTGATGGCAGTCACATTAGTGGGGGCTGGATAGTCTATAAGCAACATCCTATACAGGTCCCTGGTCGCTGGATTATCGAGACAGTGCATCGATATTCCGGAGTAGACTAGTGTGTACGCTTCTCATCCCAGTTGGGGAGATGGTCTGTCCCACAGCCATCGGTACGTCGTACTGGAGATAGTATACAGGTGCTCGTTGGGTTACAGGTACACCGGACATGACTCGCAGGGGAACTGTTGGTTGGTATTATACCCGTCGTCAGTTAACAGTTCCCAGGTGACATGAGTACAGCATAGTCCACAGACTTGACACTGCTACTTCGCCTCGAGTGTGTCCCACTGTTCTTAGATTGCTACCCTACCACGGCTCAAACGAGTCGTGCAAACAGGTAGCAGTTGGGTGCAGTCCCGAGCACTTGGAGGCAGTGGCGGTTAGACAGGATTCGTCTCTTCCGGTATTGGGAGTTGATATCGCGATGTGTCAGAGAGCCATTACGCAAAGTCCCTGGCCAAGGCAAGCGAGATTTACTGGTAGGTTCCAGTAGTTTCTCAGGGTGTAATGGGCTACGCTCCGACACGACTTATACCGCTATTAGGGGACTGATGCTTGCCGCCCCCTAGGCTCGATATGCGATAGTCTTAGACGAACAGACCGGACTGTACGGAGATTGTCATATCAGGATCAGTAGGAGTTCGGATGGGTTTCCTCATCGGCCTTCTTATCGACATCTACCTGGGGACCATTACGTACAGCTAGTGCCGCTTGCGGTCTGTGGTTAAACCCACTGCCAGCGTAGTGTCGAGTCTTTAGAGTCCCACACAGAGAGTTTCCCTGCTCCAGGTGAAACGATATAGAGGTCGTATGGTTTTACGACAAGGGTTCAGACGCATACGTGTGTTTACGCACGTACGACGTTCGGACAGTTCTTACTAGTCGGTTTTGGTTTAAGCCAGATTCTAGTATCAGGTTATTGGATTTATACAGTCTAAAGTTTTTCCGTGTTTTCACGGATAGGAGGGGCGTTCTCGTAATTTGTCGGGAAGCTTCTAGAAGGATGATGACATGGAGGGTAAGGTAGCATTAGCAATTAATGATCTAGTGACTCATTTAGATGAATCATTCAAGTGAGTTAATGAAGCATTTATTGCTTAATGTCTCACTTGATGATTCATTGCATATATTTAATGAAGCATGATGATAATGCATTTGATTTTATTCATTTGATAATTTCTTATGCTTCATTATACATTAGAAGTGAGAAGCTTTTTCATTCATAACTAATGCTCACCTTCTCTCTCCTCAAGCTCTCTCTTGAAACCCTAATCCTCCCCTCTCATGTGTTGAGATCAAGGATTAGATAGACTAATTAATCCATAATCTCACTCTATATCACCTAGGTCACTTTGAGTAGCAACTAAAGAAACCTGGTTATCTCAAGTTAGAGATCAAGTTTTGAGTAGGAGCTCTCGGGTGGATCGTCTTTGACTCGAGGAGGCTGTTGAGGTGCCGACGTTCTAAAGATCCTACGAGGAGTAGAGGACAGCGATGAAGACCCGAAGGACAAGTAACGTGAGGTATAACTTCGAATCCAAGTAGTTAAACCTTTCGTAGTTTGCTAGTAATGGTTTAGATACGATCCGTATGCTCAAGTCTGTGTTACGAAGCTTTGATAATCGTTTTTCATATATTCCGCCTCCCCGCAAGCTCATGGGGTGCGTGACATGGACTTACAGAAGTGTGACTACGGCAGGATATTTCTATGACCGTAGGAGCATGGCTGGCCTTGTCACCCCTCGTATTCCGTATTTTGGGAAGCGGGGCGTGACAGTTTCTTAGGGCATCCTTGAATATCTTTCGGACCTTGACCCTATTGAAGGAATAGACCTTATCCAGCTTTTCTTTCAGTAAAGATTCTCCTCCCTCTCCGAACACTGGCTTCCTAGGCCGGTTGGCATTAGGCCGGCTCATCCCTCGCTTATTTCGGTTAGCCGAAGTGTTATAAGATTCAATATCGTCAGAATTTTCGTCTTTGCGATTATCGTCCTTTCGGTTTCTCCAGGACCTATTGTTATTTTGGGAATCAGAGGAGGACTCCTGCTTTGAGCGCTCCAACATCTGGACTTTCCTAGTCAACTCCTGGAATGTTTTGAGACCTGCGATGCATAGAAACGGGGCCATCCAATTGTTGAGATTCCCAAAGAGGAGGCTGACAGATTGGTCCTGCTCTATCGGCAGTTCACATTTGATGGAGAGGTTGCGCCATCGGGTTATAAAATTCGTGCTGCTTTCTTTGTTCTTTGGCTTAGTCCTTGCGAAGCCGGCAATAGTGATCTTATCGCTGACACTCATGAACTTTTATCGGAATAGAGATTCCATTTGGATGAAAGTAGTAACGGAGCCATCCGGTATGCTCGCATACCAGTCGAAAGCGACATCGGTCAAGCTATTAACAAACTGGCGGAGGAGAAGCGCATCATTGCCCCCAGTATTCCCGCATGAGGCTTTAAAATGGGCGATATGCTGATTCGTATTTCCCGTCCCATCAAATCTTCCGAATTTAGGGATGACATAGCCGCTAGAAAATTCTACTAGATCATACTGAGCAGAATATGGTCTCCCACTACTGGGATGACATATCTTTTTGCGTTTCGGCTTCGGGTACTAATGTATTAACTTTGTTGGCAACCAAATCCATGATTTGATCTTGAGTCGGCGGGCTACTGTCATCGGTAGCCAAGACATTTTCCGAGATAGGATGTGGCTGACTTTTATGCGGTCCGCCCACCTTTGGATTTGAGGGAATAGGCGTCGGCCGTCTCGGGACACCGTTTCTCGGTTCATAAGCAGAGCCCTGCGCTTGATTGGGTGGATGAGAGACAACTTGGGCCGTGAGCCGTAAGACGACGTTTGTCAAGTCGTCAATTTTTTAGTAGAGCTTGGCCATCTCCTTGTCTTTACTTCTGAGTTGTTTTCGGAGCTCTTAGAGAAGTCGCTGCTCTGCGTTCTTGGGACGGAAGATTGGCTCCTCTTCGCTTTCCGAGCCCGACTCCTCCTGTTCGAGGGATCGCTCTGCTTATCAGCCTTACTGGAAGGGTTTTCTTTACCTTCCAGAGGAGGCTGGTCTTGGAAAGTGGCAGTCACATTCATGCCAGATTGGATTTGAGATGTGGTGGTCCCGTCCTTGCTCTTGCTGCGCGTGCCCACCAAGTAGACAGTGTGGACCACATATCCAGCCATCTTTTTATCTTTAGCGGGATAACCCTGTTCTTCGAATCTCATGAAGTTCAACAGAGCAGGAGCCCTAGCCCTTTTGTTGGCTCTGTATCTGAGCCTTTTCTGTCTTAGCTTCTCGATTTTGAGGGTTTGGCGGGCATCCGTTATCCAGGAATCCATTGTGAGTCGATTAACAGGGAGCTTAGAGAAGACACCCAATTGAGCAGTTGTCAGGAGCGCCGCTGGAGCTTGCCCGAGATGCCTTGTTACTTTGTTGGTGTTGATGGCCTTGCCCCCAGCTGGGGCCAAGGAAAGTCGTTCAAACACCGACTTGCGTTTGGGTAGCGGTGCCCTCAAGATTACCACATTTGGCCTCTTGCCTTTCGAGGCCGGTCTGCCTGTTATTGGAGCTTGTGAAGCTGGGATGGTGCTAGCTGGCACGAACAGAATAAATCCGAACTGTAGCAGCGGCTCCACCCACTGTCTCCCAAGACTGGCTGGGAGGACTGTCTTGGAGTCCATTTTCATCGTGTAGGAGATGGGAGCTGCGTTCATCTTTGCAGACATTGTTGAAAATTGATTACTTGAAAACCTGCATGAAAGAGCATTATTTTAGTATAAATATAGATATGCATATTGATTGAGTTCGTATGAACGTTTAACCCGAAATATGGGAGGAGAGGATGTCCCACCTGGCGTACCAGATTCTGTAGGGTGTTTTTCGTCACCCTATTGAGATGGGAATATGCGCACGCTTGTCAGGAGCATAACAGATTCCCTCTGCCTAGGGTAGGCTGGGGTTTATTGGTTGCGGGGATCCGAATCTCCGATAGCCGCGGACTAAGTTGTCGTTAATTACCCCTCGCCTTTGGAGCAAGGGAACCTCCGATTAACGGGTCAAACAGGTCGTGCGAACTCGACGTGCAGTGTACGTATGTGTGTCTTGAGAGGTTTTGGATAGACCGGGGGCCTCACAGAGTTTACGGGGGTCCCGCTATCCAGATAGCGGGCTGAGGGTCATGGGGGCTAGCAGCCCCTTTGCGGGGTACGGGGCAGCGCCCCGTTAGAAAAATTTTCCTAACGGGGGACGTGTTTCAATTGTGGGGTGCACGGAAAATGAGGGTGAGGAGCATCTTAAAGACGCATGCATGGCACATAGGCGCTGGGCGCCCGCGGGTCACGAGCGCCGGCGCGTCACGTGCGTGGCACGCGGCCGCTGGTCGCCCACGGGTCACGTGAGCGGCACGCGACCACTGGGCACTGAGCGTCCGCTGGTCGCCAGCGGGTCACATGAGCTGCACACGACCACTGGGCACTGAGCGTTCACGGGTCACGTGAGGCGCACGTGGGTGCTTAGCGCCCGAGAGTCACGTGTTGTGCACACGACCGCTGGACGCCCGCGGGTCACGTGCGCGACATGCGACCGCTGGAAACACCAGCGGGAAAAGGGGTTTAGCCCCTTGGTTAGGAGTTGAACTCCCAAGGGGGCTTTGGAGTTGAATTCCTAACAGGGATTATATATAGATTTGGAATTAAACTCCTAAAAAGGGGGTTGATTTATGGAGTTAAACTCCAACAGATCTTAAATGGAGTTAAACTCCTAGAAATCTTTGGATTTTCTTTTGAGCCCCGGATCCTCCTGAAATGGGATTTTTGGAAATGAGTATCCTTCTTCTTCCTCTCCGTTGGCTGAATCTTGGGGGGAAAATGGGAGGTGAGACCTAAAATTTCTCCTTTTAAGGATTTGATGAAAGATCCGAGCTCCCCTTCAAGGGTTTTATGATGAAAAACTATTTATTTTTTAAAAAAGGACGAGTTAAACTCTTGATTTAATTCAAAAAAGAGAAGGAGGTTTTAGAACCTTAAGGAAGGAGAAGGAGGCACAGATCCTAATTTTTGGGGAGAATGAATTATTATTCTTTATTTCGTTATCATGTTGTCTTTTATAGGCTTACAAACTTACATATAGCCCCTTGGGTTTTACAAAATGGCATTTTGCTCATCACATGCCTCATGTGCTTATTTATTTTGCACATAGGCCATAGACTTTACAAAAATTTGGCTTTATGCCCATTCATGCATAAAAAATTACATCAAAATTATTTATTACATGATTTCATTTTGGCATGGGGGGAGGCCGGCCGCGAGGCTCGACTTGGGCATGGGCCCACTTGATCTGGGCTTGGGCCCGCTTACTTAGGGTTGACTTTGATTTTGATTTAGTCAACCGGGGTGTAATTTTTAACCCCAACAGTTTTGTGTGTCGAGACGATCCCTGTGTTCACGTCGCTTCCATTTCAGGGACATAAAGCAAGTGTTCCCCACTTGCTATCATGCTATACACTATTTATATATTTATGAGTGAAAATGAAAATTATAGATATCTATTTACATCATGTTAATATCGATTAACTAACATAACCCGTAGTTGCTTGATTATAATGAACTGAACGTAAAATGAGTCTAAAACCTCGTGTTAGACATATCGAAATCATAAGGATCGAATCTCGTTCGAAACGTTTAGATAAAACTCAAAATCCCGATATTTACAGCTTTGTATGCCAAGTGTTCGATCAAGTGTACTGAACTAAAACCCTAACCTACAACACTTAAATTTGTGATCACTAGATTCATTTACTGTTAATTAAAATTGTGTAGGAAATTGGGTTTCAAATATGGAAGTTTCGAATATGAAATGTCGTCCCCAAGAGGCGACGATAAATATGAATATTTCTATATGTACTGCCTTGTGAAAATTATAACAAATCATAGAAAAATCGTCTTGTAATGTTTGTGGGCTCATAATGAAGCTGACTTAGTATACTAAACCCCCGTAACAAGTTTTACTGCAAAATATGTGGTTACGATGCCATAAACTAGAGAGAAACAAGGCTCTGAACTGCTGTTCAGAGCAGTATTTTGCTTTGACTTCTGTTTTGAAATCGTGAATTACTCGTGTATGGACATACTGCTATGTCGAGACCTATATCAATGTGTAGGGAAATGAGTTAGCTATCATTTGGCGCCGGTTTCGTTAATTTTCGTTACTGTTTGATATTTTTAAAGCATTTTATACTACTGAAGTGTTCTGTTGTTTTCCTGCGATGATGATTGTACCTATCGACCTTATGATGGCCATAACTTTATGTAAACTCATGATATTAATGTCCTGTTTATTGCGTTAGAAATTTAACTGAAAAATCTAGAATTCATCGAACTGTAGCAACCCTAAATTCAGAACATAACCTATAGTAAATTCTACTTGAAGTTAGATCTTCAATTCTGAAACTGGAATTCCAACAGTGTTTGCCTGATTGAAAATGAGCATATCTCCCTATTTAGGATTGATATCGAAGCGAAACCAATTTTTTTGATTGGCTGAATGAGTCTATTTTTTGCGTCTTTTATATTATCGTGCCTGATTCTGAACGTATGTATTTTTAATAAATTTTGCAAACTAATTGATACTGATTGTCCATTAATGGTTAAGGTTTATTTAATGTATTTCTACCATATTGTTTGATTGTTTTACCTCATATTTGGTTGTCCATATCATATAACTGAATGTCGCTGCATAGTAATGACTTGACTCATGTTTAGTACCCACCCATATTGACATCCCAATGGTTGTATTGCACTGTCGAGTCGGAATGTGTTAATGATTTGGGTTGTGGCAAGTATGTTAGTGCACAAGTGATTGAAAGCGAGACTGTTATACGTGAAAGTGTGAATGAATAAAAGAAGTGACGCATACTTATACACAATCTATTTGAATCGTGAACACATTCTTTAACCCAGAGAAAATGGGAAAATTGAGGGTGGAATCGAACTTGTATTTAGCAAAATTTACTGCTTTAGAGAATGATCATTCGATATTAGTGATATTGATATATTTAGGTAGTTTGCCTAGCGGCACGGCTGCAGGGTTATGTCCCGGACATAGTTTCGACCGTAGTCTCGGACATGCATGAGACCCTTGTTAAACATGAGAACTCTTTGTCACCGTTCGATTTCAAATGACAAAATGATTGTTAGGTTTAGCTACATGAATATTACATTTGACTTTTGTCATGATTCACATGTTACGCCGTCACAATGTTCATGTTGTTTTATAATCACTTGTTACTGCTTTATAAATTCTAGTTTTTATCTATGGTCCATGCAACATATTATATATTATTATATCACATTTATGTATCGCTCTGACGGCCTGGGTATGCATGATCAGAGGAACGAACCAAGCCCCAAAACAGGACCTGCCCTATTTCGATGAGCTCGCGGAGATCTAGATCAACGGCATCTGCTTTATCTTTTAGCTTTACTTTCAATATTGGAACAATGTTGTCATTTCGTTAGTTGTTTTGCTTTTCAGTTATTAAAGACTATGTATACGTTGAATTCTTATCTTGTTTAAATGTAATAAATTAGTGACAGCTATTTCTTTTTATCTGTACTTGATTTACAACTTACCATGTAACGCTAGAAACTGAAGTGTAACTACGGCTAGATTTTTTCTTGACCATAGGAGCATAGCTGGCCTAATCACCCATCGTATTCTGTATTTTGGGAAGCGGGACGTAACACATCTTTACACATTTCTACCTATTACATGTATTCAATGGATGATAAATTACATTCGAAAATTCAAGCCATTATCACTCACTGCATTTGGAATTTTAAATGATTTTCTCCGGAAGCTTTCTGCCATCATCACTGATTATTCTCGATCTTCGTCCTCTTTCAGACAACCATTATCTTCACTCATCATGAAATCTTCTTTTGCTAATTTTCACATTATATAATTCAACTTACCACTTTTAATATATATTTCAGAAATGTATATAACTTTTAATATATATTTTATAATCTTATTGGTAGTTGATCTATAATATACAGATTTTTATTTCTTATAAATATCAATATCCATATTTGCATCCACCAATGACCATATGATACGAATTTGGTAACATCTATATCCTATCCGTATCCGAACGATGAGAATGTATATAAAAGTAATAGTGAATGTGTTGATTGCAATTTTTTAAAAGACATCTGAGCCTCATATAGTTTTTCCATGCAAATACTTATGCAAAGTAAAAGTGGACGGTCATATCCAATCGATGAGAACATATACAAAGTAGTAATGAAAGTGTTGATGACAATTTTTTAAAATACAGCTGAACCTCATCTAATTTTACATGCATGTATATAGACAGATTAATAATGGACAGGTTGATTGCTATTTTCAAAAGATATCAAAGATCAATTCTAATTTTACATCCACATTGTCCAGGGAGGAAATATATTCCATAGATGTTATGGTACAATGTAGATTAAATAGTGATAATTTGTATGAAAATAAATACAGATAATTCAGCAGAAAAAATATTGCGTGAGTCTAAAGAAAAGTTTATAATGGGTCAAATACATATAGACTTAAATTATAGAGGGGTGAAGGATTATTTCTTGCAATAAGAGGCTAAAAGCATATTTTTTTAAACTAAACGGATAGAGTCTAATTTTCCATACATGAAGACAAAAGAAAAGCTTGGTGCATTTAAATTTAGGATAAAATAGTAATTAAATTGAATCGCAAGGGAAAAAATGGGAAAAATAGAAGCTTGAATCAAGCTTAAAATCTAGAAGTATGGCTTTATACAATATACAACAATAACAATGGTACTTCATCCATGATATAACATGCATCAACTTTTTCCAATAGGAAATTTAGTTAAATAGTAACATAAGAGCGAGTGAAAAATTAATGGTATCAAGCTAATAAAACATTATAATAAACAAAATCAATACTCTCTTCTTAAGCGATGTCGTAAAGATTTTAAGAAAAAATAATCTTATCAAAAGTGACCAAAAGACTAATCACAATTTAGCCAATATAGGAGATCACAAGTGTTGCCCCTCTGAATCCGATTGGCACTTGGTAGATCGCATTAAAGCTTTGGCCGGAAGAAGAAATACGTTCGCATACGACGACAGAAGAGAAATATATCTTTATCGACGTTTCAGTTATTTAAAATTTTGATATCTATTTTTAACTAGTAAACATTTCCGATAACAACAAATATATTGTGGACTTTACGTATTTCTTAATGCTAAGGGGTTATTTGGTTCCAAAATTATGAAATTTGGATTCCAAACTAGTACGGTTGAAAATTTCTGGATTTGGTAATTTGTTGTTTGGTTGGTATTGAATTCCTAGTATTGTATTTGTAGATCCTTGTAATTCTTGTTTGGTTGGTGGAAAAAAAGTGAGATTTGGATTCGAGGATTTTAAGGAGAGATAGATAGAAAGAGGATTATTAAATAAAAAAAAGTACCCCAGTCCCATTTAAAAGTACAATGCATAGTGCCAAATCCTTGCAAATTCTTCAAATTTTTGAGGATTCAAGAATTCTTTTTTTTGTGATGGGCCTCCCATAAAAAACAAAGGAATCCTATAAATCCAAATGCTACAACCAAACACAAAATTGTGGAATCCTCTCACTTTTTTGGATTCCACAATCTAATTCTTTCGTAATCTTGCAACCAAACAAGCCCTAAAGACTCCCTTTCACCAAGCTCAAACCAGAAGACAATAAAAAAAGTTATGAAGAAGAAAATGAGATGGATTTACTCTAGGTTAAAATGCAAGAAACCTTTGTGGTTTTGCTCGAAAAACGAAAAACAGCTCTTAACTTGAAAACCAGCATTTCACCCCCACAAATTTAATACGTCAGTTTTTTCATCGTTTTTTCGCAAATGCCCATTAATCCTTTCTTCCCCAATTTCTTTCATTTGTTTATTGGGTCCCTATAATTTTTTTCTCCAAAAAAAAAATCCTTTCTTTCCCAAATCTCTAATTTAATCTTACACACCATTTGCCCAATCTCCTCTCCGCCGATGAATGAGCATAGATTCAAGAGGGTAAAGAATTTTAGGAACGAAGAATAAGAAGAAAAGAAATTAATGTGTTGATCGATGGACATTTTCGTTATAAAAAGACCTAATAAATGGAAAATTAAAACCAATTATTAAAAGACATGGCATAATGACACGGACATAATGATGCAAAGTTGCAGGAACACCAGCATGATGCAACACAATGACACGACAAAATCCCAAATATAGGATATGGGGACACGACAAAACATTTTTTAAAATAATATTAAAACACATACACAAACAAAAAAACATAATTTTATTAAAAGAATATCAAACCACTGCGGCAGCGCAAAACAAAACGAAAACTAACCTGTCTAACATCCAAAAGACACATTATAACTATACATTATTAACATACTAAAGACTGTATACGACACACAATACGCATATCACATGTATACGTGTTTGCAACGCAAGTGCTTGATATGTGTCGGACACAAATGCAGCGGCCCTTCGAAAGTGTCCATGCGACCTAAGGTGGATGTTTGTTTAGGGCATGTTCGGCAACGGGAAGAGAAAAAAATAGAAAAGTAAAAAAAAAATAGGAATGTAAAATAAAAAGAAAATAGTAAAATCCGTTTGTTTGGTCCCAAAGAATGTAGGAAAGTAGATGAGTTGGGGGTTATGTGGGCCCACAAAGAAAAATAAAATAATAGATAAAAATGATGAAATAATTATTATTTAGTTAATTATACAATGAATAGATAGAATGTAATTAAAAAAAAGTTAATGACCAGTTTGTTCACTTTCAAATCCACTTTTCAGCCTTCTGGCTAGAAAGTCGATTTTGGAAACTAGATGATGTGGCATGGAAAGCCCATGCTACTTTCCATCCACTTTCTCAAAAAACAAACAAAAATTGTAATCACTTTCTAACTTTTTTCCCTCACTTTCTACTTGCCAAACATGTCCTTAGGTTAAATGCTTTCTCGTGCAAAAGTGAGAGAGGTTGCCTGCATCTGAGCCTTTCTAGATCACTAATAAAGTGCAGTGAAAAACTAAACAAACTAGGTCCTGTTTGGGAATGGAGTTTAGATAACCATGTGCAGGGTTACTAGGCACTCTCACAAGGGTCTATAAGGCATCAACCATGCATGATTTAAAATTTAGACGTGCCGAACAACCCTAACCAAGATCTTTAAAGTAGAGATTAGGCGAAACAAAACATGTTAAACACTTTAACATCTAAGAGTTTGGGATTACAACCTTTGTAGTCCGGTCTTTCACTTCATAAGCTCCGTGTTGTGGTCCCTTCGCTGCGATCATCAAGTTCCCGGACTCTAGAGAGGCTCCACGAAGAAAAAGATGCAAGCTTGCTTCCGATCTTCGATAACTAAGATGATCTATCTTGAAGTTTCTATAACACAAGCTCTCACTCACTAGATGAAGTGAACACCCTAATCTAATTGGCAAGAATAGATTAGGATGATGAAATAGGAATTTAGCTCTTATTTGTTTTCTATTTCTCACTCAAAATCATCACAAGAGCAAAAGCTAGAAAGCTTTTCTCCAAGAAAGAAGAAGAATAACCAAAACCATTTGTGATGAATAATGAATCCATGTGAGGTTAGAAATGCAACCATGGGTTAAGTATGATAACTTAACCCATGTAGAGAATGAACCATGGTCAAGGCTTGGGTTGGGTTAACTAAATATCATCCAAAATATCTTTACAAAATATCTTTGCAAAAACAAAACAAAAAGTTTCTAGAAGCTTCTAGAAAAATTAACCCAAATCAAACATTAATCATGTTTAATCTCCACTAATCATGTTGCATTAATAACCCTAACATGTTACAATATTATATATCACATATATAATATTTATTGTAACAAAATAAAATAATACAATTAACATATATCGCATATATATCAATATATTACCCGAGTGAGAAAAAAATCTTTTAGTGAGCTTATATTAGTTAATGTAATTTAATATATCAAATATATAATTATACATTAAATTATCAAATTAATACTTGATCCGATAATCCGGCTATTTCACAAATAACCGACTAATATAATCTGTATCAGTTCATCGAATCAACACTTGATCCGATGACCCGGCTATATCACATATACCCGGCCGATATCTCATATCGCGAGAATCTAATACGGTATCACATACTCGTATTGTTCTCGGTCCCGCACATATCATATATGTGCTTCTACTCCGTTTTGCCTGAGCCAGGAAACCTCTGTGTAGGACTCTAAAGAATCGTCAATACGCCGGCAGTAGGTGATGATCATATCAAACACCCACAAGCTGCAAGCGGTCAGCTAAACGTAACAGCCACCCAGGTATTGAGCGATCAGAAGATCAACAAGCAAGCATGTACATTCTCCTGTGAATCCAGTCAGTAACACTCCCGTAAAGTCCGGTCTCTTCGTCTAATATGTCGCATATCTCGCCTAGGGGTGGTAAACGTCAGACCCTAGTAGCTTGATAAGTCGTGTCGATATGAGGTCTATAACAGTTCGAGAAACTACTGATAACACTTACCAGTAAATCTCAGCAACCTTTACTCAGCAACCCTGGCCAGGGATTTCCAGTTATAGCCAATTGAACACAGCACAACATCAACTCCCTATACTGGGAGAGACGAATCCCCTCCTATCGCTCATTGCCTCCATATGATTCGGGACTGTACCCAAAATCTACCTTTTTGCACGCCCTCTTGGACGTAGTATGATGGAAATCAAAACATAGTGGGAATCACACAAGACTCTATGACGCTCTCGGGTCTACAGAGTAACATGTACCAGTGTCACCAGAGAACTGCCAACTGACGTGAGGTATAATACTATCTGGGAGTTCTCGGCGAGTCCGTCCAGTGTACCCAGTCTCCACTGAGCACCCGTATACCTTCTCTGATATCAAACACCAATGGATATGGGATCATCCATCGCCCATCATATGGGTCAAGAAGCGCATACGCTAGTCTACTCTGGAGTATCGATGCCCTGTCTCGGCACTCCCACGACTAGGAACATTTGAAGGATGTACTTGGCGACTACACTGTCCCCACTAGTATGATCTGCATCATAGTCCTGGTAGTCAAGTACTCATCCTAAGGGCTTTATCAACATGTGACATAGAGACAATCAGAGTACATGTTAAGATAAAGAGCAACCAGATAGCATACTATCATGTCGAGCAAGAAAGTCCTCCCTATATATGTCCAAGCATCCACTACAATATACATCGTATGTATAGTAATGGCCTCTAGGGCATACATATAACTAACAATCTCCCACTTGCACTAGGGCCATCTGTTGTGGTATCGCATACCCAACAATCAGCTGTGGTTGAAGTATCTCATACTCAACCATCCCATAATAGTCTCTACTGGGAAATAGGCCTTTGTGAGTGGATCCGCGCTGTTGTCCTCTGTGTCTACTCTCCTAACCCCGATCTCCCTGGAGATCAACCATCTCCATAATCAGGTGATACTGCCTAAGAATTATATCTGGATTTCTGATAGGACGGGGGTTCCTTGGCATAAGCTACAACTCCATTGTCACACAATGGCAAGAACGAAGTTCATCTCATGAACTTATATATATCCAGACTGCCTCTTTGGTAGCATCCTTGGTAACGATGTATCTTGTCTTTAATCGTCTAGTAAGTCACGGTATCTAGCTTGGAACTCTTCCAACATACCGTCCCTCCATTGAGGGTAAAGACAATGCTTGCGACTGACATTCAGTTGTCCTTATCACCCTGGAACCTTTCCGGTGATTCTCCGCAGGATCGATTGATACCATCTCACTACAACTAGTGAGAATCCTAACATCCAATTAGATCTATCTCATAGATCCATAACACAGGATTTAGGAGGTATCACCTTGATCCTATATGGAGAATCTTTGTGATAAGAGGAGATTGACCGAGCGTAGCATAGAAAACTCCTTCCCTATCAAGAGTATGTCATCCACGTACTATACGAGGATCACCACCATACTCCCTACTACCTTTTTGTGTATACAAGGTTCATCTACCATTTTGATGAAGTCAAACTCTTTGACTACTACATCAAAACAGACGCTCCAACTCCGCGATGCCTGATTTATCCCATAAAACATCATGCTCACATTTCCGTTGCTCCCACTATCTACAAAGTCCTCTGGCTGTGTACTTATAGACGCTCTCTTCCAAATCATCATTTAGAAAAGCAGTCATGACACCCAACCACCAGATATCGTAGTCATGGTATGTAGCCGTGGCAAGTAGGATCTGGATGGACTTAAGCATAGATTTGAAAGTCTCAACTTTTCCATGTACACCAAGTAATCTTCTCAAGATATACTTGCTCCTGATAGGGATTTAACCCTTCAGATAAAGCAACCAAAGTCCATACTTTGTTGGTGTATAAGGATTCCATCTCAGATCGCTAAGCATCCAGCCATTCTTACAGAGTCCTACTCCTGATGGCCTGCTCGAAACTAGTTGGGTCATCATCTCATGATGCAATCCTCGCTTCCACTGTCATAGAAAAAACCGAAGTATCTCTCAGGTGGGTGAGGAACCCTATTAGATCGGCGGAGAGGCTGAGGTTCATTGGAAACTATTGAATTCTTTGGTTCTACCAAATCATCAGCTGCAGTTTGTATAGCTGGAACTCTTTCCAGTTCTGCCTCATGACCAATAATTTCTTCACAAGAAATTCCCTTTCATGCTGAGAAACAAAACATCTTTTATTCCTCGGTTTGGTAGAAGATATTCCCTTGCGAATGCTTGGGATATCCAACAAACTTCCACAGATCCGACTTTGCCTCGAGCTTGTCCGGATTATGCTTTTAGATATAGACTGGACAACCCCAAATCTTAACAAACTTAAGATATGGGCTCTTCCCATTCCATATCACATATGAAGTGGTAGGTAACTGATTTGATTTGAACCCTATTCAATTGGTATGCAGCTTCTCAAGTGCATAACTCCCAAAAGGAAATAGGAAACTCGGTAGTACTCATCATAGAGTACACCATATCCCATAGGGTGCGATTGCTCCGTCCCGATACACCGACGTGCTGTGGTGTATACGGAGGAGTAATGCTGAGAGAGAATCTCATTCTCCTTTAGAATAGTCCAGGAATCCCGTGCTCAAGTATTCTCCCCCTTGATCTCATCAAAGGACATAATACTTATACCCGTTTTTGGTTCTCTACTTCTAACTTATATTCTGTGATTATCTCAAAAGTTCCGGACTTGTGTTTCAACAGGAACATATGCCTGAATCTTGAGAGATCGTCAGTGAATGTAATGAAGTACAAAGAACCGGTCATGGCATGTGTAGACAGGGGACCTTCATACATCAACATGTATCAATCCCAAGAGTTCACCAACTCTTTCTCTGTTTCCAATAAACGGAGCTGTGGTCATCTTATCTCTGTGACATGACCGGCAAGTTTCACAAGATGTAAATTCAAACTAATTTAAATATGCATCTATATGTAATTTCAGCTAGTCGGGTCGCATTGATTTGACCTAGTCTACAATGCCTCAAGAAGAATTCGTTCATTTCTGAACTCTTGCTCTTGTGTGTGTTCTGTACGTTAAGAACTGTGGTTTGATTTAGAACGTCTATGCTTTTAGATAACGTGCCTGAATCGATCAACTCTTGATATAGTAAATGTTCAAAACATTATCCAACAATACAAAATTATATCCTTCTTTACTAATAAAGAGACTGATATGATGTTGTATATCAGGTTCGGTATCTAATAACATTCGTTTAGAATCAATGTATTCTGGTAATACAAGGTGATAACTACCAACAGACTTGGCTGCAACACTTGAACCGTTTCTATCTCATGAAACTTATCACCCGTTCTCAGTTCTCTACCTATCTATAGCCCATGTAACAAATTACATTTGCGGGATCCTGATCCGGTATCTCATACCCAGGACGTAAAGGATACTGAGAAACAGTTCTCGGTAATGAACACACCCGAAGAAGATGCATCAGCATGCACTTTCTTCGTTTGGGTGGCACGGGAATTCTGGTAATCCCCTATTTTCTGCTTTGTCTTATAACAATTATAAGTTGGAGCGGGACCAACGTTCCCTAGCGCAGTATAACAAGCGGGTTCGGTCAATACATCCGTATTATTATCTTGATTAAGGCGTGACATAGTCGTAACCAGGAGAGAGATAGAAGAAAACATTCAGCGCGTATGCTCTTGCAAGATTAGATTGGTTATAAATATATCTAATCAGGATGTCTCCCACTGTTTTAGTCAAATCTTCCTTCAAACCCTAAAAGGAAAGACTGGCCGGGATTAATTACATTCTACAAGTTCGCCAATCTTTCAGCCAGGCCAGTGCCGGTACTTTGAGGGAGGTTCTCCGTGCTTACGCACGGACCTAATTAAAGTAAACCTCATTTTCCCAGGGGCGTAACCCCGTTGACACCTTTCTAGACACCTACTTGATCGGCTAATTGTAATGTGTAAACTCTCCCAGGAGTAACTCTTACTCGCAGCGGGTATCGGGATCCAACTATCTCATAGAAGGTATGCAATCTCATTGCAAATTTCAACACTTGAAATTCCCAATAATATTTTACCCCAAGCGATCTATGACCTTAACTAAGTCAACAAACCATAGACCGCAAGTAAAGTTCAACCCGTCATTTCCCGATTGAATTAAACCCACCCGCACGACCCTTGACTAAGTCAACAAGGCCGCACGACTACCCTAATCCAATCGCATCATATGCTTTGCAGATAAGCACTAATCAGCTACCACACACTACACCTTGACTAAGTCAACAAACGCAGCACGAATATTAAAGACTATTTATCTGAAATGACGGAGGGTTACGACAGGTTTTTAAGAAAACCCTTTGCGTAATGAACTTTATATCGTTGTAGAATCGAGTGATTTTTTGAATGGAGTGCTTTTGAGGCATTTTCTAGTTTTGCTAAAGAGGTCACTCCCGGTGAAGGGATCGTCGGCTCTTTCCTCATCGAATAAGGTGCAGGATATTTTACAAATATCACTATGCAAAGCAAAAACTATAGAAACAATCAAAAGACAAACCGAGTTTGTAGTATCTGCTAGTTTCGCTAAAGAGGTCACTCCCGGTGAAGAGATCTCGGCTCTTTCCTTATCGAATAAGGTGCTGGATGTTCCACAAGGAACACCGCTATGCAAAGCAAGAACTAGAGCTACCAGTTTTTAAACAAGTTTCTACAACATCTTTAGGTTTCTTTTAGTGCCATTAATCTCATTAATGAAATCCCATTTTATTATGCTTCACAAGTATCACATTTGAAACGAAATCAGCAATATAACATATATCTCATATATATAATATAAACATTCGTCTCAGGCAGTAATATGATCTCATCACAGAACATTGCAGCAGAAGAACACATATGAAATATTGGATATACTAGGACGTCCGTGTTTTAATACGAGCCTGTATAAAACACGGATTTCACGATCGCGATGAACAGCCAAACCCACATCCTTAGACCCCTACGAGAGCGGCAAGCAACACTGCCCATTCTAGGGTTAGGAGACCCGGTCTCGACTCCTCGAGATGGTCTCCCACTGGACCCTAGAACCCGGTTACTTGTGCTCCCCGCCTTGGGTCTACCTAATGCGGAAAAGTAAATAATATACAATGGTGACATCATCCTCAGCCCGGAAGTGCCCCAATAAAAGAATATTACATACAAATAAATTTTACATGAATGAAAATAAAAACCCTCATCTCACATAAAAACCCCGGCTATTCAGAACACGACGATCCAATATAACATATCATAGCAACACATAATATCTCATATCATCAACGTAAATAAGCATGCGTATCCCGATTATCGTTGATGTATAACAACGAAACCGGCAATACACCACATACTACGCTTACGGTCACAGAAAAGAAAGTGTAAAACTACAACAGTTGGAATCCCCAACCTCCTTAGACATCTCATGCCTTACCAAATGAATTCCTTAGACATCGTATGCCTAACAATTATAAACCCCGCATTTTAGTCTCATTATCGAAAACTCTTTTCAATATCAAGTTGAGCAATTCAACAAAATTCCCGACATCCTGATCGAATGCTCGTCGCAAACTTTAGTAGACGGCCGCACCCCCGGATGCCGTCGACGAAGTGCGCTAAGGCGGAACACCGCTGCCGCGAGCACCCGAACGGATGCTTTTGGCGACGGGGTTCTCCTACAGTCACTTGGTCGGGGCTATGGGGCGTGGCTGTCTATTAAGTTTACCCGGCGAGTATCCGCGTACGCTACGTGATTGCGACGGACTTTTGATCGCATCAAAATCCCGTGGCAACCGATCAAATGAGACTAAACCGCTAGATTTATAACATTCAAATTAGTTATCTCATAACTACATATGGATTCCAAATATTGTATCACATTCCAGATAAAAAGACAGTGTTAAACTTTCCGATCGAATAAACAAACACCCAAAATTTCCCAAATAGTTCTCAACACTTGAAATTAGTTTAAAAACATCCATCACATGCCACAGTACCAATGGTCCAGCCGTAGAAGGGTCAAGCCAACGCCTCATATGTGGCAACGCCGTACTGCCACAAACCCTAAAGTTTAGAGACGGTTCAGACGGTCACATAATCGAGTTAAGGTTTGTTGTCTTCTAGAAGGTCCACCGCGTTACTTGCACGACTTAGAACGTTCTTAAACCACGGAAAAATCCAACACTTGGAAATTTTCCGGCAGGGGAAAAAGTGAGTTATTGATATCCGGTCGAACTTTTTAACACGTTCTAAAAATTACCCGGACAAACTAAACGAAGTTATACTTTCCGATCGAATCAACGAGCTCCCAATACAACCCAGAAAACTTAACACTTGAGTAGAATAAAAATTCCCAGAGCAATCAGGAAATCTGTACGGATATTACTATGTAAAATGAAACCCTAATGCTACTGTTTGGCCGCGGAACCGCCGCGCAAGCCAGGTCATTGCCCCGGTTCTGCGGCGCATTAAAGACATTTTAGGGTCATTATGCACAGTAATCCATCAAATCACCTGCTGATTTTTCTGAGCATTTTTAATACGAAAAAATCAACATTTTTAAAAAATTTCCAGAAACTAGGTTTTATCGGGTATTCGGAGTTCGATCGGACTTTAAACTTCGCCTAGACTTCGCCTAATGCTCTAGCTTGGCTCTGATATCACCGCAAGGTTACTAGGCACTCTCACAAGGGTCTATAAGGCATCAACCATACTCGATTTAAAATTTAGACGTGCCGAACAACCCTAACCAAGATTTTTAAACTAGAGATTAGGCGAAATAAAGCATATTAAACACTTTAACATCTAAAGTTTGGGATTACAACCTTTGTAGTCCGGTCCTTCACTTCATAAGCTCCGTGTTGTGGTCCCTTCGCTGCGATCATCAAGTTCCCGGACTATAAAGAGGCTCCACGAAGAGAAAGATGCAAGCTTTCTTCCGATCTTCGATAACTAAGATGATCTATCTTGAAGTTTCTATAACACAAGCTCTCACTCACTAAATGAAGTGAACACCCTAATCTAATTGGCAAGAATAGATTAGGATGATGAAATAGGAATTTAGCTCTCATTTGTTTTCTATTTCTCACTCAAAATCATCACAAGAGCAAAAGCTAGAAAGCTTTTCTCTAAGAAAGAAGAAGAAGAATAACCAAAACCATTTGTGATGAATAATGAATCCATGTGAGGTTAGAAATGCAACCATGGGTTAAGTATGATAACTTAACCCATGTAGAGAATGAACCATGGTCAAGGCTTGGGTTGGGTTAACTAAATATCATCCAAAATATCTTTACAAAATATCTTTGCAAAAACAAAACAAAAAACTTCGAGAAACTTCTAGAAAAATTAATCCAAATCAAACCTTAATCATGTTTAATCTCCACTAATCATGTTGCATTAATAACCCTAACATGTTACAATATTATATATCACATATACAATATTTATTTTAACAAAATAAAATAATACAATTAACATATATCGCATATATATCAATGTATTACCCGAGTGAGAAAAAAAATCTTTTAGTGAGCTTATATTAGTTAATGTAATTTAATATATTAAATATATAATTATACATTAAATTATCGAATCAACACTTGATCCGATAATCTGGCTATTTCACAAATAACCGACTAATATAATCTGTATCAGTTCATCGAATCAACACTTGATCCGATGACCCGGCTATATCACATATACCCGGCCGATATCTCATATCGCGAGAATCTAATACGGTATCACATACTCGTATTGTTCTCGGTCCCGCACATATCATATATGTGCTTCTACTCCGTTTTGCCTGAGCCAGGAAACCTCTGTGTAGGACTCTAAAGAATCATCAATACGCCGGCAGTAGGTGATGATCATATCAAACTCCCACAAGCTGCAAGCGGTCAGCTAAACGTAACAGCCACCCAGGTATTGAGCGATCAGAAGATCAACAAGCAAGCCTATACATTCTCCTGTGAATCCAGTCAGTAACACTCCCGTACAGTCCGGTCTCTTCGTCGTATATGTCGCATATCTCGCCTAGGGGTGGTAAACGTCAGACCCCAGTAGCTTGATAAGTCGTGTCGATGTGAGGTCTATAACAGTTCGAGAAACTACTGATAACACTTATCAGTAAATCTCAGCAACCCTGGCCAGGGATTTTCAGTTACAGCCAATCGAACACAGCACAACATCAACTCTCTATACCGGGAGAGACGAATCCCCTCATATCGCTCATTGCCCCATGTGATTCGGGACTGTACCCAAAAGTCACCTTTTTGCACGCCCTTTTGGACATGGTATGATGGAAATCAAAGCACGGTGGGAATCACACAAGACTCTATAACGATCTCGGGTCTACAGACTAACCTGTACCAGTGTCACCAGAGAACTGCCATCTGACGTGAGGTATAATACCATCTGGGAGTTCTCGGCGAGTCCGTCCAGTGTACCCAGTCTCCACTGAGCACCCGTATACCTTCTCTGATGTCAAACACCAATGGATATGGGATCATCCATCGCCCATCATATGGGTCAAGAAGCGCATACGCTAATCTACTCTGGAGTATCGATGCCCTGTCTCGGTACTCCCACGACTTGGAATATTTGAAGGATTTACTTGGCGACTACACTGTCCCCACTAGTATGATATGCATCATAGTCCTGGTAGTCACGTACTCATCCTAAGGGCTTTATCAACATGTGACATAGAGACAATCAGAGTACATGTTAAGATAAAGAGCAACCAGATAGCATACTATCATGTCGAGCAAGAAAGTCCTCCCTATATATGTCCAAGCATCCACTACAATATATATCATATGTACAGTAATGGCCTCTAGGGCATACATATAACTAACACCATGGTTTATTTTTAAGGTTTATTTTTAAGTGGAGATAGAGAGATGCAAACTGTTATTTGCAAGCCTCAAACTTCAAAATGGAATTATCTAAACTTTGATCGAGTTTAGATAACTGCAGTTTTTTCGCTTTCAAAGATGAGATAACTGTAGTTATCTCAACCCCAAAATGAGTATAATAGTAATGGAGTTCCCTCCATCCAAACCCGAGATGCACCCAGGACCTCAACTGCAGTCCAGCACATGCACCTATAAGCTCAGGAAGTGGAATTGATAACCCATAAACACTAATTCCTTCCGTATAGACCACCCCGGCTTGCTCCTTTCTGTTCAGAAAACCGCTCCGTCTTTGCCAGTTACCGGGCCTTATACACACCGCCATCAAAATGAATCTTTAGTCATAGTGAGGGTGGGGTCCCCAACCGAAAGATATGATGTTAAAGGGGGCAGCTATATGAAATGAACTGTCGAATAAGAGAGATTCCGAGAGCCGATCAATCACTAGATATTGAGAAAGATTATTTCAACCTGAGATTGATTAACTGAAACGATTTACTTCATTTCCCCTTGCTTCATTTCAAAGGACCCCATCTCTTGGTTCGGGGAGAGGCCCATGTCTTCACTTATCTAGAACTACTTATTCTAAAACGAAGAAATCCAGCTCTTAGCGAGGTGCTGAAAGCAACAACCGAAAAGAAAAAACTCGTTGTTGAAAGCGGTCTCGCATCTATCCATGAGTGAAAGGAGAGAAAGTACTCTCACTATTGATGCTATATGAAATTGATTCGTCGAAAGCTACTCGCTCTCAGAACCCAGCCTAGCTCTTCCCCGAGCAGATCTTTCAACCGAAGAGGTATGATTCAACAAGGAAAGCTTCTATGCCTGAGTACAGAGATTCGACCTGTCAACCACTGCTTCATCCCAAGCAAAAAGCCTTGCTAGCCCTCTACCGAGCTATTCTCTCTTTCAGAGATATTAGCTTGAAAGCGCTTCTAATGATACCGATGTTATTTATGTGATGAGCACTCACTCTAACGGCGCCCGGATACCATAGCTGATGATGCTCACAAGTGAGAATCCCCCAGACCACGACACGTAGCTGATGACGTGTCCCCGAAACTACGGAGCTGGAATAACCCTGATACATTAGAGACATTTCTCGGCCTCCCGGCTCGTCTCCGAGCCAACTGACTGGCCGAGCTTCCTCGGCCTCTCAGCTCATCTCCGAGCCATCTGACAGGCCGAACCTCTTCGGCCTCCCAACTCGTCTCCGAGCCTTCTGACTGGCCGAGCTTCCTCGACTTCCCCGATCAATCGAGAGCGCGAAGCCCAAACATCCCCGGAACGGCTCTGCGTATCTCGCCAAAACGAGATATCCGCCGCCCCACGTTCCGCGTCCCACGCGGACGCGCTTCCCCATTAATAAGCGGATCCTACCATCAACGCGGGCATAACAAACGGCGGGAATCTCGCGTCAGCTCGCTCCACGCGACCACTATATAAACCCCTCTTTCAGACGACTCGGGTAACTCGAACTCATTGGAATAGACCGCTACGCTGCTCTAATTCTCCGGTACTAACTTAATCGTCGGAGGGTCCTATGGTGGTCACACCCCCCGAGACTTCCTTTGTAGATAGCTCGGCGTCAACACCAACCCATTGAGATCCACACTCAACAACTCTCAAATCAAATATCAGCCGCACAAGATCGCACTCGCCAGATCAACGGAGAACAACATCTAAGGGAGATTCGACTCGGGGATACGCGCGAAAACTAAGACGCACAATGATACGCCACATGGACTCGAAGGTCGAAAGACGCAGCTACCAAAAGCCATATCGTTTCCGGACAATCCACCACGAAGGAATCTCGGCACCAAGCTGAGCAGAGAAAGCTAAGCAGACCACTCTCGACCCGACCCATAAATAGGTCAGAACGAGAGTGGGGGGCTAATGATGATGCTCACAAGTGGGAATTCCTCAGATCATGACATGTAGCTGATGACGTGTCCCCGGGACTACGGAGCTGGAATAAGCCTGATACATTGGAGACATTTCTCAGCCTCCCGGCTCGTCTCCGAGCCATTTGACAGGCCAAGCTTTCTCGGCCTCCCCGATCAACCGAGAGCGCGGAGCCCAAACACCCTCGCAGCGGCCCCGCGTATCTCGCCAAAGCGAGATATCCGCCGCCCCACGTTCCGCGTCCCACACGGGCACGCTCCTCCATTAATGAGCGGATCCCGCCATCAACACGGGCGTAACGAGAGGGCGTAACTGATAGCGGGAATCTCGTGCCGGCTCGCTCCATGCGACCACTATATAAACACCTCTTTCAGACGACTCAGGTAACTCGAACTCATTGGAATATGCCGCTACGCTGTTCTAATTCCTCGGTACTAACTTGATCGTCGGAAGGTCCTACGGTGGTCACCCATCTCGAGACTTCTTTGGTAGATAGCTCGGCGTCAACGCCAACCCATTGAGATCCACACTCAGCAACTCTCAAATCAAATCTCAGCCGCATAAGATCGCTCTCGTCAGATCGACGGAGGACAACATCCGAGGGAAATTCCGAGCTCCATCAGTAGCATTCTTTCGAAAAAGCATGAATCGACCTTCCATAGCTCTTACTTAACATAAATAGAATTTTAATAAACCTTTGTAAGAAAACATAAAGTAGAAAATCTTTTTGTTTGAGTAGCAGTCTAATATGATATGAAGTTGCTGGCTTTGAACAGGGACAAAATTAGGATTTTAAAGTCAAGCCTCGGTAACTTTATGAAACCATAGTTTAGAAAACTTAGCTCTCGTTCCCAAACAGGGCCTAAATATTTCGTAATCATGGAATACTCACATAAGGGGCTGTTTGGTTGCAGGATTATGGAATTTGGATTCCAAAATAGTACGGTTGAAATTTCTGGATTTGGTAATTTGTTGTTTGGTTGGTTTTGGATTCCTAGTATTGGATTTGTAGATCCTTGTAATCTTTGTTTGGTTGGTGAAAAAAAGGTGGGATTTGGATTTGAGGATTTTAGAGAGAGATATAGAGAGAGAGGATTGTTAAATAAATAAAGTGCATGGGCCCCATCTAAAAGTACAATGAATAGTGCAAAATCCTTGAAAATTTTTGAAAATTTTTAGGATTCCATAATCCTTGTTTTGTGTTGGGCCCTCCATAAAAAACAAAGGAATCCTTGAAATCCTAATCTTGCAACCAAACACAAAATTATGGAATCCTATCCAAAATCCAAATCCAAAACTTATAATCCTGCAACCAAACAGCCCCTAAGCAAACAGATCAAGATCAATCACAAATTTGAAGTATTTACATCAAAAAATTCAACAAATATATACAAATTGAAGATCCAAACACCAAACCACACGATATTGGAATCTAAAAAGAAGAAGCACTTACTTTTATCCCCCAAACGGAACAAAATCATCATCAAAAGGCTTGCAGCACCGGCCGTTTCCCCAAGCGCTTGATCTCCTTGTCCATCTTGCCGGCGATCATGAGGCCGAACATCTTGTAGTCGCAGATGAGAGACCAGAGGGGGTGGCCAAAGGTGGCGGGGACGTTGCGCTCGATGAAGAAGTGGCTGTACCATGCGAACCCGTACCCTAGGAAGGGGACGAGGAGGAGGAGGTAGGGGTTGAGGAAGACGATGGAGGCGACGAGGGAGATGAGGGAGGTTAGGGTTCCGATGAAGTGGAAGCGGCGGGTCGCGGGCTTGGAGTGCTGGGTCATGTAGAAGGCCCAGAACTCGTCCAGGTTCTTAAAGTTCATCGCTTTTATTTTTATTTTTATTTTTGAGATTGAAGAGGATGAGAGGATGAGAGGTTGGAGATGAGGTTGTGGCGATGATTTGGGGATTGAGATTTTCCCCTCTTTTTGTCTCTTTTTCTGGGCGTTGGAATTGGCTTCGGGGTTTGATGGTAAGGTTGTTTTTGCTGGGTAGGTGATGAGGCGGAGAAAGAGAGAGAGAAGAGAGATGAGATTAAGGAGTCTTTTTTTATTCATTTTTTAACATTTTTTTTAGTTTATACCTTACTGCAGGTATTATTAAGGGGCAGGATTATAGAATTTGGATTCCAAAATAGTACATTTCAAATTTCTGGATTTGGTAATTTATTGTTTGGTTGGTTTTGGATTCCTTGCATTGGATTTGTAGATTTTTATAATAAATATTTTTTTTGGTTGGTGGGAAAAAAGTGAGATTAGGATTTGAGGATTTTAGAAAGAGATAGATAAAGAGATGATTATTAAATAAATAAAGTACACGGGTCTAATATAAAAATACAATGAATAGTGTCAAATTCTTGAAAATCCTTGAAATTTTTTAGGATTCAAGAATCCTTGTTTTGTGGTGGGCCCCCCATAAAAAACAAAGGAATCCTAGAAATCCAAATCCAGAATTCCACAATTCACAATCCAAATCCAAATCCATAATCCTGCACCCAAACAGGCCATAAATACCTCTCGTCACATCAATTCATTTGTTTTACTAACAAATTAATACTATATTAACATTTTTGTGACTTTTTGGATGTAGCAAGGCTAAAATGGAAATATGAGGGTAAAAATCCGCCATTTTTTATTTCCAAGTTTGCCAAAATTTCCTATGAAAATTGGATCACATTGGTATTTTTGCGATTTTGGTGAACTATTGACGGTAATTGTGGAAAATAGGTTTAACTATACTCAAACATGAAAGCATCTCATGCTTTTGTGGGGGCCCGCATCTCTTTGTGCTGAGTGAAGAGCGTTCTTTTTCGTTCTTTTTTAGGCCGAAAGGTCAAGAATTATCTTGAGTTTTTCCCATTTCAAATTAGTGGTGGCAAAATGCGGTACAAAGCTAAGCGTAGAATATTAGACGAATTAGTGAAGAAATGATACATGGAGCTATATTGATGTTCAATATTTAATATAATATACGAGAATAACGGAGGAAAAATACCATAGGAGGGGATTTCCTCCTACGACGTCGAAAAAATACAACCTCTTACCATTTTTTCCGACGATCGGCATCCATCATCATCATCGTTATCATCTAAGATGTGCATACACCAATTTTCGTGTGATTCCACCATTTTTTCACTGTTGAATTAGCAATGTAAAAAGTTCTATTGTCGGCAAACCATTAATTTTGCACCAACTAAATCAATGGTTGATCCATTATTTTCACCGTTGAATTAGCAACGAGGGAGGGCGTACTTTAACAGCCGTCCATTTTTTAAATGGTTGATCCATCACTTATAGTGCATTATATCGATCAAAATTTCACACACATGGTTCACTCCATACGTGGAACAAGATAGCTGGAGCGGATCATCGATTTGACGGTCGGATTAAGATATATAATAAGCTAACTGACGGTTTAATATCATATATATATACACACACACATGTGTACATGTGTAGTGAGCATGATTTGATACATTCATTAGATTTTTCATTGATTTTCTAATTTTTTTGTGCTCTAAAAAAATAACTCTTCTTGTTAGTGCCAATGCTTTTGGTCTATGGTTTTGAAAAATAATGTTACAATGATTTCTAATTCCTTCTGGCCCAATTATTTCACGCATTTCAATTTATAAAATGAAATTATAAATTATTATTTTTCCATACTTTTCCTTTTCATACTTAAGAATTAAGACGAGCTTAATATTGATAATATATGAAAGAGAGACCAATGAGTTTAGTTTTTCAGTTTGAACAGAAGGTTACTGATGGAGCTCTGAATCTTCTTCAGATACTGTCCTCCATCGATCTATCGCGAGCATTGCTGGACGATTGAGATTGGATTCGGAGGTTACCTCCTTAAGTGTGTGGATCTCAATAGGTCGAGTTTAAGGTGGAAACCGAGCTACATGCAAAGAAGTCCTAAGGTGGGTGACCACTGTAGAACTCTCCGACGATCAACTGGGAAAATTTTTGGGGCTGCCCATGGAGGTGAGACCGGCCATGAGGTGAGGAAAAGAGAGGAGAGTGAGAAAAGGTGAAAAAAAGTGTAGAACCTTTCACAAAAATATCACACAATTAAAGGTTTTTCATGCATTTATTTAAAAGTTCTTTATTTTCTTCACTCCATTTGATCTAGAATGGTCTAGAACCATTGTAAAATTTTGAAAATAAATTTTGCATGAAACACACTTGATTCTAAGATGCAATGGTTCATTTTTGCAAACTAGATTTCTATATATTGTATATATTGGTGAGATAAAATTCCAATTAATGTTTGTAACACTAGATTGTGGTTTTAATGAGAATATTAATTTGTTGGTGGAATGAAAAACTTAAATTGGTTACTAGTTTTTATTGATAATTGAAAAATACTAATAAAATGCGATTTTGCTAACTAGATTTTGGAAATTCTTAAATAAATGAAATTTAAAATATAATTTATGCTTTCATTATATCATTATCATCATGAATTGTAGTTTAATGCATTAATTCATGCAAAATCCATTTTAGATGTGATATTGTGAAATTTTCCTTAAAAGTATCGAAATCGGGCAAGTTTGCAAACTAGAATTTTCAAACTAATATAAATTAGGGTGTTAAAAATATAGTGATGGTTTATATAGTCTAGTTATGCTAATTAATGAATATTATGACAATTAGTTTCTTTTAAACATCAAGTTTTGAAGTAAAACGGTAAATTGGTGTTTTCAGGTTTTACGGAATCGGACGATTTGATCGATTTTTAGGGTTTCGATAGATTAAATCATGTTTTATATTATAAGTAATGAGTTTTTAAACTAAAAATTGTTTGCAGATGTTATCTCGATCAATCGGCGTTTGTACGCAGATATCGAGCGATATTTGGTTCTTTTGCATGAGCGGAACATAGGTTTTAAGCTATGCGCGTTCCGTGCGTCGTTTTGACTTTTGTCCGTGATTCAGTTTACGATACTATATATATGTTTGCGTATAGGTACCCTTCACGTGGACTGCGGGCGATGAAGAAGAGAATGGCGACATCATTTTCGGCAGACAAGGAGCAGATGAGTAGATGTATATTTATGGGGGGAAGTCGGGTGGATGGCGTTTAGCACCCCCGCAAACGTAGAATAGGGATAGTACTTAGTGTCATTAGGAAGCCAGACGTGAGCTTAGATTCTTGATGAGTAGGACCCTAATAATGACCCTAGGTTGGACTAGACTGATTTAGAAAGACCATACCAGAGGATGAATACTTTGGAAGAGATTCGTAGGTTTTAGGTAGATACATACACACGCACACACTGAGACTCGACGTGGTGTATACGTGTATGTATATATATATATATGACTAGGTGTAGGTATATATATATATACACAATACGTATATGTGATACAACGATGTGATATGATACACGGGGATGAAACAATATAACTGGGCTTGATGCCGTGATTCTTGGCATTACGGTCGTGTTATGATATTAGCGGATCATTAGGAAATGAGATAATGAATAGGTATACATAATTAATAAAGGGTGGTGATGATATTGAAGTATATGGGACTCTAAAATAGAACCCGGACCATAACCTGTGCCTGAAATTCTGATATGATATCATATATGTGTGACTTGATTACGACATCATATAGGTGTGACTTGATTACGATATCATATATGTGTGACTTGATTACGATATCATATAGGTGTGACTTGATTACGATATGATCCAAGTGTAACTTGATTACGATATGATACATATGACATGATATTTCTGAGGATAAATTAACGATGTATATTTATGCTGACAATGATATATGATTGATGTATGCGATTACAGTATAGCACCTTGATCTTGACATGTGTTGATGATGATATTATACGAATGATGAGACACGTAGGTGATACTTGACCCGTACCCCGATATTGGGATGCCCTACGATGGATTTTACCATACGAGACATAGATATGATGATTGATCCGCACTCTTGATTCGAGGAAGCCGTACTACGTACGTAACGCTATTGAGGCTGGATCGCCGACTATTAGAGATATGGATTCAGACCTTAGGCGGACTCTTATTTTTTATTGACTAGTTTCTTAGGTTTAGTTCCTTAGGAGGGTAGATGGACACTAGTTTAGGCTCGAGTCATATAGTTGTAATTATACTTGTATATCACAGATGAGTGGTTATTACACATCCGTATTTACATTCATACCGTAATCATAATGGTGCATGTTCATTCATATGTTTCTATAATCAGAATAAAACTTTGCCTGTTAGAACACCAGCACCATTACCGATGATGCGTATATTCCACGCGCACTTATTTACCGGCTCATACACATCATCATCGGTAATTGCTATGTCACGTACACTTTAGATCATATTATCTTTTATTGATACAATCAGTTAACAGCTAGATCGATATAATATTGTGATGACTCTCTGGTGTTAGTATAGATATGGTATTTATTACTTAGACATTTCATGCATTCGCATTTTCATGTTATCATGCAGTATTATGGGGCATATGCCGACACTTATCATATACTTACTCATGATTTTGGAATTTTGGATTTCTATGAGATTTCTGGATTTTTTGGGAAAACCGCAAGAATATATAAAAACTTCTCCCTCCTCCTCCTCTCTTTTTAAAACACAAGATACGGTTTTCTCGTGATGTATGTGTCGTCCACCATGAGATTTCATGTTTTCTGTTGGATTTCGAGACCCGGTTCGAGGAGTGGATGAACCGTCTCGGGTACATGGTGGGCCCGGTATGGTATCCCGGGGCAAGAAGATCGAGGTTTAGACGATGAGCCTGGCAGGGGAGGACTACCTACCGGTGATGTCTGGCGCGGCGGATATCCGGAGGATACCGACCGTTGTCGTGAGATTTGATGATATGGGCCGATCCGGACTGACGGAGCCCGAGATATTGAGACTATAAGACATTGAGATTATGAGATATTGAGACTTGAGATTTACATGTTTTGTGTCGATACTTGACACGGATTTCCATGGATTTCATCGTTGATATTTCAGATTTCTATACACATTTTACCATGATAAAAGTTAAAAATTTCTTATACAGATATATCTAGATTTCAGGATTGGTTATTTCACATTCATGGTGCATGCATACTCATTCACATGACATAGTTCTATATGAGGCACTGATACGAGCACGGAGCATTTGCACTTACACGTAGCTTATTATCCTGTCTTTACTTGATGACTAATAGTATATTAGTATATTATTATGACCTAGGACAGCGTTGTGCATTCGATTTCTTTTCGCAGATATTTTCTACTCACGAGTTGGCAACTCACCCCCGTTGTGCCAAATTTTATTACAGGTTCGATGAACAGGTTTTCCTGGCAGCTTGCTGGCATATCTTTTCATTCAGGGTGATTTGCACGGTAGGTTGGTTCACTTGTATCTGGACCGCCATTGTACTTTTATTATTTCATTTGTATCTAGAAAACTCCATCAACCAAACTTGTATTACTTGATAGGTTACTGGATCAGTTGTTTATTTCGACCTTAGAGTCGCGCTTGTATTATTATGATATCCGGTGGTTTTGTTTTCTTTTGAGTTTTGAGCCTCGCCCTTTGGCGTTGTATACTATTGTGCATTGATGTGGTTTTTTCCGCCTTTTGGCGTAGATCTAGCTCCCGTTTGGGGATGCTTTTTATTGTTTGTATATATATTATTCTTGTTTGTACCCGTTTGGGGCCAGTTTTTACAAAGGAGACTCTGCCGAAATTTTTGAGAAAATTGGATGTTGCTTTTAAACTTGTATTCTTCATGATTTCCTTTACTTCTTATTCTTTTATATGGTTTATATTTCTGGGCTTCGGCTTACTTAGGTTGCGTTGCGCCTCTAGACGCTTCGTAATCTAAGTGTCGGTCACGTTCCGTACTTTCGGGTCGTGACCAACTTTGTCACGACCCGAAAGTACGGAACGTGACCGGCACTTAGATTACGATACTTTTAGAGGCGCAACGTAACCTAAGTAAGCCAAAACCCAGAAATCTAAACCATATAAAAGAATAAGAAGTAAAGGAAATCATGAAGAATACAAGTTTAAAAGCAACATCCAATTTTCTCAAAAATTTCGGCAGAGTCTTCTTTGTAAAAACTGGCCCCAAACGGGTACAAATAAGAATAAATACATACAAACAATAAAAAAAGCATCCCCAAACGGGAGCTAGCTCTACGCCAAAAGGCGGAAACAACCACATCAATGCACAATAGTATACAACGCCAAAGGGCGAGGCTCAAAACTCAAAAGAAAACAAAACCACCAGATATCATAATAATACAAGCGCGACTCTAAGGTCGAAATAAACAACTGATCCAGTAAACTATCAAGTAATACAAGTTTGGTTGATGGAGCTTTCTAGATACAAATGAAATAATAAAAGTACAATGACGGTCCAGATACAAGTGAACCAACCTACCGTGCAAATCACCCTGAATGAAAAGATGTGCCAGCAAGCTGCCAGGAAAACCTGCACATCGAACCTGTAATAAAATTTGGCACAACGGGGGTGAGTTGACAACTTGTGAGTAGAAGATATCTGCGAAAAGAAATCGAATGCACGACGCTGTCCTAGGTCATAATAATATACTAATATACTACTAGTCATCAAGTAAAGACAGGATAATAAGCTACGTGTAAGTGCAAATGCTCCGTGCTCGTATCAGTGCCTCATATAGAACTATGTCATGTGAATGAGTATGCATGCACCATGAATGTGAAATAACCAATCCTGAAATCTAGATATATCTGTTTAAGAAATCTTTAACTTTTATCATGGTAAAATGTGTATAGAAATCTGAAATATCAACGATGAAATCCATGGAAATCCGTGTCAAGCATCGACACAAAACATGTAAATCTCAAGTCTCAATACCTCATAATCTCAATGTCTCATAGTCTCAATATCTCGGGCTCCGTCAGTCCGGATCGGCCCATATCATCAAATCTCACGACAACGGTCGGTATCCTCCGGATATCCGCCGCGCCAGACATCACCGGTAGGTAGTCCTCCACTGCCAGGCTCATCGTCTACAACTCGATCTTCTTGCCCCGGGGTACCATACCGGGCCCACCATATACCCGAGACGGTTCATCCACTTCTCGAATCGGGTCTCGAAATCCAACAGAAAACATGAAAACTCATGGTGGACGACACATACATCACGAGAAAACCGCATCTTGTGTTTTAAAAAGAGAGGAGGAGAAGAGAGAAGTTTTTATATATTCTTGCGGTTTTCCCCAAAAATCCAGAAATCTTATAGAAATCCAAAATCACAAAATCATGAGTAAGTATATGATAAGTGTCGGCATATGCCCCATAATACTGCATGATAACATGAGAATGTGAATGCATGAAATGTCTAAGTAATAAATGCCATGTCTATACAAACACCAGAGAGTAATCACAATATTATATCGATCTAGCTGTTAGCTGATTCTATCAATAATAGATAATATGATCTAAAGTGTACGTGACATAGCAATTACCGATGATGATGTGTGTGAGCCGGCAAATAAGTGTGCGTGGAATATGCGTATCATCGGTAATGGTGCTGGTGTCCTAACAGGCAAAGTGTTATTCTGATTATAGAAACATATGTATGAATATGCACCATAATAATTACGGTCTGAATGTAAAGACAGATGTGTAATAACCACTCATTTGATATACAAGTATAACTTCCACTATATGTCTCGAGCCTAACTAGTGTCCATCTAACCTCCTAAAGAACTAAACCTAAGAACTAGTCGATAAGAAATAAGAGTACACCTAAATTCTGAGTCCATAACTCTTATAGTCGGCGATCCAGCCTCAATAGCGTCACGTACGTAGTACGACTTTCTCTAATCAAGAGTGCGGATCAATCATCACATCTATACCTCGTATGGTAAAATCCATCGTACGGCATCCCAATATCGGGGTACGGGTCAAGTATCACCTACGTATCTCATCATTCGTATAATACCATCATCAACACATGTCAAGATCAAGGTGCTATACTGTAATCACATATATCAATCATATATCATTGCCAGCATAAATATACATCGTTAATTTATCCTCAGAAATATCATGCCGCGTGTATCATATTATGATTAGATCACACTTATATCATATCGTAATCAAGTCACATCTATTTGATATCGTAATCAAGTCACACATATATCATATCAGAATTTCAGGCACAGGTTACGGTCCGGGTTCTATTTTAGAGTCCCATACACTTCAATATCATCACCACCCTTTATTATTGTTCAATCATACAAATCCATTATCTCATTTTCTAATGATCCGCTAACATCATAACACGACTATATAGCCAAAAATCACGGCATCAGCCCAGTTATATTGTTTCATCCCCGTGTATCATATCACATCCTTGTATAACATATACGTATTGTGTATATATATATATACCTACACCTAGTCCTATACACACACACACACACATACACGTATACACTACGTCGAGTCTCAGTGTGTGTGTGTGTATCTACCTGAAACCTACGAATCTCTTCCAAGGTATTCATCCTCTGGTATGGTCTTTTTAAATCAGTCTAGTCCAACCTAGGGTCATTACTAGGGTCCTACTCATCAAGAATCTAAGGTCACGTCTGGCTTCCTAATGACAATAAGTACTATCCCTATTCTACGTTTGCGGAGGTGCTAAACGCCATCCACCCGACTTCATCCCGTAGATATACATCTACTCACCTGGTCCTTGTCTGCCGAAGACGGTGTCGCCATCCTCTTCTTCATCGCCCGCAGTCCACGTGAGGGGTACCTATATGCAAACACATCCAATATCGTAAACTGAATCACGGACAACATTAAAACGACGCACGAAACGCGTATAGGTTAAAACCTATGTCCCGCTCATGCAAAAGAACCAAATATCGCTCGATATCGGCGTACAAACGCCGATTGATCGAGATAAGCATCAACAAATAACTCATAGTTTTAAAACTCATTACTTATAACATAAAACATGATTTAATCCATCAAAACCCTAAAATCAATCAAATCGTCCGACTTCGAAAAACCCGAAAACACCAATTTACCTTTTTACTTCAAAACTTGATATTTAAATGAAACTAATGGTCGTAATACATATTAAATAGCATAACTAGATTATACAAACCACTACTATATTTTTATTATACAAATTTGTATTAATTTGGAATTTCTAGTTTGCATCTTTTATCAATTTTCAATATCTTACAAGCAAAATTCCATAATTCCACAACGAAAGTTGATTTTGCATGACTTAATGTATTAAACTACAATTCATGAAGATAATAATATAATGAAACCATAAATTATATTTTAAATTTCATTTATTTAAGAATTTCCAAAATCTAGTTAGCAAAATCGCATTTTTTATTACTATTTTTCAATTATAAATAAAAACAAGTAACCAATTTAAGTTTTTCATTCCACTAACATGTTAATATCCTATTTAAAACCACAATATAGTATTACAAATATTAATTGAAATTTTATCTTACCAATATATACAATATATAGAAATCTAGTTTGCAAAATGGATTAATTTAAACAATTTCGGATAAAAAATTTACAATATATCATCCATACAAGATTTTCCACTTCTAAAAATGTTAAACTAGTTATCATAACCCTACTTAATTAATAAAATTCATAACTTAATTTTATAAAACCTAACTTGAATTTTAAAACTTGTAGATAGAAATTATTTATTAAATTAAATTATGCTTAAATGAAACATCTAATAACAATAAATCAAAAGAAGAATATTTATACCTCCACAACATGAGATCCAAACATGAAAATAAGCCTCCAAAATGAATGCTTTCCATCTCCAAAATCCATGTAAAGATGAGCAAAGAATAGAGGGTAGGAATTTATTAGGATTTTGTGGATTTTTTATTGAATTTTTGATGAATTTTGATGATTTTTAATGCAAAAATAACGAGGGAAAAATTTTGGGGCTGCCCATGGAGGTGAGGCCGGCCATGAGGTGAGGAAAAGAGAGAAGAGTGAGAAAAGGTGAAGAAAAGTGTAGAAGGTTTCATAAAAATATCATGCAATTAAGTCTTTTCATGAATTTATTTAAAAATTCTTTATTTTCTTCACTCCATTTGACCTAGAATGGTCTAGAACCATTGTAAAATTTTGAAAATAAATTTTGCATGAAACACACTTGATTCTAAGATGCAATGGTTCATTTTTGCAAATTTAACCCATTCAAATTTGTAATTTACACTAATTTAGTGTAAAAATAAAGCTTATGTTAATATTAAAAATAATTAATTTAAGAAAAATATTTAATTAAACTAAAAGTTTATAAGTGGCTAAATAAACATCATTTACTAGTAATAACATAATTAAAATAGCTATTTTTAAATTTATAGTGAAAAATAATTACGGTTTAGTTTTATGAAAACTACGTTTTACTTTACCGAAAATTATAAAATTCACTTAAACGATTTTATTTATTTATTTAATTATTTAATTATTTTTAAAATGTTACAATCTTCCCTCTTTTAAGAAATTCGGTCCCCGAATTTAAATTAAAACTCCCCTCAATTACTAAAACATTCAGCCAAAACACTCAAATCGTCGGGGCTCCGAAATCATCAATACATAACTAAAATCAACTCCGTCAAGCATAACACAATCATAGGAGTTATGGCGAAAATAAAATACGAAAACCAACATAATATACATCAAAACTACAACTTATATATTGTGCGCATCATAGTAAAATCGTCCAAATATCTGGATAAAGAAGCATGCAAGAACCCCTTTTTGAAAATCGCCGTGTGATGCACATGTCACGGCATAAGTAGCGGACGTTTATTTTTAAAAAAAAATAGTTATATATATATATATATATATCTTTTATTTAACATACACTTCCCGCATGGTTACTAAATCAAATAGTAATGATTATAAAAACATACTGCTCAAACTCAAATCAATCTCAATCACATCATAAAAATATCATGTGCGTCCGGTGCGCACTGAAATCGAAATCAAATACAGATGCCACGAATACACACAAAAACAAAACTGAGTGCAACAGGTGTGCACCAAAAACATCTGTCAAGTGCAACGGGCGTGCACGACACAATATCAGGTGCATCTAATCGGCACAAAACCCCGATTTAGTGCATCTGGTGTGCACAAAATCGCATCAAGTGCGCCAAGTGTGCGTAAAAATCTCAATCAGGTGCACATGGTGCATAAAATCATACGCCGAATATTAAAATCGAAATCACAGTACGAAAGTGCATGAAAACTAGGTCGAAGCATATGCCAAAATCATATGTAACCATATGCACGAAATCAAATCAAAATCTCAAAATGTATTAAAACCAAATCAAGTGCACTGGGTATGTACTAAACAACATCAATACAACTGATATATGAAACACAAATAGAATATAATGAAGGTACACATAAGAAATACTAATCGTAGAATAAAGTCCTCAAAATACCAAAATCCAATCAACGAAAATATGAAATTCAGATCACCAAATCACAATCGTAAACACTATCGTCAATTTGCGCCTCTTTCCCCCTTTCCTATGGTGTCGACTGCTTCGAACTCGTCTCTTCATAGGTGTGCTGACTGCGCTACCAACGGCAATACTCATATCTAGAGTCTCCCACGTAGTCGATCCTTTCACCTGATATCCGGACTACATTAAACTTTTCGATCGATCCATCAAAATCCCATAATCCCCGAGAGCTCAATACTCAAGTATAGTTTAAAATATCCGGTACATACCCCAGCATCGATGGTCCAGCCGTAGAAGGGCAAACCCAAGCCTCACTAATGGCACCGCGGAACTGCCGTAAACCCTAAGGTTCAAGGGCGTTCTCGTGGTCATTATGTCGAGTTAGGGTTTCATTCTTCTAGAGGGTCCATAGAAATACCTGCATGTTCATCCGAATACCTTAAACTTGGGAAAATGGGTTTCTGATAATCGTTCGAACCCTTTAAATTCGTCTGGACGGCATATGAATACCCTTCGTCCGTACGCTAAACAATGCTTCAATCCTCCAGAATGAACGATACCCCAATGGTTATCGCATTCGAGCCGCAGCTCTCTCTGTCAGTGCGCCCGTGGTAACAGAAACCACCATCCGATATCGATGAAGATAGATCAAGGGAACGAATGAAATACGGTGCAAAGAAATGTACATCCTAAGGCTCCTTAAGCAGAGTAGCGTATCGTAAGTATGCCGCGGACCATACCCACGGTACGTTATTCTACCTAAGTCACCTACTCTATCAACCAAGGGTCACCTAGACTTATACAAGGTTAAACCTAGCGCTCTGATACCAACTTTGTCATGACCCGAAAGTACGGAACGTGACCGACACTTAGATTACGAAGCATCTAGAGGCGCAACGTAATCTAAGTAAGCCGAAGCCCAGAAATCTAAACCATATAAAAGAATAAGAAGTAAAGGAAATCATGAAGAATACAAGTTTAAAAGCAACATCCAATTTTCTCAAAAATTTCGGCAGAGTCTCCTTTGTAAAAACTGGCCCCAAACGGGTACAAACAAGAATAAATACATACAAACAATAAAAAAAGCATCCCCAAACGGGAGCTAGCTCTACGCCAAAAGGCGGAAACAACCACATCAATGCACAATAGTATACAACGCCAAATGGCGAGGCTCAAAACTCAAAGGAAAACAAAACCACCAGATATTATAATAATACAAGCGCGACTCTAAGGTCGAAATAAACAACTGATCCAGTAAACTATCAAGTAATACAAGTTTGGTTGATGGAGCTTTCTAGATACAAATGAAATAATAAAAGTACAATGGCGGTCCAGATACAAGTGAACCAACCTACCGTGCAAATCACCCTGAATGAAAAGATATGCCAGCAAGCTGCCAGGAAAACCTGTACATCGAACCTTTAATAAAATTTAGCACAACGGGGGTGAGATGCCAACTCGTGAGTAGAAAATATCTGCGAAAAGGAATCGAATGCACGACGCTGTCCTAGGTCATAATAATATACTAATATACTACTAGTCATTAAGTAAAGACAGGATAATAAGCTACGTGTAAGTGCAAATGCTCCGTGCTCGTATCAGTGCCTCATATAGAACTATGTCATGTGAATGAGTATGCATGCACCATGAATGTGAAATAACCAATCCTGAAATTTAAATATATCTGTATAAGAAATCTTTAACTTTTATCATGCTAAAATGTGTATAGAAATCTGAAATATCAACGATGAAATCCATGGAAATCCGTGTCAAGCATCGACACAAAACATGTAAATCTTAAGTCTCAATACCTCATAATCTCAATGTCTCATAGTCTCAATATCTCGGGCTCCGTCAGTCCGGATCGGCCCATATCATCAAATCTCACGACAACAGTCGGTATCCTCCGGATATCCGTCGCGCCAGACATCACCGGTAGGTAGTCCTCCCCTGCCAGGCTCATCGTCTACAACTCGATCTTCTTGCCCCGGGGTACCATACCGGGCCCACCATGTACCCGAGACGGTTCATCCACTCCTCGAATCGGGTCTCGAAATCCAACAGAAATATGAAAACTCATGGTGGACGACACATACATCACGAGAAAACCGCATCTTGTGTTTTAAAAAGAGAGGAGGAGGAGAGAGAGAAGTTTTTATATATTCTTGCGGTTTTCCCCAAAAATCCAGAAATCTCATAGAAATCCAAAATCACAAAATCATGAGTAAGTATATGATAAGTGTCGGCATATGCCCTATAATACTGCATGATAACATGAGAATGTGAATGCATGAAATGTCTAAGTAATAAATGCCATGTCTATACTAACACCAGAGAGTAATCACAATATTTTATCGATCTAGCTGTTAGCTGATTCTATCAATAACAGATAATATGATCTAAAGTGTACGTGACATAGCAATTACCGATGATGATGTGTGTGAGCCGGCAAATAAGTGTGCGTGGAATATGCGTATCATCGGTAATGGTGCTGGTGTTCTAACAGGCAAAGTGTTATTCTGATTATAGAAACATATGTATGAATATGCACCATAATAATTACGGTCTGAATGTAAAGACAGATGTGTAATAACCACTCATTTGATATACAAGTATAACTTCCACTATATGTCTCGAGCCTAACTAGTGTCCATCTAACCTCCTAAAGAACTAAACCTAAGAACTAGTCGATAAGAAATAAGAGTACACCTAAATTCTGAGTCCATATCTCTAATAGTCGGCGATCCAGCCTCAATAGCGTCACGTACGTAGTACGACTTTCTCGAATCAAGAGTGCGAATCAATCATCACATCTATACCTTGTACGGTAAAATCCATCGTACGGCATCCCAATATCGGGGTACGGGTCAAGTATCATCTACGTATCTCATCATTCGTATAATACCATCATCAACACATGTCAAGATCAAGGTGCTATACTGTAATCGCATACATCAATCATATATCATTGCCAGCATAAATATACATCGTTAATTTATCCTCAGAAATATCATGCCTCGTGTATCATATTATGATTAGGTCACACTTATATCATATCGTAATCAAGTCACATCTATATGATATCGTAATCAAGTCACACATATATCATATTAGAATTTCAGGCACAGGTTACGGTCCGGGTTCTATTTTAGAGTCCCATACACTTCAATATCATCACCACCCTTTATTATTGTTCAAGTATACAAATCCATTATCTCATTTTCTAATGATCCGCTAACATCATAACACGGCTATATAGCCAAGAATCACGGCATCAGCCCAGTTATATTGTTTCATCCCCGTGTATCATATCACATCCTTGTATCACATATACGTATTGTGTGTATATATATATATATATATATATATATATATATATATATACACCTACACTTAGTCCTATACACACACACACACACATACACGTATACACCACGTCGAGTATCAGTGTGTGTGTGTGTGTATCTACCTGAAACTTACGAATCTCTTCTAAGGTATTCATCCTCTGGTATGGTCTTTCTAAATCAGTCTAGTCCAACCTAGGGTCATTACTAGGGTCCTACTCATCAAGAATCTAAGGTCACGTCTGGCTTCCTAATGACAATAAGTACTATCCCTATTCTACGTTTGCGGGGGTGCTAAACGCCATCCACCCGACTTCACCCCGTAGATATACATCTACTCACCTGGTCCTTGTCTGCCGAAGACGGTGTCGCCATCCTCTTCTTCATCGCCCGCAGTCCATGTGAGGGGTACCTATATGAAAACACATCCAATATCGTAAACTGAATCACGGACAACATTAAAACGACGCACGAAACGCGCATAGCTTAAAACCTATGCCCCGCTCATGCAAAAGAACCAAATATCGCTCGATATCGGCGTACAAACGCCGATTGATCGAGATAAGTATCAATAAACAACTCATAGTTTTAAAACTCATTACTTATAACATAAAACATGATTTAATCCATCAAAACCCTAAAATCAATCAAATCGTCCGATTTCGAAAAACCCGAAAACACCAATTTACCGTTTTACTTCAAAACTTGATGTTTAAATGAAACTAATGATCGTAATACATATTAAATAGCATAACTAGATTATACAAACCACTACTATATTTTTATTATACAAATTTGTATTAATTTGGAATTTCTAGTTTGCATCTTTTATCAATTTTCAACATCTTACAAGCAAAATTCCACAATTCCACAACTAAAGTTGATTTTGCATGACTTAATGTATTAAACTACAATTCATGAAGATAATAATATAATGAAACCATAAATTATATTTTAAATTTCATTTATTTAAGAATTTCCAAAATCTAGTTAGCAAAATCGTATTTTTTATTACTATTTTTCAATTATAAATAAAAACTAGTAACCAATTTAAGTTTTTCATTCCACTAACAAGTTAATATCCTCTTTAAAACCACAATCTAGTATTACAAATATTAATTGAAATTTTATCTCACCAATATATACAATATATACAAATCTAGTTTGCAAAATGGATTAATTTAAACAATTTTGGATAAACAATTTACAATATATCATCCATACAATATTTTCCACTTCTAAAAATGTTAAACTAGTTATCATAACCCTACTTAATTAATAAAATTCATAACTTAATTTTATAAAGCCTAACTTGAATTTTAAAACTTGTAGATAGAAATTATTTATTAAATCAAATTATGCTTAAATGAAACATCTAATAACAATAAATCAAAAGAAGAAGATTTATACCTCCACAACATGAGATCCAAACATGAAAATAAGCCTCCAAAATGAATGCTTTCCATCTCCAAAATCCATGTAAATATGAGCAAAGAATATAGGGTAGGAATTTATTAGGATTTTGTGGATTTTTTATTTAATTTTTGATGAATTTTGATGAATTTTAATGCAAAAATAATGAGGGAAAAATTTTGGGGCTGCCCATGGAGGTGAGACTGGCCATGAGGTGAGGAAAAGAGAGGAGAGTGAGAAAAGGTGAATAAAAGTGTAGAAGGTTTCATAAAAATATCATACAATTAAGTCTTTTCATGAATTTATTTAAAAATTCTTTATTTTCTTCACTCCATTTGACCTAGAATGGTCTAGAACCATTGTAAAATTTTGAAAATAAATTTTGCATGAAACACACTTGATTCTAAGATGCAATGGTTCATTTTTGCAAATTTAACCCATTCAAATTTGTAATTTACACTAATTTAGTGTAAAAATAAAGCTTATGTTAATATTAAAAATAATTAATTTAAGAAAAATATTTAATTAAACTAAAAGTTTATAATTGGCTAAATAAACACCATTTACTAGTAATAACATAATTAAAATAGCTATTTTTAAATTTATAGTGAAAAATAATTACGGTTTAGTTTTATGAAAACTACGTTTTACTTTACCGAAAATTATAAAATTCACTTAAACGATTTTATTTATTTAATTAATTATTTAATTATTTTTAAAATGTTACATTAGCCGAGGAATTTGAGCAGAGCAGTCGCTTATTGGATTCAAGTTGCCTTAGCTGAGTCGTCTGAGAGAGGGGTTTTTATAGTGGTCGCATGGAGTGAGAAGGTACGAGATCTTCGCCGTCAGTTATGCCCCTGACATTACGACAACGTGAATGACGGGTCCCCCCCATTAATGACGGGATACGCTCATTAATGGGGGGACACGCCAGCGTGGGACGCAGGACGTGGGGCAGCGGTTATCTCTCTTTGGCGAGATACGTGGAGCCGTTGCGGAGGCGTTAGGGCTCTTCAATCTCAGTTGATCGGGGGAGGCCGAGAAAACTCGGCACATCAGTGGCTCGGAGATGAGCGGGAGGCCGAGGAAGCTCGGCATGCTTGGAGCTCGGAGACAAGTGAGAGGCCGAAGAAGCTCGGCGCGTCAGATGGCTCGGAGGCGAGAGAGGAGTCTGAGGAAGCTCGGAGACGAGCTGTTGGTAGTCTCCTAGGTGAAGGTGGAATGTCTTCAGTGGGTCTTCCGAAAGGTCGGGTACGTTCACTGAGAAGGGCCCCCGGGAGATGTCCCCGATGCGGCTCATTTATTCTACCTCCGTAAAGTCCGGGACACGTCATCTATCACGTGCCGTAATCTGAGGAGACACCACTTATGAGTATCATCATTAGCCCCCACTCTCGTTCCAACCTATCCAAGAGTCGGGTCGAGAGTGGTCTGCTCAGTCTTTCTTCTACTCAATTTGGCGTCAAAGAATTGTAATGCGGATCGCTCGGGAACGACATGGCGTTTGGTGGTTACGTCGTTTCGATCCTTGGGCCCACGTGTCGCCTCGTCGTTCGTCTGAATCTTCACGCGTATCCACGACGGCGTCACCAGATCAATGAAGTGATCGCGCTTTAAAGAGGGTGCGCCATTTCGCTCGTTTGTCTGTTGGGCTGTAGGCCACGTGTCCGACTCGGGTTGGCGGACGCGACAGGCTGTCGCTGTCACCAGCAACCTAAGGGGCGTCCCCAATGGCCGATTGCCACGTGGAGCTTTGACGGCTGCCAGCCGCGACGCTTCATTTTGGCGGGAATTGATCTGGGCCGTTGGATGCTTTCTGTGGGGGGCTAATGATGATGCTCACAAGTGGCACCAAGGAATCGTAATACGGATTGCCCGGGAACGGCATGGCGTTTGGTGGTTACATTGTTTCAATCCTTGGTCCCACGTATCGCCTCGTCGTTCGCCTGAATTTTCACGCGTATCCCTAACGGCGTCACCGGATCAATGAAGTGATCACGCTTTAAAGAGGGTGCGTCGTTTTCGCTCGTTCGTCTATTGGGCTGTAGGCTATGTGTCCGACGCGGGTTGGCGGACGCGGCGGGCTGTCTCTGTAACCTGCAACCTAAGGGGCGTCCCCAATGGCCGGTCGCCATATGGAGCTTTGACGGCTGCCAAGCGCGACGCTTCGTTTTGGCGGGAATTGATCTGGGCCGTTGGATGCTTTCTGTGGAGTGCATAAATAGGAGGGGACCCCGTAAGGCCAACACTTCTACCATAATTCATCCTCGTTGTCAAAGATTGCCCGGCACTCCTTCCTTCTAGATCGAATCACCCGTGCTTTTTCCTCGGCCAGCCCATTCCTTTGAGTCAGATTAGATGTCTTTATCTGAGGAGTCTGTAGAGATAGTTAGGGTAGAGTCGGACGATGAGGCTCCAGTTGTTGGAGCTGAGTCCAGAGGGTCTTCCTCCTCTTCGGCTTCAGATAGCCAAGAGAGTTCGTCTTCTTCTTCTTTGTCCTCTGTGTCGGGTTCGCATCCAAGAGTCAGAGCCGCCTCCGTCACCCGCTGTCGGGCGGCAACAAGGGCTCCCAAGGTGCGCGTCGGGAACGCCCGCGATGCGCCCTCCGTCTTGAGGAATGTGGACGAGCTTGCCGAGATCCGGGCTCGATTCCATATCCCCTCTAACTATTCTCTTCGTTTATCCAGAGAGGGTGAGCGGGCGGACCAGGTGCAGGATAAGGAGATTGCCATGTATTTGGAAGCATTCCGGGCTGAAATGCATCTGCCATTCCTAACCGAGATATGTGGAGTGCTTCGTTGCTTCCATCTTGCCCCGGGCCAGCTAGCGCCGAACTTGTGGAAAATCCTCCTCGGGTTTCTGGTCCAGTTGAAACTTGAAAATATCCCTTTTAGTTTGACCCTCCTAGTTTCCTTTCTTTGTTATAAGAATCACTCCGGCACCAACAAGGATGAGCCAAGCTGGGTGTATTTTTCTTTCAAAAAACACAAGGGTGGGGTGGCCGGGTCAGGGGTAGTAGTCGTCCCTTCTCCTGAATGGAAGAAGAAGTTCATATTCGTCGGGCCACCCGAGGGCGAGGATTGGCCTGTGCCTACACAGTGGCACATGGCCGACTGCCCGAGGGCGAAGCAGTCGTCCTCACCTGAGGTTAGGGCGGTATCCATGTGGGAGCCGATCCAGCGGGTTGACGTTCTGCTTTCCGAGCAGGCTCTTAGCTGGGCCGGGCTTAGCCCCGCGTGCTTCCTGAGTAAGTTAGGTCTTTGGACGATCTATTTAGACTTTAATAGATTTTGCTTGCCCTTTCCAGTGTCGCTAACTCTCTTTCGTGTTTTCTCCTTTCTGCAGAGTGAATGGACCGATCCAAATTCTTAGCTGCTATGGCCGCGAAGGCAGGAAAGAAGACCGGGGTCGCAAGCTCGTCCCGTCCCGGTCCGAGCTCGGCCCCGAAACCAACTCCACCGGCGAAGCCTTCCGCTGCGTCCCGAGCCCTGGAAGTCCGCTGCGGGGAGAGCCAGAAGCATGCACGGGGACCGGAGCCCCGGACGAGGGAGGTGGAGGACGAAGCCGACCCCACCGAGGTCCCCCTCAAGAGGCACAAAAGGACGATTCTCGCTCGCCACCCGCCGAGATTCCCATGCAGGAGGGGGACATCTGTTTTGAGGTGCCATCGGGGCTTCCGTCGCTGACAGCCTGCTCTCTGACAGCAACCTCGATCACCGGAGCTAGAGGAGTAAACCCTGATGGGGAACTGTCCCCAGCCTGTCTTGTTCGTGCCAATGACAACGTCTAACGTTTCTTGAAGTTAGAATTTCTTCAGTTTTAGGGGCTTCATGGATGTTCCCCTAATAATTAAACACAACAATAAAAGCTAAACTCTGTTAATTCCAAGAAGGCAACGCCTAACGTGCTCTCCACGTGTGCGCCGGTGCCGACGCCAGTCTTATAGGATTAAATTCTATAGTGGCACCGCACATGAAGTTCACGTGAGCACCAATGTGCAAAGCACATGAGCGCCTGTTATGTATATGAATTTAATTCTTAAGTGGCGTCGACGTGCATAACACGTGAGCGCCAACGCCTAAATTAAGAACAGGTAGAATTAAATCCTATATGGAAATTATTTCCCTAAAATCTGGAATATTCTCTGTTAAATAGAGCCGTTGAATCAAAAATCCAATGGTGATGATAAATCATCAAATGATAGAATTAAATTCTATTAGGGGAAAGTATCACCCTGATCAATCTAAATGAAAAGATATTCTTTGTTAAACAGAAAACCGTTGGATCAAAAATTCAATAACAGAATTAAATTCTATTTTTAGGAATATATTTCCCCAATCTTTTTAGATAAGAAAGATATGCTCCGTATAAACAGAGCACCCTGATAGAATTTAATTCTATTTTTGGGAATATATTTCTCCAATCTTACTAAACAAAGGAACATTGTTCTCTGTAAAATAGAGAACTCTTGGATTAAATTCCAATGGTGATTAAAAATCACCGTTTGACAGAATTAAATTCTGTATATAGGAAAATATTTCCTTAATCTTGTTAAAAATAAGAAAATATATTCTGTAAAACAGAAATCATTGGATCAAAAATCCAACGGTGGATAAAATTCCCCAAATAATTTTTGAAACCAATAAAATCAATTGGAATCTCTTAATGAGAGATTTTCTCGAAACTGATCAACAATTTGCCTTGCCTATATAAAAGACCTGAGACTTCAAGTCACACAGACAGACGGAGAGAGATGACACGCACATAGAGAGGATTAACCCCCCAAGCTTCTGCAAACAAAAAGACAGAAGTCACAAAAACAGAGAATTTAATTCTCTTAGAAGAAGAAGATCTCCTTTCTTTCAAACCCTAAGTAAAAAAAAAGAAGAGATCAAAATATCTCTTTTGCCTAGCATAAAAGAAAATAAGGGTTCAACTCTTCATAAAAAGAACTTAGTTTTTCCTTTGATCTGAGGTTTGCAAAGAAAAACTCCCAAAAATTGAGAATTTAATTCTCATTGGGGAGATTTTGTTCTTCAAACTCAAAATCTACAGAAAAGAACTAGATTAAAAAAAAAGAGAGGAGAGAAATTATGGTTCTAAAAATTTAATTCCTCTGCAAGCAGGGTTTAACCCTATATAAAAGAACTTAGTATGAAAAGAAACATAATTCTCCAATAAAAAATGAAAGAAAGGATCCCAGATCTTTAAAAAAACAAAGATCCTAGTGATCATTGATGGTCAAAATGCCATTCAATCTCTAAAAAAGTAAAGGAACTCAGTGCCTCACGTGAAAAACACGTGAGCGCCCAAAAGATTGCCAAAATAAAGGACTCAACGCCACACGTGCTTTTCACATGGGCGCCCCAAACAAAAGCCTCAGTGCCTCACGTGCTTCCCACGTGGGCGCTCAAAACAGAAGGCCAGTGCCTCACGTGAAAGATACGTGAGCGCTGAGTAAAAGTGTTTAGCACTCCATATTTAGTCAAAATGACTGAGTGCTGTTCATACCATAATATTGCATTATTATATTCCCCATTCTTATTCGTTTTATAAATAAACAGGTGCTTTTGACGCATGTCTACTACATATTACAGGTTACAGGTTCTTGGAGCTAAAACAGTGAAGACAATGAAAAGACAATGAAAAAGTAAGACTACGAATGATAAATGGTGAAATCTTGGTCGCGCCTACATTGTGAGGAACAATGAACAACAGTTCACCGAGTATAAAGGCAACGACACGAAGAAACGGTAAAAAGTCCACTGCAAATATTCACTGGGAGATCTGGAAAGAACCTCGAAGCCAAATTGAATAAAGATCCAAAGAAATAAAAAGCCCAAGAAGCCCAGAATCAGTTCCAAAATTTCCAGACATAAAATTTTACCAAAGCTTGGAGTTTACTTTGACTAGGTCTTCCTAAGGATATTTTGGTAAATGCAGACGTGCGAATCAATTGTAACCTAGGATTTCTATGTCTTATAAATAGAAGTCCAAATCATTGTATTCTTTTCATGCCTCCCTATGCCTCTTTTTATCAATAAAATTTAGATTTCTTTTGGAGAGCATCGATGCCTCTTTTCATTTCAGAAATTCAGATCTGACAAGTTTTGTGTTGATGTTTGGAGAGAACCATCTGTAAACTAAGTAGATTTATTTAATTGCCCTAGTTTAGATTTCAATTCTTGTCCTGGGTAAATTTTCATTCTCTGCCCTAGATTAAATTTAATTCCTTGCCCTACTTAGATAGTTAGATCTTTAATTCAATTTCCCTAAATTAATTTAGTTTTTAGATTTAATTAATCCATTCACACCGTTTGGAATTAACTCATAAGAGCGATTAGGAAATTCACAACATCCATGTAGACCGACCCGTACTTACCGGCTAGCTGCAAAGCGACGCCGTTCTTGATTGCGGTAATAGATGGTTTTTGAGATTAATCAAATGGCGCCGTTGCCGGGGATGGCGTGTTATTTTCTTTTTGCAATTTCGGATTAATCAAAATTAAAAAAATCATAAAAATCTGAAAAATAAAAAAAAAATAAAAATATATCATCTGTTATTTTTGGGAAGGGTACTTTTGTGTGAATTTTGCAGGATTTACGAATAAATTCGGATCTGGAAATCTACAGAGATCAAAACAGCAAATATCAAATCCGAACAAACAGAGAAATATCACAACAGACAACAAAAGAAATTTGGAGGACCGAGTCAACAAGTCAACCACGCGATCTGGTGCAAAAAAAAAAAATTTTGCCTGCTGACGTCATCGCTTTGCGGCGGATCCGCGGTCGTTGGTGGCTTCGGGCGGCGGTTCCGCGGTCATCTCAGCGGATCAGATCCCCAAACTTCCTCTGCGGTTCATTAAAAAAAAAAAACAGTTCCGCCACTGCAAATCTCTGTGAGTTTTCTCTCTCCTCCTCTGCAAATCTTGATATATCTTCTGTAAATTTGCCTGCAGGATTTCTTTACGCTTAAAAATCTTTTCCATTCCAAATAAAAAATCTTGTGCAGGATTCTTTACGTGCGTTTAAAATAAAAATTGATTGCAAGAAATTTTTTCTGTTTTGCATATCTTTTCTCAAATTGCAATAACAAAAAAAAATCTTTGATTGCAAGTGATTTACTGTTTTGCATATCTTTAATCGGACTTTAAGGGGCTTTTGACCAATTCATATTGGGTGGGGATTTCATCACCCTTCTCAGGACCCCAGAAATCACATAAGGCATTTGCATTGACCATTCTTAATTAAAAAAAATACTAGACTCAGCTCTAAGGACTTCGAGCTCAATAGGATAGAGGACTAGTTATAGGCATCGACCGTTTATCCTAGCCTGACTTTGCGGTGTCTAGGCAAGTGTGTCTAAGACAAGTGGTTACTTAATTAGGACCGCTACTTGTAGCGGGGAGCCTCCCACTTACCTGGCACTTACCTGGCCGCAATTGGCGGTGAAGAGGCGGTTTGAGGTCCTATTTCTAGCCCTTTGGAACAATTAGGAGCTGTCTAGCTGACCGAGGTGACCCTAGATCTAGGCCTGATTGTCCATTTTTGGTTGATCGAAAGTGTGTCTTAGCCCTTTATTGAAAATCATTTTTGCAAAACGTTCCAAATAAAAAAAAAGGAAAAATGAATAATTTTTTTTTTTACAACTTGCAAATTTTTGCCGCTAAGAAATCCTTGCACCACCTACCTTCTTTCTCTTCTTTTTCTTCTATCATGGGTACCCCACATCATAAATCACTTTCCGAACTTTGGTGTCCCGAACCTAACTTTGCCTCATACGTCAATTGTTTCGATCGATTTAAGGAAGATCCCTCCGTGCCCAAAATATCTTTGAAAGATCAAATAGAAGCGTCTAGGAGAAACAGTTTGACTTTGCAACCCACTTTGTGTCAACCATGTCAACCTTCACCACCTTCGTATGTTGATGCCACTTTTTCGAGTCCAGCTGTAACTCCTAAACCGATGTCCATTGCTGAGCATATTGCTCAATCTCGTAGCCGATCTTTCACCCCTCTCCACACATCTAGTTCTAGGGATCAACAAGTCCATTCACCTTTTTATCCATATGTTGACCCTACTCCTGTCCATCCATCCAATTCCTACCAGTCCTACCCGACTTTCCCACCTTCACTAGACACTGTTTCTACACAGCCTTTTGGGAGTTTCACGTATCCACACAACTTTGAATCTTTTACCGAAACCCCTCCACAACCCATGTCTAGTTTAGAACAGTTGTTGGAAGCCTATGACGATCTCGGGTCAACAGACTAAGCTGTATCAGTGTCACCAGAGAACTGCCATCTGACGTGAGGTATAATACCATCTGGGAGTTCTCGGCGAGTCCGTTCAGTGTACCCAGTCTCCACTGAGCACCCGCATACCATCTTCGATGTCAAACACCAATGGATATGGGATCATCCATCGCCCATCGCATGGGTCGAGAAGATATGCGCTAGTCTACTCTGGAATATCGATGCCCCGTCTCGATATTCCCTCGACTAGGAACATTTCAAGGATGTACTCATGGACTACCCAGGCCCCACTAGTATGATCTACATCATAGTCCTGGAAGTCGAGTACACATCCTAAGGGCTTTATCAACATGTAATCAGAGAGACAGAAGGTATACACGTTAAGATAAAGAGCAACCAGATAGCGTACTATCATGTCGAGCAAGAAAGTCCTACCTATATATGTCCCAGCATCCACTACAATATACATCCAATGTACAGTAATGGCCTCTAGGGCATACATATAACTAACAATCTCCCACTTGCTCTAGGGCCATCTGTAGCAGTGGTTGTAGTATCTAATACTCAACCTTCCCATAAAGTCTCTCTTTGGGAAAAGGCCTTCGTGAGTGGATCCGCCGTGTTGTCCTCTGAGTCTACTCTCCTAACCTTGATCATCCTGGAGATCAACTATCTCCATGATCAGGTGATGCTGCCTCAGAATATGTCTGGGTCACTGATGGGACCAGGGTTCCAGGGTCGAAGCCACACTTCCATTGTCACATAATGGTAGGAACCTAGTTCATCCTATGAACCAATATACACCCAAACTGCCTCTTTGGTAGTATCTTTAATAGCGATGTTACCAGTCTTTATCATCTAGTTTGCCACGGTATCTAGCTTGGAGCTCTTCCAACATACCGTCCCTTTACTGAGGGCAAAGACAATGCCTGTGACTGACATTCAGTCGTCTTTATCACCCTGGAACTCTTCCAGTGATTCTCCCCAGGATCGATTGATACCATCTCACTTCATCTAGTGAGAATCCTAGCATCCTTTTACATCTATCTCATAGATGAAAACTCAGGATTTAGGAGGTATCACTTTGATCCTATTTGGGGAATCCTTGTGATAATAGGAGATTGACCGATCGTAGTATAGGAAACTCTTTTCCTATCAAGAGTATGTCATCCACGTACTCTACGAGGATCACCACCATACTCCCTACTACCTTTTTGTACATACAAGGTTCATCTTCCATTTTGATGATGTCAAACTCTTTGACTACTTCATCAAAACAGATATTCCAACTCCGCGATGCCTGCTTTATCCTATAAAGCATCTTGCACACGTTCCCGCTGCTCCCACTGTCTACGAGGCCCTCTGGCTGTGTTCTTATAGACGTTCTCTTCTAAATCATTATTTAGAAAAGTAGTCATGGCACCCAACCACCAGATATCGTAGTCATGGTGTGTAGCCGTGGCAAGTTGGATCTGGATGGACTTAAGCATATTCCCTGGAAAAAGTTTCATCATTATCCGTGCCTGGTCGATGACGAAAACCTTTAACAAGTCTAGTTTTGAAAGTCTCAACTTTTCCATCTATACCAAGTAATCTTCTCAAGATATACTTGCTCCTGATGGGGATTTAACCCTTCAGATATCGCAACCAAAGTCCATACTTTGTTGGTGTATATGGATTCCATCTCAGATCGCTAAGCATCCAGCCATTCTTACAGAGTCCCTACTCTTGATGGCCTGCTCGAATCTAGTTGGGTCATCATCTCATGATGCATTCCATGCTCCCACTGTCATCGAGAAACCAAGGTATCTCTCAGGCGGATGAGGAACCCTACTAGATCGGCGGAGAGACTGAGGTTCGTTGGAATCTACTGAATCCTTTGGTTCTACCAAATTATCTGCTGTAGTTTGTATAGCTGGAACCTTTCCAGTTCTACATTACAGACCTTGCCTCGAGCTTGTCCGGATTTTGCTTTTAGACATAGGCCGGTCAACCCCAAATCTTAACTAGCTTAAGACATGGGCTCTTCCCTTTCCATATCACATATGAAACGGTAGGCAACTGATTTGATTGGAACCCTATTCAATAGGTATGCAGATTCTCAAGTGCATAACTCCCAAAAGGAAATAGGAAACTCAGTAGCACTCATCATATAGCACACCATATCTAATATTGTGTGATTGCTCCGTCCTGATACACCGTTGTGCTGTGGTGTATTCGGAGGAGTAATACTGAGAGAGAATCTCATTCTCCTTTAGAATAATCCAGGAATTCCGTGCTCAAGTATTCTCCTCCTCGATCACATCAAAGGACATAATACTTATACCCGTATTTTGGTTCTCTACTTCTAACTTATATTCTGTGAATACCTCAAAAGCTTCGGACTTATGTTTCATCAGGAACATACGACTGAATCTTGAGAGATTATCAGAGAATATAATGAAGTATAAAGAACCAGTCCTGGCATGTGTAGACTGGGGACCTACATACATCAACATGTATCATCCCAAGAGTTCACTAACTCTTTCTCTGTTTCCTTTAAACAGAGCTATGGTCATCTTATCTTTGTGACATGACTGGCAAGTTTTCACAAGATGTAAATTCAAACTGATTAAATATGCATCTAAAATGTAACTTCAGCCAGTCGGGTCGCATTGATATGACCTAGTCTACAATGCCTCAAGAAGAATTCGTTCATTTCTGAACTTTCTTCCTGTGTGTGTTCAGTATACAAAGAACTGTAGTTTAATTTAGAACGTCAATGCTTTTAGATAACGTGCCTGAACCGATCAACTTTTGATATAGGAAATGTTCAAAACATTATCCATCGATACAAAATTATATCCTTTCTTTACTAATAAAGAGACTGATATGATTTTGTATATCAGGTTCGGTATCTAATAGCATTTGTTCAGAATCAATGTATTCGTAATACAGGGTGACAGTGACCAACAGACTTGGCTGCAACACTTGCCCCGTTTTCTGTCTCATGAAACTTATCACCCGTTCTCAGTTTTTCTATCCTTTTGTAGCCCTATGTAACAGATTACATATCTGGGATCCTGATCCGGTATCATATACCCAGGATGCAGAGGATACTGAGAAACAGTTCTTTGTAATGAACACACCCGAAGGAGATGCATCATATGCACTTTCTTCGTTTGGGCGGCATAGGAATTCTGGTATTCCCCAATTTCCTGCTCTGTCTTATAACAATTATAAGTTGGAGCGGGACCAACGTTCCCCAGCTCAGTATAACAAGCGGGTTCGGTCAATACATCCGTTTTATTATCTTGATTAAGGCGTGATATGGTCGCTACCAGGAGAGAGAGAGAAGAAAACACTCAGCGTGCGCTCTTGCAAGATTAGATTGGTTATATACTTTATCTAATCAGGATGGCTCCCACTGTTTTTATCAAATCTTCCTTCAAACCTTAAAAGGAAAAACTAGCCGGGATTAATTACACTCTACAAGTTCGCCAATCTTTCAGCCAGGCCAGTGTCGGTACTTTGAGGGAGGTTTCCCGTGCTTTCGCACGGACCTAATTACAGTAAACCTCGTTTTCCCAGAGGCGTAACCCCGTTGACACCTTTCTAGACACCTACTTGATCGGCTAATTGCAAAGTGCAAAACTCTCCCAGGAGTAACAATTACTCGCAGTGGGCATCGGGATCCAACTATCATATAGAAGGTATGCAATCTCATTGCAAATTTCAACACTTGAAACTCCCGATAAAGGTTTTTACCCCTAGCACCTATGACCTTAACTATGGTCAACAAATCATAAGTACTAGTCAAGTTCTACCCGTCATTTCGTGATTAATTAGACCCACCCACATGACCCTTAACTAAGGTCAACAAAGTCACGCGACTGTCCTAACTAATCGCATCATATGCGGTGTAGGAAGACATCACTTAGCTACCGTACACTGTGCCTTGACTATGGTCAACAAACACAGCACGAATACTAAGTACTCTACTTCCTAAAATGACGGAGGGTTGCGGCTCGTTTTTGTGAAAACCTTTAACGCTTTGAACTTGATCTCGTTGCGGAATCAAATGGTTTTTAAATGGAATGTTTTTGAAGCTTTTCTAGTTTTGCTAAAGGGGTCACTCCCGGTGAAGGGATCGTCGGCCCTTTCCTCGTCGAATGAGGTGCGGGATATATCATATATATCACTGTGCAAAGAGGAAACTATAGAAGCGATCAAAGACAAACCGAGGGTTGTAGCATCTGCCAGTTATTGCTAAAGGAGTCACTCCCGGTGAAGGGATCTCGGTCCTTTCCTCATCGAATAAGGTGCAGGATGTTCTATAATGAACACCGCGAAGCAAATCAAGAACTGTAGCTACCTGTTTTATTTTGAAATTCGATTCCACAACATCAATTAGGTTTATTTTCTTTCATTAATCTTATTAATGAATATCCCATCATTTAAGTCCACCTAAACATCACAGATAAATATAACGTACGCTTATGCCATCCGCATTCGCCTCGATGTCCCGTCTGCACCATTAGGTTAGGTAACTAACGGCAGAGCGGGGCAGGGCTAGCGCGGGTGTAAAACATAAGCAACGTTTATATAATATATCATATACATTATATATAATATCTGTCACAGATCATCACATGATCACAGATAAATCACAGCAGAAGAAACATATGAAATATTGGATATACTAGGACGTCCGTGTTTTCAATACGAGCCAGTATAAAACACGGATTCCACGGTCGTGATGAATAGCCAATCCCACACCCCTAGACCCCTACGAGAGCGGCAAGCAACCCTACCAATTGTAGGGTTAGGAGACCCGAACTCGACTCCTCGAGATGGTCTCCCATTGGACCCTAGAACCCGGTTACTTGTGCTCCCCTCCTTGGGTCTATCCTAATGCAGAAAAGTAAATAATATACATCAACGGTGACAACTTCCGCAACCTGGAAGTGCCCCAATAAAAGAATATTACATACAAGTTTTTACATGAATGAAAATGAAAAAACACTCATCTCACATAAAACCCCCCGGCTATTCAAACACGACGATCCAATATAACATATCCAGCAACATATAACATCACATGTCATCAACGTAAGTAAATATGCGCATCCCAATTGTCGTTGACATATAGTAACGAAACCGGCGATATCACATATTACACTTACGGTCACAGAAAAGAAAGTGTAAAACTACAACAGTTGGAATCCGCAGCCTCCTCAGACATCGCATGCCTGACCAAATGAATTACTTAGACATCGCATGTCTAACAATTATAAACCCCGCATTTTAGTCTCATTATCGAAAACACTTTTCAATATCAAGTCGGGCAATTCAACAGGATTCCCGACATTTTGATCGAATGCTCGTCGCAAACTTTAGTAGGCGGCCGCACCCCCGACGCCGTCGACGAAGTGCACCAAGGCGGAACACCGCTACCGGGAGCACCCGAACGGATGCTTTCGGCGACGGGGTTCTCCTACAGTCACTTGGTCGGGGCTAAGGAGTGAGGCTGTCTATTAAGTTTACCCGGCGAGTATCCGCGTACGCTACGTGATTGCGACGGACTTTTGATCACATCAAAACTCCGTGGCAACCGATCAAGTGAGACTAAACTGCTACGTTTATAATATTCATTCCGTTATCTCATAACAATTTGTGAATTCCAATTATTGTATCACATTCCGGATAAATAGAAAATGCTAAACTTTTCGATCGAACAATCGAACACCCAAGTTTTCCCGATATAGCTCAACACATGAAATAAGTCTAACAACATTCAGTTCGTGCCTCAGTACCAACGGTCCAGCCGTAGAAGGGTCAAGCCAACGCCTCACATGTGGCACGCCGTACTGTCCCAAACCCGAAGGTTCAAAGGGCAGTTCAAGACGGTCACATAATCGAGTTAAGGTTTGTTGTCTTCTAGAGGGTCCATCGCGTTACTTGCACTACTTAGAACATCGTTAAACTACGGAAAAAATCCAACAATTGGAAATTTCCCGGCAGGGGAAAAAGTGGGTATTTATATCCGGTCGAACTTTTTAACATATTTTATGATTATCCGGAAATACACACCGACAAAATTAGACAGTCCGATCGAATATACTGAGTTCCCAATACAACCCAGAAAATAAAACTCTGGAAAAAAATATTAAAAATCCCCAGGAAACCCAGCACAGACAACTAAGAACTACTGTGCAAAATTGGATGCACAAAACGACAAACGGGCCGCGGAACTGCCGCATGAGCAAGCTTATGCCGCGGTTCCGCCGCACTTTAGTTGAATCACGGGCACGCGTTGCACAGTAATTCTTAGGATTCCCTGTTGATTTTTCTGCATATTTTTAATTTCGAAAAAACCACGCTTTCAGAAAAAGTCCAGAGTGCAATTTCAAGTCGGGGTTTTGGGTCGATCGGACTTCTAATTCCGTCGGGACTTCGCCTAAGGCTCTAGCTAGGCTCTGATACCACTGTGGGGTTCCTAGGCACTCTAATGGAGTCTCACAAGTGATCAAACATGCACAAATCAAAAAATTCCTAGTGCCTACAAACCCTAATACGGATCGTTAACTAGATATATAGGCGAAACAAGCAAGTAAACGGAAATGTATCTAAAGGAAAGGGGCTACAACCTTTGTAGATCCGGTCCTCCACATCCTAGACTCCGTGATGAGGTCCCTCTGCTGTCCAAATCAAAACCATGACTCTAGCATCGGCTTCATCGGAGAAATGGGCGGGCTTGATCGTCGGTTCGATGCCGAAGATGATCTACGTCGAGGCATCACAAGAACAAGCTCCAACTTCACCAAGCCTTGAAAACTTGTGAAGGAAACACCCTATACTACTTGGCAAGAGGTAGAGGATGAAGAAATAGGAAGTGGGTAGACTTTAGTTTTGGATTTCCTACACTTTTTCATCAATCACCATTGATGTAGCAAGCTTTCTTCTCATGTTGAAGAAGAAGAAGATGAAGAAGAAGAATATGATAAGTATTATGTAAATGATAAATAAATCAATACTTATCATTTACAAACCCTTGGTTAGTTGTAGAGAATGGACCATGGTTAACTAGAATGGTTAGGGTTAAGTATAAGACAAGGATGGTGGACTAATTCAAAGCTTCAAGAATCTTCAACTAGCAAACAAAAATAGCAACCATTCTTTTCTCATCTTTTTCCAAAATAAATAAATAAATAAATAAGAAAAAAGAAAACCCTAATCATAATCTTAACCATGGTCTAATTCTTTACACTAACCCTAGCTTTCTTGTATCATCAAACATGATACAATCATGTGCACAAAATATATCACATATGCAATGTGCACAAACCAAGTGAGTAAATCCATTTAAAGTGAACCAATACTAGTTAATGCAAAGTAATATATCAAATATATATAATTATGCATTAAATCATTAAATCAACACTTGATTCAATGATCCGGTCATGTCGCATATAACCGACTAGTATTCAATGTATCGGCTTCTTGAATCAATCCTTGATTCGATAACCAGGTTATATCGCATATAACCAATCGATACATTCGTCGCGAGAATGGAATACGGTATCACATACACGAATTATTCTCGGTCCCGCACATATGTCATATGCGCTCCTATTTCGTTTCGCTTGAGCTAGGAAACCTCTGTGTAGGACTCTAAAGACTCGTCAATACGCCGGCAGCAGATGATGATCATATCAAACACCCACAAGCCGCAAGCGGTCTGCTAAACGTAACGGCCACCCGGGTATTGAGCGATCAGAAGATCGACGAGCAAGCCCGCTCACACTCCTGTGAATCCAACCAGTAACACTTACCGTACAGTCCGGTCTGTTCGTCTGATATGTCGCATATCTCGCCTAGGGGTGGTAAACGTCAGACCCCAGTAGCTTGATAAGTCATGCCGACGTGAAGTCCATAACATTCGTGAAACTACTGATAACTCTTACCAGTATATCACTGCAACCCTGGCCAGGGATTTCCTGTTATGGCCAGTCGAGCATAGCACAACATCAACCCCCAATACCGGGAGAGACGAATCCCCTCCTATCGCTCATTGCCTCCATGTGAATCGGGACTGTACCCAAAAACCACCTGTTTGCACGACTCAGTAGAGCCGTGGTAGGGTGGAAATCAAAGCACAGTGGGAGACACACAAGACTCTATGACGATCTCGGGTCAACAGACTAAGCTGTACCAGTGTCACCAGAGAACTGCCATCTGACGTGAGGTATAATACCATCTGGGAGTTCTCGGCGAGTCCGTTCAGTGTACCCAGTCTCCACTGAGCACCCGCATACCATCTTCGATGTCAAACACCAATGGATATGGGATCATCCATCGCCCATCGCATGGGTCGAGAAGATATGCGCTAGTCTACTCTGGAATATCGATGCCCCGTCTCGATATTCCCTCGACTAGGAACATTTCAAGGATGTACTCATGGACTACCCAGGCCCCACTAGTATGATCTACATCATAGTCCTGGAAGTCGAGTACACATCCTAAGGGCTTTATCAACATGTAATCAGAGAGACAGAAGGTATACACGTTAAGATAAAGAGCAACCAGATAGCGTACTATCATGCCGAGCAAGAAAGTCCTACCTATATATGTCCCAGCATCTACTACAATATACATCCAATGTACAGTAATGGCCTCTAGGGCATACATATAACTAACAGGACGAACGGTGCTGCCATTTTAGCGACATGGACGGTCGGTGCTGCCCTTTTAGCGACGTGGACGGTCGGTTCTGCCACTTTAGCGACGTGGACAGTCGATTCTGGATTTGACTTGCTCTGCTTATTGCGGTTTCAGGGATGAAGTTGACTTGTTTCCGAGGTGGAATTTGATTCTGCTAGGGAGGTCATTGGTTGTTTTGCTGATTTGATATGATTTGGATTGACGTCAGCACCGCTACACTGGAACATGGTACCAGGAGCGAATAATTATCTGTCTTTGAGAAGATTTGGGGATTGGTTTTTTTTTTTGTTTGGCATCTACATTGCTGCACTGGGATAATACCTGGAGCAACTCATCATTTGCCCCTAGAGGATTTAGGAATTGATGGCTTAGGAGGCAGGTTTAGATCCCTATCACCTAAGGCTTTTCAATTTTATAGGCCGTAAGGGTCCCATAAAAGCATTTTCTCCCTACGAGTCGAAAGGATCTCGTAGGTGTATTTTCTCCTTAGAAGTCGTGGGGACTCTTAAGTGTGTTGCTCCTTTGTGAGTCGTAAGGATCTCACGCGGGAATTTTTTCCTCACAAAGTCGAGAGGACTTTGAGAGTGCATTTCATCTCCTTTTCACGAGTTTGCGCCCTTTCGGGTTTTGACAAACTCGCCGGCAGTCCTGCTGTTTTTACTCACGGAGCCCCTTTCGGGTTATCATCCGTGCCTGTTTGCTTGTGGACATACCGTTTTTTTTGGAAAGCTGGTGGGACTTCAAAAGTAGTCTCACCGGCAGGACTTGGGAGGGATTGGGATTGTTTTACGCCCGTGGATTGTATACGGTTTTGCAGGATGTATGATCCAGACCGTAGGGCCGGAAAAATTTCGAGATTTTGTTGGCGTCTGCATCGCTGCACTGGAATATGGTACCAGGAGCGACTCATCGTTCGCCATTGGGGTATGGGAGTTGGAATTTGGTTGGCGTCTGCATCGCTGCACTGGAATATGGTACCAGGAGCGACTCATCATTCGCCGTTGGGGTATGGGGGTTGGAATTTGGTTGGCGTTTGCATTGCTGCACTGGAATATGGTACCAGGAGCGACTTATCATTCACCATTGGGATTTGAGTTTGGAATTTGGTTGGCGTCTGTATCGCTGCACTGAAATATGGTATCAGGAGCGACTCATCATTCGCTACTTGGGGACTTGGAATTTGGATCTTGTTTGGCATCAACGTTGCTGCACTAGAATAATGCCAGGAGCAACTCATCATTTGCCCCGGGTAGACTTGGGATTTGGTTTTTTGGGTCGGCATCAACACTGCCTAACACTGAAGCGAAACGCCAGGAGCGACTCATCATTTGCCGTTGCCCGTTGGGGAACGATGGCTTAGGAGACAGGTTTGGGTCCCTGTCACCTAAGGCTTTTCAATTTTATGAGCCGTAAGGGTCTCATAAAAGCATTTTCTCCCTACGAGTCGAGAGGATCTCGCAGGTGTATTTTCTTCTTAGGAATTGTGAGAATTCCTAAGTGTGTTGCTCCTTTGTGAGTCGTAAGGATCTCACGCAGGGATTTTCTCCTCACAAGGTCGAGAGGACTTTGCGAGTGTATTCCATCTCTTTTCACAAGTTTGCGTCCTTTCGGGTTTTCACAAACTCGCCGGTAGTCTTGCTGTTTTTATTCACGGAGCCCTTTCGGGTTTTCATCCGTGCCTGTTTTGCTTGTGGACATACCTTTTTATTTTCTTTTTTCTTTTTTTCTTTCTTTTCTTCTTCTTTTTTTTGCCGCTGGTGGGACTTTAAAAGTAGTCTCACCGGCAGGATTTGGGAGAGATAGGGGTCATTTACGCCCATGGATTGTGTACGGTTTTGCAGGATGTATGATCCGGACCGTAGGGCGGGTGTGCTCAATTCGCCTATGACTTGGAGCATTCACACATAGTATTTCTTGAGATATCGGCCATTGATGGGTGGCATGGGCCTTTCTCCCTCGGCACTTATTAGTTGGTAGGATCCCCCGTCGAACACTTTCTCGATGACGTATGGTCCTTCCCAGTTTGGCTCGAATTTTCCCTTGGCATGTCGATTGGGGATGATCGGTCTTTTGAGGACCAACACCAATTCGCCTTTCTTGAAACCGTGGAGACGGGTTATCTTGTCATAGGCCCATGACATTTGGGATCGGTATAGCTCCAGATTTTGCTGCACCGTGAGCCTCTTTTCTTAGAGGGCGTAGAGCTCTTCAAGCCGAAAGAGCACATTTTCCTCCTCCGTCAACTCGTGCTGAACGGCCATTCTTAAGCTTGGAACTTCGACTTCGAGGGGGAGGACCGCCTCCACTCTGAAGAGCAATGAGTATAGAGTGGACTAAGTTGGAGTACGGTGCGTAGTACGATATGCCCACAACGCCTCATGAAGTTTGAGATTCCAGTCTCTCTTGTTGGTTGAAGCATTTTTCCTCAGGAGCTTGCATAGAGTCTTATTGAAGGCTTCGGCCAGCCCATTGGCTCTTGGATTATAGATGGAGGAATATCTCCAGTCTATCTTGTGTTGAGTAGCGAATCTTGAGACTTTGAAGCTCTTGAAAGAATGCCCGTTGTCAGAAATGATTCTTCTTGGTGTACCGAAGCGGTATAGAATATTATGCTGGAAGAATGTCAGAATATCTCCTGTCTTGTCCTCTTGTAGCGGGACAGCTTCAGCTCATCTGGAGAAGTAGTCTGTTGCGGCCAGTATGAACCGGTGGCCTCTAGATGACGGAGAGTCAATTAAGCCAACTATGTCGGTTTCCCAGACTTCGAAGGGCTACGACGTCACCGTAGGATGCAATGGATTATGATGCTTGTGAATAAAATCACCGTGAATTTGGCAGATATAACATTTCCTTGCATGCTCTCCGCAATCCCGTATCATGGTGGGCCAGTAATACCCAAGCCGTTTAATTTGCAGTCGCATCTTGGGGCCAGATTGGTGAGCACCGCAAACGCCTGCGTGAACTTCTTTCATGACTTTTTGGGCTTCGGCCGATGACAGGCACCTGAGCCAGAGTTGGTCATATGACCTGCGGTATAGCGTGTCATTTACAAACACGTATCGGAGAGCTCTCTTCTTCAGCTGAACCCTCACAGACCTTCCTTCGGACAGCTTGTCGTATCGGAAGTACTCTATGAAGGGTTCTCTCCAATCGGGCTCGTCTTGAATGATCGAAGCTTCTTCGGCGGGATTGCTCTTCTGTTCCGCGCTTTCCTCTTCTCGTAGAGAGACAGGGGGTAGAATTTGCCGGCTCCTGACTGTAATCAGAATTTCGTCCATGTCAGGCTCAGCCAGCTCCTTGGCTAAGCGAGCGAGTACGTCAGCCTTTCCGTTCAACGCTCTAGGGACTCTCGTTAGTTCAATGTGAGTGAACCGTTTCATGAGTTCCACCACCCAGCTTCTGTACCAAGCTAACTCGGGTTTGTATATCTTATAGTCGCCGCTTACTTGGTTGACGACAAGCTGGGAGTCACCGTAAACCCGTAGCTGAAGGATTTCTTCCATTTCTATGGCGAGCTTCAAGCCAGCTATCAGAGCTTCATACTCGGCCTCATTGTTTGTGCGAGGCTCGGTGAGAGCAAAAGAATGTCGTTGGGTTCCCATTGATGGCGTGATGAACACCAATCCTATCCCTACTTTTATCTCCGGGATGCTTGATTTACTGGAAGTACTTATCGATGAGGCCCCATCGAAGTAGAGCTCCCAACATAGATCGTCATTCTCGAGGTGCAGCACTTGTTCGTCGGGTAACTCGCAATTGAGTGGCGATCCTTCTGGTATAGGATGAGCAGCGAGAAAGTCTGCAAGAGCTTGCCCCTTTACTGCTTTCTGGGGAGTATAAACTATGTCAAACTCAAGTAGCATGACAGCTGATTTATCTCAAAAACTATCTATAACCGCAATCAAGAACGGTGTCGCTTGGTAGCTAGCCGGTGAGTGCGGGTCGGTCCACAGGGATGTTGTGAATTTCCAAGTCGCGCAAACGAGTTAATTCCAATGGGAGCCGGATTGATTATTAAATCTAAAAACTAAATTATTCTATACTAAGATTATCTAGATCTAAGTCTTGCTAGGGTTAGGTCTAGGTTATGTTTGGAAAGTCAATAAATCTCACCGCTTTCTATACCCATATGAAGATCTAATTAGGTGTTATGGTAATTATTAATAAAAGGGATTAGAACCATTTGGAAAGTTGTTTCTTCCTCTAGGCTCTTGTCCTTCCTTTAGAAATCCTTACCCTAACCTCCATGGAAAATACGCACAACGAAAGGGTCCTAACCTCCATGGGCCTTTATACTATGGTATCACCGCTACCTCGATGGATAGGGTGCCGTAGGGAGCGGTATGTGCATGTATGCATGGAGTCCTATAAAAATATATGATGGGCAAGAAAGGGGATGAGAGATCTTCATCTCTCAAACCTTCCCCAGATCTAACCCTAACAAGCGAGGAGACTACTCACTCATTAGGGAATTGAAAGACATTTATTTAGGGCAGAGAATGAAAATTACCTAGGGCAAGAATTGAAATCTAAACTATAGCAATTAAATAAATCTACTTACTTTACAGATGGCTCTCTCTAAACATTTACACAGGGTTGTCAGATCTGAATAGATGATATGAAAAGAGGCATCGATGCTCTCCAAAAGAATTCTAAATTTTATTCATAAAAAGAGGCATGGGGAGGCATGAAAAGAATACAATGAATTAGAGTTCCTATTTATAGAGGATAGGAAACCCTAGGTTACAATTGATTCGCATGTCTACAATTACACAAATACCCATAGGAAGACCTAGTCAAAGTAGTCTCCAAATTATGGTAAAAACCGTAGCCCCTCACTGCGCAACATGGCCGCGGAACCGCGGCCCGAGGCCTGGTTTGGCCGCGGTTCCGTGGCCAAAAGATGGAATTGGGCCTTGAGATTTCGTGGGATGGCTCTGGTTGTTTTGGGCTTTTTGTATCTTAGGTTCTTTTCTCATATTGGCTTCGAGGTTTCTTTCAGATCTCCAGTGAAGATTGCAGTGGACTTTTACTGTTTCTTCGTGTCGCTGCCTTTATACTTGGTGAACTGTTGTTCATTGTTCCTCACAATGTAGACGCGATCAAGATTTCACCATTTATCATTCGTGGTCTCATTTTTTTTCATTGTCTTTTCATTGTTTTCACTGTTCTAGATCCAAGAACCTGTAACCTGTAATATGTAGCAGACATGCGTCAAAAGCACCTATTTATTTATAAAACGAATAAGAATGGGGAATATAATAATACAATATTATGGTGTGAACAAATACCCCCAAACTTATCTTTTGCTCATCCTCGAGCAAACTTATTATTATTTTTTTTATTCTCTACAAAAACCTAACCGCACTTTCGCAGGGAAACGCGATTGCACTGAGCTCGTGCAACAAGCCGTTAAACCTCTAGGTGTCCCTAGTAGGAGGAGTGTTGTCTCCTGAGGGTTTTCAGCGGATACTGCCCACAAAATCCTATCAATTAGGCCCATTAACTTTTATTCTCCAATTAGGTTTTCTAACAAGGAATTCTATTATCGTCGACTTGTAAATTATCCACCCATATTCTTCACACTTCCTCATCATTTAACTTAAGATTATATATGTTCTATAGACTTATTTAGTTTTCGGCATTTCTTAAGTTTTTCTTTTAGGGTTCCATCTCCACTTAGGAATTTCTATCAACTCTACTAAAGACACACGTTCTATTCTTCACTCCTTTCTCTCATTTAAACTCCAATCACATATTCCCACGTGTGTGTATAAATCACCCCTACACTTGGAAATTCAAATCAAGTAATCATACCCTTGTCCGTTGTCCAAAGTACTTATTAGTAGGTGAATTTTTAATTGAATTTTGCTTACACATCCTTCATGCGACCGTTAATACTTCTTGAGGTACCAACGACCGATTACAAGATGTGTTTGCATATTAAAGCGTACTTCCTAGTCTTGCAACACCCAAGGCTTTTTAGCAGTGACTCCCAAACCAGTTGGTCTAAGGCACTAGGTGATGAAGCACCTTCGCTAAATATTTTTCTATTTTTGCAGCCTTAAGTAATCACAAAAACCTGTGTTCATTTTTTTCTTTATTCACTTTTTTTTCCTTTTATTTTCATTGTACTAAGGACTTTAGACAAGAGCATTTCAAGGTCTTTTCTACTATTCCAAGTTTCAAGGTGCGTGATTGTGCAAATTGTAGGGTATACATTTTCAGAATCTAGACTTAAGCTATGAATTATTTTTCAAACTTATACTCTAATAAAAATATCAATACTCTTTCCTTGTTTCAACTTAGTCCAAGAATTGAATTCAAAATTTGTCTATTTCTAAATAAACTACAAAGACATATACTTTCTACCGTTAAAGTTTAAAGAAGTTTATTTTTAGGGTTTTTAATTTACTAAGTCTAAGATCTAGTTGTTCCTAACCAGTTAACCTATTTGTCAAACTCAAGTCAAATAAGGCCAAAATTGAATACATTAATTTTTATAATTTTTGAAATTTTTCAATTTTTATGGATTTTCAAATAAGTATGTAAATGCAAAAATATAGATATGAATGCGAAGGAAGAAAATGTACCGAGCATACCCCAAAACTTAAACTTGACAGTGTCCTCACTGTCATGCCACACCAAGAGGGTCAAAATGTCGGCACTCTCCTGTTTATTTATTTATAATTTTTTTTAATGTTTTGAATTTTTTATTTTTATTTTTTATTTATAGAGAAAGAAAACAAAAATATATATACATATATACAACAAGGTTCCCCCCAAACTTAAGCTTGGCCTTACACAAGCCAAAGGTTAGCACCAACCATTCAAAAATCTTATCGTGGTAATGGCCGAGTTGGTGAAATAATGGGGTGTAGAGGAAAGAAATGAGAAACACACGAGACCGTGTGGGAAGAAGGGTAGAATATGGTCTCGGTGGAGGAGAAGAATGGCGGAAAGGAGAAAGAAGTGGAGTACGATCTTGAGGGTGTAAATCGAGTGAATAAATTAGCGCAATTTGTGATGAACGATATGTTAAAAGCGATTATGCTAACCTATCAATCCGTCGAGAAATGGGGTTAAATCCCTCAAGATTCGCAAGAAAGCATGGGTACGCCGAACTTGGTATTGGAGATGAAAGCGTAACGGTCTCTTGTACGGTCGGAACGATAGGAAAGACGAAAGAGAGTGAATTAGGGATAATGTCATTCTCACCGTAGTAAACTGTTTTGAACTTGAAAGATTCCAACAATGGTTCGAAACGATTGTAAGCAACCGAGTCTGATGGTTCAACTAACTAATCTGAAAATTCAAAGGACTCAAACTTGGGCGGTGAGTCATCAACATCGTCCGAAAAATTGAAACACTCGTAAGTGTTATCGGCAGTGAGGACTGTGTCAGATTCAAAGGAAATTTTTTCAAGCTCACAGTCTTCAAGCGTGATATTAGGCGTGGTCGGAACGATGGAAAGGAGGGAGGGTGATTTAGTCAAAGGTGCAAGAGGATGAATTGGAAAATCCGACACATCAAACAAAAATGGTTCAACCTCAATATTATCCTCAATGTTAGTAATATGTATGCCCTAGAGGCCATTACTATACATGAGATGTATATTGTAGTGGATGCTTGCACATATATAGGGAGGACTTTCTTGCTCGACATGATAGTATGCTATCTGGTTACTCTTTCCCTTAACGTGTATACTGATTGTCTCTCTGTTACATGTTGGTAAAGCTCTTAGGATGTGTACTTGACTACCTAGACTATGATGCGGATCATACTAGTAGGGACATGGTAGTCCATAAGTACATCCTTCAAGGTCCCTAGTCGTAGGTGTATCGAGATGGGGCATCGATATACCAGAGTAGACTAGCGTATAGCTTCTCGACCCATATAGATGGGCGATGGATGATCCCATATCCATTGGTGTTTGACATCAGAGATGATATACGGGTGCTCAGTGGAGACTGGGTACACTGGACGGACTCGTCGAGAACTTCCAGATGGTATTATACCTTACGTTAGATGGCAGTTCTCTGGTGACACTGGTACAGGTTAGTCTGTAGACCCGAGATCGTCATAGAGTCTTGTGTGATTCCCACTGTGCTTTGATTTCCACCTTACCACGTCCAAGAGGGCGTGCAAAACGGTGGTTTTTGGGTACAGTCCCGAGTCACATGGAGGCAATGAGCGATAGGAGGGGTTTCGTCTCTTCCGGTATTGGGGGTTGATGTTGCGCTATGCTCAATTGGCCATAACAGGAAAGTCCCTGACCAGGCCTGGTTTAGAGATTTACTGGTAAGTGTTACCAGTAGTTTCTCGACCCGTTATGAGCCTCAAATCGGCATGACTTATCGGTTATTGGGGTCTGACATTTACCACCCCTAGACTTGATATGCGACATATCAGACGAGGAGACCGGACTGTACGGTAGTGTCACTGTCAGGCTTTTTGCAGGAGTTGGAGCGGGCTTGCTTGCTGATCTTCTGATCGCTCAATACCCGGGTAGCCGTTACGTCCAGCTAGTACCGCTGATGGCTTGTGGGTGCTTGATATGATCATCACCTACTGCCGGCGTATTGACAAGTCTTTAAAGTCCTATATAGAGGTTTTACTGGCTCAGGCAAAACGAAATAGGAGCGCATATGTGATATGTGCGGGACCGAGAATAATGCGAGTATGTGATACCGTATTCTATTCTCGCGATGTTTGTATCGATCGGTTGTATGCGATATAACCAGGTATCGAATCAAAGGTTGATTCGATAAATCGATACATTATATGTTAGTCGGTTATATATGATATAATCGGATTATTAAGTCAAGTGTTGATTTAATAATTTAGTGTATAATTGTATATCTGATATACTAATTTACATTAACTAACATTGGTTCACTTAATCATTTGTTTTTCTCACTTGTACACAACTTAATATATATGTGATATATATTTATTTGTGTACATTTTGTATCATGGTTGTTGATACACACTACATGGGTGTATGAGACATACACCATTATAATTATATGGGTGGGGTTTTAATATACAAAGTAAATACAAAATTAGTGGATAATTGTTCAAGTGCATGAAGCTTCATGAAGCTTGTGAATGCATTGACCAAAGTCCACTAGTTTTGTTTTACTTAGGATTTTTATAAACCTAACCACTATAATTAGCCATGGTTATGTCTCTACATGAGTTAGTATATGATACACACTCACCCATGGTTAGAACTCTCTCTCTTGATAAGTTTTCATTCTCATTTTGAGCTCATCTTCTTCCTCCTTCAATTTCTTTCAAGAGTTTGAAAAAGAGAGAGAATGAAAGTGAGAAAAGAAATTCTAAAGTGTACCCATTTCCTATTTCATCATCCTCTACTAGACTAGCACTTTAGTTTAGGGTGTTTCCTTCACTAATTCTCTAGTTAGTGAAGTAGAAACTTGAGTTCGTATTCTCTCGACGTAGATCATTTTCGGCCTCGAAGACTTCAAGCAATACCGTTGCAATCTTCTCATGGATCCGTCCGAGAGTCTGGGAGTTCGATGATCGCAGCGAAGGGACTACAACAAAAAGCTTTAGAAGTGAAGGACCGATCTACAAAGGTTGTATTTCGTATTCACTTAGTGATAATTGTTATCTACTAGCATGTGTTGCCCTAATTATCTAGCAAAGATCTTGTTTAGAGTTATTCGGCACGGCTAAAATTTAAATTGGGCATGGTTGATGCCTTGTAGAACCTTCTTAGAGTGCCTAGTAACCCTACAGTGGTATCAGAGCCTAGCTAGAGCATTAGGCGACGTGTATACGAAGTTAAAGCTCCGAACGAACTCCGAATCCCCTGATTTTATCCCTCTCTGGACATTTTTGAAAATGTTGGTTTTTTCTGGATTAAAAATGCTTAAAAAAATCAGCAGGCAATTATAAGGGAAACTGTGCAAAACGACAACGTTTGGCGCCCAAAGCGCCGCGGAACCGCGGCACGAGCAGGCTCCCGCGGCGGTTCCACGGCCATAAGGTGACGTCACGCTTATCTTTTTGCACAGTAATGTTCCTATTTAATTTCCTGATGTTTCTGAGTATTTTTAATTTATACTCAAGTGTTGAGTTTTCTGGGTTGTATTGGGAGCTCATTGATTCGATCGGAAAGTTTAACTTCGTCTATGTGTTATTCCGGGTAATTTTTAGAACGTGTTAAAAAGTTCGAACGGATATCAATAACTCACTTTTTCTCCTGCCGAAAAATTTCCAAGTGTTGGATTTTTCCGTTGTTTAAGAACGTCTAAATCTTGCAAGTTACGCAATGGACCCTCTAGAAGACAACAAACCTTAACTCGATTATGTGACCGTATTGAACTGCCTTTTGAACCTTAGGGTTTGGGGGAGTACGGCGTTGCCACATGTGAGGCGTTGGCTTGACCCTTCTACGGCTGGACCATTGGTACTGTGGCATGTGATGGATGTTTCTAAACTCCCCTCAAGTGTTGAGAACTATTTGGGAAAAATTGGGTGTTTGATTATTCGATCGGAAAGTTTAACATTGTCTATTTATCTGGAATGTGATACAATATTTGGAATCCACAAGTAGTTATGAGAAAACTAATTTGAATGTTATAAACATAGCAGTTTAGTCTCAAACGATCGGTTGCCACGGAATTTTGATGGGATCAAAAGTCCGTCGCAATCACGTAGCGTACGCGGATATTCGCTGGATAAACTTAATTGACAGCCATGCCCCATAGCCCCGACCAAGTGACTGTAGGAGAACCCCGTCGCCGAAAGCATCCGTTCGGGTGCTCGCGGCAGCGGTGTTCCGCCTTAGTGCACTTCGTCGACGGCATCCGGGGGTGCGTCCGTCTACTAAAGTTTGCGATGAGCATTCGATCACATATCGGGAATCTTGTTGAATTGCCCGACTAGATATTGAAAAGTGTTTTCGATATAGAGACTAAAATGCGGGGTTTATAATTGTTAGGCATGCGATGTCTAAGGAGGTTGCGGATTCCAACTGTTGTAGTTTTATACTTTCTTTTCTGCGACTGTAAGTGTAATATGTGATATCGCCGGTTTCGTTGCTATATGTCAACGACAATTGGGATGCGCGTATTTACTTACGTTGATGACATGTGATGTTATGTGTTGCTGGATATGTTATATTGGATCGTCGCGTTTTGAATAGCCGGGGGTTTTATGTGAGATGAGAGTTTTTATTTTCATTCATGTAAAATTAAATGTATGTAATATTCTTTTATTGGGGCACTTCCGGGATGAGGTTGCTGTCACCATTTGTATATTATTTACTTTTCCGCATTAGGTAGACCCAAGGAGGAGAGCACAAGTAACCGGGTTCTAGAGTCCAGTGGGAGACCAACTCGAGGAGTCGAGTCCGGGTCTCCTAACTCTAGGATTGATAGGGTTGCTTGCCGCTCTCTTAGGGGTCTAGGGATGTGGGTTTGGCTATTCATCGCGACCGTGGAATCCGTGTTTTATAGAGGCTCAAAATAAAACACGGACGTCCTAGTATATCCAATGTTTCATATGTTTCTTCTGCTGCGATATCTGTGATGTGATCATTTGATATGTTGTGATAGATACTGTATATAGTATATATGATATATTATATAGACATTACTTATATTTTACACCCGCGCTAGCCCTGCCCCGCTCTGCCGTTAGTTACTTAACCTAACGGTGCACGAGGGGACATCGAGGCGAATGCGGATGGCATAAGTGTACGTCGTATTTATCTGTGATGTTTAGGTGATTTAAATGATGGGACTTCATTAATATGATTAATGAAAGAAAAGAAACCTAAAATATGTTGTGGAATCGAATTTTCAAAAACAGGTAGCTACAGTTCTTGCTTTGCATCGCGATGTTCCTTGTAGAACATCCTGCACCTTATTCGATAAGGAAAGGGCCGAGATCCCTTCACCGGGAGTGACCCCTTTAGCAATGACTGGCAGATGCTACAACCTTCGGTTTTGTCTTTTGATTGCTTTTCTAGTTCTTGCTTTGCACAGTGATATATATGATATATCCTGCACCTTATTCCATGAGGAAAGAGCCGAGATCCCTTCACCGGGTGTGACCTCTTTAGCGAAACTAGCAAAAGCCTAAAAAACACTCCATTTTAAAATTATTTGATTCTACAACGATATCAAGTTCATTACGCAATAGGTTTTCAGAAAAACCTGTCGCAGCCCTCCGTCATTTCAGATAAGTAGTAGTTAGTATTCGTGCTGCGTTTGTTGGCCTTTGTCAAGGCATAGTGTGCGGTAGCTGACTAGTGCTTATCTGCTTATGCATATGATGCAGATTGGGTTAGGATAGTCGTACGACCTTGTTGGCCTTTGTCAAGAGTCGTGCGGGTGGGTTTAATTCAATCAAGAAATGACGGGTTGAACTTGACTAGCATCCTATGGTTTGTTGGCCTTTGTCAAGGTCATAGGAGGTTAGGGGCAAAATTATCGGGAATTTCAAGTGTTGAAATTTGCAATGAGATTGCATACCTTCTATGAGATAGTTGGATCCTGATACCCACTGCGAGTAATTGTTACTCCTGGGAGAGTTTTACACATTACAATTAGCCGATCGAGTAGGTGTCTAGAAAGGTGTCAACGGGGTTACGCCTCTAGGAAAACGAGGTTTATTTTAATTAGGTCCGTACGAAAGCACGGGAAACCTCCCTCAAAGTACCGACACTGGCCTGGCTGAAAGATTGGCGAAATTGTAGGGTGTAATTAATCCCGGCTAGTCTTTCCTTTTAGGGTTTGAAGGAAGATTTGATAAAAACAGTGGGAGCCATCCTGATTAGATAAAATAATAACCAATCTGATCTTGCAAGAGCGCACGCAGAGTGTTTTCTTCTCTCTCTTTCCAGGTAGCGACCATATCACGCCTTAATCAAGATAATAATACGGATGTATTGACCGAACCCGCTTGTTATACTGTGCTAGGGGAACGTTGATCCCGCTCCAACTTATAATTGTTATAAGACAGAGCAGGAAATTGGGGATTACCAGAATTCCCGTGCCGCCCAAACAAAGAAAGTGCATGATGATGCATCTTCTTCGGGTGTGTTCATTACAGAGAACTGTTTCTCAGTGTCCTTTACGTCCTGGGTATGAGATACCGGATCAGGATGCCGTATATGTAATCTGTTACATGGGCTATAGATAGGTAGAGAACTAAGAACGGGTGATAAGTTTCATGAGATAGAAAACGGTGCAAATGTTGCAGCCAAGTCTGTTGGTCACTATCACCCTATATTACCAGAATACATTAGTTCTGAATGAATGTTATTAGATACCGAATCTGATATACAACATCATATCAGTGTCTTTATTAGTAAAGAAAGGATATAATTTTGTATTGTTGGATAATGTTTTGAACATTTCCTATATCAAGAGTTGATCGGTTCAGGCACATTATCTAAAAGCATTGACGTTCTAAATCAAACTACAGTTCTTAGTATACAGAACACGCACAAGAGGAAGAGTTCAGAAATGAACGAATCCTTCTTGAGGTATTGTAAACCAGGTCATATCAATGCGACCCGACTAGCTGAAGTTACATAAAGATGCATATTTAAATTAGTTTGAATTTACATCTTGTAAAACTTGCCGGTCATGTTACAGAGATAAGATGACCATAGCTCTGTTTATTGGAAGCAGAGAAAGAGTTAGTGAACTCTTGGGATGATACATGTTGATGTATGAAGGTCCCCTGTCTACACATGTCAAGACCGGTTCTTTGTACTTCATTACATTCTCTGATGATCTCTCAAGATTCAGACATATGTTCCTGTTGAAACACAAGTCCGAACCTTTTTAGATATTTACAGAATATAAGTTAGAAGTAGAGAACCAAAACGGGTATAAGTATTATGTCCTTTGATATGACCAGGGAGGAGAATACTTGAGCACGGAATTCCTGGATTATTCTAAAGGAGAATGAGATTCTCTCTCAGCATTACTCCTCCGTATACACCACACCACGTCGGTGTATCGGGGCGGAGCAATCACACCCTATGTGATAAGGTGTGCTCTATGATGAGTACTACTCAGTTACCTATTTCCTTTTAGGAGGAATGCACTGGAGAAGTTGCATACCTATTGAATAGGGTTCCGATCAAATCAATTGCCTACCACTTCATATGAGATATGGAAAGGGAAGAGCCCATATCTTAAGTTTGTTAAGATTTGGGGTTGTCCAGCCTGTGTCTAAAAGCATAATCCGGACAAGCTCGAGGCAAAGTCAGTTCTATAGAAGTTTGTTGGATATCCTAAGCATATGTAAGGGAATATCTTCTACCAAACCGAGGAACAAAAGATGTTTTGTTTCTCAATATGCCACCTTTGTGAAAGGGAATTTCTTGTGAAGAAATTAATGGACATAAGGTAGGACTGGAAAGAGTTCCAGCTATACAAACTACAGCTGATGATTTGGTAGAACCAAAGGATTTAATAGTTTCCAACGAACCTCAGCCTCTCCGTCGATCTAGTAGAGTTTCTCACCCACCTGAGAAATACTTTGGTTTCTCTATGACAGTGGGAGCAAGCATTGCATCATGAGATGATGACCCAACTAGTTTCGAGCTGGCCATCAGGAGTGGGACTCTATAAGAATGGCTGGATGCTTAGCGATCTGAGATGGAATCCTTATACACCAACAAAGTATGGACTTTGGTTGCCTTATCTGAAGGGTTAAATCCCCATCAGGAGCAAGTATATCTTGAGAAGATTACTTGGTGTACATGGAAAAGTTGAGACTTTCAAAGCTAGACTTGTTAAAGGTTTGCATCATTTGACCAGGTATGGATTATGATGAAACCTTTTCTAAGTAGCTATGCTTAAATCCATCCAGATCCTACTTGCCACGGCCACATACCATAACTACGATATCTGGCGGTTGGGTGTCATGACTGCTTTTCTAAATGTTGATTTAGAAGGGAGCGTCTATAAGTACACAGCCAGAAGGCTTCGTAGACAGTGGGAGCAGCGAAAGCGTGTACAAGTTGCTTTATGGGATAAAGCAGGATCGCGGAGTTGGAACGTCTGTTTTGATGTGGTAGTCAAAGAGTTTGACTTCATCAGAATGGTAGATGATCCTTGTATATACAAAAAGGTAATAGGGAGTATGGTGGTGATCCTCGTAGAGTACGTGGATGACATACTTTTGATAGGGAAGGAGTTTCTTATGCTACGCTCGGTCAATCTCCGCTTATCACAATGATTCTCCATATAGGATCAAAGTGATACCTACTAAATCCTGGGTTTTGGATCTATGAGATAGATCTAATTGGATATTAGGATACTCACTAGTTGTAGTGAGATGGTATCAATTAATCCTGGGGAGAATCACTGGAAAGGTTCCAGGGTGATAAGGACGACTGAATGTCAGTCACAGGCATTGTCTTTACCCTTAGTAATGGGACGGTATGTTGGAAGAGTTCCAAGACAAATACCGTGGCATACTAGACGATAAAGGCTAGATACATCACTACCAAAGATGCTACCAAAGAGGAAGTCTGGATGTATATTAGTTCATGAGATGAACTTCGTTCCTACCATTGTGTGACAATGGAGTTGTGGCTTAGCCTTGGAACACCCGTCCCATCAGTGATCCTGACATATTCTAAGGCAGTGTCACCTGATCATGGAGATGGTAGATCTCTAGGGGATCGAGGTCAGGAGAGTAGACTCAGAGGACAACACGGCGGATCCACTCACAAAGGCCTTTTCCCAGAGAGAGACTATTATGCGATGGTTGAGTATGAGATACTACAACCACTGTTATCAGATGGCCTTAGTGCAAGTGGGAGATTGTTAGTAATGCCCTAGAGGCCATTACTATACATGAGATGTATATTGTAGTGGATGCTTGGACATATATAGGGAGGACTTTCTTGCTCGACATGATAGTATGCTATCTGGTTACTCTTTACCTTAACGTGTATACTGATTGTCTCTCTGTTACATGTTGGTAAAGCCCTTAGGATGTGTACTTGACTACCTGGACTATGATGCGGATCATACTAGTGGGGACATGGTAGTCCATAAGTACATCCTTCAAGGTCCTTAGTCATGGGTGTATCGAGACGGGGCATCGATATACCAGAGTAGACTAGCGTATAGCTTCTCGACCCATATAGATGGGCGATGGATGATCCCATATCCATTGGTGTTTGACATCAGAGATGATATACGGGTGCTCAGTGGAGACTGGGTACACTGGACGGACTCGACGAGAACTCCCACATGGTATTATACCTTACGTCAGATGGCAGTTCTCTGGTGACACTGGTACAGGTTAGTCTGTAGACCCGAGATGTCATAGAGTCTTGTGTGATTCCCACTGTGCTTTGATTTCCACCTTACCACGTCCAAGAGGGCGTGCAAAACGGTGGTTTTTGGGTACAGTCCCGAGTCACATGGAGGCAATGAGCGATAGAAGGGGTTTCGTCTCTCCCGATATTGGGGGTTGATGTTGCGCTATGCTCGATTGGCCATAACAGGGAAGTCCCTGGCCAGGGCTGGTTTAGAGATTTACTGGTAAGTGTTACTAGTAGTTTCTCGACCCGTTATAAGCCTCAAATCGGCATGACTTATCGGTTATTGGGGGTCTGACGTTTACCACCCCTAGACTTGATATGCGACATATCAGACGAGGAGACCGGACTGTACGGTAGTGTCACTATCAGGCTTTTTGCAGGAGTTGGAGCGGGCTTGCTTGCTGATCTTCTGATCGCTCAATACCCCGGGTAGCCGTTACATCCAGCTAGTACCGCTGATGGCTTGTAGGTGCTTGATATGATCATCTCCTACTGCCGGCGTATTGACGAGTCTTTAGAGTCCTACATAGAGGTTTTACTGGCTCAGGAAAAATGAAATAGGAGCGCATATGTGATATGTGCGGGACTGAGAATAATGCGAGTATGTGATACTGTATTCTATTCTCGCGATGTTTGTATCGATCGGTTGTATGCGATATAACCAGGTATCGAATCAAAGGTTGATTCGATAAATCGATACATTATATGTTAGTCGGTTATATATGATATAACCAGATTATTAAGTCAAGTGTTTATTTAATAATTTAGTGTATAATTGTATATGTGATACACTAATTTACATTAACTAACATTGGTTCACTTAAGCATTTGTTTTTCACACTTGTGCACAACTTAATATATATGTGATATATATTTATTTGTGTACATTTTGTATCATGGTTGTTGATACACACTACATGGATGTATGAGACATACACCATTATAATTATATGGGTGGGGTTTTAATATACAAAGTAAATACAAAATTAATGGATAATTGTTCAAGTGCATGAAGCTTCATGAAGCTTGTGAATGCATTGACCAAAGTCCACTAGTTTTGTTTTACTTAGGATTTTTATAAACCTAACCACTATAATTAGCCATGGTTATGTCTCTACATGAGTTAGTATATGATACACACTCACCCATGGTTAGCACTCTCTCTCTTGATAAGTTTTCATTCTCATTTTGAGCTCATCTTCTTCCTCCTTCAATTTCTTTCTAGGGTTTGAAAAAGAGAGAGAATGAAAGTGAGAAAAGAAATTCTAAAGTGTACCCATTTCCTATTTCATCATCCTCTACTAGACTAGCACTTTAGTTTAGGGTGTTTGCTTCATTAATTCTCTAGTTAGTGAAGTAGAAGCTTGAGTTCGTATTCACTCGACGTAGATCATCTTCGGCCTCGAAGACTTCAAGCAATACCGTTGCAATCTTCTCATGGAGCCGTCCGAGAGTCCGGGAGTTCGATGATCGCAGCGAAGGGACTACAACAAGGAGCTTTAGAAGTGAAGGACCGATTTACGAAGGTTGTATTTCGTATTCACTTAGTGATAATTGTTATCTACTAGCATGTGTTGCCCTAATTATCTAGCAAAGATCTTGTTTTGAGTTATTCGGCACGGCTAAAATTTAAATCGGGCATGGTTGATGCCTTGTAGAACCTTCTTAGAGTGCCTAGTAACCCTACACTCAATACTCTCCTCAATACTATCCTCATAATTCTCCTCAATATTTAACTCATCCATGCCATTATCATCAAAATCAAGACGCATATGAAGTTCGGGAGAAACATTTAATGACTCGGGATGATGAATTGGACATAAAATTTCAATCAAATCGACAGGTTCATCATCCGAAATATTCCCGGCGTCTATATCCTCAATCAAGTGAAAATCAATTTTTTCTGACACCTCATCAAAAGCATGGATATTTATCAATTCAGGTTCTAGAGTGGAGGTGTAAAGTTCAAACGGATTAGGCGCGGTTTCACTCGAAAGGGGTTCCTCATAATCTGGCAAATCAAGCACTACAAAGTCGCACAACTCATCATTTTGGACACATGTTTGAAAATTGGAGTTTTTGGATTCAATTGGGTATGGGTAGGTTTGATTTGGAAATCCTCTCAAATTCGCACTTTGTCCAACCGCCTCCTTATACATTGAAAAATTTGGAGCTAGCGGAAAACTAACTACCGGTGCACTAGGTTGCATAAGGGCGGCCACGGATGCATCCACATTCCTAATCATTTTGTTTGTTGCTGCGATGTACACCTCCAATGACTGTTCTAGACTAGACATGGGTTGTGGAGGGGTTTCGGTAAAAGATTCAAAACTGTTTGGATACGTGAAACTCCCAAAAGGCTGTGTAGAGGCAATATCTAGTGAAGGTGGGAAAGTCGGGTAGGACTGGTAGGAATTGGATGGTTGGACCGGAGTAGGATCAACAGTTGGATAAAAAGGTGAATGGACTTGTTGACCCCTAAAACTAGATGTGTGGAGAGGAGTGAAAGATCGACTACGAGATTGAGCAATATGCTCAGAAATGGACATCGGCTTAGGAGTTACAACAGGACTCGAAAAAGTGGTATCAACGTACGAAGGTGGTAAAGGTGGACATGGTTGACACAAAGTGGGTTGTAAAGTCGAACTGTTTCTCCTAGACGCTTTTATTTGATCTTTCAAAGAAATTTTAGGCACGGAGGGATCTTCCTTAAATTGACCGAAACAATTGACGTACGAGGCAAAATTAGGTTCGGAATACTAAAGTTCGGAAAGTGATTTATGATTTGGGGTACCCATGATAGAAGAAAGGGGAAAAGAAAGAAGGTAGGTGGTGCAAGGATTTCTTAGCGACAAAAGTTGCAAGTCTTTTTATAAAAAGATTTTTTTTTCTTTTTCTCTTTATTTGGAACTTTTTTGCAAAAATTTTCGATAAAGGGCTAAGACACACTTTCGATCAACCAAAAATGCACAATCAGGCCTAGATCTAGGGTCATCTAGGTCAGCTAGACAGCTCCTAACTGTTCCAAAGGGCTAGAAATAGGACCTCAAACCGTCTCTTCACTGCCAATTGCGGCCAGGTAAGTGCCAGGTAAGTGGGAGGCTCCCTGCTACAAGTAGCGGTCCTAATTAAGTAACCACTTGCCTTGACACACTTGCCTAGATACCGCAAAGTCAGGTTAGGATAAACAGCCGATACCTATAACTAGTCCTCTGTCCTATTGAGCGTGACGTCCTTAGGGCCGAGTCTAGTATTTTTTTAATTAAAGATTTGGTCAATGCAAATGCCTTATGTGATTTCTGGGGTCCTGGGAAGGGTGATGAAATCCCCACCCAATCTGAATTGGTTAAAAGCCCCTTAAAGTCCGATTAAAGATATGCAAAACAGTAAATCACTTGCAATCAAATCTTTTTTATTTTATGCGCGGCGCAAAGAATCCTGCATAAGATTATTATTTGGAAGGGGAAAGATTTTTTTAAGCGCAAAGAATCCTGCAGGAGATTTTTCAGAAGATATATCGGAGATTTGCAGAGGAGGAGAGAGAAAACTCACAGAGATTTGCAGTGGCGGAACTGTTTTTTTTTGGTGATGTCACCAGGGCGCGGCGGTTCCGCGGTCGGAATGGGGGTCGCGCGGTGGTTCCGCCGCGTGTTGGTCGCTTCGGTATTTTTTTTTGGGACCAGATCACCGCGATTCTTCTTGTTGACTCGGTCCTCCAAATTTCTTCTGTTGTCTATTGTGATATTCCTCTGTTTGTTCGGATTTGATATTTGCTATTTTGATCTCTGTAGATTTCCAGATCCGAATTTGTTCGTAGATCCTGCAAAATTCACACAAAAATACCCTTCCCAAAAATAACAGATGATATATTTTTATATTTTTTTGATTTTTTTGATTTTTTTTAATTTTGATTAACCCGAAATTGCAAAAAGGAAATAACACGCCATCCCCGGCAACGACGCCATTTGATTTATCTCAAAAACTATCTATAACCGCAATCAAGAACGGTGTCGCTTGGTAGCTAGCCGGTGAGTACGGGTCGGTCCACAGGGATGTTGTGAATTTCCTAGTCGCGCAAACGAGTTAATTCTGATGGGAGCCGGATTGATTATTAAATCTAAAAACTAAATTATTCTATACTAAGATTATCTAGATCTAAGTCTTGCTAGGGTTAGGTCTAAGTTATGCTTGGAAAGTCAATAAATCTCACCGCTTTCTATACCCATATGAAGATCTAATTAGGTGTTATGGTAATTATTAATAAAAGGGATTAGAACCATTTGGAAAAATGTTTCTTCCTCTAGGCTCTTGTCCTTCCTTTAGAAATCCTTACCCTAACCTCCATGGAAAACACGCGCAACCGGGCCTTTATACTACGGTATCACCGCTACCTCGATGGATAGGGTGCCGTAGGGAGTGGTATGTGCATGTATGCATGGAGTCCTATAAAAATATATGACGGGTAAGAAAGGGGATGAGAGATGTTCGTCTCTCAAACCATCCCCAGATCTAACCCTAACAAGCGAGGAGACTACTCACTCATTAGGGAATTGAAAGACATTTATCTAGGGCAGAGAATGAAAATTACCTAGGGCAAGAATTGAAATCTAAACTATAGCAATTAAATAAATCTACTTACTTTACAGATGGCTCTCTCCAAATATTTACACAGGGTTGTCAGATCTGAATAGATGATATGAAAAGAGGCATCGATGCTCTCCAAAAGAATTCTAAATTTTATTCATAAAAAGAGGCATAGGGAGGCATGAAAAGAATACAATGAATTAGAGTTCCTATTTATAGAGGATATGAAACTCTAGATTACAATTGATTCGCATGTCTACATTTACACAAATACCCATAGGAAGACCTAGTCAAAGTAGACTCCAAATTATGGTAAAAACCGTAGCCCCTCACTGCGCAACATGGCCGCGGAACCGCGGCCCGAGGCCTGGTTTGGCCGTGGTTCCGCGACCAAAAGATGGAATTGGGCCTTGAGATTTTGTGGGCTGGCTCTGGTTGTTTTGGGCTTTTTGTATCTTAGGTTCTTTTCTCATATTGGCTTCGAGGTTTCTTTCAGATCTCCAGTGAAGATTGTAGTGGACTTTTACTGTTTCTTCGTGTCGCTGCCTTTATAGTTGGTGAAATGTTGTTCATTGTTCCTCACAATGTAGACGCGATCAAGATTTCACCATTTATCATTCGTAGTCTCACTTTTTTCATTGTCTTTTCATTGTTTTCACTGTTCTAGATCCAAGAACCTGTAACCTGTAATATGTAGCAGACATGCGTCAAAAGCACCTGTTTATTTATAAAACGAATAAGAATGGGGAATATAATAATACAATATTATGGTGTGAACAATAGCCCATCTTGCCATTCTGCCGGCTAGGCTTGCTTTGGTCATCAAGTGTTTGAGCGGGTCGACCTTGGAGATCAGCATAACTCGATGAGCGAGCAAATAGTGCTTCAGCTTCTTCACAGCAAATATCAGAGCCAGGCATTGCTTTTCGATTGGGGAATAGTTGTGTTCTGCCCCGACTAGAGTTCGACTGAGGTAATAGAGGGCATTTTCTTTTGCCTCCTCGTTATTATGGGCAAGGAGCGCACCGAGTGACTCATCTAGCGCGGCAGTGTAGAGAATCAGCGGTTTATTTGGAATGGGAGCGGCCAGCACTGGAGGGTGCAACAAGTATTGTTTGATGCTTTCGAACGCTACTTGACATTCGGCATCCCAGATAAAAGGAGCTCCTTTCTTCATGAGCTTTGAGAAGGGCCTACATCTCCCCGATAAATTTGAGATAAACCTCCGTATATAAGCAAGCTTGCCTTGAAAAGATCTTAGCTGCGTCAGACTCTTCGGAGGGGGCATCTCCATGATGGCTTTTATCTTTGATGGGTCAACTTCGATCCCTCGATGTCGGATTATGAAGCCCGGGAATTTTCCCGATGACACGCCAAAAGCGCACTTCAGAGGTTTCATTTTCAGGTCGTACTCTCTCAGCCTGGTGAGAACGGTCCTAAGATCTTGGACGTGATCGGCCTTGGCTCTAGTCTTGACGACCAGATCATCAACATAGCATTCGACGACTTTATGGATTAGGTCATCAAAGATATTGGTCATTGCTCTTTGATATGTAGCACCTGCGTTCTTCAGTCCGAACGGCATTACCTTGTAGCAATATATTCCGATCGGGGTTCGAAATGCTGTGTGTTTCTCATCCTCAGGCGACATCTTGATCTGATTATATCCAGACGAGCCATCCATAAATATGAACAACTCGTAATTTGAGGTGTCATCGACCATCATTTCCATGACCGGTAGCGGAAAGTCGTCTTTAGGACATGCCTTGTTGAGGTCCCTGAAATCGACACAAACTCGGATTTGCCCATTTTTCATCTTCATGGGACTATGCATGCGATCCAGTCCGCATATTTCTCTTCCCTGACGAAGCCGGCATCGATGAGCTTCTTGGTTTCCTCGATGATCTTTTCTTCTAGTTCCCTTCTCATTCGTCGAGGAGCTTGTTTGACTGGCTTAGCATCAGGAGATATAGCCAGCTTATGCACGGCCATTTCAAGGGAAAGGCCCGGCATTTCTTTGTATGTCCATGCGAAGCAGTCGACGAACTCATGCAGCAGGGCAATTATCTGCTCTTTCATTTCCTCCGACAAGAGTGAGCTGATGTAGGTCGGCCTTGGATCATCGGGCGTTCCTAAGTCAATCTCGGTTAGCTCATCAAAGGTTGCTTGTCCGCCATCTTCGAGCTCTTGAGGAGCTTCTTCTGGCTTGGTTAGCTCTTCTTCATCATTTGACTCTTCGCTGGCTTCCCCAATATGGGTCATATAGCATGCCTTCGAATCAGGCTAGATGAAACCTATGCCCTGCCTATCTGGAATTCGTCCATCGATGAGTGCTCGGACCTGAGGTGGATGCTATAGCCCTTCGTAAAACTTTGCTTCAGACTCCGTTTGGTATAACCGGCATCTGCACTTTTTAAAGTAATCCAGCATCTCGGGCGCATAATATCTGGGATTGAGGACGGCTCTTATGCCTTTCTCATATGGAAGGTACGCGATAGACAAATCGTCTGGGTGCACAACGGGGTTTGACCCATAAAACAGGATGCCTTTCTGCTCACTTTTCCTTCCGGGGACGTAGAAAGTTTTCAGCTGGTCCACGGTGGAGACTGACAATGCATCGAGCTCTTTGCACATCTGCTCCGGTACCCTTGTGACAGTTAGGGACCCTTCTGCAATTTCGAAGGTCTTTCGTCGTTTCTCTTGTTGCATGGGGGTCCAATCTGCGCCGCTGTTGCACGGCAGGTCCTCTTCCTCCGACTCTTCAGTGTTGCTGCCAAGATGAGGGCGGACTTTGCTGCTAGATGGGGCTTCAGTAACAGATTCGTCCGTATCGCTACCGAAATGAGGGCAAGTTTTACCGAAGGACGGACTTCCAGCGTCGGACTCATCAGTGTCGCTACCAAAACGCGGGCGCACTTGGGCGTTTTTGCTTTTGAAAGTGACAGCCAGCTCAGATTTTCTTTTGAGTCTTGGGGCCGCTCTATCCTCAGTCAGTTGTGGCTTAGCATTTTGGTGGTTTATAAAGTACCGAGAATCTTTATATCGGACTTCATGCACACCGAACGGCTGGATGTCTTCGTCAATGCGTCTTTCTTCGCCATTTTTAGTATACTTCATGCATTGATGGAGAGTTGATGGGACGATGCCGTAATCGTGGAGCCACGACCGTCCTAAGAGAATCTTATAAGATGTGTCGGCGTCGATCACGTATATCTTAGCTTCAGTTTGCAGATCCCCGAATTTGATTGGCAAAGCTATAGACCCCAGAACTTGCTGGCAGTTTTGATTGAAGTCTTGAATGACAATCCTTTTCCTTGACAGGTGTCGGACGTCCATTGACAAACTCTTCAGTGTTCGCAAGTTCATGATGTTCACTGAGGACCCCGGATCAATCAATATGCGATTAATACTATCTCCATCGCTGTACCCGGTCACGTAAAGCGGCCGATTATGCTCAGCCGTTCCCAGTAGCAAGTCTTCATCCTTAAACGTGACTGCGGCGGCTTGCAAAGTGTACTGAGCTTCTTTCATATTAATTTCCGCAAAGCGAGCCTGATACCGCTCGGGGTTTTGTAGAGCGTGAATGAGAACATCTTTAAGCTCTTGAGATAGAACCAAGGCATCATAGATGCTAAGGAGAGACGGAAGCTTTCGGAGGTGAGCCAAGACATTATAGTCTACTGGGGAAGGACTCGAATCTTCATGAGCAAGTTCTCTGCCATCTTCTTCATTAGCGACTTGTTTTTCCTTCCCTTTTGGGGCGATACCCTGATTTGGCGGGAGAGCCCTGCCGCTTCTGAGATGGATTTGGTTGGCCTTTGTGGTGAACTCCTCGTCCTCTTCGGGAAAACAGAGCTCCTTATCAGAGTCGCTGCCAAGATGGATGGCGTAGCAGGTCACTACTGGGATCTCTTCATTGGAGTCCTCTTCTAACTCCTCCAGAATTTCAGTCGCTCGTACAGGGAAGAACTCCTTCAATTGAATCAGAGTTCTTTCCTTCTGTTCATATTCTTCGAGGGAATCGATATATTTTTGAATGGTCGATCTCCATGCAGACTCCTTTTCGCGCCGAGCTGCACTTTTCTTCTTCTTGAGCTTTTTGGATTTTGAGCCTGATGGAGCCGAATCGGCAACTGGTATGGTAGGCTTCTTCTGCCCTTCCCATTCCGTTCTGGACTCTTTCTGAAGTAACTTTATCATCTTTTTTGTCTTATTAGATATGTGCGTACTCCACGGAGGCTGCGGTGAGTCAGTTTCGTTTGTCAAGGCAGCGGGTTCAGCTGTCTGCTCCCAGAAGGCTTCAACTTCTGTCTGTATAAAGTTGGTGGTTGCAACTTGATTGTTCACCAACACGCTTTTGGACAGCTCGATCTCTCCAGCCTTGTACTGCTTCTCGACCCAGTCCTTGAAGATATAGCAATTCTCGATCGCATGGCTCACTACTCGGTGGTACGAACAATACAGGGGATTGTCGGTCATTTTTGCTTCTTGGGGTCTTTTCGACTCCGGCAATTGTAGGCCGTTGTTCAAGGCATCTTTAAATATCTTGCGGACCTTGTCCCTTCTGAAAGAGTAAACCTTGTTCTTCTTTTCCTCTAGGGAAGGCCCATCTCCTCCCAGCAATGGCTTTCGAGACCGGTTGGTTTTGGATTTGCCCGCCCTTTGCTTTTCTTCATTGTCGGACGCATTGAAGACATTGGTACTGCTGGAACTCCCGCTTCTACGGTTGCCGTCCCGCTTGCTTTTCCAAGTTTTGTCTCTCTGAGAGTCCGGCGGGGACTCTTTCTTCGAGCGTTCCAGCATTTGGACTTTCTTAGTTAGCTCCTGAAATGTCTTGAGGCCCGCTGTACACAAGAATGGAACCATCCAATTGCTGAGGTTCCCAATGAGAAGGCTGACGGACTGGTCCTGCTCCAGCGGCGGTTTGCACTTGACCGTGAGATTACGCCATCGAGCGATAAAGTCGGAGTTTCTTTCATTCTTCCCCGGCTTGGTCCTCATAAGGTCGGCAATGGAGATTTTATCACTGACGCTCATGAACCTTTGCCGAAACAGAGACTCCATTTGGGCAAAGGTAATGACGGACCCGTCTGGTATACTCGCGTACCAGTCGAAGGCGACACCGGTCAGGCTGTTGACAAACTGACGAAGAAGGAGCGCGTCATTACCCCCTGTATTTCCGCACGATACTTTGAAGTGGGCGACGTGCTGATTTGCATTCCCCATTCCGTCAAATCTTCCGAACTTAGGAATGATGTAGCCGCTCAGGAACTCGATCAGATCGTACTGTGCGGGATATGGCCGCCCACTACTGGCAATTTCTTTCTGAGCTTCAGCTTCAGCCACCAATGTTTTAACTTTGCTGGTGGCCAAATCCATTATCCGATCTTGTGTTAGCGGGATAGTGCCATCTGGGGCCAAGGCATTCCCAGAAGCGGAATGTGGCCGGCTTTCATGTGGCTCGACCAATCTTGGACCCAAAGGAACATGCATTGGCTGCTTCGGATTGTCATCACCCGGCTGATTAGTAGCGACTTGTGCTTGATTGGGAGGCGCTCGAGCAATTTGAGCCGTAAGCTGCATCACAACATTCGTTAAGTCGTCAATCTTCGAATAGTGCTTGGCCATCTCTTTATCTTTGCTCCTAAGCTGTTTTCGAAGCTCTTGAAGCAGCTCTTGCTCCGCGGTCCTGGGGCGGAAAGTCGGCTCTTCCTCGCTGTCCGAGCTCGACTCTGCATGGACCGAGGGGTCTTTCTGCCTATCTTCCTCCTCGAGAGGGTTTTCATCATCCAGCGGAGGCGGCTGTTCTTGGGCAGCGGCAACCACATTCAAGCCAGATTGGGCTTGGGATGTGGTGGCCCCATCCTTGCTTTTGCTGCGAAGGTTGTCACTGGGGCACCCACCCGCCATATAGAACATATAGATAATATATCCAGCCGTCTTTTTATCACCGGCGGCTGATTTCACAGATCGCTGTCTTGACCCCCCTGTTTCGGTAGCGGGCAGTCGATTGAAGGCGGCTGGCCTGACCAGGTTCTTGAATGGTGTTGGCGCTTCTTTTCTGGGTTTGCCCCGCTGCTTTCGTGCAGCACAGAGCGCCTGATAGACTCTTGAAGTGACAGTGTCATACTTTTTCTGTTGGGGCCGGGACACGTCTCTTTGTAGCGACATTTGGACCGCTGTCTTCTTGATTCTGGCGGTCATGGCATTTTTCTGATCCCATTTCAGAGGTTCGAAGGAATTGCTAATTTTTACGGCCGATTCAGCCATCGTCGCGGGGCGACCCTGCTCTTGGAACCTCACAAGATTCCATCTGGCCGGAGTCCTGGCCCTCTTGTTGGCTCGATACCTGAGCCGCTTCTGCCTTAACTTCTCTATTTTAAGCACCTGGCAGACTTCGGCTCTTTGGGAAGACGCCGTAGACCGGGCGATGGTGGATTTTAGAGATACGCTTGATTATGCATTTGCTGGAGTCATCGCTTGAGCTCGTCCGCAACATTTGATGTCGCCTTTTGTACCAGAAGTTTTGCCCCCAGCTGGAGCACCAGAGAGTCGTTCAGACTTCGTCTTAAGTTTCGGTTGTGGTGCCTTGGCGATCACGACATTCGGCCTCTTGCCCCTTGAGACCGGCCTGGCCGCCTGCTTTACTGGGATTTCTGCCAGATGAGCACTTCCGGCAGGGTAGATGATGACAGAGCCAAACTGGCGGGACAGTTCCTCCCACTGTCGACTGAGGCTTGCGGGGAGAACCATACGGGCATTGACCTTGACCACGTACGGGATCGGGGTCGCGTCGGAAGCTGAATTCATCTTGGGAGACATTGTCGTCGAAAGTTGATTGCTGCACGGAAAAAAACATCATTTCAGTATAGGCAATCGATATGTATATTGATTAAGTTCGCATGAACGTTTAACCCAAAATATGGGAGGAGAGAAGGGTCCCACCGGGCGTGCCAGAATCTGTAGGGTGTTTTTCGTCACCCCATTGAGATGGGCAGACGCACGCGCTTGTCAGGCGTACTACAGATTCCCTCTGCCTAGGGTTGGCTGGGGTTTATTGATTGTGGGGATCCGAATCTCCGGCAGCCGCGGACTAAGCTGCCGTTAATTACCCCTCGCCTTTAGAGCGAGGGAACCTCCGATTAACGGGTTAAACTGGTCATGCGAATTCAATATGCAGTGTCCGTGTGTGTTTTTTTAGAGGGGGGTTTGGATATGTTTGGAGCCACCCAGAGTTTTTTTTGGAGGGGGACAGTGTTGTGGAGTGTGTGTGTATCTGTACATATATATACATGTATACATATGTAAAAAAGGGAAAAAGTGCCCAAAGGATGCGTGGGGTCAGCGCCTTGAGCGCTGTGCGCTTAGGTGCTGTGTGCTTAGGCGCTAGCGCACCACGTGTCGGCATGTGGGCGCTTTGCGCTTGAGCGCTGGGCGCTTGAGCGCAGGCGCGCCACGTGTCGGCACGTGGACGCTTTGCGCTTGAGCGCAGGGCGCTGGAGCACAGGTGCGCTGGAGCGCAGGCGCGCCACGTGTCGGCACGTGGGCGCTTTGCACTTGAGCGCATGGCGCTGGAGCGCGGGCGCGCCACGTGTCGCCACGTGGGCGCTTTGCGCTTGAGCGCTAGCGCGCCACGTGGGCGCTTGGTGTTGAGCGCTGGGCGCTCGAGTGCTAGCGCGTCACGTGTCGACACGTGATCGCTTGGCGCTTGAGCGCTGGGCGCTTGGACGCCGGCGAGAAAAAGAGGCTTTTAGCCCCAGAAATTCTCGAAAGAGAAATTAGGGTGGAGTGAAAACTCCTAAGCTGTTTTGAAGCTGATGAAGGGCTTCTCCCTTTGAGCCCTAGTTCTTCCCCAAAGTGGGGTTTCTGGAGATGGGTCTCTTTCTTCCTCCTCTGTTGGCAGGATCTTGAAGATCAAGAGATGTGACATGTTAAAAATCTTTTCTTTTTGAGATCTAATGGAAGATCTGAGTTACCCTTTATGGGTTTTGTGGTGAAAAACTATTTAGTTTTATAAAATGAAGAGTAAAACTCTTGATTTAATTCAAAAAAAAGGAGAAGGTTTTAGAACCTTGAGGAAGGAGAAAGATCTCAGATCTAAATTTTTTTTTGGAGAGAGAAAAAGGTTGTTGGGATATTTTCATTATCCTTGCCTTTATAGGCTATACACTTTTCACATAGCCCCTTGGGCTTCACAAAATGGCATTTTACCTAGCCCATTGCTCATGTGCCATTTCTTTTTGCACATAAGCCATGGGCTTTACAAAAATTTGGCTTTATGCCCATTTTTCTTACATTCATTCGTAAAATAAAATAAAAGAAATACAATAAAATTATTTATTACAAAATTTTTATCTTGGCATGGGGGGAGGCCGGCCGCTTCATGCTCGGACTAGACCCGGGCATGGGCCCACTTGATCTGGGCTTGGGCCCGCTTGACTTGGGGTTGACTTTGATTTTGACTTGATCAACCGGGGTGTAAATTTTTACCCCAACAACGACATTCTCTTTATTTTTCTTTGAATGTCGTTAGGTGATTCACTGGAGATCGAGCCCACCAGCGAGAATTTGGACCAGCTAGCTTACGACCCAGAGCTTTAGATTCTTGTGCACATTTACATTCTGTATTTTCCATTTCTGTTATGCCACTGTTTAGGCATTGCTTTCCATTCCATGTATTTACTTTTCCATGTACTGTAAAAGAATGTTAATAAATAAAGTTGATGTTCATTACATTTGTCTCTTGTGTATATTTCTTTTATATTGCTTAGTTACGCTTAGCGTATTTACTTCTGAGTAAATACGTAGAGGCCTCGTCGCATCCTCTGCCCGTACACTGGGAAGCGGGGTGTGACAACAAATAAATCCAAATAGCATCTATCCTTAAATTCAGGCAAAGCGATCCATCTCGGTTCGTCCCAGTTTTCGGAGGTGAACAAATTCTGGCACGTCTGGTGGGACCTTTTCCACTTTCTACTCCACACTTCATGTGTCGTGTTTCGCGAACAAAATCGCGGTCGATATTGTTACCCTTGGATTCGAGATACTAAAACTTGTTGTCTTGCTCCTGTGCAGAAGGAGAATTCGATGGCTTCTCAATGCACCTCATGCAATAACAACTCTTACTCCATCTCAACTGGAGGAGTGACCTACGGGCCCAACACGGCCTCTATCTTTTCAATACCGGTAGGGCAAGTAACACATGCCACTACTGGACTATTCTTTTGGACCATGTTCCCGCCAGTGAGTTTCGGTGCTTCAGCACCGCAAGAAGAAGCTCCCAAGAGGTCGGTCTTTGATCGACTGATGACCACAACGGCCCCTCTCAACGGGCCGTCCAAATCTAGAGTCTCAGACTTTAATAGGCTGAGCCGTAGCTCGAACGGGCCGCAAAGAGGCTCGTGATACCTGAAAGGGCTTCCCCAAAATGGATAGCCCTCTCAACTTCTGCAGGTGAAGCCGTCAAAAGCGCTTCCCCCATCAGAAGATCGGTCTTTGAAGGATTGGCCGGCCCTCCCCAAACTCCAATCAGGACATCAGTCTTCAATAGGCTGACACCAACAGCAGCCCTTCACCAAAACCGGGGGCACGACGAAGCCGCTTCCAAAACTGAGACGGTTCTTTTTGCAAGACATGCTCGGCATCTCCATTGGCGCCGAGTGAGGAAAGCTGGGGGCAACTCCCCCTTTGGACTTACCCCGCCAGCTCCAATGGTAGAAGTTGACGCTGCTGTTCTAACCGGGAACATGTTTGATCTGCTCAAGAGGGTGCTAAAGAAATTTCCCCCGCTTGCAGAAGCCACAATGCAGGCAAAGTCTGAGAAGCCCCATCAGTGGCTCTCTTCGCAAATTCACAGGGTCTGGAGAAAAGTCCAAGACTCTGTGATCGACAAAGACTTCCCTTTTCGGCCGAAGAAATTGAAGGCTCGACAAGAAAAAGACCATCCCTCCGTCGTACAGAGAGGGAATTCTTCTACACAGGTGCCTGTCATAACGGCTCCTTCAACTTCGACCTCCCATAAAAGGATGAGGCCGGAGAAAATCCCACCACCGGTGGCAAATTCTAAAGGCGATGGACTTAAATGTCCTAAGTCTGGAGGCATGATCGTACATACGGTCCACATGGCTTCCGGGAAAGAAGAAAGCCATGCTTCCGTAGGTCATCGACCACAAACTCGGTCGCTGACAAAAGCTCAAGAGCAACAACAAAAGCTCCAAGAAATGCTGACAAAAATGGCAGCACTCACTGGACAAAAAGAAAGTCCAGATATAGGGTCCAAGCAGCGTCAAGAGCAGGAGACCGATACAGAGTTCCTGCGAAGGGTGCTTCAAAGAAAAGACATAGAAGCTGCTAAACAAGCTGCTAACACGAAGTAGATAGCGCTCTTGTTTCAGGGTATGGTTCGAATAATGATTCAGCCAGAACCCCCAGCTGAAAATCTGATGATAATCATCGAGGATGACAGAGGGAAAACATCAAAACCTCTTTCGGATTTATCAACAACCAAGGATGAAACAATCCCTAAGGCTGCTCTTGATGATTATATAGCTCAACAAATAAGAGCTCATCAAGCTAATGAAACAGCTGGCCAAATTGTCAGAACTGGGCGGCCGTATCCATGCTTGTATGACCAAATGAAATACCCGCTGGGCTATACGATCCCCAAGTTCCATGTGTACAAAGGGACAGGCAACCCCCATCAGCATGTCACGCAGTTCAGAGTTCTGTGCGGCAACACTGGAGGCAACGACAAACTGTTGCTTCGCCAGTTCGTTGGCAGCCTGTTAGAAACGACCTTTGAATGGTATTCGGAGCTCTCAAATGACTCCGTAAAAACATTCATAGAGATGGAACTGCTGTTCACCCAGCGGTTTGCCAGCGCAAGCGAGCACACCCCAATCAAAACATTAATCAATGTTGGGATGAAGCCGGGAGAAACCTGGGTCTAATACGCGATTCGGTGGCGGAACCTATGGTCAAAGTGCGAACAACGTATTGAAGAATCTCCTGCCGTGGGCATGTTCATCGAGACTTTTGATCCTCAAACCACCGCATTCCAGTTCATGACATTCTTCAAACCAACCACCTTCCAAGCTCTGATAGATAAACTGGCCCAAATGGACCAGATAGGCCACGGGTCTTCTTCCTCAAATAAGGACCTGTTCAGTCGATAAAACTGCACATTTGTAGTACATTTTTCCTACCATTTTTTATATTAAAAAAGGACTTTATTATAATATATTATACATATGAGGGTTTATGTGTAAAAACATTATTTTCCATGTGTTAATATATTTTAATTATCATTTTAGTAGGAAAATGTATGCAAATATTATTGACCTAATCCTAGTAGAACAAAGTCTACTAAAATCTTATTTGAGTTGTTGTGCAGAATTTTCCAAGTTGTTATGCAGAATATATCAAAGAAATCAAGTTGTTGAAGAAATCTTGCCAAATTAAGAAGCAAACTTGGAGACCAAGTCTGGAAGCAACCGAGAGAATATTTCAAAGATACAAAGATTCCAGAGGAGCCCACATGTCATAAGAACAGAGCCCCTGAAGTTTGATGAACGGCAGAGATTACATGGCCGCGGATCCGCGGCCCTAGCCACCATTTGCCGCGGATCCGCCGCACTTATATGGATTTGGGAGCTGAGGATTTTTGGGGTAAATCAAATCTATATTTTACCAAATTTTCAACAATAATATTCTGGCTTTGCACTATAAAAAGGCACCGAGGGCCTCTTGGAAAAGCCATCAAGCCGAAGAGATCACGAAGCTCCCGACGCTCACGCATCCAGGCTGATCATCGACTGTTCGACTACCTCCTTAGGAAAGATCGAGAAGCAAATCAAGTTTTGTAATCATTTTCTATGGATTAAAAGTGTAGCTTGAAGGAGTTGATTAATAAAGGTAGTTTTTATTTAATTTTTTGTTTTTTTATATTATGTTTTCCCTCTCTTTCTTTTCATCTTCTTCTCCCAACATGCGCGAGTAATTCTCCGCTTGTTAGGGTTCGTAGGATTAGGGTAGGCTAATGGACGATGAAAATAATTAAACCCTTTTTAAGTCCTATAAAGTTTAGGAACTTTATCAAAAGAATCATTAACATCCTAATCGGGCGCGCTAGCAATTCTTTGTTAGTTCCGATCACGATTAGAGATTAGATTAATGATTGTTTTGGTAAAGGCTAGATATGAACGGAGTTCCGTGTCGAGATAAGGGTTAAGAGTGGGATTCCTTTTCCCTCCGGAAACCCTAATCTACACGCATCACCGTCGTTCTAGTTCTAAATCTATTAATGGATAAAAAGGGTAACTTTAATTAATCGTCCATAACTACTAAATCCTAACGAACCCTACAAGCCCTATTATTATATTATTTAAATCTCTAAAATAATCTAGATCTATATTTTACATTCTTGTTTAAAGTAGATCTAGAATCTTTTCACAAAATTCTTTATTCCTCCTTTCTTTCTCAACACATCTAAAGTAAAAATAAAAGGTTCCACGTTTCCCAGAGGACGACCCGTACTCATCTCGGTCTAGCTACGAGCGACACCGTTATTGATTGCGGTAAACAAACACAAATTTTCACATCAATCAAATGGCGCCGTTACCGGGGATACGTGCGTAATTTTTTATTTTTACTATTTGTGTTGAATTCTTATACAATTTATATCATTATTAACACAAAACTGCAAATTGCATATTTAACGACTTGTGCGTGAATTTTGCAAGGAGATCTGGAGTTACAGAATTGAGGAAAACAGAAGACAGAGGCATTCATCGAGATCCAGAGGAGCACAGAGGGCTTGAGAAAAATTTTCATCAACTGTTCCATCCACCTCGCGGCGGAACCGCGGCACAAAGGTGCTTCCTGCGGCGGAAACGCGGCGGCTTGGAGGGATTAGGGCTACGGAATTCTCTGGTAAGATTCTCAACTCCTCTCTCTCTCCTCAAATCCAATAAAATCTATTTTCTGCAGGATTCTTTGCAAAATTGCGCCGCTCAAAAATCTTTTTGCAAAAGTTTTGTGATTGGTTTTGTTTTGCATATTTAATACGGACTTTAAGGGGCAAAGACCAAATCAAGATTAGGTGGGGATTTCATCACCCTTCCTAAGCCCCACAAATCACAAACCGAGCATATAGATCAACCCTTCATTAATTTAAAAAATATCTAGACCAGACTCTAAGGACTGTCGCGCTCAATAAGGACAGAGGAAGGTCGTGGGTAATCTATCGTTTATCCGCATTACTTTTGTAATGCCTAGGCAAGTGTGACAAAGGCTAGTGGTTTTTAATTAGGCCCACGACGTGGTTCCTTCCCACTTACCTGGCACTTACCTGGCTACAAGGGTAGTACGGAGGCGGTAGAGGATTTATCCTGCGGCTTGTCCTTTGGAAGTCTAGGAGCGGTCTAGAGACTGACCTAGGTAACCTTAGTTCTAGGGTTGCTTGTGCATCTTAGGGAGATTTGTCTTGAGTCCCACTTTTTCAAAACAAGCCAATTTTTAAAATTACACACACGCTGCCACTTGCACTAAACCCGCTTAGTGCATGCTCGGCTGGACACGGGATCCTAGTGCCCGTCTTGTCCGCGTTCCTGCTATCGACGCCGAAGTCGGTACTTCTTCATCTTCTTTTTCCCCACCACACACCACATCAACCGAGATGGACGGCATTCCATCAGAGTATAACACCACGCTGCCACCGCCCGAAGGTGCGCAGAATCCACCGCGCATTTCTCTCCAAGAGAGATGCTATCCTATCCGTGGTCCCCTTCCTACTTGTCTATCTCTTCCACCACCCAACGGGGATAATTTCGAAATTAAACCCCACTACATCAATCTGCTGCCCAAATTTCACGGGCTTGAGTCGGAAGACGCGTACGTTTTCATCACCAAATTCGAAAACGTATGCGCAATGATGGGTACTTCACAATTGACTTTAGATGCTATGCGCTTACGTCTTCTCCCATTCACACTGTGCGACTTGGCAGAAAAATGGCTTTACAATACTGCCGCACACTCTATCACTAATTGGGATGAATTCGTCGTAGCATTTCTTAAGAAGTTTTACCCAAATCATAAGACTGCACATGTTAGGAGCGAGATCAACCAGTTCACCCAGCTTCCCAATGAACCATTTTGGAAGTGCTTTGAACGTTTCAAAGATCTGCTTGTCCAATGCCCCCATCACGGAATACAAAGATGGGATTTATGTCGGATTATATATGAGGGCATTAATCCAGCGACAAAGCAGATGCTTGAAACAATGTGTCAATGCAATTTCATGTCTAAAGATGACGGTGAAGCATGGAAATATCTGGAAGATCTCGCTGAACACACGTTGCAGTGGGAAAGCGTAAGACCACCTTCAACTAAGGGAGGTATTCACCAGCTCGATGTTTCTATCGCAGTAAAAGCCGAAATGGCAGCGATACAGAAGAAACTCGATGCTATTGAGAACAAATTTTCATCATTCTCCCTAAATCAGGTCACGCTTCCCAAGACTGTCTGTGGTTGCTGTTCGGATCCTTCACACTTAACGGAAGAATGCCCTATGAACGCATCGTTTCAAGCTAATGCTGCTTTTCAGCAGCGACCTAGAAACGACCCTTATTCTTCCACATACAATCAAGGATGGAGGAATCATCCTAACTTTGCTTGGAATCAAAACCAACAAAGTAATTATCAAAGACCTCCTCCACAGCAACCACAACCACAAAATCAGCCCCCCTTTCAGTCACAGAATTTCCAAAATCCGGCCAACATTTCTACACCACAAGTGGCCGGTACTGACAACTCACTCGCACAAACTTTGGATATGTTCATGAAACAATCCATGCAAAATTCGGCTGAGATAAGGTCTTCCATTGATACCCTAACGAAAAACTCCTCCTCCCATGGTGAGAGTATTAAATCAATAGAAAACCAAATCGCACAGTTAAACGCCGCAATAAGTGCAAGAGAGAAAGGGAAACTCCCATCTCAACCCCTACCGAATCCTGGCCATTCACAAAGTCATAATGTGAATGCCGTCACTACGTTGAGATCGGGGAGAGTGCTGAATAACCAAGTGGGTGAGCAAATTGATGACAGTGACACATTTGATACCCCTTCTTCTTCTTCTTATTCCCCTAATTCGTCTAGTCTCCCACCTTCATCCGAGCCTATTCTCCGTTTTCCCCAAGGCTCAAACATTTCGCCAAATCTATCTAAGTCGATGCCCACTCCAATTTTGGGATCGAGTCCGTCGCCACAGTCTTCTCCACAAACGTTGGACCCAAAACTTATTGATCGAGCTCCATTTCCAAACCGATTAAGGGCCAACCGACCTAACCCGCAAATGGAGAAGATTGTGGAAATGTTTAAGCAAGTTAGCGTGAATATTCCTCTCCTAGATGCTATTCAACAAGTCCCATCTTATGCAAGAATCCTTAAAGACTTGTGCACTAGGAAGAGAAAAACTCAAGTGCCTAAAAAGGTTTTCATGACGAGTAATGTTAGCACAGCTTTTACCCAACAAATACCAAAGAAACGTAAGGACCCCGGCTGTCCTACAATCTCTATCTCTATTGGGGGTAAAAATATAAATCGTGCTTTACTCGATCTAGGCGCTAGCGTCAACTTGCTTCCTTATTCAGTATACGAGCAGTTAGGAATTGGAGAGTTAAAACCCGCCCATTGTACTCTCCAAATGGCTGACCGATCTATCACCAAACCTCGGGGCGAACTAGAGGATGTGTTAATTAAAGTCGGGGAATTCATATTTCCCGTGGACTTTATTGTTTTAGATACACAACCTGTGGCAAACCCACGCAATCAAATCCCGGTGATACTTGGTCGACCCTTCCTAGCAACTTCTAACGCTGTGATTAATTGTCGTAACGGTTCTACGAACTTATCCTTCGGGAAAATGACAATTGAGCTTAATATTTACAAGCTAGGAAGTCAGCCATCAGAACCTTCTGCTCAATTGCTGGATGTTTGTTCCATCCACGAGATAGCTCCCGAAAGCTGCATGGATGAGGAACTTTGCTTTGATGTTCTCGACAACACTAATGAGACATCGTTCGATCTTGCACCACTTTACAGTGAGGATATGTTCAATGAGTCCGACCTTGAGATTGAACCCGTTGACTCATTGCAAAAGTCAGCAGCACTTTCCGAGTTAATATCTTATGCAAGTTTTGAACCTCTTCGGGAGTCCGAATATCATTCGCTTACCCCACCTTCTATAGTCTTTCCGCCAATTCTTGATCTCAAACCACTACCTTCTCATCTTAAATATGCATATTTAGGAGAGAATGAGACTTTGCCAGTGATTATTTCCGCTTCTTTAGCCTTAGAGCAAGAGAATGCACTTTTGGCAGTGTTGAGATCGAATCGGGAAGCATTTGGTTGGACTATGGCTGACATCAAAGGGATTAGTCCCTTAATTGTTGAACATAACATACATCTGATGGATGAAGCCAAACCAACCCGAGACCCACAAAGACGGTTAAATCCCGTTATGAAGGAGGCGGTAAAGAAAGAAATCGTCAAGTGCCTTGATAGTGGAATAATTTACCCCATATCTGATAGTCAATGGGTAAGTCCAATTCATGTGGTCCCTAAAAAGTCTGGCATCACGGTCATCACTAACGAGGCTAATGAGTTAATCCAAACACGCACCCAAACTGGGTGGCGCGTATGTATCGATTACAGGAAACTCAATACCGCGACGAGGAAAGATCACTTCCCTCTACCTTTCATTGACCAGATGTTGGAACGATTAGCGGGACACGAATACTATTGTTTCTTGGACGGATACTCTGGTTACAACCAGGTCCCCATTGCCGAAAAGGATCAAGATAAAACCACTTTTACTTGTCCTTTCGGAACTTTTGCTTATAGACGCATGCCTTTTGGGTTATGCAACGCTCCCGCTACATTTCAGCGGTGCATGATGGGGATATTTTCAGATATGGTGGAAAATTTTCTAGAAATTTTTATGGACGATTTCTCCATTTTTGGGGACTCCTTTGAGGACTGCCTTCGTAATCTTGACGCTGTTCTTACCCGCTGTAAGGATAAGAACTTGACTTTGAATTGGGAAAAATGCCATTTTATGGTCCAAGAAGGCATTGTACTTGGACATATAATTTCACATAAAGGCATTGAGGTTGACAGAGCTAAAATAGATGTCATTCAAAACCTCCCTCGTCCCAATTGCGTCAAAGATATACGATCCTTCCTTGGTCATGCAGGATTTTATAGGAGATTCATTAAGGACTTTAGCAAAATTGCTAGACCCTTAACCCTTCTATTGGCCAAGGACACTACTTTTCACTTCGATTCGGATTGTGAGGCTGCTTTTGAATCGCTTAAAGAATCACTCACTACAGCCCCCGTTCTATCATCTCCGGATTGGAACCACCCGTACGAGCTTATGTGTGACGCATCAGATTTTGCTATTGGTGCTGTTTTAGGACAGCATATTGATAAGATGCCACATGTAATTTACTATGCAAGTAGGACCTTGAATGATGCACAAATAAATTACACAACTACCGAGAAAGAACTCTTGGCAGTTGTATTTGCATTAGAGAAATTCAGGCCCTACTTGATTGGCTCGCCTATTGTGGTTTACACAGATCACTCCGCCCTACGACATCTTTTAACGAAGAAGGATGCAAAGGCCAGGCTAATACGTTGGATCCTATTGTTACAAGAATTTGATCTTGTTATCAAAGACAAGAGTGGATGTGAAAACGTAGTAGCCGACCATCTTTCACGCATCACTTCTTCGCCAACTGTGACCATGCCGATAAATGACTCATTTTCCGACGAACAGCTCTTGAATGTATCCTACGAACCTTGGTTCGTGGATATCGTGAACTATCTTGCGACGGGACTTATACCTAGCGATTGGTCGAAACAAGACAAACTTCGGTTTTTATCCCAAGTAAAATATTTTTACTGGGATGAACCAAATCTATTCAAGTATTGTTCCGATCAAATCATTCGCAGGTGTGTCCCTAACGATGAATTCAAGAGCGTGTTATCATTTTATCATGATCAGGCATGCGGCGGTCATTTTGGACCTCGAAAAACGGCGGAGAAAGTTTTGCAATGTGGCTTTTATTAGCCAACATTATTTAAAAATGCATTTGAACATTGCAAAACTTGTCCGCGATGTCAGCATTTGGGTCGGATTTCACGAAGGAACGAGATGCCGCTCCAACCTATATTGGTTGTGGAAATATTTAATGTTTGGGGTATTGATTTTATGGGCCCTTTTCCCAACTCCTTTGGGAATCTATATATCTTGTTAGCGGTTGATTATGTCTCGAAGTGGGTGGAAGCTATACCGTGTCGCACTAATGACAACAAAGTTGTCATTAAGTTCCTTAAAGAAAACATCTTCTCGCGATTCGGACACCCTCGCGCTATCATTAGCGACAACGGGACACATTTCTGAAATAGGTCTTTCGAGGCCTTGATGCGGAAATATTCAATCACTCAAAAGCTTTCTACGCCCTATCATCCCCAAACAAGCGGGCAGGCTGAGATCTCAAACAGGCAGATCAAACAGATATTGGAGAAGACGGTTTCCAAAAACCGTAAGGATTGGTCAACCAAATTGACGGATGCTCTTTGGGCATTCCGCACCGCTTATAAGACCGATCTTGGTATGTCTCCATACCGCCTTGTGTTTGGGAAGGCATGTCACCTCCCTGTCGAGATTGAACATAAGGCAATGTGGGCTATTAAAGAGCTTAATTTTGATCTTGATCATGCAGGCAGCTATCGGAAGCTGCAATTGAATGAGCTAAGCGAACTCCGCGATGAAGCTTACGATAATGCGGTGATAGTAAAGAATAGGACTAAAGTATTCCACGATAAAAATCTTTCTAGAAAAACCTTCACATCGGGGCAACAAGTCCTTCTTTATGATTCCCGTCTCCATCTTCATCCGGGTAAGCTTAAATCTCGTTAGAAAGGACCTTTTGTGGTGCGGTATGTACACCCGCACGGGACAGTTGAAGTCGAAAATTTGAAAAACAGTTCGATTTTTAAAGTAAATGGGCATAGATTAAAACCGTATTTTTCTGCTGACCCCGCGGAGGAGCTCCTGTTTTTACAGGAGCCGCTTTATCAAAACTAAAATTCCTCCGCCTCACCTCTATGTTTTGATAAAATTTTCTCATTTTAAGAAATGGAGGTGAGTAAAAAATGGATTTGATTGAATATCTGTGCGTGTCAAAGAATAAGTTTGGGGGAATTTTTCATTTCACTATTATTTTACCCCTTATATCTCTCCCTTAGTATACAGGTCCTTGTTCTCAAAAGGCTACATCAGTGAGGACACTGCTGAAAACAGGTTTGGGGGGGAGGTTTGTATTCACTGAATTATCTTTGACACCGGGCATTAAATTTTTTTTTTTATATAACAAATGAATAGAAAGTGAAACATTACATCCAAAAGAGAGGAATAGTTTAAGAAAACCAAGAAAATTAGAAGTTTTCTTATACGAACTAGTAATAAGTAGTTATGAGCTGTTGTCCCAAGGGTTAGTAAAATGAAGGAAGTCACTAATCTGAGGATAAAAATAAGTCTGAAAAATAATTTCTATTCTGGAAGCCAAACATTTGAATGTTGATACCCTACTATATGCACTTACACACGTCTTGAAACTCGGGATAGTAGAGGATACCTTGAAATGCTCTTGTCTAAAAGCCAAAGTATGAAGGAAGGAAAAAAAAATGAAGAAAATATAAAAATGGTGAAAAGAAAAAAAAATGAACACTGGTTTTGTATCGCCAAGGCAGCAATAAAAAAAATATAGCGAGGGTGCCTCTTCACCTAGTGCCCTAAGGCCAACTGGTCTGGGAGTCACTGCTAAGCCTTAGGTGGTGCAAGACGAGGAAAATACTATCACCAAACCAGCAAGCACTTAAATAATCGGTCGGTTAGTACCTCAAGAAGTATTAACGGTCGCATGAAAAGGTGTGAGCAAACCTAAGCATTCATAAAATTAAAAAGTACTGAGGTAGTTGGACAAGAGTATGATAGCTTGAATTGAATTCTCCGAGTGTAGGGATGTTCTTTACACACACGTGGGGTTATATGATCAATGTTTGGATAAAAGGTAGGAATGAAGAATAAAGACGATGTTTTATTGAGGGATGATGTGATTTCTAACATTTTTTCATGACTATTAAGATAGGGCTCATGACAACTGAAAAGCTAGTATAGTTGGAAACTCTTCTTTTCAAAGTATTTCTTTTATGGTTCTTATCTTTATATGTAAATTTCACCATCTTTCTTTTGTTATAGGATTTTGTGGGTGTAATCCGCTGAAAACCCTCAGGAGACAACACTCCTCCTACTAGGGACACCTAGAGGTTTAACGGCTTGTTGCACGTGCTCAGTGCAATCGTGTCTGCCTACGAAAGTGTGCTTAGTTTTCTCCTTTCTTTTTCTCCTCTTAAATAAACTAGTTTGCTCGGGACGATCAAAGATAAGTTTGGGGGTATTTTTTCAGTCGATAAAACTGCACATTTGTAGTACATTTTTCCTACCATTTTTTATATTAAAAAAGGACTTTATTATAATATATTATACATATGAGGGTTTATGTGTAAAACATTATTTTCCATGTGTTAATATATTTTAATTATCATTTTAGTAGGAAAATGTATGCAAATATTATTGACCTAATCCTAGTAGAACAAAGTCTACTAAAATCTTATTTGAGTTGTTGTGCAGAATTTTCCAAGTTGTTATGCAGAATATATCAAAGAAATCAAGTTGTTGAAGAAATCTTGCCAAATTAAGAAGCAAACTTGGAGACCAAGTCTGGAAGCAACCGAGAGAATATTTCGAAGATACAAAGATTCCAGAGGAGCCCACATGTCACAAGAACAGAGCCCCTGAAGTTTGATGAACGGCAGAGATTACATGGCCGCGGATCCGCGGCCCTAGCCACCATATGCCGCGGATCCGCCGCACTCATATGGATTTGGGAGCTGAGGATTTTTGGGGTAAATCAAATCTATATTTTACCAAATTTTCAACAATAATATTCTGGCTTTGCACTATAAAAAGGCACCGAGGGCCTCTTGGAAAAGCCATCAAGCCGAAGAGATCACGAAGCTCCCGACGCTCACGCATCCAGGCTGATCATCGACTGTTCGACTACCTCCTTAGGAAAGATCGAGAAGCAAATCAAGTTTTGTAATCATTTTCTATGGATTAAAAGTGTAGCTTGAAGGAGTTGATTAATAAAGGTAGTTTTTATTTAATTGTTTATTTTTTTACATTATGTTTTCCCTCTCTTTCTTTTCATCTTCTTCTCCCAACATGCGCGAGTAATTCTCCGCTTGTTAGGGTTCGTAGGATTAGGGTAGGCTAATGGACGATGAAAATAATTAAACCCTTTTTAAGTCCTATAAAGTTTAGGAACTTTATCAAAAGAATCATTAATATCCTAATCGGGCGCGCTAGCAATTCTTTGCTAGTTCCGATCGCGATTAGAGATTAGATTAATGATTGTTTTGGTAAAGGCTAGATATGAACGGAGTTCCGTGTCGAGATAAGGGTTAAGAGTGGGATTCCTTTTCCCTCCGGAAACCCTAATCTACACGCATCACCGTCGTTCTAGTTCTAAATCTATTAATGGATAAAAAGGGTAACTTTAATTAATCGTCCATAACTACTAAATCCTAACGAACCCTACAAACCCTATTATTATATTATTTAAATCTCTAAAATAATCTAGATCTATATTTTACATTCTTGTTTAAAGTAGATCTAGAATCTTTTCACAAAATTCTTTATTCCTCCTTTCTTTCTCAACATATCTAAAGTAAAAATAAAAGGTTCCACGTTTCCCAGAGGACGACCCATACTCATCTCGGTCTAGCTACGAGCGACACCGTTATTGATTGCGGTAAACAAACACAAATTTTCACATCAATCAGGACCCTCGAAATAGCAAAGGAAAAGGGAAAGTGGCCTTCGTTGCCAACACACAACAACAACCGAGTGGCCCAACACCGGCTGGTTGCCAAAACAACATGCGTCCGCACCCATCCTTGGAGGAAAGAATAGGACGTGCTTACTCGTTTCCCCATGACAAGACAAGGAGGCTGTTCGAATTGGCAATGCGTAATAAACTCATTACATTGCCAGGCCCACGGCGTCCACCGCAACCCGGTGACGTCAACAAGCCTAACTACTGCTCCTATCATAGAATGGTATGCCACCCAATCGAAGATTGCTATGTCTTCAAGAACTGGGTTGAAGACCAGCATCAATAGGGGAAATTTACCCTGTCCGAAATTGGAGGGTAAATCCACCACAAAAGCACACTCCCAAAAAGGTGGATGCGCAGGGGAATCATGCTCACTTGTGGAAGAAACTTCATGGGAAGTCGTCCTTTTAGAAAAAACCAAAAGAATGCTGGAGGATCTACAGGCATGTCTAGCGGTCAGGTGGAAAAGCCCACTTGAACCCGAAATAATCGAAGGGATGTTGAAACCGCGTCCCGTACCGAAATTTGTTGACAAAGGGCAAAACCCCCAAGTCGAGCCATCGAAGTCTTCGAAGAAAAAGAAGAAGACCAAGAAGCCTATGCAGCCTGCCGATTATGACGACAAGCGCACAGATCTGCAAATATATTGATACGCTGGAGGAGTACAACCAAAAGGCGCGAACACCGGTCACGCTCGAAGAGTTCCTCAAGCATATTCTTGAGAATGAAGGTAGTGACAACGATGAGAAAAATGACTCATTAGAGGACACCGAAAACTGTGTAGCAAGTTTCCACATGGTCTCTCATTCGTCGTTATATAACAAAGAAACCTCCACAGCATTAGAAAACAACGCAGAGGAACTAGGGGCAGTATCGGCGCTAAATCCTCGGAACCGCCAGAAGACCCGATCGATAGGCTGTTAAACGAAGCCTTTCAAAAAATCAAAGTTGACCGAGAACGCGAAACAACCATATATGAAAAGACTAAGTGTCAGCGTCATGATAAAGAAGCTGTGGTGAGGACGAGTCATAAAGTACTCCAACCAATCCAAAGCACTGCAGCAAATAAGAACATGATCAAGGCAAAGAAGCGGTTCGCCAAAGCCCTGTCAAGGGGGATGAAGCTGCCACCTCTCGCAGGAAACACTCCTGGGGTCATATGCCTCAATGAAGAGGATTCACGTCCAGACTACTGCCTATATCATCGGAGGGTTACCTACTCCACCGAGGAATGCATTATCTTCAAGAAGTGGTGGTAAGGATACGTTGCCCATAAAAACACTTCAAGAGGATGAAGCGCGAAGCTCGTCGACGGCAAAGAGGTGCGATAGTTGCGTGTGAAAAAAGACTAGCAGCTGTCACATTGCTGATACCAGTCCGAAAGGAGAAAAACCCTAAGTTCTCACTTTCGGGATCGATCCTGAGGACGAAATATCTCTCAGCCCTCTCTTTAAGGACTCCACCTCCCAAAAAGAAGAGGAGGAGAAGAACTGCGACAATATTCAGCTGCGTTACCGCACGCTGCTTGAAAAGAAGCTCGGACCCACGAACAAAGGTTCGAGCAGAAAAGACAGAGAGAGAGAGAAAATCTATGAGGGGATCACCCTCGATGATGGAGAAGTCAAAGAACTCGCAACAAGGGAACCGCTTAGGAAAAACGAGGTGGATTACAATGTCCTAGCACATCTGATTAAAATACCCTCGCAAGTGAGCATATTGGATGCTCTCTTCCTATCTAAGGAAGCATGAGAGTCTCTGATCAAGGCATTACGAGAGCCCAATCAGTTCCAAACTTTCCTCACGGAAGAGAAAATGAAGGATGAGCTGGCAGAGATTCACACAACCGCTATTTCATTTAGCAATGAAGATCTCCCCCTCGGTACATGTGAACATAATCTCCCGTTATACGTCACCGGGTACTTCCACGATATCAAGATAGGGAAAATCCTTATCGACAATGGATCCTTCGTCAACCTTCTATACGTGAAGGTATTGAAGGAAATTTGCATGGACATTTAGCATCTTGCCTGAGATAAAATTACCATTTCCGGATTCGACACGCAGTCGTCATGGACACTTGGGTCTGTAATACTGACGCTATGATTTGGGCTACTTATCACTGACATCAAATTTCATGTCATTGACGCTAAGACTTGCTATAACGCTTTGCTCGGCAGGCCCTAGTTACATGAGTACAGTGTCATCCCTTCTACACAACATCAGTGTATGAAGTATTTCAAGGACGGTTTGGAATATACCGTCACAGGGGAGCTAAATCCGTTCTCCGTAAACGAAGTCCGAAAATACGAAGAAGCAAAATACTTCCTACCAGACTTTGAAGTTACGAAAAGATGTCATAAGCTGGAGGATAAATAGAAATCCATCGCTACTATCCTGATCTTTGTGAGCGATGCCGAAGAAGATGAAAAAATAGTCTACTCGGTACAGTCCCAGAAAGAGAAAAATAAGTACGAACCTTCTACCCCTATTTTGGTCTTTGGCAGCGACTCAGAGGACGAGACCAATGCAGTGTTTTCCGTGTTCCCGTTAATGCAAACCCTCGCCGGAGCAGATCAGAGTCTGCAAATCACAATGGCTCTGCCTTGGCATTACATAGAACTTGATGCACTTGATACATATAGCGTACAAGAACTACAGACCTTCTATGTCCCTCCCGGGCGAAGGGGTGAAAATGCGATCCTCCTCTACCAATCTACGGAGACCAAAGTAGAAAAACAAGCCTGACATGGTGCCAATTTTGCACTTAACAGGTTTCAACCAATCCGTATGCCAAGATACTATGCGGAGGTATTGAAAAAGCTGTTGTTCCCTGATTAAAAATCAGGAAAAAGCTTCAGAAGAGGCATCACGTGCTCACACGTGACCAGTGGTCATGTGTTGGCACGTGACGGTTAAAGCAGCAGCAAAGAAAACAGCGCAGAAAAGAAAAGCCATCTAAAGGTCACGTGCTCACACGTGACCAGGGGTCGCGTGCTCACACGTGACTGGGTTTTAAGCGTTCTCACATGTGACTGGGTTTTAATGACTTGCTGTTCAACAAAATTAAATTCTGAGAAAAGATCATTTAAATCTTTCCAAAATGGAGAAGAATTATGTAAAACCGTTGGATTAAGAATCCGAGGGTGATTAAATATCACCAATTTATGGAAAAATCTTGGACAAGGAAAGATTTCCCCTAAATCTCACCGAAATAACAAAAGGAATATCTTTGGATTTAAAATCTAACGGTGAATAAAATTCACCTAATAATCTAAAGGCCCGGATTAATGATGAAAATAAATCAAATCTTTCAATGAGAGATTTACTAAACAGATTGATTCTTTTCCTTCTCCTATAAATAGGAGCCAAAAGTAGGGAGAGAGGGAGAGATAGAGCCTTGGGATCTTGAAAATTCAGAGAGAAAAGAAAGAAGAATTTGATTCTCTACAAAGAAAAACCCTAGGTAAGAAAAAAAGGGGATAAAGGCTTCAAAAAGAGAATTTAATTCTCAATCTAAGAGTTTAACCCTTATATAAAAAGAAAAGAACTTAGTTCTTTCTCTGGTTGAAGATCTGCAAAGTGCACATCTCCCCATAGGTTGAGAATTTAATTCTACTCGGTTCGAGATCCTGCCATGCAGATCTAAAATATAGAGGATGAATTGGGTTTTGAGAATTTAATTCTCACAAAGTTATAGGAATTTAATTCCTCCAAGATAAAATTAGGGTTTAACCCTATGTGAGAATTCAATTCTCTAAAAAATTATAGGAATTTAATTCCTCCAAGATGAACGAACTAGGGTTTAACCCTAATTGAGATATTAATTCTCACAGGAATTTAATTCCCCTTAAAAAGAAATTAGGGTTTCACCCTATGCCAGAACTTGATTCTTTACATATATAGGAATTTAATTCCTTCAAAAGAAAATTAGGGTTTAACCCTACCTAAGAATATAATTCTTCGAAAATAGGAATTTAATTCCTCCAAAGTTATGGCTAGGGTTTAACCCTATGAAGAATTTAATTCTTAAAAAGACAAATAGATCTTTAAACAGGCAAGAACCAGGGTCACGTGTCCCCACGTGACCCCTGTAAAGATCCACAGAATAGAAGCTCTGGGCGCCCTCACGTGTCACCACGTGACCCCTAATGAATATTCTAATAAATCAGGGCATGAGAACCCATCACGTGCCCACACGTGATGGCTGTGAGAATTAAAGGTGTCAAACACTTATCTGCAGAGCAAAATGAAGGGGATCTGGCCCCACTTTCTGATGCCATCACGTGCTCCCACGTGATCCCCCCTCTTTTAGTGTTTAACACTAATCTGATAATTTTGTTGCCAGTGTTTAACACTGTTATCTGTTAGTGTTTAACACTAATTTGAGAATCACAATTTTTATTGTTTAACACTAATTTGATAATCTTATTTCCAGTGTTCAACACTGTTGGTCTTTAGTGTTTAACACTAGCTTTAGCCTAATTGGCTAATTTTCTAGAGGCAAAGCGTCCCCTTCAATTGAATATGTCCAATGGATCAATAGAGGGTCAATATTCCAAACTTGATTAGACTTAGCCCAAGAAAGCCATAAGTCCTCAATTCAGACCTAACTGAGCCAATGGGCTCATAATATAATTAATTGGTCTTGGTTCCAAATTGGGCTACAAATCGCTTAATCTACCTTGGTTCAAGGGTACATCTCTTCACTCCTTTGATATTTGTCGTTGTAATTCCTCAACGTCTTCAAAGAGGTGACGGGTCCCAACAACCATACATCTCACGGACTGTGGGGTCCTTAACCTTGACCGGGATGTCTTAAAACTAACAACGGACTATGACGTCCTTAACCTTGACCGGGATGTCTTAAAACTAACAACGGACTATGGCGTCTTTAACCTTGACCGGGATGTCTTAAAACTAACAACGGACTATAACGTCCTTAACTTTGACCGGGATGTCTTAGAACTAACAACGGACTGTGGGGTCCTTAAACTCATGGACTATGATGTCCTTTACCTTGACCGTGATGTCTTAAAACTAACGCCGGACTGTGGAGTCTTTAAATCCACGGACTATGATGTCCTTAACCTTGACCGCAACGTCTTAAAACTAACATCGGACCGCAATGTCCTTAAACTACCTATCGACCGCAATGTCACTAAACTAAACATTAGAGCCCCCAATTGCTCTCTTGTCGGATCTAAACGATCCCGTTAAGTCGATCTTAGTCTAAAATTAGACTAACGTATCCTTAACGAACGTTTAAGTCGATTTTAGCCTCAAATAAGGCTAACGTATCCTTAAACACACACACACACCCCCAAACCCAAATCTAAGAAAGATACGGATTTGGACTAATCCACGTCCTACGGGCGACGGCATAACTTAGTCTCCGTATACAATCCACGGACAACCAAACACAAAACAAATACACACGACACGAAGTGACCATATGGAGAAGGAGAAAGTTGTTACCGCGATGCGGTAGCGTAATTAACTGCAGGGGCTTGCGCCTGCAGGGAAGAGCGTCCCCACAATCAAAAACCCCTCAAGCGAGGGGGAATCTGACGAAGTCTGCTACATCGGACGCATCCGTTTAAACCTTCGATACACGGTGCCATAAATCAACTTGGCATCTTTGGAGAGGTGGACGGATAGCACGAATTAGCATCTGCCGTGAATCACAGGCAAGACGTCCCTCGTCGCGCCGTCTTTCGGAGAGGAACAAATTCTTGCACGCCCGGTGGGACCTTTTTCTCTTTCCACTCCACACTTTGTGTGTCGTATTCTCGAACGAATCGCGGTTTTTTAGCGGTTGCCCTCGGGTTTCAAGTTACTAAGATTTGGTCTCTTTCTTGGCGCAGAAATCAAACAGCAACGGCGTTCAACGGCTCAAACTGCTCCAACTGCAAGTGCAACCGACGCTCCGCCTCACCTGGAGGTGTAGCCTATGGACCGCGGGCTGCTTCCCTGTTCACTATGCCTGTGGAACAAGTGACTCAGGCTACCACCGGTCTGCTCTTTAGGACCATGCTCCCACCAGTGAACATTAATGTCCCGCTGCCGAAGGAAGCGCAAAAGAAGTCGGTCTTCAATCGGCTCACTACTACCACGGCCCCTCTCAACGGGTCGTCCAATTCCAACTGCTCGGTCTTTGCGAGACTGACTGTGCCTGCTCCCGCTCCTGCTCAGAAATCTGTTTTTGGCCGGTTGAACACAACTTCTCAACGAACGTCAGTCTTCAAGAGGCTGACACCCGCGACAGCCCCTCTCCTTAACAGGGGGCAAGACACAGCCGTCGCTGAACCAATCCCAACAACCCGTCAAGCCCGACGTCGCCACTGGCGCCGGATAAGGAAGACCAGGGGCAACTCCCCCTCTGGGCTAACCCCACCAGCTCCAACCATGGAAGTTAATGCTGCTGTTCCAACTGGGAATAATTTTGAGCTGCTGAACAGGGTACGCATAAATTCGCCAACTGTGGTGCTCAAAAGATCTCCTCCACCGGTAGAGACCGTCGTGGAAACAAAACTAGAAAGGCCAGAGCAGCCCTCTCAACGGCTGTCCTCCAAAATCTACAAGGTCTGGCGACGAGTTGAGGACTCAGTAATCATTCCAGATCACTCTCGTCGGCAGAAGAGGGTGAAAGTTCAGGAAGAAAAGAACCGTCCAATCAAACCGCAAAGGACGACAACCTCCTGGGTGCCCGCAGCAACGGCCCCCTCAACGTCAACTGCCCACAAGAGGAGAAGGCTGGAGAAAGTCCCCACGCCTGCGGCAAATGTCAAAGGCGGTGAGCCCAAATTCCCTAAGTCCGGGGGCATTGTGGTGCACACCGTCTACATGACGTCCGGGAAAGAGGTCAGCCGTATATCCATAGGTCATAGACCACTTACGCGATCGGTGACTAAAGCGCAGGAGCAGCAGCAGAAGCTCTAAGAAATGATGACTGCGATGGCTGCACTCTTTGGGCCAGAAGAAAGTCCCGAAGCGTCCTCGGATCAACGCCAGGAGAAAGAAACCGATGCCGAATTCCTTCGGAGAATACTGGAAAAGAAGGACAAAGGGGCTGCGGAACAAGCAGCCAATATAAAACGAATGGCCCTTCTGTTCCAGGATATGGTGGGTATGATGATCCAGCAGGATCCCCCAGCGGAAGATCCTCCGATTGTCCTTGAAGATGACAGAGGAGAAACGTTAAATCCACTTCCGGCTCTTTCAGCAGCCAAAGAGGAAACAATTTCCAAAGCTACCCTGGATGACTACATTGCTCAGCAAATATGAGTCCACCAGGCAACTGAGGCAGCTGGCCAAGTCGTCAAAACAGGGTGACCGTATCCGAGCTGGTACGATCAGATCAAATACCCGCCGGGCTACACGATCCTGAAATTTCATGTCTACAAGGGGACAGGCAATCCCCATCAACATGTGGCCCAGTTCAGGGCTCTCTGTGGCAACACCGGCGGTGACAACAAGCTCTTGCTTCGCAAATTCATCGGCAGTTTATCGGAAACGGTATTTGAGTGGTATTCCGAACTTCCGAATGATTTCGTTAAAACTTTCGCTGAAATGGAGTTGTTGTTTACCCAGCGTTTCGCAAGCGCCAGCGAACGCACCCCGATAACAGCTTTGATTAATGCAAGAGTGAAGCCAGGTGAAACTTGGGTCCAATATGCAATCCGATGGCGAAACCTGTGGTTGAAGTGCGAGCAGCGCATCGAAGAAGCACCAGTGGTGGGCATGTTCGTAGGCACCTTAGACCCTCATGCAAGTATTTCACAGTTCATGATGTTCTTCAAACCGACCACATTCCATGCTTTGATCGACAAGCTGGCCCAGATGGACCGGATGGGTCATAGACCGTCTCCCCTGAAACCGGAACCTCGGAACGACAAGGGTAAAGGGAAGGCGACCTTCATTGCGAACGCTCAACAGCAACCCAGTGCCCCAAAGCCAGCGGATCAATTGGAAGAGAGACGACGGTATTATAATGAGAAAATGAAGCGCCCTTACATATTCCCGCGGGATAAGACGAAGAGGCTATTCGAGCTGGCTATGCGCAACAGGCTTATTAACTTGCCGAATCCAAGGCGACCGCCACAACCCAGCGAGGTGAATAACCCCAATTACTGCCCTTACCATCAAACGGTAAGTCACCTGATCGAGAATTGCTTCGTCTTTAAGGGATGGATCGAGGATCAATACCTATAAGGCAAGTTTGCATTGTCCGAGAAGTGGAAAATAAACCCACCACAACCGCACACTCCAAAGAAGACGGACACACCGGAGGCAACTTGTTCTTTTGTTAAAGAAGCCCCATGGGAGGTCGTGCTTTCATCCAAAACCAAAAGGATACTGAATGATCTCCAGACATGCCCAGCGATCAGGTGGGAGAACCCGCTGGAACCCTAGATCATCGAAGGGATGCTGAAGCCGCGCCCAACTCCAAAGATCGGTGGTGATATCCCCAGCACTCACACCCAGCCGTCGAGATCTGCGAAAAAGAAGAAGAGATCCAAAAAGCCTGTGAAGCCTGGTGACAAGTGCACGGACTTGCAGAAACAGATCGACGCACTGGAAGAATATAATCAGAAAGCGCGGACCCCCATCATGCTTCAAGAGTTCCTCAGCCACGTCCTTGAGGACGAAAACGATGGGGAAGACTCGTCAAATGGATCTGAGGATTACGTAGCAAGTTTCCATGTGATCTCTCATTCATCGCTAGACAGTGAAGAAGCGCCCTGCACAGAAAGACTGGGGGCAGATCCTGAGCCGGAACTTGTGTGGCCGTCAGACGAGATGATCGACGCCTTTCTGAATGAGATTCGTCTGAAAAGTAAAGCCGATCGAGAGCGTGAGATGGCCATATTGGAAGGAGCCAAACGCCAGCGACTAGACGAAAGAGTCGAAGCACTCCCGCCAAATCAAAAGACATCCGATGCAGATAAAAACAGATTCAAGACGGGGAAAAGGTTTGCTAAAGCCATATCAATGGGAATGAAGCTACCGTCCTCGGAAGAAAACACTCTCAGTGGAGCAGAGATGCATCCTAATTACTGCTCATATCATCGAAAGATCTCACACCCTACCGAGGAGTGTGACGCTTTTAAAAGGTGGTGGAAGGGATATGTTGCTCACCGACAACATTTTAAACGAATGAAACGCAAAACTCGTCGGGAGCAGAGAAGTACGACTGAGGAGCATAAAAGAACTACCGGTAGCTGTCGCACGGTCAACGCCGGAGGATCACAGGTTCTCACCTTTGGGAGCGACTCTGACGAAGAAATGGCTCTTGCCCCTCTCTTTAAAGAATCCGTCTTAGGGAAAGAGGAAGAACCAGCGGCCTGCGAAAACATTCAGCTGCGCAATCGCACGCTTCCAGAAAAGAATCTCAGACCCGCATCTAGAAAAGATAAGGGAAAAGAAAAGGCCGCTGAGGATATCGCTTTAGATGACCAAGTCATGAAAGAGCTAACTGCCAAGGACCCGCCCAAGAAGAGTAAGGTGGACTACAATGTCCTAGCGCACCTGAGGAAGCTACCCTCTCAGCTCAGCATTCTCGACGCCCTCTTATTATCAAAAGAAGCGAGAGATTCATTAATCAAGGCACTGCAAGATCCCGAGCAATTCCAAGCCTTCCTCGCCGAAGAAAGGATGAAGGATGAACTGGAAGAAGTGCACACAGCCGATGTCACGTTCGGTGATGAAGACCTTCTCCTTGGGATGTGCGACCACAACCGTCCCTTATATGTCTCTGGATACTGCCACGATATCAAGATAGGCAAAATCCTAGTTGATAATGGGTCCTCCGTCAATCTCCTTAATGTTCGGGTGTTGAAGGAAATCTGCATGAGCGTTCAGCACCTCGCTCGTGATAAAATTACCATCTCCGGTTTCGATTCTCAGTCATCACGGACTCTCAGATCTGTAATACTAACATTACGCTTCGGATTACTCATCACAGATATTAAGTTTCATGTCATTGACGCCAAGACCTGCTATAACGCCTTGCTCGGTCGTCCTTGGTTACACGAGTACAACATCATCCTTTCTACGCAACATCAGTGTATGAAGTATTTCAAGGATGGTCTCGAGTATACCGTAACAGGAGAGCTGAACCCATTCTCCGTAAACGAAGTCCGAAAGTACGAAGATGCGAAATACTTTTTGCCAGATTTCAAGGACACAGAGAGGTGTCACACACCGGAGAACAAAGCCGCTGCCGCCATTCCTATTTTCGGGAGTGATACCGAGGAAGAAGAAGAGATAGTTTACTCTGGGCCGTCTCGACGCAACAACCCGGGACCATCCGTCCCCATATTGGTCTTCGGAAGCGACTCGGAAGATGATGTTAATGCTGTGTTCTCCAGTCGGCCATCAATACAAGCATTCCCCGGTGATGATCAGAGTTTGCAAATTACCATGATTCCGCGGGAGCACTACAAAGACCTTGACGCACTTGAAGCTTACAAGGTGCAAGACCTGCAGACATTTTATGTCCCTCCCAGGCGAAAAGGTGAAAGGGTGATCCTATTCTACCGGTCTACGGAACCAAGAGTAGAGAAAGAAATATGGCATGGCGCGGACTCTACACTTGACAGGCTCCAGCCCATCCGTTTTCCCAGATATTACACAAATGGACTAAAAAGGCTATTGAGGCGCCAAGGGGTGCCTTTCAAACAGACTATTCGGCAAGCTCGGTTCTACAACAGGATTTGGGATGTCCCTGGGACTCAGCGCAAGTTGCCCAACGGGGGAATGGAAACGCTTGGGCTTGGATATGTGAAATTCGGGAAACGGGAACGAGTCCATGGTAGCCACGCCATATATAACTTCGACGAAGAAGAGGACGCTCTGTCAGAAAACGCCGACCCCATACCAAAACTAGATCCATCCATCAAAATGCCGAGTCCGTCATTTGAAGAACGAATGGACAAGCTTATCAGGAAAGAGGGTCAAAAAGCTCGGGACGACCATAATCGCGAAATGTCCATCTACGAGAAAGCCAGGATGCAACGCCTTCTTCAACAGGCTGCCAAAGATAAAAATGCTTCTCCCTGTCAACCTGTTGTGCAAAATGCCCGACGTAGAGGCAGAAATAAAGCGAAGAACGGAAAAGGCATTCGACGACGACAAAGCGGGACCAAAAAGTCACGCGGTCGGGAATTGGGCTGTCCGGATTTGTCCCTCATGAAGAAGATGAGTCGAGCATATTCTTTCCCTCAAGACAAGACAAAGAAGATACTTGATCTCGCTTTAAAATATCAAATGATTACACTTCCGGAGTCTAAACACCCTGAGCAAGCTAACGAGGTCTCTCATCCGAGCTATTGCTCTTATCACCGGGCAATAGGACACCATCTCGAAGATTGCTTCACCTTCAAGAACTCGGTCGAAGACCAGTATCAGTAAGGCAGGTTTGCTCTATCCAGCAGCTGGAGGATTAGTCTGCCACAGGAGCACGAACCATAAGCCGCGCATACAGCGAGGATAGAACCAGATCCACATCGATCTTGGAAGCGTACTCGTACTTGTCATATGATAACGATATCAAAAGAAGAGCCCGAGGATATGGATGACCTTCTCTGGTGCTTCGAAAATAATAATGACGAGATGATTGCAGAGTCTCCACCAGCACCGAAAGAGCTGGAAGATGGAATACATACTACTGCAGATGAGCTCAAGAAAATTGAGCTGTGGACGGCAACCGACCCGCGGCCGACATTCGTCAGTGAGCTGCTGTCTGAAGAAAGGGTGGCTACGCTAAAGGACGTGCTTATGCAACATAAGGATTGCTTTGCATGGAACTATTCTGAGATCCAGGATTAGACCCAGAGATTGCTGTCCACAAACTGGTCATATCTCTAGAAGTCAAGCCGGTCAAACAGGCGTCGAGAAGAATGCGGCCTGAGCTTGAGATGAGCATTAATGCCGAGGTCAAGAAGCTAATCGACTCTGGCTTAATCCAAGAGGTTTAATACCCTGATTGGATCGCCAACATCGTCTCAGTGATGAGGAAGAATGGGACAGTGCGCATATATGTAGACTTTCGGGATCTCAATAAAGCCTGCCCGAAGGATGATTTCTCAGTACCAGTCACCGAGCTGATGATAGATAACACGTCCACTCACGAGGTTTTCTCCTTCATGGACGGCTCATCAGGATATAATCAGATAAAGATGCATCCCGAAGACCAGAAGCACACTGCTTTCCGGACCCCTCTGGGTATATTCTGCTACAAGGTTATGCCCTTCGGTCTAAAGAACGCCGACGCCACCTATCAAAGGGCCATGACAAAGATCTTCGATGACCTTATACACGAAATCGTCGAATGCTATATCGACGACCTCGTGGTTAAGAGCAAATCATACAAGAAGCATTTAGAGCATCTGAAGACCGTATTTCAACGCCTTCGGCAATACAACCTGAAGATGAACCCTCTCAAGTGCGCATTCGGACTTTCCTCGAGCAAATTCCTAGGATTCATCGTCCGACACCGAGGTATCGAGATAGATCCGTCAAAGATCAAGGCGATCATGGAAATGCCTCCACCAAGGACTCTCAAACAGTTGCGGTCTCTCCAAGGGAAGCTCGCGTACATCTGGCGATTTATAGCCAACCTTTCAGGTAAGTGCCGCCTTACAGTCACCTGATGAAGAAAGGAACCCCTTTCGTTTGGGATCACAAATGCCAGAGGGCACTAGACGAAATCAAGCAATACCTAAAGAACCCGCCAGTGCTAGCCGCTCCGGTCAAGGGAAAACCTCTCATTCTGTATACAACCGCCTTTGAAGGTTCCTTAGGCGCATTATGGGCACAGGAGAACGACCAAGGGAAGGAGAGAGCGCTCTACTATTTGAGTCGAGTTCTACTGGGGGCAGAAAACAATTATTCTCCCATTGAAAAACACTGCCTGGCGTTGATCTTCGCAATAATAAAGCTCAGGCACTATGCGTTGGCGCATGAAGTCCGTCTCATTTCGAAGGTGGACCCCCTTAAATATTTAATGTCGAAGGCCATATTGACGGGGAGACTCGCCAAATGGGCCTTACTCTTAATGGAGTTTTCGATAACCTACCAGCCTCTCAAGGCAGTGAAAGGCCAGGCCATCGCCGACTTCGTCGCTGAGCATCTGATACCGGCCGATTCCCCTCTGAATTGTGAACTACCAGACGAACATGCGTTTGATGCGATCGACGGTAGCGATACCCGATGGGAACTCTATTTTGATGGAGCGTCTTCCATGAAGAAGCGCAAACAAAGCACCCCTATAATCAAATCGGGGGTAAGCCTCATCTTCATAACTCCACAAGGAGGGATAATGCGCTTTGCTTTCTTTTTGACAGAGCCGAAGACGAACAATGAAGCCGAGTATGAAGCTTTGATAGCAGGCCTCGAGATCGCCATCGATATGGGAATTGAAAACCTCCTTATATACGGAGATTCTCAACTGGTCGTCAGTCAAGTAAACGGCGACTACCAGACGTGCAAGCCAGAACTGGTGAAGTATGGAGAGAGAGTACAGCAATTACTGACTCAAATCCCCTCCTATATGCTGGAAAGCATACCGCGCGCAGAAAACAGCAAAGCAGATGCACTAGCTAAGCTCGCTAAAGAACTGGCCGATAAGAACCTCGATGACGTAAAGATCATGGTACAAAGCCGTCGGGTGCTTGCCCCCGCAGAAATATCTCCGGATCCGGAATCATCCGAAGAAAAAGGACTGACTGGGAAAATGGCTATGCAAATAAAAGATCAGGGAAAGGCTGTGGAGAGAAGTCTTTGTAGACTACTTCAAATCCAATCGAACGCCTGAAGATGCGTCATCAAGACATCAGCTCATGAAACGAGCTCTGTCTTTCGCCTTCGTCAATGATACTCTGTACAAGAGGTCGTTTGATTCTCTGTGGTTGAGATGTCTGGGACCTGACGAAGAGAAAAGAGTTATTCAGGAAGTTCACGACGGACTCTGCGGTTCTCACCAAGCAGGCCCAAAGATGAAGTTGAAGATTAAACGGATGGGCTACTATTGGCCAACGATGATTCAAGACTGCCTCGAATATGCGAAGCAATGCCACTCATGCCAAATTCATGGGGACTTTATCCATCAGCACCCAAATCCTCTACATCCAACAGTGGCCAGCCGACCGTTCGAAATGTGGGGGACTGACGTAATCGGCCCTATCGAACCAGCATCGTCTAGGGGACATCGATTCATCTTGGCGATGACTGACTACTTCTCTAAATGGGCAGAAGCAGTACCGCTGAGGGAAGTGAAGAAGGAGAATATCCTCCATTTCTTCAAGACGCACGTCATTTATCGGTTTGGAACTCCGCGACGGATCATCTCCGATAACGGGCCAGCCTACAGAAGCCACAAGATCAGCCGCTTCGTGCAACAACACAACATAGAATGGAGATATTCCTTAGTTTATAATCCCCGAGCTAACGGTCTAGCTGAGGCTTTCAACAAGACCTTGACGAAGATCGTGAAAAAGACGGTGTCCCGAAATAAGAAGGACTGGTACGAGAGACTGCAAGAAGCTCTCTGGGCGTATCGAACTACGTTCAAAACGGCCACGAACACAACGCCATACGCGTTGGTATTCGGTACAGAAGCAGTACTTCCCCTCGAGATAGAGTTACCCTCTCTACGAGTGGCAGTCCACTACGAGCTGACGGACGAAGAAAACGCTCACCTTCGGCTTGAAGAGATTGATGCCCTTGATGAAACCCGCCTCATAGCGCAACAAAATCTGGAGGCTTATAAAGCAAAGATGACGCGCTCATATGAAAGATTGACGAGGCCAAGGACATTTCGCCAAGGCGAACTCGTGCCAGTGGTCAAAAGACCTATGATCCCCAATCGCGCCAAGCGGGGAAAATTCGAGCCAAACTATGAAGGCCCGTATATCATAGACAAGGTCTACCAGGGTGGAGCCTATCTACTCATGGACATGCATGGTGAAAGACCTTTTAGGCCAATAAACGGTCGCTTCTTGAAGAAGTACTATGCGTAACAAGTTACGGCCTAGGTCAACGATAGATAACGATGACTATGTCCGCTCGCTATCTTCCAAAGCCCAAACTCTGTTAGTAATAACTGGCTTCCTTTACATCGGACCGAAACGTCCTTAAAAACTAACAACAGACCGAAACTTCCTTAAAATAACGACGGACCGAAACGTCCTTAAACTAACGACGGACCGAAACATCCTTAAACTAACGACAGACCGAAACGTCCTAAAACTAGCTGTTGACCGAGATGTCGATAGACTACGGTGGATTGCGGCATCCCAAAACCGATACAAAAAAATAAAAATAAAAATAAAAACGGTATGTCCATAAGCAAAATGGGCACGGATGAAAACCCGAAAGGGCTCCGTGAGTAAAAACAGCAGGGCTACCGGCGAGTGTTTGTGAAAACCTGAAAGGGCGCAACCTCGTTAGAAAAATAAAAAGAATAAAAAAAAAAGAAAAACGGTACGTCCATAAGCAAAATGGGCACGGATGAAAACCCGAAAGGGCTCCGTGAGTAAAAATAGCAAGACTGCCGGCAAGTGTTTGTGAAAACCTGAAAGGGCGCAACCTCGTTAAAAGACACTTACAGGGTCCTCTCGGCCTTGTAAGGAGAAACTACCCACGTGAGATCCTTATGACTCACAAGGGAGCAACGCACTTAGGGATCCTCATGATTCCTAAGGAGAAATTACACTTGCGAGATCCTCACGACTCGTAAGGAGAACTCTCTTATGGGACCCTCACGGCTCATAAGATTTGAAAGTCTTAAGTTACAGAGACCTGAACCTGTTCTTAAGCAACTCCCACAACCTTCGATAGTGCCCTACAAGCGGCTCATACTGACCCTTGTATACAATCCACGGGCACGAATAAACATTTCCCTAACAAAGTCCCACCCGTGACTAGGGATATGTCCATATGGTGAGCAACCCTTGTAAGTCCTCTCGACTTATAAGGAGAAAACCCTTTTGTAAGATCCTTACGACTTATAGGGGAACATGCACTTAGGAATCCTCACGATTCCTAAGGAGAAAACACACCTACGAGATCCTCATGACTTGTAGGGAGAGATACCTTTGTGAGACCCTTACGGCTCATGAAATCAAAAGCCTTAGTTGACAGAATCCTAACCCTGTTTACTAAGCCACCTTTGTTCGACATTGACAGAGGCAAATGATGATTCGCTCCTGGCAATATCCCAGTTGTAGCAATGCTGATGCTTAGAACGGTATCAAATTCCGAGTCCTTTCATGGTAAATGATGATTCGCTCCTGGCAATATTCCAGTTGTAGCGATGCTGATGCTGAGATTGTCACCAGATTCCCAGTTCTACACTCGCGATAAAAATCAGCGAGCTAAAATGCATATGAAATAGCCGAAATGATGGGGCAACTTGCAATAAAAAGCAGCAAGTAAAAATGTATGCATGAAAAATAGCCGAAATGATTGGGCAACTCGCAATAAAAAGCAGCGAGTAAAAATAAAAAAATATAGCCGAAATGATTGGGCATCGCGAAAAACAGCCGAAATGATGGGGCAATCGCGACCTTCGCGATATAAAAGCTGAAATGATAGAGCATCGCGGGAAAAGAAATAAAATAAAAATGAAATTTACGCCCTACAGGTGATGTTACATCAACCCCTGTATACAATCCAGGGGCGCAAATGAAAAAGGGATCATACTCTTCCCCCCAGGTTTCATCGGAAAAAGAGGCCAAGTCTCGACGAGCCACAAATAACCTAGAGATCGTCTCAACATTCGTCTCATTACAGCAGACACAACATCAAGCAAAGCAGAACAGCGGCAACTCCCAGTTCCATGACTCGGCGGCGCACAGCTGACCGAGAGTCAAATTCCGACTTCGTGAAATACAGACAAAGTCAAAATTCCTGGTCACGTGGAACACGGATAACGTCACTCTTTGACCCCATGGAAAATGTCCAGAGCGGATCTTGGTCCTCGCAGAGCACGGCAGTGAACCCGTGTGAAGCATCCAGAGCGGAGCCTAGTCCTCGCCGAACATGGCAGTGAACCCGTGTGAAGCATCTAGTGCAAAATTCCTGGTCACGTGGAACGCGGATAACGTCACTCTTTGACCTCGTGGAAAACGTCCAGAGCGGAGCCTGGTCCTCGCCGAACACGACAGTGAACCCGTGGGAAGCATCCAGAGCAAAATTCTTGGTCATGTGGAACACGGATAACGTCACTCTTTGACCCCGTGGAAAACGTCCAGAGTGGAGCCTAGTCCTCGCCGAACACGGCAGTGAACCCGTGTGAAGCATCTAGTGCAAAATTCCTGGTCACGTGGAACGCGGATAACGTCACTCTTTGACCCCGTGGAAAACATCCAGAGCGGAGCTTAGTCCTCGCCGAATACGGCAGTGAACCCGTGTGAAGCATCTACTGCAAAATTCCTGGTCACGTGGAATACGGATAACGTCACTCTTTGACCCCGTGGAAAACGTCCAGAGAGGAGCCTAGTCCTCGCCGAACACGGCAGTGAACCCTTGTGAAGCATCTAGTGCAAAATTCCTGGTCACGTGGAATGCGGATAACGTCACTCTTTGACCCCGTGGAAAACGTCCAGAGCGGATCCTGGTCCTCGCAGAGCATGGCAGTGAACCCGTGTGAAGCATCCAGAGCGGAGCCTGGTTCTCGCCGAACACGGCAGTGAACCCGTGGGATGCATCCAGAGCAAAATTCCTGGTCACGTGGAACGCGGATAACGTCACTCTTTGACCCCGCGGAAAACGTCCAGAGCGGAGCCTGGTCCTCGCAGAGCACGGCAGTGAACCTATGTGAAGCATCTAGAGCAAACGTCGGACTGCGGAGTCCTTAAAATCCACGGACTATGATGTCCTTAACCTCGACCGTAATGTCTTAAAACTAACGATCAACCCTGATGATTCTAGACTGATTTTACTTTGGTCAAGGGTGCATCTCTTCACTCCTTTGATATTTGTTGTTGTAATTTCTCAACGTCTTCAAAGAGGTGACGGGTCCCAGTAACCACATATCGGACTGTGGAGTCCTTAAATCCACGGACTATGATGTCCTTAACCTTGACCGTGATGTCTTAAAACTAATATTGGACTGTGGAGTCCTTAAATCCACGGACTATGATGTTCTTAACCTTGACCGTGATGTCTTAAAACTAATATTGGACTGTGGAGTCTTTAAATCCACGGACTATGATGTCCTTAATCTTGACCGTAATGTCTTAAAACTAATATCGGACTGTGGAGTCCTTAAAATCCACGGACTATGATGTCCTTAACCTTGACCGTGATGTCTTAAAACTAACATCGGAATTTGGAGTCCTTAAATCCACGGACTATGATGTCCTTAACCTTGACTGTGATGTCTTAAAACTAACATTGGACTGTGGAGTCCTTAAATCCACGGACTACGATGTCCTTAACCTCGACCGCGATGTCTTTAAACTACGGTACCCTGGAAAACTTCCCAAAGCAACCCCTGACCCCGTGAAATACGGATAAGAGCGACCGCACCCAGCACTTGCGGGTCCTCACGACCTGCAAGGAAGAAAACTCTCTTGTGAGATCCTTACGACTACCAAAGGAAAACCCGCTTAAGAATCCTCACGATTCTTAAGGAGAACTTACACCTATGGGCTCCTCTCGACCTGTAGGGAGAAAAACTCTTTATGAGACCTTCACGGCTCATAAAACTTAAAAGTCTTAGGAGGCAGATCGTAACCCTGAATCCTAAACCATCGCTGCCCTGCAAAGAAATCAAGATAGACTATCCGCAGAATACATTCAATAAAAAGGGACACGCCATTGAAAAAAAAATATGTCTTTTATTCATGAACTAAAATGGATACAAAGTACAATTCATGAAAAAACAAAAAGTATATACTCTCATTCAGGAGTATGTATAAAAAGAAAGTAAAAGATACAAGTCTTCCGGCCGGAGGGCGATTTAGCAATTTCACTAGCTCATCCTTCTTTTGCTGGGTCACGGCTTCGTGATTCAGTATCGCCAGAAGGCGGGCCTCCGCCTGAGCCTGCTGGGCCTGATACGAGGAAAGCCGGCCTTCAAGCTCTTTTTCGGTAACCTTGTGAGCCTCAACCCTTTCGCGAGTGAACACGGCAGCTTTATCAAGGGCCACCACCTCTTTGATAGACTCTTGGAGTACTCGCCAGAGTTCATACGCTTTGTTAGCTTTGGCTGTAAGGTTAGCCTGGAGCTCGTGCAGCGCCTTAGAGGCCAGCTCCCTCTCTGAGAATTTGCGGCCGAGCTTCTTCTCGCATGATACCATGTTTGCCGCGCACCGCTCTATCAGCCCCCGCAAGTCCGCCTTTGCAGCCACGGCCTCCGAAGAAAGGCGGGAACACTCAAGTGCGTGCAAGCATGCTTCTACCTACCGACAGAACTCCACCCAGACTCGCACCACTTCTTCGTTATGGTATGTAGCAAGAAAAGGAAGAGAACCGTTAGCTTCGGCAGCGAATGATTCAGCTGTGATTGCGCTGCCAGCACGAAGCTCCTCGATCAAAGACGACAGGGAGACAAGGCTTAACTTGGCCAGGCGCTCTGAGGCTCGCAAAGCGTAAGGACCGGGTGGCATGGCGATGTGCGACTCCAGCGCTATGGGAGCTGGCAAGGCTGTTCAGATTTGAAAAATGTCAGTGAAACTCTTAAGCAAAGGAACAAGTGGGACCATATTGAAACGTCACTTACCTACAGTCATGCAAGTAGGAGTTGAAGGTTCCCCTGGCCCTTCAACGACCTCGACCTCGTCATTAGCCTCCAAAACTGTAAAAGACATCAATGTCATTCCGCAAAATAACAACGATGCTATAATAAAAAAAATGGAGAACGACGTTAACCTTGCCCAGATGAGAGGACAATGCGCTGAGGAGATATCGCCTGCGGAGCGGCCATCTCCAGCAGACGCTGAAAGGATTGCCGGGGAGACAGATCGGCAATAGAGGCCGCTAGTCCGCGCAATTCTGAAAAAACAAAAGAGTTCAGATAACAGAAAGACTGCTAATTTAAAATGTAGAAGGCTACCTTCGACACTCCTCCCATTCTGAGCCGGGGGGATAGCAGCTTCAAAGGCCTCCGCCGTGACCTCGGGTTCCAACGAAGGGAGGATGGTCCCGACTACCTCCATCCCGGCCTCTGGGCTGCCCTTAGGAAGAGCCGGTGGGACGGCGACCACCAAAGGTGCCTCCCCCAAAGGAGCGAGTGCTCCAGGATCAACAACCGCCACAGGAGGCTCTATCGTGAGAAGCGCAGCATCGTCAACCCCCTCCACATCGAGCAATGCTTCATTGGGGGTGTCAACGGGCTCTATCCTCAACAAGCCCGTAGGAACCTCCCCCATCGCCGAAGACTCTGCACAATTCACACAAGAATAAGGATACATACATATAGGCGTAAACAATCTGGAATGCTACAAAGAAGTATAAAAACATACCAATGCGTAAGGAAGCCTTCAATATGGCTTCTTCAAGCCGATGCTCCTTCTCAAGGAGGTGTGCTCGTCGGGGTTTGAGAGTGGACTCGTGGCTACCAGTCCACAGTGAAAGTGCATCCGCAGCATCCTTTGAAGCAGCCTGCTTCAGGGCCCTTTCTCCCCATTCCTCCAAAGAGCCAATAAACCGTCGTCGGATCCATGAGGGGTCTTCATAGAAGATTACGGCAGGATAGGGTTTCTTCAGAACCCTTACGTTCTGAGACTCATCTTTAGAACGTCTTATGGCCTCAGCCAATTATGCGGCTTCCTCGGCAGCCGAGCCCGGGAAAAGAAGACCAGCGTCCGACTCTTGCACGACCAGCGGCTCATCTGGAAGTATGGGCTCAGACTCCACTAAAGAATCAAGTAAGTTGGTGGCCACCCTCCTCCGCCTCTTAGATCCAGAACCGGCAGCCGAAGACGACCGTTTCTTTCCCTGTGGAGCCTGAGTGCGGTGCCGGCCCACGTCACCTTCAACACCCTCGTCCCTATCACCCTCGCTTGGTGCCACAACCGAGGATGACACCGCCATTGTTGATGCCACGGGTGGTGGTGCTGCCACGGGTGGTGGCGCCGCTACCGGAGCCCGTTTAGCCCGCGACCGGGTGCCTAATGGCATACCAGCTGTTGGGGTAAGATCCACCCCCGACTCTCCAGGAATAAGCGCAACACCAGTATCCCTCAAAGGAAAATGGACTGGTGCACGTGGTCGCAGCGTAGCTCTCGTAGCCGGAGCCTGAGCGGGAACGCCATGTTCAAGGAGTACCCTTCTTTCCTCAATAATAATCAGGTTGACCCGATAGAGATACCGGCCCGTAAACGACCCCACGCATCGAGGCATGTAATCAACATCGGGGATCATGAATTGGGAGCCGGTGTTCAGCCTCACAAAATGATGGGCGGCATCTCGAACGACTTTGAGCGAAGTAACCGGCGTGATTATGAAAGCCTCAAAAGGGACGCCCTGATCGTAGCCAAGCTGCCGGGCAAAGCGATGCGGATTGTACCGCATGAAAAGGGCCGCGCTATCCCGGCGAAATACCAGGTAGCCCGGTCTGATTGCGTATAAGTGTGCGGCCTCCCGGGGCCTCAAAGAAGGCATGCTATCTTTTGACCGGTCCCAAAGCTGCTGAGTTGGACCCGAAGGAGAAGATAAGAACCGATCAGTGAATACCAACCCGCCAGCAGTAGCATAAGGAGAAATCAATGCCCGGATAGCCCCGAATTGAGTCGGGTCAGGGGCAGAAGCATCCACCAATCGCATAAGTCACGGAAAGTTGTAAGCATCATAAAATGCGGGCCTCTGATGTATGGCAAAAGCCCCTAACACATGCATCTCGATCCAAGACGTGAAATAATGGAGAGAAAAGTTTACTACATTCACGCCAGGAGTCGAGGTATTAGCCGCAGCGCCTAACCCGTGATATAGATGCGCCAGCGCCGGGATGCCGATGGCCAACCGCGCCCCCTCAGCGATACAATGAGCCGGGTAGATAACCGAGGCTCTCATGAAGCGGCGATGCATGGGGACGACGAACCAGCTGAGCCAAATACTGAAAAAGCCCACGAAGAATGTCTCCTCATCCATGCCGGGAGCTGCGATAGATTCGAAAGATACCGGTGACATAATGGGAATGTAGTATTGCGGTAAATCCGATTCCTTGGTCGGCAGCTTCTTCGGGCCAAACCCAAAAGGGTCGTTGATGTTTGCGAACTTCGGAGCTGTCTTTGACAAGACGCCCTCGCGAAGGAAGCAGGCAATGAAGCTCTTAAAAGTAACGTCCTGCTCCTCAGATTCGGTGAACAATCGGTCAAAGATACCTAGCGCCTTGATCAAGCTGGGACGCTTGTGGCGGATGGCGTTCTCAGTAGACAAGCCGTCAAGCTGTGCAGGCTCGGGTTCAAAGACATACTCGTCAGGAGGCAGCAACTCCTCATACAGTGTACCCCTGATTGGCAATCCCGAGATTTCATATAATTCTTCCAGAGAGATCGAGACCTCGCGGTTCCCTAGAATAAAAGTGTTGATGGGGAGATTCCACTGGTTCAAGAACGCCTTGACCCACCAGACATGCGGAGATTGGTAGTGAAAGAGCGACGCATATATCGCCTGGTAAATCCCGACCTTCTGCAGCCGCGCACGATGGGCAGAAAGGATGTAGCGAGCCCAGAGAAGGTAGCCCGTGGGATGTCGAGGGGTGAGCCCTATCTTATAGATTTGTCCCCATGGTTGGGCCTCACCCTGGCAAATACGTCGTCCCAGGATATCTAAAGCTAGGATCGGATGGTTCGGGATACCGGTTGTCGAAGGCTCGAGCCGCCCCGTTGGAGTCCAATTTGGCATCTCCACAGCGAAGACCGTCCTCGGAGGATCCATCGGCAAGAACGTGAAGGTGGGCTCTGTCGGCACTTCGCAGAGGAAACTCCGGCGACCCCGGATGATATGGCTGTACCAAGTTCCCCATAGAAGTAAGCTAGCGCAGTTCGGATCATGCGCCCTGATCATTGCCATCACTTCCTCATCAGACGGCGACTGGGGAAAAGCGGCTTCCGAGCGAGTAAAAGGGAAATACGGAACGGAAGTCATTGCCCCTGAAATAAAATAAGGGGAAACTGTTAAAGCGAGGCCGACAATGTATATATATATATATATATATATATATATATATATATATATATATATATATATATATGGTTATGAATGCATATATATAAAAAGACAGTGGAAGAAAGCGACAGAGGACTTGTTTGGTGGGACCATTAGTTACAAAACATATGGGTCCCACGAAATCAAGATGGCGGCTGGTTAATGATGAGGCACAGCAATTATAATGAGACAAAGGGAATATTCTCATTAAATAGGCAGTGGGTTTCAAGTGACCCTACACATTCCACTAAAAGACAGATCCATCTTGGACTCTGTGATAAATTAAACAGAATCAAGGGAATTAAATTCCAAAAGACCAACAGTGCAAACTTCTTCTGGATTGTGAAGAAGATGACTCAGGGCAAGAAAACCCATAAAGTTCTCTGGGAAGAACTTAGTCCTTCATAGGAATTAAATTCCTTTTTGAAAAAGGGAATTAAATTCCCAGAAAATTTTGTTCCAGAGCCAGAGCTTCTTGGGGATGGAATTAAATTCCATGGAAAACAACCGACATCATCGTCTCCCTAAAAGATCAGATGAACCCTAAGAGATCTACTGTTTGAAGATTAAACGGTTTTATATTTCTGTTGAAGAACTTGAAGAAAAATGGTTTCATGTTAAAAGGGTGAAACCCTTGATATGGATTTAAAATCAAGAGAGTTTTTTTTAAAATGGAGGTTCTGCGATCGTTCAACATCACTACCTGAAAGAAAGAGTCTTTCTTGAACAGAGTTAAACTCTGAAAAATTTTCAAGGCAGAGAACTAAGCTCTGAGGAACGAGAATTAAATTCTCAAGAGAAAAGTTATCAAAGGAAGAAGATGAACAGTGGAGGCGCTTCTGAAGAGACCCTTCCATTTATAGGACGGGATGGAAAATGTTTCATCTACCCTACTCCTAAGGCAGATCCAACGGTCACAAAAGTGACAATGTTGCACTCACGTGCAGACACGTGAGAGCAACGCTGTGAGGGCATTTGTTCCATGATTAAAAATCAGGAAAAAGCTTCAGAAGAGGCATCACGTGCTCACACGTGACCAGTGGTCACGTGTTGGCATGTGATGGTTAAAGCAGCAGCAAAGAAAACAGCGCAAAAAAGAAAAGCCATCCAGGGGTCACGTGCTCAGGGGTCGCGTTCTCACACGTGACCAGGGGTCGCGTGCTCACACGTGACCAGGGGTCATGTGCTCACACGTGACTGGCTTTTAAAGCCTTGCTGTTCAACAAAATTAAATTCTGAAAAAAGATCATTTAAATCTTTCCAAAATGGAGAAGAATTATGTAAAACCGTTGGATTAAGAATCCGAGGGTGATTAAATATCACCAATTTATGGAAAAATCTTGGACAAGGAAAGATTTCCCCTAAATCTCACCGAAATAACAAAAGGAATATCTTTGGATTTAAAATCCAACGGTGAATAAAATTCACCTAATAATCTAAAGGCCCGGATTAATGATGAAAATAAATCAAATCTTTCAATGAGAGATTTACTAAACAGATTGATTCTTTTCCTTCTCCAATAAATCGGAGCCAAAAGAAAGGGGGAGAGAGAGATAGAGCATTGGGATCTTGAAAATTCAGAGAGAAAAGAAAGAAGAATTTGATTCTCTACAAAGAAAAACCCTAGGTAAGAAAAGAAAGGGGATAAAGGCTTCAAAAAGAGAATTTAATTCTCAATCTAAGAGTTTAACCCTTAAATAAAAAGAAAAGAACTTAGTTCTTTATCTGGTTGAAGATCTGCAAAGTGCACATCTCCCCATAGGTTGAGAATTTAATTCTCATCGGGTCGAGATTCTGTCATGCAGATCTAAAACAGAGAGGTGGAATTGGATTTTGAGAATTTAATTCTCACAAAGTTATAGGAATTTAATTCCTCCAAGATAAAATTAGGGTTTAACCCTATGTGAGAATTCAATTCTCCAAAAAATTATAGGAATTTAATTCCTCCAAGATGGACAGAACTAGGGTTTAACCCTAATTGAGATATTAATTCTCACAGGAATTTAATTCCCCTTAAAAAGAAATTAGGGTTTCACCCTATGCCAGAACTTGATTCTTTACATATATGGGAATTTAGTTCCTTCAAAAGAAAATTAGGGTTTAACCCTACCTAAGAATATAGTTATTCGAAAATAGGAATTTAATTCCTCCAAAGTTATGGCTAGGGTTTAACCCTATAAAGAATTTAATTCTTAAAAAGACAAATAGATCTTTAAACAGGCAAGAACCAGGGTCACGTGTCCCCACGTGACCCCTGTAAAGATCCACAGAACAGAAGCTCTGGGCGCCCTCACGTGTCACCACGTGACCTCTAATGAATATTCTAATAAATTAGGGCATGAGCACACATCACGTGCCCACACGTGATGGCTGTGAGAATTAAAGGTGTCAAACACTTATCTGCAGAGCAAAATGAAGGGGATCTGGCCCCACTTTCTGATGCCATCACGTGCTCCCACGTGATCCCCCACTTTTAGTGTTTAACACTAATCTGATAATTTTGTTGCCGGTGTTTAACACTGTTATCTGTTAGTGTTTAACACTAATTTGAGAATCACAATTTTTAGTGTTTAACACTAATTTGATAATCTTATTTTCAGTGTTCAACACTGTTGGTCTTTAGTGTTTAACACTAGTTTTAGCCCAATTGGCTAATTTTCTAGAGGCAAAGCCTCCCCTTCAATTGAATATGTCCAATGGACCAATAGAGGGACAATATTCCAAACTTGATTGGACTTAGCCCAAGAAGGCCATAAGTCCTCAATTCAGACCTAACTGAGCCAATGGGCTCATAATATAATTAATTAGTCTTGGTTCCAAATTGGGCTACAGATCGCTTAATCTACCTTGGTTCAAGGGTACATCTCTTCACTCCTTTGATATTTGTCGTTGTAATTCCTCAACGTTTTCAAAGTGGTGGCGGGTCCCAACAACCATACATCTCACGAACTGTGGGGTCCTTAAACTCATGGACTATGATGTCCTTAACCTTGACCGGGATGTCTTAAAACTAACAACGGACTATGACGTCCTTAACCTTGACCGGGATGTCTTAAAACTAACAACGGACTATGACGTCCTTAACCTTGATCGGGATGTCTTAAAACTAACAACGGACTGTGGGGTCCTTAAACTCATGGACTATGATGACCTTAACCTTGACCGTGATGTCTTAAAACTAACGCCGGACTGTGGAGTCTTTAAATCCACGGACTATGATGTCCTTAACCTTGACCGCAACGTCTTAAAACTAACATTGGACCGCAATGTCCTTAAACTACCTATCGACCGCAATGTCATTAAACTAAACAATAGAGCTCCCAATTGCTCTCTTGTCGGATCTAAACGATCCCGTTAAGTCGATCTTAGTCTAAAATTAGACTAACGTATCCTTAACGAATGTTTAAGTCGATCTTAGCCTCAAATAAGGCTAACGTATCGTTAAACACATACACACACCCCCTAAACCCAAATCTAAGGAAGATATGGATTTGGAGTAATCCACGTCCTACGGGCGACGGCAAAACTTAGTCTCCGTATACAATCCACGGGCAACCAAACACAAAACAAATACACACGACACGAAGTGACCATATGGAGAAGGAGAAAGTTGTTACCGCGATGCGATAGCGTAATTAACTGCAGGGGCTTGCTCCTGCAGGGAAGAGCGTCCCCACAATCAAAAACTCCTCAAGCGAGGGGGAATCTGACGAAGTCTGCTACATCGGACGCATCCGTTTAAACCTTCGATACACGGTGCCATAAATCAACTTGGCATCTTTGGAGAGGTGGATGGATAGCACCAATTAGCATCTGCCCCGTATCTCAGGCAAGACGTCCCTCGTCGCGCCGTCTTTCGGAGGGGAACAGCTGTGAAGAGGCCAAAGTGTACCCCTCGAACAAACTGTTCGGCAAGATCGATTCTACAAAAACATTTGGGATGTTCCCGGGACTCAGCGAAGGATGCCCAATGGGAAGATGAAGACAACTGGCTCGGATATGTTCGGTCCAGGAAACGGGAGCAATACCATAGCTGCTGTTCACCGCCGAAAATAGAGACGAAACCGCGTAGGTCGTCTAGCCTGAATTTGGAGGCAGATACTATTTGGATTTATCCGTCCACCTCTCCGAAGATACCAAGTTGATTTATGGCATCGTATATCAGAGGTTTGGACAGATGCTGCCATTGTAGCAGACTTCGTCAGATTCCCCCTCGTTTGTGAGGGGTTTTTGACTATGGGGACGCTCTTCCCTGCTGGCGCAAGCCTCTGCAGTTAATTATGTTATCGCATCGCGATAACCACTTTCTCCTGCTCCAGAAGTTCACTTCGTGTCGTGTGTTTTTTTTTTTATTTTTCGTTGCCCGTGGATTGTATATGGAGACTAATTTATGTTGGCGCCCGTAGGGCGCGATTAGTCCAAATCCATATATCTTAGATTTGGGTTTGGGTTGTGATTAACAGGTTTTCGCCGTGTCGTATTTAGAAAGAATTTGAAATTACCGCAATCAAAGACGGTGTCGCGTGTAGCTAGACGCGATGAGTACGGGCTGTCCGTAGGGAGATGGTAGGCTTTTTAACTTGTTTTAACGAGTTAATACCGTATTTTGAGTTGTTGTTTATACAAAGTGTCGTAACATGATGTGTTCAATAAAAAGACTTGTTAAGGGTAGTTTTAGGTTAGCTTGTGCGAGTATGATATTTGCCGTTTCCTTATAGACCTCACTTTGATATTGACACTATGGCAATAGGCAATAATGTGGATTAGGGAACTTGAAATGCAGTATTTGCGATTATGAGCTAAATCCGTATTCCTTGTCCCTTGTCCTTTCGTTGTTTTCTCTTGACCTTAGCCTTCGGCAAACCATTCGCAATCCGGTCACGATTATGATTCACCGCTACTGTGGTAAGATAGGGTGCCTGACGGTGTGGAATTGCGAGTGTTTTTCTAGGATTTCAAATTGCAAAGTTAAGGTTTTTTTAAGATTTTAGCAGACACATATACTAACACAAACTAACCATATTCTACCTTTAACAAGTAAATCAATTACTCATACATATTTACAAATTCAAAATAAAAAAAGAATAGAGTAAGGCAACATAACAAAAATAGCAAGAAAAGCAAAGTTAAAGATTGAAAGTTAAGAACCGGTCAATTTAATGTGTAAATATCTTCACTTGTTCTTTATTCCCGTACCAATGTGAAATCAAAATACCAAACTTTATGGTTGCAAGCTCACTTAAGAGGTTGCAAGATCAAAGTAAAGCAATAATTTCTCAAGTTCAAAGTATGTAGAAAGCAAGACATATGTAATGAAATGAGAACTTTATTAAATTTCAAAAAAGATACAACTAATCTTAAAGTCAAGAACCTAAATCTTAAACTTGCAAATTCAATGAAGAAGTTGCAAGGTCAAAACAAATGGGAAAGAGCTCAAGAGTTCAAAGGGAAAGCAGGTTACAAATTACAAGTGTTCTAAAGCAAAACTAAAGAAAAAGTGTCTTCTCTCCTTGCCCATGACCTGGTATTTATAGGCAACATGGGTTGCTTAGTAGATTTTGGAGGGAAAGCATGATGCTTTAAATTACATCACCTCTTTTAGCATTTAATGCACATCACATTACCCGTTTTAGCATTTAATGCACATCACATCACCTCTTTTAGCATAGTCTAGTGTTCACTTTGTTGGCTATAGTGCTCTCAAGTCAATTATTAGATCACATGCACGTGATTGCAATAATTGAGAGAGGACCTATACCGGTAGAATATTCTTACTCGAGATGATAGTATTCTTACTCGAGATGATTGTACATGCTTCAGGTGACATTACAGATCATTATTACATGTTGATAGGGCATATATGATTCTTGCTTGACTACCAGCAGTATGATGGCGATCATATACGTGAGAGTTGGGTGGTCTATAAGCACATCCTTAAAGTGTACCTAGTCGTGGGAGTTTTGAGACTGGGCATCGATACTCCAATAGTAGACCGGTATATACGGATCGAGACCCTGGCGAGGGGCGGTGGCCGGTCTCACAAGCCATTGGTGTCAGCTGGTTCACCTAAGATGTATACAGGTGCTCATTGGGTTATGAGTACACCGGACGGACTCGCCAGGAACATGCTAATTGGTATTATACCAATTGTCAGATAGCAGTTCCCTGGTAACATATGTGCAGGTTAGTCTATCGACCTAAGTTCGTCATTTATCTCGTATGAGTTCCCACTGTTCTTTGATTACTACCTTACCACGGCTCAGAGGAGTCGTGCAAACAGGTTTTAGTTGGGTACAGTCCCGAGCCACATGGAGGCAGTGAGCGAATCGTCAGGGGATTCGTCTCTCCCGGTATATTGGGGCTTGAGGTCGTGGAGTGCACGGATGGCCATCACCAGAAATCCTAGGCAGGGGCAGACAAGAATTACCGATCTACGATCGATAGTTTCTCAGTTGGTGATAGGTTTCATGCTGACACTAAATGTCGCGTTATTAGGGGTCTGACTTTATCCACCCCCATAGGCTCGATATGCGATACTCATAGACGAACGGACCAGACTGTACGGATATTGTCACTATCAGGCTTAGTAGGGTTTCAGGATGAGTTTGCTTGTCGGCCTCCCTTTCGCTCAATACCTGGTAGCCATTACGTACAGCTAGTGTCACTGACGTGCTTGCGGTTAAACCCACTGCCAGCGTATTGACGAGTGTTTAGAGTCCCACACAGAGGGTTTCCCTGGTTCGGGCGAAACGTTGTAGAGGCCATATGGTTTTATGGCAGGGTTCGATCATATACGTGCACTCGTGCACGAATCATGATCGGACGGATCATACTAGTGGGATTTGGTTTAAGCCGGATCCTAGTATTAGATAGTTGGATTATTTTCTTCTCGTTGTATTCGTATTCAGTCGGAATACCGATGCAGGTATGTATATACAGTTGAGGGGTATTCTTGTAATCCGTTACAAGATTATTTTGAAGATGCCATATCTTTTTTCTAGTATTAAACATTTAGGGTTTTGTTTTATAAATGTTTAATATTATTGATGAGGTGGAAAGTTTGAGCATGGGTCTTGACATGGTGCATTTATGGCTAGAGCCATACTTTATTGTTTATTGATTTTGTTTGAGAGATATTTTTTGAGGATGGGGGTAGTTCATTTCTCATAAGGATTTTCTTTTAGTGGCCTCTCTCTCAAAAAGTATACACACAACATTTGATGAAAAAAGAGCAGCCACATTCTTTTTCTTAAGTTGCCTCTTTCATGTGCTAAGTCTTGTGCTCACAACTTCTCACCTCATGGCTTCTTCTTAACCTCCACTCTATCCCTATCATGTGTTGAGAATCCTAGGGTGTATTGAGACAAAATGATCACACACACTCTCTACTTCATCTTGGGCACTTAGGTTAGCAAACTAATTGTCCGAGTTGCTTCGGTTTGAAGCGGGAGCCCGTATTAAGAATCCTCGATGTGGATCGTCTTCAATGAGGGAGACCGGAGAGAGAACTTGTTCGGGGCAGCCGTGAGGAGCTTGAGAAGAGGTTGATGATCGAAGGACACGGATCGATCGGTATAACCTCTTATATTCCTTTTACAGTTTCTTGTATAGGGTTAATGACACGATCCGGGAATCAGATTTCGTTAGCGCCGGTTTTAAAAAGTTTTTGTTCACGGATTGATGGCCGGGGCGCTGGCATAACCCAACATGGTATCAGAGCCGGTTATTAACCATATACTAGTGGTTTAGACAATGTTAAACTATCAAAATCGAAACAAACCCGAAACACTGCCCTTACACATTCCAGTTTCTGTTGATTTATAAAGTGTCTTCTAAAATTTTTTTAGTAACTGCAGAACACTACTGACATGACCACTTGACCATACCCCAAATACGAACCCTATCCACCAAAATTTGGCCGCGCACATTGCTCTAAAATCCGGCCAGGCCGACCACTTTAAGGCTTCTGTGTTTCGTTTTTTGGGTATGGTTTAGTCTCTGGAATGTTGGTTCAGTGGTATTATTTGTTTAGCCTAGTTTGGATATGGTTTTATCTAGTTGTTTGGGGCTATTCAGGGGCTATTTCGAAGTCGATATTTCTAACATTGTTTAAAGTTTACAGTACATGCATTTCTATCTGCGATCGTGAATGTCAGTTGATCGGTACAACTTGTCTAATTGCTATAACTCTTTAGACGGGTTTGCGAACGTGACATTCACGTTGATGTTTTGTGTTGTGCTGTGTTGTTGCGGATTCGTCGTGGTGGATAGCTTGGGTGCAATGTTAGTACAATTTAGTTTTATTTGTACATTTGATATCGCGGGGTGATCGTCCAACATGTGGACTGCCGTCACTGCCTATTTGTATATTATTTGTTTGAGGCACGACCGGGTTGAGGTCGATGTCACCGTTGCACATATTTTTCTTTTCTGTACTAGGATTACCCCATGATGGAGTGCACGGATAGTCGGGTTCTGGAGGGCAACAGGTCCGCATCTCATGGCGTTGAGAAGGAGGGGGCCTCACTCTAGAATTGGCGAGCTATTTGCCGCACTCGTAGGGGGTACAGGTTGACCTAAGGAGGGGTGCTCAAGTTACCGGATTCCGTAAAGTGCTGGGTGGCCCATTCACTTTGCTGAAGGGGGCTGCCTCACTTCTAGTTTTAGCGGGTAACTTGCCGCGTTCGTAGGGGTCTAGGTTTTCATTGCACATGCTATCCACATGACCAAGAGAACGTCGGGTTTCACTTGCGGCTCAAAGGAAACCCGGGGCTCCCAGATTATCTGTATTGTTCTGTGATGCTTATCGCTTATTCTGTGATGTTGCATTTATCATACCTGGAGCGATTATTATATATTTATATATATTAGTAGATGTTGTATATGTTTTGCACTCGCGCTAGTCCAGTCCCCGCTTTGTCGTTAGTTAAGTAACCTAACGGGTGATGAGGGACCCAGTGGCGAATGCGGATGGTATATACATATATCATATTTTCGTTCTTTTGTGGTGTGATTAATTGATGGGACTGCGTTGATTCAGATCAATGCAAGGAAAACAGACCTATTCGATATTGTTGGAACAATTTTCAAAAAGCTGTTATTACAAGGATGTTCTCTTTTGTTTTGCATAGCGGTATTCGGTTATGAATATCCAGCACCTCATTCGACAAGGCAAGGGCCGAGATCCCTTCATCGGGAGTGATCCGTTGGGCAGAGGTTTGCGTCAGGGTAATAACTTCACTATAGTCGATCACTTGTTGCTTTGCGTCGTGGTATTCAGATTGGAATATCCTGCACCTCATTCGACGAGGAAAGAGCCGAGATCTTTTCACCTGGAGTGACCTCTTTAGCAAAGGTTTTCGCCACTATATATTTATAAAAAGCTATCCGGTTCCTTCAACGATATCAAGTTCATTACGTTAAAGGTTTTTCGCCAAAAACCAGCCGTAGCCCTCCGTCATTTCAGATTAGTATTGCTTTGTATTCGCGCTATATTTGTCGTTGCTATTCGCCGAGGCGTCGTGTGCGGTAGCTCTGTAATGCTTTTCTGTCGCATGGACATGTGGATTGGTTAGGACGGTCGTACGACTTTGTTGATTATTCGTCAAGGGTCGTGCGAGTAGGTTTAACGCAATCAAGATAATGTTAGGTTGAACTAGAATAGGACCTTTTGATTTGTTGATTATTCGTCAAGGTCACTTAGGTCCTAGGGGTAAAAAATCACATCGGGAGTTTCAAACATACAGGAAACTTTCCAGGCATGCGCATACCTTTTGGAGTGTGGTGACTTGAGTGGATTCTATCAAGTTATCATGCGATGATAGTTGGATCCCGATACCCACTGATGAGTTGGTTTACTCCTCGGGTGATCCCGACTAATTCTTCTTTCAGGTTTGGAGAAGAATTTGAGGATACAGTGGGAGACATGCTGATTAGATAAAGTGATTAACCATTCTGATTTAGGTTAGAGTGCACGCAGAGTGTTTCTTTTCTCTCTCTCTTTGGCAGCGACCATGGCCTCACCCTAGATTATAACTCAGTGACCAAGTTAACCAAACTTTCTTAAAACACCGGCCTTTGGATTGTCAGAGTTGCATACTTCATTGCCACTCTTACTTTTACCCTTTGCTTTTCTCCGGAACATTCCGTATCACTACGAAGATCCCATTTTCATTAGATATGACCATTGTATAGTTACATACGAACTCGAAGAAACTTATTTCAGAGTCGAGGATGGTTTCCGGTTCTGGAGAAAATTGAATAGGACTATTCAGTTGTCTTTTCCTCTTACCTTCTCTCAGGTTGTGAGGGCTCCAAGGATTAGGAGAGGGTACACTTATTGCGCTTATTGGATAGTCTTCTTCCAAACCATAGGCAGGTGCCGAAAGGTAGGGAATGAAGAAAAGCAATTAGCCTATGTGTGGTGTACAAAAGGTAATAAGAAAAGACAAATAAAGAGATTAGAAAGAGGGAAAAGTAAAATGCGACTGCTATCATTCACGACCAAACCACGTATTTCATCGCCACTCCTACTTCACCTTTGGATTTCTCCAAAACACCCCATATCACCATGAAAATCCACAGTTATTGAATAATCCATCGTATGGTTATATACAAACTCGAAGGAACTTGTTCCAGTTTGAGGATGGAATCTGGTTCAGGAGAAATAGAATAAGGTTTATTCAGTTGTCTTTTTATCTTTACCTTCTCTCAAGTTGTGAGTAATCCTAGGATTAGAAGAGTACACTTATTACGCTTATTGGATAGTCTTCTTCCAAACCATAGGCTGGTGCCGAACGGTAGGGAAGGAAGAAAACCATTTAGCCTAAGTGTGGTGTACAGAAGGTAATGAATAAAGACAAATAAAGGGATTTAGAGAGATGGTAAAGAAATATACGGTTACAGTCATGAATCTGAATAATGGACGAGGCATTACTAGGAATACCCGGATACCCTTTCGAAATAATTTCATGTTTCTGTTTCACTATGCGTTGTTAATAGAAAACTGATTTCTTACTCCAGGGTATGTATTTACCAGGTTTGATTCTCACATCTGTATGGTTTTATAGATGATGAGTGGGAGTAAGTTATTGGGAATTAAGTAATTATCCTCATTATATCGGAATTCATTGTAATTGGTGATATTTGAGAAAATCACCTGGCGTTTTGCCTGATGCCAGATATTTGGTTTTGAATATCCGTTGTTACGAACCAATTTCAAACTGATATATCTGTACGTTTATTTTATAAAGTGAGATATAACCTTTTGAAATTATTTCCATGACATTTACCTATATCAGTTGATGGTTAGGTAAGGAGCATTAAACAGCGGTGTAATTCTTCTTAACCATAGTACAATTTTCAACCTACGACGCACAGGATTTGAGTTATTGAACTCAGGGGACTTATACAAAGTATTGTATGTTGTCCAGTGTTCATTAGGACAGAGGGGTTGGTCCTCGTACTATATTCTGTTTACTTGTAAGTGTAGGGTTCCTAGGCACCCTAGTGAGGTCTCACAAGGCATCGAACATGCCATTTTCAAAAAAAATCTAGGTGCCGAGAGACCCAACTACGGATCGTTTGCTAGAAAACTAGGCGAAAAGATAACTAGTTAACAATTAACTAAGAGATACGGAAATACAACCTTTGTAGATCCGGTGCTCCACCTCCATAGCTCCGCAACGAAGTCCTCTCCGCTGTCCAAATCAAATCCGGGCTCTAGCGTCGGCTTCATCGGAGAACGAGCGGGCAAGGTCGTCGGCTTCGTGCCGAAGATGATCTACGTCGAGGCATCGCTAGATCAAGCTCCACCTTCACCAAACCATGATAACTTGTGAAGGAAACACACTCTACTACTTGGCAAGAGGTAGAGGATGAAGAAATAGGAAGTGGGTAGACTTTAGTTTTGGATTTCTCACTAGTTTCCATCAATCACCATTGATGGAGCTTGGTTTTCTTCACTTGAAAAATGAAGAAGAAGAAGAGGAAGAAGATGATAGTATTATGATAAGTTATTAAAGAATAAATAAAAATCCATTCTTATCATAATTCTCACCATGGTTAGGTGTAGAGAATTAACTTGAGTTAATTGAATTGGTTAGGGTTAAGCATGAGACAAAATGGTGACTAAGTCAAAAGTTCATGAAGCTTCATGAAAGAAAACAAAAGAAGCCACCATTCTATTTTATGCAATTTATTTTCCAAAAATAAAAACAAATGAATAAGTGAATAATCAAATAAAAACCCTAACCATTTCTTTAACCAAGGTTTAATTCTTTACTCAAACCCTAATTTGCATGTATCATCAAATATGATACAAACAAGTGCACAAAATCATATCGCATATGCAATGCGCACAACCGAGCGAGAAAATCCATTTAAAGTGAACCGATACTAGTTAATGCAAAGTAATATATCAAATATATAATTATGCATTAAATCATTAAATCAACACATGATTTAACGATCCGGTCATGACGCACATAACCGACTGGTATCATTAGTAACATCTTATCGAATCAACACTTGATCCGATAACCCGGCTATATCGCATATAACCGATCAATGTCACATCGCGAGAATCGAATACAGTATCACATACTCGTATTATTCTCGGTCCCGCACATATCTCATATGCGCTCCTATTTCATTTCGCTTGAGCCAGGAAAACTCTGTGTAGGACTCTAAAGACTCGTCAATACGCCGGCAGCAGATGATGATCATATCAAACATCCACAAGCTGCAAGCGGTCTGCTAAACGTAACGGCCACCCGGGTATTGAGCGATCTGAAGATCGACGAGCAAGCCCGCTCACACTCCAGTGAATCCAACCAGTAACACTACCGTACAGTCCGGTCTGATCGTCTGATATGTCGCATATCTCGCCTAGGGGTGGTAAACGTCAGACCCCAATAGCTCGATAAGTCGTGTCGATATGAGGTCTATAACTATTCGAGAAACTACTGGTAACACTTACCAGTAAATCTCAGCAACCCTAGCCAGGGATTTCCTGTTATAGCCAATCGAACACAGCGCAACATCAACCCCCTATACCGGGAGAGACGAATCCCCTCCTATCGCTCATTGCCTCCATGTGACTCGGGACTGTACCCAAAAACCACCGTTTTGCACGCCCTCTTGGACGTGGTAAGATGGAAATCAAAGCACAGTGGGAACCACACAAGACTCTATGACGATCTCGGGTCAACAGACTACTCTGTACCAGTGTCACCAGAGAACTGCCATCTGACGTGAGGTATAATACCATCTGGGAGTTCTCGGCGAGTCCGTCCAGTGTACCCAGTCTCTACTGAGCACCCGTATATCATCTCTGATGTCAAACACCGATGGATATGGGATCATCCATCGCCCATCTGTATGGGTCGAGAAGGTATACGCTAGTCTACTCTGGTATATCGATGCCCCGTCTCGATATACCCACGACTAGGGACTGTGAAGGATGTACTTATGGACTACCATGTCCCCACTAGTATGATCCGCATCATAGTCCAGGTAGTCAAGTACAGATCCTAAGGGCTTTACCAACATGTAACAGAGAGACAATCAGCATACACATTAAGGTAAAGTGTAACCAGATAGCATACTATCATGTCGAGCAAGAAAGTCCTCCCTATATATGTCCCAGCATCCACTACAATATACATCCTATGTACAGTAATGGCCTCTAGGGCATACATATAACTAACAATCTCCCACTTGCACTAGGGCCATCTGTAGCAGTGGTTGCAGTATCTCATACTCAACCATCCCATGAAAATCTCTCTCTGGGAAAAGGCCTTTGTGAGTGGATCCGCTGTGTTGTCCTCTGAATCTACTCTCCTAACCTCGATCACTCTGGAGATCAACTATCTCCATGATCAGGCGATGCTGCCTTAGAATAAGTCTGGATCACTGATGGGACCGGTGTTCCTCGGCATGAGCCACAACTCCATTGTCTCACAATGGTAGGAACGTAGTTCATCTCATGAACTAATATACACCCAAACATCCTCTTTGGTAGCATCTTAAGTAGCGATGTATCCTGCCTTTATCGTCTAGTATGTCACGGTATCTAGCTTGGAACTCTTCCAACATACCGTCCCTTTACTGAGGGTAAAGACAATGCCTGCGACTGACATTCAGTCGTCTTTATCACCCTGGAACCCTTCCAGTGATTCTCCCCAGGATCAACTGATACCATCTCACTACAGCTAGTGAGTATCCTAACATCCATTTAGATCTATCTCATAGATCCAAAACCTAGGATTTAGTAGGTATCACTTTGATCCTATATGGATAATCATTGTGATAAGCGGAGATTGACCGAGCGTAGCATAGGAAACTCTTTCACTATCAAGAGTATGTCATCCACGTACTCTACGAGGATCGTCACCATAATCTCTACTACCTTTTTGTTTATACAAGGTTCATCTACCATTTTGATGATGTCAAACTCTTTGACAAATCCATCAAAACAGATGTTCCAACTCCGCGATGCCTGCTTTAATCCTATAAAGCATCTTGCACACGTTTCCGCTGCTCCCACTGTTTACGAAGCCCTCTGGCTGTGTACATATAGATGCACTCTTCTAAAACATCATTTAGAAAAGCAGTCATGACACCCAACCACCAGATATCGTAGTCATGGTATGTAGCCGTGGCAAGTAGTATCTGGATGGACTTAAGCATAGATACTGGAAAAGGTTTCATCATTATCCACGCCTGGTCGATGACGAAAACCTTTAACAAGTCCAGCTTTGAAAGTCTCAACTTTTCCATCTACACCAAGTAATCTTCTCAAGATATACTTGCTCCTGATGGGGATTTAACCCTTCAGATATAGCAACCAAAGTCCATACTTTGTTGGTGTATAAGGATTCCATCTCAGATCACTAAACATCCAGCCATTCTTACAGAGTCTTACTCTCGATGGCCTGCTCGAAACTAGTTGGGTCATCATCTCATGATGCAATCCTCGCTCCCACTGTCATAGAGAAACCGAAGTATCTTTCAGGTGGGTGAGGAACCCTACTAGATCGGCGGAGAGGCTGAGGTTCGTTGGTTTCTATTGAATCCTTCGGTTCTACCAAATCATCTGCTGTAGTTTGCATAGCTGGAACCTTTCCAGTTGTACATAACAGATCTTGCCTCGAGCTTGTCCGGATTTTGCTTTTAGACATAAGCCGGACAACCCCAAATCTTAACTGACTTAAGACATGGGTTCTTCCCATTCCATATCACATATGAAGCGGTAGGCAACTGATTTGATTGGAACCCTATTCAATAGGTATGCAGCTTCTCAAGTGCATAACTCCCAAAAGGAAATAGGTAACTCAGTAGTACTCATCATAGAGCACACCTTATCATATAGGGTGTGATTGCTCCGCCCCGATATACCATCGTGCCATGGTGTATACGGAGGAGTAATGCTGAGAGAGAATCTCATTCTCCTTTAGAATAGTCCAGGATTTCCGTGCTCAAGTATTCTCCTCCTTGATCACATCAAAGGACATAATACTTATACCCGTAGTTTGGTTCTCTACTTCTAACTTATATTCTGTGAATATCTCAAAAGGTTCGGACTTATGTTTCAACAGGAACATAGGTCTGAAACTCGAAAGATCATCAGAGAACGTAATGAAGTATAAAGAACCATTCCTGGCATGTGTAGACAGGGGACCTACATACATCAACATGTATCATCCCAAGAGTTTACTAACTCTTTCTCTGTTTCCAGGAAACGGAGCTATGGTCATCTTATCTTTGTGATATGACTGGCGAGTTTCACAAGATGTAAATTCAAACTGATTTAAATATGCATCTAAATGTAACTCAGCCAGTCGGGTCGCATTGATCTGACCTAGTCTACAATACCTTAAGAAGGATCCGTTCATTTCTGAACTCTTCCTCTTGTGTGTGTTCCATATACTAAGAACTGTAGTTTGATTTAGAACATCAATGCTTTTAGATAACGTGCCTGATCCGATCAACTTTTGATATAGGAAATGTTCAAAACATAATCCAACCATACAAAATTATATCCTTTCTTTTCTAACAAAGAGAGTGATATGATTTGGTATATCAGGTTCGGTATCTAATAACATTCGTTCAGAATCAATGTATTGGTAATACAGGGTGACAGTGACCAACAGACTTGGCTGCAACACTTGCCCCATTTTCTGCCTCATGAAACTTATCACCCGTTCTCAGTCCTCTACCTTTCTGTAGCCCTATGTAACAGATTACATATCTGGGATCCTGATCTGGTATCACATACCCAGGACGTAAAGGTTACTGAGAAACAGTTCTCAGTATAATGAGCACACCCAAAGATGATGCATCAGCATGCACTCTCTTCGTTTGGGCGGCACGGGAAATCTGGTATTCCCCAATTTCCTGCTCTGTCTTATAACAATTATAAGTTGGAGCGGGACCAACGTTCCCCAGCTCAGTATAACAAGCGGGTTCGGTCAATATTTCGTATTATTATCTTGATTAAGGCGTGATATGGTCGCTACCTGGAGAGAGAGAGAAGAAAACACTCAGCGTGCGCTCTGTCAAGAATAGATTGGTTATTATTTTATCTAATCAGGATGGCACCCACTGCTTTTTGTCAAATCTTCCTTCAAACCCTAAAAGGAAAGACTAGCCGGGATTAATTACACACTACAAGTTCGCCAATCTTTTAGCCAGGCCAGTGTCGGTACTTTGAGGGAGGTCCCCCGTGCTTTCGCACGAACCTAATTACTGTAAACCTCGTTTTCCCAGAGGCGTAACCCCGTTGACACCTTTCTAGACACCTACTTGATCGGCTAATTGTAATGTATAAAACTCTCCCAGGAGTAACTCTTACTCGCAGCGGGTATCGGGATCCAACTATCTCATAGAAGGTATGCAATCTCATTGCAAATTTCAACACTTGAAATTCCCGATAATATTTTGCCCCTAGCGTCCTATGACCTTGACAGAGGTCAACAAACCATAGGCTGCTAGTCAAGTTCAACCCGTCATTTCCTGATTGAAGTAAACCCACCCGCACGACCCTTGACAGAGGTCAACAAGGTCGCACGACTACCCTAAATCAATCACATCATATGCTTATGCAGATAAGCACTAACCAGCTACCGCACACTACGCCTTGACAGAGGTCAACAAACGTAGCACGAATACTAACTAGTACTTATCTGAAATGACGGAGGGCTACGGCAGGTTTTTCTGAAAACCTATTGCGTAATGAACTTGATATCGTTGTAGGATCGAATGAATTTTGAAATGGAGTGTTTTTGAGGCTTTTCTAGTTTTGCTAAAGGAGTCACTCCCGGTGAAAGGATCGTCGGTCCTTTTCTCGTCGAATGAGGTGCGGGATATATCATATATATCACTGTGCAAAGCAAAAACACTTAAAAGCAATCAAAAGACAAACCGAGTGTGTAGCATCTGCCAGTTATTGCTAAAGGAGTCACTCCCGGTGAAGGGATCTCGGTCCTTTCCTCATCGAATAAGGTGCAGGATATATCACATATACCTCTGTGCAAAGCAAGAACTGTAGCTACCTGTTTTATTTTGAAATTCGATTCTACAACATCTTAGGTTTCTTTTATTTCATTAATCACATTAATGAAGTCCCATCATTTAAGTACCTAATCATCACAGATAAATACGACGTACACTTATGCCATCCGCATTCGCCTCGATGTCCCCTCATGCACCGTTAGGTTAGGTAACTAACGGCAGAGCGGGGCAGGGCTAGCGCGGGTGTAAAACATAAGTAACGCCTATATAATATATCATATATACTATATACAGTATCTATCACAGAACATCACATGATCACATCACAGATATCGCAGCAGAAGAAACATATGAAATATTGGATATACTAGGATGTCCGTGTTTTCAATACGAGCCAGTATAAAACACGGATTCCACGGTCGTGATGAATAGCCAAACCCACACCCCTAGACCCCTACGAGAGCGGCAAGCAACCCTACCAATTCTAGAGTTAGGAGACCCGGACTCGACTCCTCGAGTTGGTCTCCCACTGGACTCCAGAACCCGGTTACTTGTGCTCCCCTCCTTGGGTCTATCCTAGTGCGGAAAGGTAAATAATATACAAAGGGTGACAACTTCCGCAACCTGGAAGCGCCCCAAAAAAAGAATATTACATACAAGTTTTTACATGAATGAAAATGAAAAACACTCATCTCACATAAAAACCCCCGGCTATTCAAACATGACGATCCAATATAACATATCCAGCAACACATAACATCACATGTCATCAACGTAAGTAAATATGCGCATCCCAATTGTCGTTGACATATAGCAACGAAACCGGCGATATCACATATTACACTTACGGTCACAGAAAAGAAAGTGTAAAACTACAACAGTTGGAATCCTCAACCTTCTTAGACATCGCATGCCTAAACCAATGAATTTCTTAGACATCGCATGCCTAACAATTATAAACCCCGCATTTTAGTCTCAAAATCGAAAACACTTTTCAATACCAAGTCGGGCAAATCAACAAGATTCCCGATATCCTGATCGAATGCTCGTCGTAAACTTTAGTAGGCGGCTGCACCCCCGACGCCGTCGACCAAGTGCACCAAGGCGGAACACCGCTACCGCGAGCACCCGGATGGATGCTTTCGGCGACGGGGTTCTCCTACAGTCACTTGGTCGGGGCTATGGAGTGAGGCTGTCTATTAAGTTTACCCGGCGAGTATCCGCGTACGCTACGTGATTGCGACGGACTTTTGATCACATCAAAATTCCGTGGCAACCGATCAAGTGAGACTAAATTGCTAGATTTACAACATTCATTCAGTTATCACATAACTTTTGTGAATTCCAATTGTTGTATCCCATTCCAGATAATTAGAAAATGTTAAACTTTCCGATCGAACAATCGAACACCCAAGTTTTCCCGATACAGATCAACTCATGAAATAAGTCTAACAACATTCAGTTCGTGCCTCAGTACCAACGGTCCAGCCGTAGAAGGGTCAAGCCAACGCCTCACATGTGGCACGCCGTACTGCCCCAAACCCGAAGGTTCAAAGGGCAGTTCAAGACGGTCACATAATCGAGTTAAGGTTTGTTGTCTTCTAGAGGAACCATCGCGTTACTTGCACTACTTAGAACGTCGTCAAACTACGGAAAAATCCAACACTTGGAAATTTCCCGACAGGGGAAAAATTGGGTATTTATATCCGGTCGAACTTTTTAACATATTCCAATATTTATCCGGAACGCCACATAGACAAAATTTGATACCCCGATCGAAACACCGAATCCCCAAAACAACTGCAGAAAATTCAACTCTTGAAAAAATATTAAAAATACCCAGGAAAACCAGCACTGTTAAATAGGAGTTACTGTGCAAACATCACCTCACAAAACGACAAACAGGCCGCGGTTCCGCCGCACGAGCCATGCTCGTGCCGCGGAAGCGCGGCGCTTTGATGGAATTAGGGTTACGAATTGCACAGTTACTCTTATATTTTCCTGATGATATTTCTACATATTTTTAATACTGAAAAATCCCTGTTTTTAGAAAAAGTACAGAGAGCACTTTTGAGTTGGGGTTTCGGGTTCGTTCGGGTTTCAAACTTCGTCAAGACTTCGCCTAAGGCTCTAGCTAGGCTCTGATACCACTGTAGGGTTCCTAGGCACCCTAGTGAGGTCTCACAAGGCATCGAATATGCCATTTTCAAAAAATCTAGGTGCCGAGAGACCCGACTACGGATCGTTTGCTAGAAAACTAGGCGAAAAGATAACTAGTTAACAATTAACTAAGAGATACGGAAATACAACCTTTGTAGATCCGGTGCTCCACCTCCATAGCTCCGCAACGAAGTCCTCTCCGCTGTCCAAATCAAATCCGGGCTCTAGCGTCGGCTTCATCGGAGAACGAGCGGGCAAGGTCGTCGGCTTCGTGCCGAAGATGATCTACGTCGAGGTATCGCTAGATCAAGCTCCACCTTCACCAAACCATGATAACTTGTGAAGGAAACACACTCTACTACTTGGCAAGAGGTAGAGGATGAAGAAATAGGAAGTGGGTAGACTTTAGTTTTGGATTTCTCACTAGTTTCCATCAATCACCATTGATGGAGCTTGGTTTTCTTCACTTGAAAAATGAAGAAGAAGAAGAGGAAGAAGATGATAGTATTATGATAAGTTATTAAAGAATAAATAAAAATCCATTCTTATCATAATTCTCACCATGTTTAGGTGTAGAGAATTAACTTGAGTTAATTGAATTGGTTAGGGTTAAGCATGAGACAAAATGGTGACTAAGTCAAAAGTTCATGAAGCTTCATGAAAGAAAACAAAAGAAGCCACCATTCTATTTTATGCAATTTATTTTCCAAAAATAAAAACAAATGAATAAGTGAATAATCAAATAAAAACCCTAACCATTTCTTTAACCAAGGTTTAATTCTTTACACAAACCCTAATTTGCATGTATCATTAAATATGATACAAACAAGTGCACAAAATCATATCGCATATGCAATGCGCACAACCGAGCGAGAAAATCCATTTAAAGTGAACCGATACTAGTTAATGCAAAGTAATATATCAAATATATAATTATGCATTAAATCATTAAATCAACACATGATTTAACGATCCGGTCATGACGCACATAACCGACTGGTATCATTAGTAACATCTTATCGAATCAACACTTGATCCGATAACCCGGCTATATCGCATATAACCGATCAATGTCACATCGCGAGAATCGAATACAGTATCACATACTCGTATTATTCTCGGTCCCGCACATATCTCATATGCGCTCCTATTTCATTTCGCTTGAGCCAGGAAAACTCTGTGTAGGACTCTAAAGACTCGTCAATACGCCGGCAGCAGATGATGATCATATCAAACATCCACAAGCCGCAAGCGGTCTGCTAAACGTAACGGCCACCCGGGTATTGAGCGATCTGAAGATCGACGAGCAAGCCCGCTCACACTCCAGTGAATCCAACCAGTAACACTACCGTACAGTCCGGTCTGATCGTCTGATATGTCGCATATCTCGCCTAGGGGTGGTAAACGTCAGACCCCAATAGCTCGATAAGTCGTGTCGATATGAGGTCTATAACTATTCGAGAAACTACTGGTAACACTTACCAGTAAATCTCAGCAACCCTGGCCAGGGATTTCCTGTTATAGCCAATCGAACACAGCGCAACATCAACCCCCTATACCGGGAGAGACGAATCCCCTCCTATCGCTCATTGCCTCCATGTGACTCGGGACTGTACCCAAAAACCACCGTTTTGCACGCCCTCTTGGACGTGGTAAGATGGAAATCAAAGCACAGTGGGAACCACACAAGACTCTATGACGATCTCGGGTCAACAGACTACTCTGTACCAGTGTCACCAGAGAACTGCCATCTGACGTGAGGTATAATACCATCTGGGAGTTCTCGGCGAGTCCGTCCAGTGTACCCAGTCTCTACTGAGCACCCGTATATCATCTCTGATGTCAAACACCGATGGATATGGGATCATCCATCGCCCATCTGTATGGGTCGAGAAGGTATACGCTAGTCTACTCTGGTATATCGATGCCCCGTCTCGATATACCCACGACTAGGGACTGTGAAGGATGTACTTATGGACTACCATGTCCCCACTAGTATGATCCGCATCATAGTCCAGGTAGTCAAGTACAGATCCTAAGGGCTTTACCAACATGTAACAGAGAGACAATCAGCATACACGTTAAGGTAAAGTGTAACCAGATAGCATACTATCATGTCGAGCAAGAAAGTCCTCCCTATATATGTCCCAGCATCCACTACAATATACATCCTATGTACAGTAATGGCCTCTAGGGCATACATATAACTAACAGTAAGTTCTCTAGTTTTAGACAAGTGTTTCGTAGAAATACAAGGTCTAAGTTTTGAGAAGTTATAGGTACACGAGTAAAGTAGAGAACCATGTGTTGCAAGTATCAGGATTCTTCAAGGTAATCGAAGATATAGATACTTGTGTTTAGTATTTAGTTGATAGTAATGGTTTTGAGAACTTGCTTCTCTTTCAAGTTACTCATATCTGGATGCACTCCTAAGTTGAGTAATGTTGATCGGCCTCCTTCCATTTAGTTGACATGCATTGGAGACAGCTGCATGATTTGAATCTGGTTCTAATTAAATTAGTGCCTCTGTTTCTATATTGTATATAGAATGGTTCATATCTTAACGATATTAAGATATATTGAGTTGTCCGGCTTATGCTTAAAACTAGACTCTGGATAACTCAAGGCACGTTTCCGTAATGGCAGTTTGTGGGTTATCCCGGGCTTTGACGAGGGATAACTTTCTACCATCTGGAAGATCAATAGTGATACTATTCTTGACTCGCCTCAGTTTTAGTAAAATAGACTTTTTTAGAAAACAATAGTGGGAGTATGGTAGAACTGGAAGTGATTCCATAACCACAAACGATTACTAAAAATTTATTAGAACCTAAAGATTCAATCAGGTTTGACATTCCATTAGCCACTCCGCAGATATGGTGGGTAACCTCAGACACCCGAGAGGTACTTCGGTATTCTCAAAGACGATGACATGGAGGTTCTTGTTTACCCAGACTTTCCATTACTGCTGTTCTATACTGTGAGACCCAGCAAGAGGATGAGTATAGCGTCGTTCTAAACTAACTTTAGAAGTGCACGTGTATATGACTATGCCAGAGGGTTGTTATAGTTAGTGGGAGTAGCGGAAGCATAGTGGACAAGTAGCTTATGTCTATTTATCGACTAAAGAGGATATAGCGGAGATAGATCATCTATTTTTGATGTGACAGTCATAGACTTTGACTTCATCAGAATAGGAGATGAATCTGTTGAGAAGGTAGTAGGGTGTGATGTTCTGGTATTTGGATGACATGCACATTGTAGGAAGTGAAATTCCTATACTACGATCGGTTATATTGTGGTTGTCACACAGTGGTTTCTCCACAAAGGATATGGATATTATATTAGGCATTCTGGTTACTAGATATATGGTTTTAGATCTAGATTTAGGTAGTTTCCCAATCTGGGTACTTAGACAGTATTCTAAAGATGTTTTAGAATGGACGACTCCTGCCAAGGTGGTGTACATGCAGTGATGGAGTCACCCTCTCTAAAGGTGTCTTACAGACTAAAAGGGAGAGGGAAGTGCATGATTGGTATATCACTTGCTTTGGCAATTGAGTCAATCATGAAATGTCAAGTACCACACCAGATGTTGTTTTTGCACCAGATGCAATGAGTTGATATATTAATCCAATCCTGGAGAAATGTTCGGGAGCAGTTTATGGACATAAGTGGATGTTCTAGGGATATGGTAACTGCAGCCTCCTTCGGGAGACGGTTATCATTCCACGCTTCCAAGGTGACCTGGATGACAGAGTGACTGTCAGAGTTATAGTTTTCCCTCTTTTGAGGGGCAGTTGTTTAGACAGGTGATCCAAGCGGATACTGAGGGAGGCGTGACGCAGGATACTGATTAAATTCAGTTGACGATATAGTCTTAGAAGTTTACTGGATTTGGAGTTCATTTGTGAACTGGTACCCATCATATATCCAGGCATATTCTAAGACAGGTATTGTTCATTTCGGGAGATGGCTTTCTCCGCGAACTTGAGATAAAGAGAGATATAGAAAGAAAAATTAGAGCGGATCCACTCACTGAGACTATTTCTCGAACGCAATAGTTTTACAAACGGACTTTGCGAAACTGATTAATAGAGAAGTTGGGTGCTCGGTATCACACGGGCTGTGAGTATGCGACACCGCAATAATTAGCCTTAAGTGCAAGTGGGAGATTGTTGGCTATAGTGCTCTCAAGTCAATTATTGGATCACAGGCATGTGATTGCAATGATTGAGGGATGACCTATACCGGTAGAACAGTCTTACTCGAGATGATAGTATGCTATCTGGTTTGACTTTATCATCGTGCACATACTTCAGGTGACATTACAGATCACTATTACATATTGATAGAGCCCATAGGATTCTTGCTTGACTACCAGCAGTATAATGGCGATCATATACGTGAGAGTTGGGTGGTCTATAAGCACGTCCTTAAAGTGTCCTTAGTCATGTGAGTTTCGAGACTGGGCATCGATACTCCAATAGTAGACTAGTGTATACGGATCGAGAACCCGACAAGGGGCGGTGGCCGGTCTCACAAGCCATTGGTGTCAGTTGGTTCACCTAAGATGTATACAGGTGCTCATTAGGTTATGAGTACACCGGACGGATTCGTCGGGAACATACTATTTGGTATTATACCTATTGTTAGATAGCAGTTCCCTAGTGACATGTGTACAGGTTAGTCTATCGACCTGAGATCGTCATTTGTCTCGTGTGAGTTCCCACTGTGCTTTGATTACTATGCTACCACGGCTCAGAGGAGTCGTGCAAACAGGTTTTAGTTGGGTACAGTCCCGAGCCACATGGAGGCAGTGAGCGTATCATCAGTGGATTCGTCTCTCCCGGTATATTGGGGGTTGTGGTCGCGGAGTGCACGGATTGCCATCACCAGAAATTCTCGGCCGGGGTAGATGAGAATTACCGATCTAGGATCGATAGTTTCTCAGTTGGTGATATGTTTCATGTCGACACTAAATGTCGCGTTATTAGGGGTCTGACTTTTTCCACCTCCTAGGCTTGACATGCGATACTCATAGACGAACGGACCGGACTATACGGATATTGTCACTGTCAGGCTCAGTAGGGTTTCAGGATGAGTTTGCTCGTCGGCCTCCCTTTCGCTCAATACCTGGTAGCCGTTACATACAGCTAGTGCCACTGACGTGCTTGTGGTTAAACCCACTGCCAGCGTATTGACGAGTCTTTAGAGTCCCGCACAGAGGGTTTCCCTGGTTCGGGCGAAACGTTGTAGAGGCCATATGGTTTATGGCAGCGTTCGATCATATACGTGCACTCGTGCACGGATCATGATCGGACGGATCATACTAGTAGGCTTTGGTTTAAGCCGGATCCTAGTAATAGATAGTTGGATTATTTTCGTCTCGTTGTATTCGTATTCAGTCGGAATACGGATATAGGTATGTATATACAGTTGAGGGGTATTCTTGTAATCCGTTATAAGATTATTTTGAAGATGCCCTATCTTTTTTCTAGTATTAAACATTTAGGGTTTTGTTTTATAAATATTTAATATTATTGATGAGGTGGAAAGTTTGAGCATGGGTCTTGACATGGTGCATTTATGGCTTGAGCCATACTTTATTGTTTATTGATTTTGTTTGTGAGATATTTTTTGAGGATGGGGGCAGTTCATTTCTCATGAGGATTTTCTTTTAGTGGACTCTCTCTCAAAAAGTATACACACAACACTTGATGAAAAAAGAGCAGCCACATTCTTTTTCTTGAGTTGCCTCTTTCATGTGCTAAGTCTTGTGCTCACAACTTCTCACCTCATGGTTTCTTCTTAACCACCACCCTATCTCTCTTATGTGTTGAGAATCCTAGGGTGTATTGAAACAAAATGATCACACACACTTTCTAATTCATCTTGGGTATCTAGGTTAGAAAACTAGTTGTCCGAGTTGCTTCGATTTAAAGCGGGAGCCCGTATTAAGAATCCTCGATGTGGATCATCTTCGACGAGGGAGATCGGAGAGCGAATTTGTTCGGGGCAGCCGCGAGGAGCTTGAGAAGAGGTTGATGACCGAAGGATACGGATCAATCGGTATAATCTCTTAAACTCCTTTTACAGTTACTAGTATAGGGTTAATGGCATGATCCGGGAATCGGGTTTCGTTAGCGCCGGTTTTAAAAAGTTTTTGTTCCGCGTTTGGCCACGGATTGATGGCCGAGGCGCTGGCATAACCTAATACACTTGCATTGTGTTGGACAAAAATTTATGTACACTTTGTTGTTTGAAAAAGAACTTATTGGATATTGATCGGTTTTCTATTCTGTTTGCAGTGTTGGCTTCCAAATGTTATATTTGTAATTTTGAGTGTGTTTCCAGCATTTTCTCACAACATCTGTAATCTGTATTACCGAGCAGACACTGGTTAATAGTACCGATATATAACAAAATAAATAATGAATGAGCGGTCTTAGAATGCAGTTTTCAGCGATGAACAAATACCCCCAATCTTATCATTTGCTCGTCCCGAGCAAAATAAAATCCTAACCTCATTTTTGCAGGGAATGCGGTTGCACTGAGCTTGTGCAATAAGCCGTTAAATTTCTAGGTGTCCCTACTAGGAGGAGTGTTGTCTTCTGAGGGTTTTCAGCGGATTTCACCCACAAAATCCCGTCAAGCTAGTTTCGCGAAATAACTGTGATTCTAATCCTAAGGTTTTGCTTCGAAGCTAGCAAATATATTATCCTAAATTTAGAAATATCGAACTCTTATTTCTCACACCTCACTTCTTATTTAATCTTAAGATATTATACATCTTTACGTACAGTGCAAATAGTGTCGTTTAGTTTCAAAAGGATCGATTAAAGTCATCATGTCACAAAATAAAGCCCAGATAAAAACTTAAAAATGATCACACAAGTTTTATAAAGAGTTAAGTGTTTTTCAAGTTTCGTTTTCTAGTTAGATTTCAAAATCAGAATTTCTATCTTCCTTAATAGGAAACTAGGCCTTTTCTTCACTCCACCTTTTACTTGTTTTCATTTCATACACACCTTTATGAACGTGCAATAGTCTTCATCACAGGATAAAACCTTCATATCTCCGTTAAAAATATTTTTATAAAAACCTGTCTTATTTCAAGATTATTCTCACACAAAGAACCGTTAGGAATTCTAACTCGGAGAGAACACCTTCTTGATTTTATTTTAATTTGGACTTTCTAGGCTTCTTATCGAGTTTTAGGCCAATGCTCCCAAACCAGTTGGTTTTAGGGCATTAGGTATAGAGACACCCCGGCGGAATTAATTACTCAAGTTACCTAGGCCTTAAAACAAAAGACCTATTTTAGCGTGAAAATCATAATGATTTAATGCGAACGGAGATATAACCAGTTGTTCAATTATTTTTAGGATAAAAGACGTGTTTAGTGGATCAGGTTTGTAATCACTTTAATCACGTTCCAGATGGGTTATTCTTCAGAATTAGTTCCTATTAAGGTATCTATAATATCCCTTCATATCCACTTTACTTTTGAAATTATTCTTGATATTACTTATTTCAGAACAAACCTATTTGATCCTCAAAAAATAGTTTATCAATTTAAAAGTTTTCAGACATATTAGACTTGTTATCTAATTTTCAAAACCCACGACACGTGTAGTGTGATGTAAAGTCGTATATTAGCTATAGTTAAACTCAAAGGAGGGTTATCCTTCAGGTTTTCAAAATCTAAAAATAGGATTTAGTTGTTCCTGTCTTATCAACAAAATCGTCGAAATATCGAATCTAAGTTCTCCCACTAGCTAACTTGATGACAAAGTTTGTATGTTTTTAGAAAATTTTCTGATTTTTATGGGTTTTTGAATATGTATGCATATGCAGAATATACAAATGAATGCGAAGAGAAAAAGCTTACCGAGCCCACCCCCAAACTTAAACTGGACAGTGCCCTCACTGTCATTATACATCAAGAGGGCAAAATTGTTGAAGGGTCAAACCGTCGGTTCTCCTCTTCTTTTCTTTTCTTTTTTTGTAATGAACAAATGACTGAGCATCACCAGACAAGATTGCTCGTCAAAAAGAAAAAAAATGCACAGGACAAGAATATCCATATATATATATATATATATATATAAAGAATAGTATATACATACCCCCAAACTTATTTGAAACAGTGTCTCCAATGTTTATGGCTGGATAACCGAAGTTTGGTGGTAAACAGAGGAAGATTATGTAGGGTAAACTGGCTCCTGCAATATCAGGAGCTCCTCTGATGGTTCTGCGCTAAAGAACGGTTTCAATCTGTGTCCGTTTAATTTGAAGAACGAACTATCTTTTGGATTCTCCAAATCCACTGCACCGTGCGGGTGTACACACCGCACAAGAAATGGTCCCTTCCAGTGAGATCGAAATTTACCGGGATGGAAATGGAGTCGGGTGTCATAAAGAAGTACCTGTTGTCTAGGCATAAAGGTTTTGCGCGTAAGGTGTTTATCATGAAACACCTTCGTTCGGTTCTTTATAATAACCGCGTTGTCGTAAGCCTTATCCCGAAGCTCGTTCAGTTGCAGCTTCCGATAGTTGCCCGCATCTTTAAGATTGAGATTCAGCTCCTTGATCGCCCAAATAACACGATGTTCGATTTCCACGGGGAGGTGGAAAGCTTTTCCGTACACAAGCCAGTAGGGAGATATGCCAAGATCAGTCTTATATGCAGTTCGAAATGCCCAAAGGGCATCGGTTAATTTCAAAGAGCAATCTTTACGGTTCTTGGAAACCGTTTTCTCCAAAATCTGCTTGATCTGCCGATTTGAAACTTCAGATTGCCCACATGTTTGGGGGTGGTAGGGCGTGAATAGCTTATGATTGATTGAGTATTTCCGAATCAAGGCCTCAAAAGACCTATTGCAGAAATGCGTCCTATTGTTGCTGATAATAGAGCGAGGGTGCCCGAACCGGGAAAAGATGTTTTTCTTTAAGGAATTTAATGACAACCTTGTTGTCATTAGTCCGGCTCGGTATTGCCTCGACCCATTTAGAAATATAATCAATAGCCAAAAGAATGTACAGGTTCCCAAAAGAGTTGGGAAACGGGCCCATGAAATCAATTCCCCAAACATCGAATATCTAAACAACCAATATTGGTTGGAACGACATCTCATTTCGCCTGGAAATCTGGCCCAAATGTTGGCACCGGGAGAAAGTCTTGCAGTATTCATGTGCATCTTTGAAAAGTTTTGGCTAATAAAAGCCACATTGCAAGACTTTCTCAGCTGTCTTTCTTGGGCCAAAGTGCCCGCCACACGCTTGATCGTGGAAAAAAGACAACACACTCTTGAATTCGTTCTCAGGAACACACCGACGAATGATATGGTCTGGACAGTACCTGAACAGGTAGGGTTCATCCCAGTAAAAGTGTTTTACTTGGGATAAAAATCTAAGTCTGTCCTGACTCGACCAATTGTTTGGTATGAGTCCAGTCGCTAAGTAGTTCACAATATCTGCGAACCAAGGTTCGCAAGATATTGTCAAGAGTTGTTCATCAGGGAAAGTATCGTTGATTGGGAGAGGGTGCGTCGGCGAAGAAGGAAGTCGTGAAAGATGATCGGCTACTATATTTTCACATCCTCTTTTGTCCTTAATGACAAGGTCAAATTCTTGAAGTATGAGTATCCAACGTATTAACCGAGATTTTGCATCCTTTTTCGCAAAAAGATATCGCAGAGCTGAATGATCGGTGTAGATAACAACTGGGGAGTCAATGAGAAAGGGCCTGAATTTTTCTAAAGCAAACACAACAGCCAAGAACTCTTTCTCAGTTGTTGTGTAATTCATTTGGGCGTCATTCAGAGTCCGGCTCACATTGTAGATTACGTGCGGCATCTTATCGATGTGCTGTCCTAGGACCGCACCGATAGCAAAGTTGGATGTATCGCACATAATCTCAATAAGATGCGTCTCGTCAGGTGAAGAAAGAACGGGAGTAGTGGTGAGTGAGCTTCGCAGTGATTCGAAAGTAGTCAAACAGCTTGAGTCGAAGTTGAACGTAGTATCCTTGGCCAGAAAAAGGGTCAAGGGTCTAGCAATCTTGTTAAAGTCCTTGATAAACCGTATGTAACAACCTGCATGGCCAAGGAAGGATCGGATATCTCTGACGCATTTGGGAGTAGGGAGGTTGGAATGACATCAATCATTGCTTTGTCAATCTCGATGCCATTTTGCGAAATGATATGTCCTAAGACAATACCTTTACGTACCATGAAGTGACATTTTTCCCTGTTTAAAGTGAGATTTTTATCCTTACATCGGGTAAGGACAACGTCAAGATGTTGCAGACACTCGTCGAAAGAATCGCCAAAAATGGAGAAATCATCCATGAATATCTCCAAAAATTTCTTAACCATGTCAGAAAAAATCCCCATCATACACCGCTGGAAGGTAGTGGGAGCGTTGCATAGCCCAAAGGGCATACGGAGATATGCAAACATACCGAAAGGACAAGTGAAAGTGGTTTTGTCCTGGTCTTTCTCGGCGATGGGAATCTGGTTATAGCCCGAGTAACCGTCCAGAAAACAGTAATACTCATGTCTAGCTAATCTTTCGAGCATTTGGTCAATGAATGGCAGCGGAAAGTGATCTTTCCGTGTTGCGGCGTTGAGTTTTCGATAATCAATGCATACTCGCCATCCGGTCTGGGTGCGAGTAGGGATCAACTCATTCGCCTCGTTTGTGATGACCGTAATGCCTGACTTCTTAGGGACAACGTGTATAGGACTAACCCATTGGCTATCTGAAATAGGGCAAATTATACCACTATCCAGACATTTGACGATTTCCTTTTTCACAGCCTCCTTCTTAACTGGATTTAATCGCCTATGTAGATCCCTAGCTGGTTTGGCATCATCCACCAAGTGAATGTGTTGTTCTACGATCAGGGGACTAATCCCCTTGATGTCCGCCATCGTCCAGCCGAATGCTTTCCGATTGGAATGCAAGACCATGAGAAGGGCTTTCTCTTGCTCTAAAGCCAGAGAAGCCGAGATGATGACTTGTAGGGTCTCGTTCTCACCTAAGTAAGCATACTTGAGGTGAGACGGTAGAGGCTTGAGTTCGAGCGTAGGAGGTGAAATGACAGAAGGCAAGATTGGAGAGAATGTCTCGAACTTAAAAGATTCTGTAACAACTCCAATTTTAGTGTACAAAAATTTATTTAAAAATTAATGTATACATGGGGTATTTGCATTTACCGTGATTACTATAAGTAATTGTTTTGCTTTTTAATAGCAAGCAAAAGCTTGTAGCTCAATGGTAAGACCTTGCACTGCTGAACCAAAACACCAGAGTTCAAATCCCATACCCTACATTATTTTTTAATATTATTTTCTTTTAAACTTTTAGAAGTCTAAGGGTCTACACGTGCATAACTCGTAAAAACCCCACTACACATGAAAAACAAACTGGACCAGGGGAAGACCAAGCGACGATAGATCGACGGTGACCGACCCCGGCCTGACTCGGCCTAGATCGGCAGCCGACTCGACCGACTCGGCCGGCGACTCGACCGACTCGGCCGCCGCCGCTGGTCGGACTCGGCCGGACCGGCGAGTCGTCAACAAAAAAGTCATGCCTCTTGGCCTCCCCATCACTCCTGCATACTTTAATTCCTTGGATCGGTTTCAGAGCTCTTTAAAATCCCATTAAACTCTATTTTTATTACAAATTAATACAATTTTCAATACACCCCTTCACCTAACCCTAACCCTAGCATTACCCTATAAATACCACCCCTAGACACACACCCCTCACTCACAATTCTGTCCAAACTCTCATGAAATTACTCTAGAAATTTTAGTGTGCAATTGAAGTTAACATAGGGCGAAATTTCGGTGATTTTCCGACGACGACCGTAGGAGCTTCCGGCGACGAAACGACGCACCAGTGCCTCCTACCATTTTCTCTTCCTCATCCCTAACCTACAAACCCATAAGTCCTACCTCCCTCTTCTCTATTCTTTTCTAAAAAACATGTATTTCTAAAACCCGACGGAATCGGGGTTAATCCGATGTCCGATTCGGTTCTCCTAAAAATCTTACTTTTTCTTAAATACAATCATACTAAACCCTTACATGTTTACTATTAAACATTAACAAGTCATATTGAACAAGTTCCATATCAAAAGGATTTCTATTTTAATTTTTATCGTACCTTTTCACTAAAATACCATGTAGTTTAATTTCGACATTTAAACATCGCAATCTTGCTATACCTTTAAGTAGATCACGATGTAATAACCTACCTCCTAACAACACTCATATGCAATATAGAACAATTCTTTTCGGAAATATAGAATACGGGAAAACAAAACTTTACATATAAATACCATTAACTATTAAAACCGTTTTCTATAAGAATTTGTATTTTTATAAATCTTTGCAAAGCGCCGCTACAATCCATTTTGGGGAACCCGACTGGGATGGTACGGATTATCGCACACCCTGGGCTTAGTAGTGTGAGATGCAGACCTCCGCAAGGAGCATTCGGTCTCGAGAGATTTAAAATACAAATATCTTAAGAAAATGAGATTTCTAGAAATATAATATATATATTAAAATTATTTTTATATAAATATAAATATATATATATATGTATCATTAAAATATCTATTTTGTGATAATATAAATATTTCAATTTTTTTTCTAAAATCACAAGAATCACTTTATATTAAAATACCATGAAATTTCATACAAGTCCAATACTTAAAATTAAATACCCTATATTATGAAATTAGGTTATTTTCACTAGAAATATAAGAAATATAAAATCTATATCTATGACAACTCTAAAGATGATAATTAAATACTTGGGGTGTATTTTGAAAATTATACAAAAGTATTTTTACATAAACCCCCTCAAGTTCTATAAATTACCCTACGGACCCTAGTAAATATAGGTTTAAACGGGACCAGTCTCTTGAGCCTCAGGGAGCCGGAGATATGGGTTCTTGCTTATCTAAGGCAGACAACTTAATAACGGTGTTATCAACACAGTAATCGTCTTTGAAAAAGATACAAATCCTGCCGCCCATATGCAACGGTTACCGATAACATCAAAGCCTAATCCAGGATTTCAATTTCTTTTTTAATTGTTCTGACTCAGATTGAGTCTCACTATAAATAATCTGACTTGAATATGATTCAAGTACAATCTACAATCTACAATTCAATATGAATCCCTGAATGCATATATTCAATCTATTCAATCCGTATTGACTGAACCGAACCATAGATATACTTCCATTTACATGATTCTCCAGTTACATCCATTTACTGATATCATGGTTTCGGCAAGTCATCCATCTACAAATTACAATACAACACAGACAATACAAACAAGACATCGCGGGGTTTAAGGGGTAGATTGGTACGGAAGGTGTTAGAAGCGGCACGAGACTGAAAGATTTAAGACACCTAATCTATATTTCGTTGCTATTGTACTGTGGCATAACGGTTCCTTATACTTCCATTTGCCCTAGTCTATAGCATATAGAGACTCCTCTCGTATACACTGGCATCTTTCTGTACCAAGCTACAAACAACAGCGTTAACACTAATTACAACTTTAAAAGTTATACTCTCTCTCTTACTCTCTGTCTATTATCTTTCTCCTTTATCTTTGGGACTTACCGAGTGATTGTTCGCTGACGACATTCCTTCTCTTTCTTCTTTGGAATATTGTCTGGTGATCTGGACACTCAGGAGATCGAGCCTACTAGTGAGGATTTGGATCGGCTTGCCTATGACCCAGATCTCTAGCTTCATTGTACACATTTTTATTTCAGTAGTTTTCATTTCTATTATGCCACTGTTTAGGCATTGCTTTCATTCAGTTGTATTTACTTTTCCATGTATTGTAAAAAGAATGTGAATAAATAAAGTTGTTGTTTTATTATATCTTGTCTCTTGTGCATTTATATTTATATTGCTTAGATACACTTAGCATATTTACTTCACAGTAAATACGTAGCGGTCTCATCGCGTCCTCTGCCCGTACACTGGGAAGCGGGGTGTGACAGGATTGTTTAGTGGCCCATGCAGGTCAGAGCTGTATGGAATACTATCATACAGTTCTATTCTGCGTGAACAACCTAAGCAATATAACACAAGAACCAGCAACTAAAACATTCTTTACAATTCATATTCCTTGAATCTTATCATTTCATATACTTTGAATCTGTCCTAACCTAATTTTTCTTTCAAGGTTATGGATTCCTTAAAAAACACCAGCACTAACTTCAACAACACTCCACCTCCACTACCAATCACACTTTCTTTCCCTGCTCCGCTCAACGAGCAGACGGTTCTGCTTGAGGCAATCCGCAGCCTCCTCGAGGGACATCAGCAGTAGACTGCTCTTTTAATGAACCGTCTCGAGGCTGAAGCACCTGGGGTGAAGCAATTCAGGGCTTTGCACCCAAAACAGTTCTCAGGAAAGGAGAGCCTACTGGAAGCTGAGGAATGGGCTCAGAGTATCGAAGATGATCTGGCAGCGGCACAAGTGCCAGAGGGGGCTTGGGTCCGTGTTGCGAAACTGCAGCTCACGGACAATGCACGGAATTGGTGGAAGGCAGAAGAAAGCCGTCTTGAACAACCCATCAAATGGAAGACTTTCCGTGACATGTTCGACACTAAGTACTTCCCTAAGACTGCCGGGTTTGACATGGAACAGCAGTTCATCCATCTGCAACAAGGTTCGATGTGGACCAAGTCAGTAGATGAGTATGACGCTGAGTTCACTATGCTTAGTCGGTAAGACATGTCTCAATAATTCAAAAATTTTAAAATATCACATACTACACAGCTAACACAATCTTTTAACAGATTTGCGGCACACCTAATACCGACGGATGATATCAGAGCCCGTCGATTTCAACAAGGTTTGGATTCGGAGATTTAGCCTGCACTGGCCACATGAGGTTTTCCGATTCATGAATCGGCTCTGAAAGCTGCCTGCCGTTATGAGGCAGTGGTAAAGGCGAGGGGCAGACCTCAGTCTGCAGGAGTTAAGCGCCCTGCCAACCAGATGGCAGGAGGAGCCTCGTCAAGGCCACCTTTTTTGCCAAGGCGACCGGGAGTACTGAACAATAGGCCCAGCCCAGCCTTTTATACCTACTGCAAGAGAACTGGATATATGATGAAAGACTGGCGGCGAGCCAACCGTCTTTTCTTAGTCTGCGTCTCAGTTGCTCATGATATTAGGTATTGTCCCCAAAGAGAAAACCCAGTTGCTGCACCCAGGCTAGCAATCACTTACCCTCAACGCCCAGCTATCCAAACACCTGCTCCGAGACTTGCACTACCTGCTCCACCACCTAGAGGACCACAAGCTGCACCTCCTCCTCGTCAGTTCCATCAAGCTCAAAGGAACGTTCCGAGGAATGCTCCTCAGGCCAGGAGGAATGTACCACGGCGCCAGGCATTCACGATGACCGTGGAAGAAGCTGAGGCCACTGGCCAAGTTATCACTGGTAACCCTTTTCTTCTCAACTTTTCTTTCAGTTTTGCTACTTATCTACATACTTTTCCCTATACCTAAATCATATCCCACATACCTTATGTACAATCTTAGTAGCCTCACACCCTGCACTGGCACTCTTCGATACTGGAGCATCTCACTGCTTTATGTCGCAACGGTTCGTTCAAACTCATGCGATTCCAGTCACACCGCTTGTATTCAGCTGGAATGGAAGTTCAAGAAATGGCGTACTGAAGGAAACATTGGGATATAGCTTGTGTCCAGTAGGCGTCTGCAGTCTATGCCGACTTCAAGGTGCTGGACATACCGAACTTCGATGTGGTTCTAGGTATGGATTGGCACGGAACCTTTTATGCTACCATCGACTGTCGTCGAAGAAGGGTAGTATTTAAGATTCCAGATCATCCGGTCTTCTACTTCAAAAGTGGAGATGTACCCTGGAGCCAAGTACATACAAAGAGAAGCCAAATAAGGCAGTGATTACAGCAATTCAAGCAGAGGAAGAATCAAGGCCAGAAGTGGTTCGAGAGTTCGACGACGTGTTTCCTGACGATATATCAGGTTTGCCTCCCGATCGAGCTCTTGAATTCAGCATTGATTTAGTACCAGGAGCACAACCGGTGATCAAAGCACCTTATCGATTAAGTCCGGAAGGGTTGAAGGAAGTTCGAACACAGCTGGACGAATTATTGGCGAAAGGATGGATTCGTCCCGGCACTTCAAGTTGGGGATCACCAATACTGCTTGTGAAGAAGAAAGAAGATTCATACAGAATGTGCATCGATTATAGAGCCTTGAACGAAGTCACTATAAACAACAAGTATCCGCTACTGCGTATCGACGATTTATTCAATCAGCTAAGTGGATCTTGTGTTTTCTCTAAATTAGATCTTCATTCAGGTTATCATCAGGTGAAGGTCAAGGAAGCTGATATTCATAAAACGGCATTCCGAACTCGCTTTGGTCATTACGAATTTCTAGTGATGCCATTTGGAATGACCAACGCACTAGCAATATTCATGAACCTGATGAATCAAGTTTTCCAGGAGTACTTAGACATGTTTGTTTTCATCTTCATCGACGACATCCTGGTGTATTCTAAGAGTCGGAAAGAACATGTCGAGAATTTACGAATTATCCTGGAAACTCTACGACAACATCAATTATACGCCAATTACAGCAAGTGCGAGTTTTGGCTAGATCAAGTTGGTTTTCTTGGACATATCGTATCAGGCAAAGAAATCTCTGTGGATCCAGCGAAAGTTTCAGCAGGAAACGAATGGCCGACACCAAAGTCAGTGAAGGACATTCGAAGTTTCTTTGGTCTCGCTGGATATTACCGAAGGTTCATTGAAGGATTTTATAAGATAGCAACACCCTTGACCAAGCTCACACGTAAAGATGAAGAATTTGTGTAGTTAGAAGCATGCGAACATGATCTCGTAGAACTCAAGTCAAGGTTGACATCAGCACCTATTCTCATTATACAAGACCAGTCTGGAGGTTTCGAAGTACATTGTGATGCATCCGGTAACGGATTAAGATGTGTTCTACATCAGCACGGTAAGGTTGTGGCTTATACTTCAAGACAGCTGAATACTCATGAGCGCAATTATCCAACGCATGATTTGGAATTGGCAGCTGTCATCTTTGCTCTCAAGATTTAGCGCCATTACCTTCTTAGTGAATGAGTGAACATATACACAGATCACAAGAGTCTGAAATATGTGTTTACTCAGAAGGAATTGAATATACGGCAGAGACGATGGTTAGAACTCATGGCGGACTTTGACATCAAACTGCAATATCACCAAGGGAAGGTGAATGTGGTTCCAGATGCTCTTAGTATCCCTACTCAGTACACCCTGGAGGTACAAAGATGTACAAAGATCTACGTCAGAATTACCGGTGGCATGGAATGAAACGTTAAGTATCCAGAAGCATCGCTAAATGCTTTGTGTGTCAGCAAGTAAAGGCTGAACATCACAGGACCACTGGATTACTTCAACCATCACCTATCCCAGAATGGAAGTGGCAACACATCTCTATGGATTTTGTGACTACTCTTCCTCGTAGTACAAAGGGTAATGATGCGGTATGGGTCATTGTGGATCGACTCACAAAGTCGGCTCACTTCATCCCATTTCGATTTGGCCAATCAACTGAGACACTAGCAAAGATGTACATGGAGGTAAGAATCTATTTAAGATTTAAAACTCTTCATAATGTACTATCTCTGATACTCATGAACTCATACTGGAAATTGTGAGACTTCATGGAGTACCGGTCTGTATTGTCTCCGATCGTGACACCAGGTTTTGATCATAATTTTGGCAGAGTCTGCAAGCAAGCTTGGAAACAAGTCTGAACTTCAACACGGCTTATCATCCACAAACAGATGGTAGGTCTGAGCGAACTATTCAGATCTTGGAGGATATGCTCAGAGCGTGTATGTTAGACTTCGGAGGATCGTGGGAAGATCACCTACATCTTGTGGAGTTTTCGTACAACAACAGCTACCAAGCAAGCATAGGAATGACACCTTTTGCAGCACTATATGGAAGGAAGTGTCGATCACCATTAAGTTGGGACGACATCGGAGATAGAGAACTTCTTAGACCGGAGATGATAGTAGCAACTGTTGATGTGGTTCGAACTATCAAAGAAAGAATACGCATAACCCATGATCGACAGAAGCACTGGGCTGATGCAAAGCGATGTCACTTGGAGTTCCAGCCAGGAGATCACGTATTTTTAAAGATATCTCCAAACCGCGGAGTGATTCAATTTGGAAGATGGGGAAAGCGAAATCCGAGATACATTGGACCATTCGACATACTCAAACGAGTCGGTGAAGTGGCATACCGCTTAGCACTTCCACCTTCATTAGAAGGAGTGCATAATGTGTTCCTGTAAGTGCACGGCAGCGCCCCGGCCGTCAATCCGATGCCGGAATGCGGAAACGAAACTTTTACAAAACTTGTAAACCGGCACTACCGCGCACTATAAACCCGGATCGGGCCATTAACCTGATGCTAGCAAATACGAGAATGGGGTAGAGAGCTATACCGAGCGATCCGTATCCTTCGGTCTTCGGCCTCCACTCCGATCTCCTCGCAGAATCTCCGGTTTTCATCTCCTCGTCGGAACGGGCACCACATCGCCGAGTTCTTTTACGGGCTCCCACCTCTGGACCGAGGCAACTCGGGCACGAAGTTGGCGAGTCGACATGTCCAAGAATACTGTAGATGAAGTGTAGAAAGCTTTGTCTCATTGGGGTTGAGAAGTTGCCATGATGGAGGTGGAATGAACTTTGAAAAATGAACTTGGGATTTTTGTAGCAAGCAAAAATATGAGATGAAGAAATTTCCCACTCACAAAATGAACCTCTCTATCACCCAAGAAGTGGCCGGCCATAACAAATGGAGAAGGGAAAATACAAGGGAGGTGAGTGTAGGAAATCAAAATGGTGACCATAAGCCATTTGAAGAAAATGAGGAAATAACATCACATCAATTTCCAATCCAAATCCAAATCAATTCTCATCTCATTAATGCTAGCCATGATGAAAGAAAAAAGCAAAGATGCTAGATTTATCATAATCCCTCATTTACAAATGAGCCCTCCATAATTGCTAATTTGCACACTTGCAAATTAGCCCCTCCCTCAGAAAGATCCGGCCAAGAAGGAACAAAGGAAAACTGGCCGAAACGGAATGCAAACTGGCAACTTCAAAAAACTGATCCCGTAATAAATTATAGGAAAACATCGCGACCGTATATACATACCCGCATTTGTATTCCCACTAAATACAAATGCAATGAGACAAAATCTACACTGTACAATACTAGGATCCGGCTTAAACCAAAGCCCGCTAGTATTATCCGTCCGATCATGATCCGTGCAATACCGCACGTATCTGATCGAACCCTGCCATATCTCCATACGACCTTTACAGCGTTTCGCCCGAAACTTGAGAAACTGTCTGTGGGAGACTCTAAAGACTCGTCAATACTTTGGCTGTGGATTTAACCTATAGCACGTCAGAGGTATTAGCCATACGTAACGGGCTACCAGGTATTGACCAAAAAGGACGTCTGTGAGCGAACTCATCCTGACACCCTACTGAGCCTGTCAGTGACAATATCCGTAGAGTCCGGTCCGTTCGTCTATGAGCATCGCATGTCGGGCCTAGGGGTTGGTAAAAGTCAGACCCCCAAAAGCGGTACAAGTCGTGTCGGAGCGTAGTCCAGAACACCCTGAGATACTACTGGAATACCTACCAGTAAATCTCCTGCCTTGGCCAAGGACTTCGTGTAATGGCTCTCCTAGACACAGCGTGACCTCACCCCCAATACCGGGTGAGACGAACCCCTGCAGATCCGCTCACTGCCTCCATGTGGCTCGGGACTGTACCCTACTAAAACCTGTTTGCACGACTCCTTTGAGCCGTGGTAGGGTAGTAATCAAAGTACAGTGGGAACTCACACGAGACAAATGACGATCTCAGGTCGATGAACTAACCTGTACACATGTCACCAGGGAACTGCCATCTGACGCTAGGTATAATACCAACTAGCATGTTCCCGGCGAGTCCTGTCCGGTGTACTCATAACCCAATGAGCACCTGTATACATCTTAGGCGAACAAACTGACATCAGTGGCTTGTGTGACCGGCCACCGCCCCTCGTCGGGGTCTAGACTATACACACTAGTCTACTATGGAGTATCGATGCCCTGTCTCGAAACTCCCACGACTAGAGACCTTTTAAGGATTTGCTTATAGACCCTAGCTCCCACGTATATGATCGCCCTCATACTGCTGGTAGTCAAGCAAGAATCCTAGGGGCTCTATCAACGTGTAATAGTGATCAGTAATGTCACCCCAAGCAGTACACGATGATAAAGATAAACCAGATAGCATACTATCATCTTGAGTAAGACTGTCCTACCGGTATAGGTCCTGTAAGTGCATGGAGGCGCCCCGGCCGTCTGAACGAGGCCAAAATGCGGAATACGAAAACTAGAACCGGCGCTACCGCGGACTTTAAACCCGTATCGGGCCATTAACCTACTCCTAGCTAACAAGAGAAGGGGTAGAGAGATATACCGAGCGATCCGTGTCCTTCGGTCTTCTCCTCGTCGTCCCGATCTCCCCGCGGAATCTCTGGTCTTCATCTCCTCGTCGGAAGGGCACCACATCGCCTGGTTCTTTTACGGGCTCCCACCTCTGGACCGAGGCAACTCGGGCACGAAGTTGGCGAGTCAACGTGTCCAAGAAATGCTGTAGATGAAGTGTAGAACACCGGGTCTCATGGGGTTACTAGAAGTTGCCTTTTGGTGGAGGAATGAGATATGAACCTTTTGCAATGAACTAGGGAATTTTTGTAGCAAGAAGAGAACAAAATTCCCACACCCAAATTTTTGGACAGCCCTCATGAGAATGGCCAGCCCCCTTGGTGAAGGGATAGAGGATGGAGTAAAACCATAATACAAGAGAGAGAAAAAGATAATCATGAAGAACAATGATCACAACCAAATCCCCACTCCATCATATCCCATCACCATCAAGCAAAGTCAAGCAATGATGAACCAATGAAGTCAAATGGTGGTAGAATCATCATGAAACTATCATGTGCCATAAAAAGTCTTCTCCATTATTAATTGCACAATTGCAAATAACCCCCTCCACCAATTTTCAGCCAAAGAAAGGAAACAAAGGAAAATAGCCGAAACGGAAAGCAAACTGGCAACTTCAAAAAACTGATCCCGTAATAAATTACAGAAAAACCCCACGACTGTATATACATACCCGCATTTGTATTGCGATCGAATACAAATGCAATGAGACAAAATCTACACTGTACAATACTAGGATCCGGCTTAAACCAAAGCCCGCTAGTATTATCCGTCCGATCATGATCCGTGCAATACCGCACGTATATGATCGAACCCTGCCATATCTCCATACGGCCTCTACAGCGTTTTGCCCGAAACTTGAGAAACGGTCTGTGGGGGACTCTAAAGACTCGTCAATCCCTTGGCTGTGGATTTAACTATTAGCACATCAGAGCTATTAGCCATACGTAATGGGCTACTAGGTAATGACCAAAAGGGACGTCGATGAGCGAACTCATCCTGACACCCTACTGAGCCTGTCAGTGAAAATATCCGTACAGTCCGGTCCGTTCGTCTATGAGCATCACATGGCGAGCCTAGGGGGTTGGTAAAAGTCAGACCCCCAAAAGCGGTACAAGTCGTGTCGGAGTGTAGCCCAGAATACCCTGAGATATTACTGGAATACCTACCAGTAAATATCCTGCCTTGGCCAAGGACTTCATGTAATGGCTCTTCTAGACACAGCGCGACCTCACCCCCAATACCGGGAGAGACGAACCCCTGCAGATCCGCTCACTGCCTTCATGTGGCTCGGGACTGTACCCAACTAAAACCTATTTGCACGTCTCCTTTGAGCGTGGTAGGGTAGTAATCAAAGTACAGTGGGAACTCATACGAGACAAATGACGATCTCAGGTCGATGAACTAACCTGTACACATGTCACCAGGGAACTGCTATCTGACGTCTGGTATAAGACCAACTAGTATGTTCCCGGCGAGTCCTGTCTGGTGTACTTATAACCCAATGAGCGCCTGTATACATCTTAGGTGAACCAAATGACACCAGTGGCTTGTGAGACCGGCCACCGCCCCTCGTCGGGGTCTCGACTGTATACACTAGTCTACTCTGGAGTATTGATGCCCTGTCTCGAAACTCCCACGACTAGGGACCTTTTAAGGATATGCTTATAGACCCCAGCTCCCACGTATATGATCGCCATCATACTGCTGGTCATCAAGCAAGAATCCTAAGGGCTCTATCAACGTGCAATAGTGACCTGTAAGGTCACCTAAAGCAGTACACGATGATAAAGATAAACCAGATAGCATACTATCATCTTGAGTAAGACTGTCCTACCGGAATAGGTCCTCTCTCAATCATTGCAATCACGTGCCTATGATCCAATAATTGACTCTGAGGGCACTATCTCCAACAATCTCCCACTTGCACTCAAGGCTAATTATTGCGATGTCGCATACTCACAGCCCGTGTGATACCGAACACTCAACTCCTCTACTAATCAGTCTCACAAAACCCGTTTGTGAAACTAATGCGTCCGAGGAATTGCCTCAGTGAGTGGATCCGCTTTGATGTTTCTTTCTATGTCTCTCTTTATCTCAAGTTCGCGGAGAAAGCCATCTCCCGAAATGAGCAATACCTGTCTTAGAATATGTCTGGATATCTGATGGGACCTAGTTCATAAATGAACTCCAAATCCAAACTTCTTAGACTGTATTGTCAACTGAACTTAATCAGTATCCTGCGCCATGCCTCCCTCAGTATTCGCCTGGACCACCTGTCCAGATACTGCCCCTCGTCAGAGGGAAAACTATAACTCTGACAGTCACTCTGTCATCCAGGTCACCTTGGAAGCCTGGAATGATAACCGTCTCCCGAACGAGGCTGTTTTTATCATATCCCTAGAACATGCACTTATGTTCTAAAACTGCTTCCGAATGTTTCTCCAGGATTGGATCAATATCTACTTATTGCTTCTAGTGCAAAACAACAACGTCTGGTATGGTACTTGACATCTCATGATCAACTCAATTGCCTAACCAAGTGATCTGCCAATCATGCGCATCTCTCTCTCCTTTAGTCTGTAAGACACCTTTAGAGTGGGTGACTCCATCACCTGCAGGTACGCTACCGTGCCAGGAGTCGTCCATTCTAAAACACCTTTAGAATGCTGTCTAAGTACCCTGATTGGGACACTTCCCAAATCTAGATCTAAAACCATAGATCTAGTAACCAGAATGTCTGATATAATATCCAAGTCCTATGTGGAGAAACTACTGTGTGATAACCAAAGTATAACCGATCGTAGTATAGGAATTTCACTTCCTACTCTGTGTATGTCATCCAAATACCAAGACATCACACCCTACTACCTTCTTAACAAATCCATCCCCTATTCTGATGAAGTCAAACCTATGACTGTTACATCAGAAATAGATAATCTATCTCCGCTATATCTGCTTTAGTCTATAAATAGATATAAGCTACTTGTCGACTATGCTTCCGCTGCTCCCATTGACTACGACAACCCTCTGGCAGAGTCATATACACGTGCACTTCTAAAGCTAGTTCAGAACGACGCTATACTCATCCTCCTGCCGGGTCTCACAGCGTGGAACAACAACAATGGCAAGTCTGGGTAAACAAGAACCTCCCTGTCACCGTCTTTGAGCATACCGAAGTACTTCTCGAGTGCCTGAGGTTACCCACCATATCTGCAGAGTGGCTAATGGAATGTCAAACCAGATTGAATCGTTAGGTTCTTATCAAATTTTCAGTAATCGTTTGCGGTTTTGGAATCACTTCCAGTTCTACCATACTCCCACTACTGTTTTCTGAAAAAATCCATTTTTATTAAAACTGTGGCGAGTCAAGAACAATATCACTATTGATCTTCTAGATGGTAGAAAATCAACCCTCGTCATAGCCCGGGTCAACCCACAATCAGCCATTACCGAAACGTGCCTTGAGTTATCCAGTGTCTGGTTTTAAGCATAAGCTGGACAACTCCCCGTACCTTAACAACGTTAAGATACGAACTGTTCTATATCCAATACAGAAATAGAGGCACCGATTTAATTGAACCAGATTCAAATCATGCAGCTGTCTCTAGTGCATGTCAACTGAATGGAGAGAGGCTGATCAGCATTACTCAATTTAGGAGTACTTCCAATTATGAGTATCCTGAAAGAGAAGCAAGTTCTCTTAATCATTACTATCAACTGAATACCATACACAAGTATTTACATCTTCGATCACCTTGAAGAATCCTGATACTTGCGACACCTTGTTCTCTACTTTATTCATATACCTATAACTTCTCAAAATTCGGACCTTGCATTTCTACGAAACACTTGTCTAAAAACTAGAGAAGTCATAAGTAAACCGAATATAGTATGAGGACTAACCCCTCTGTCCTAATGGACACTGGACAACATACAATACTCTGTATAAGTCCCTTGAGTCTTAATAACTCATTCCCTGTGTGCCGTAGGTTGAAAACTGTACTTTGGTTATGAAGAATTACACCGCTGTTTAATGCTCCTTACCTAACCATCCACTGATATAGGTAAACGTCATAGACATAATTTCAAAAAGGTATATCTCACTCTATAAAAATAGACGTACAGATATATCAATTTGAAATTGGTGCATAACAACGGATATTCAAAACCAAATATTTGCCGTCCGGCAAACAGCCCAGGCGATTTCCTCAAATATCACCAATTACAACGAATTCCGATATAATGAGGACAATCACCTAATTCCCAATAACTTACTCCCACTCATCATCTGTAAAACCATACAGACATGAGAATCAAATCTGGTAAATACATACCCTGGAGCAAGTGTCTAATTGGGAAATCAGTTTTCTATTAACAGTACACAGTGAAACTGAAACATTGAAATGTTTCGTAGGGGTAACCTGGTATTACTAGTAATGCCTCTTCCATTATCCAGATTCACAACTGTAACCGTATATTTTTTTGCCATCTCTCCAAATCCCTTTATATGTCTTTAGTCATTACCTTCTGTGCACCCTCTTAGGCTAAATGGTTTTCTTCCTTCCCTACCTTTCGGCACCAGCCTAAGGTTTGGAAGAAGACTATCCAATAAGCATAATGGGTGTACTGTCCTAATCCTAGGAGCACTCGCAATGCCAGAGAAGGTGAAGATAAAAGACAACCGAATAAACCTTATTCCTATTTCTCCCGAACCAGAATCCATCCCCGAACTGGAACAAGTTCCTTTCGAGTTCGTATATAACCATACGATGGAGTATCCAAATAACTGTGGATCTTCATAGTGATAAGGAGTGTCCTGGAGAAATACAAAGGTGAAGTGGGAGTGGTAATGAAATACTTGGTTTGGTCGTGAATAGCAGTCGCAGTTTACTTTGCCCTCTTACTAATCCCTTTATTTGTCTTTACATAATACCTTCTGTACACCATCGTTAGGGTAATTGGTTTTCTTCATTCCCTACCGGTCGGCACCTGCCTATGGTTTGGAAGAAGACTATCCAATTTGCGTAATAGGTGTACTATCTCCTAAACCAAGGAGTACTCGCAACCTGAGAGAAGGTAAAAGAAAAAGATAACTGAATAGTCCTATTCGTTTTCTCCAGAACTGGAAACCATCCTCGAATAAATTCCTTTGAGTTCGTATATAACCATACGATGGTTTTGTCCAATGGAATTGGACGTTCGTAGTAATACGGGATGTCCTGGAGAAAAGGGTAAAAGTAGGAGTGGCAATGAGGTATGCAGCTCAGACAATCCAAAAGCCAGTGTTATAAGAAGGTTCGGTTAATCTTGGTCACTGAGTCATAGTCAAGGGTCGGGTCATGGTCGCTGCCAAAGAGAGAGAGAAAAGAAACACTCAGCGTGCACTCTAACCTAGATCAGAATGGTTATCAATTTATCTAATCAGGAAACCTCCCACTGTACCGTCAAATTCTCCTCCAAACCTGAAAGAAGAATTAGTCTGGATCACCCGAGGAGTAAACCAACTCATCAGTGGGAATCGGGATCCAACTATCATCGCATGATAATGTGACAGAATCCGCTCACGTTATCACACTCCAGAAGGTATGTGCATATCTGGCAAGTTTCAGTTTTTTTTAGAAACCCCCGATGTGATTTTTACCCTATGCTCTTATGACGTTGACTTTAGCCAACAAATCATAAGTCACATGTCAAGTTCTACCCGTCATTCTCCAGGTTGATTTGAACCCACCCGTACCTACCCTTGACTTTGGCCAACAAGGCAGTACGACTGTCCCAAACCAACGCATCTATCTATGCTGCATATGAATATCCAATAGCTACCAATCACTGTGCCTTGACTTTGGCCAACAAACACAGCTTGAATACTATTGACTATCCATATGAAATGACGGAGGGCTACGAATGGTTTTTGGCGAAAAACCTTTAACGTAATGAACTTGATATCGTTGAAGAAACCGGATAGCTTTTATAAAAATATAGTAGCGAAAACCTTAGCTAAAGAGGTCACTCTCCGTGAAGGGATCTCGGCTCTTTCCCCGTAGAATGAGGTGCAGCATATTCCAACTGAATACCACGATGCAAAGCAAAAGTAATCGACTATAGTGAAGTTATTGCCCTGACGCAAACTTCTGTCCAAGGGGTCACTCCCGGTGAAGGGATCTCGGCCCTTGCCTCGTCGACTGAGGTGCTGGATATTCATAACCGAATACCACTGTGCAAAAAAAAAGAGAACGTCCTGGCAATAACAGCTTTTTTTTGAAAATTGTTCCAACAACATCAGAATAGGTTTATTTAGCTTGCATTGATCCGAATCAACGCAGTCCCATCAATTGATCACACCACAAAAGAACGAAAATAATGATGTACGTATATGCCATCCGTATTCGCCACTGGGTCCCGTCATCACCCGTTAGGTTACTTAACTAACGACAGAGCGGGGAATGGACTAGCACGGATACAAAACATATACAACATCTACTAGTATATATATCAATATATAATATTCGCTCAAGGCGTGATAAAATAAGACATCACAGAAATGTAACCAGCATCACAGAACAATACAGATATCTGGGATCCCCGGGTTTCACAGAGCCGCTATTGAAACTCGACGTTCCCCTGGTCGTGTGGATAGCCTGTACAATGAAATCCTAGACCCCTACGGGCGCGGCAAGTTACCCGCCAAAACCTGAAGCGAGGCAGCCCCCTTCAACAACGTGAATGGACTACCCAGCACTTCATGGAATCCGGTAACTTGGGCACCCTACCTTGGGTCAACCTATACCCCCTACGAGTGTGGCGAATAGCCCGCCAATTCTAGAGTAAAGCCCCTTCCGTCTCAACGCCATAAGATGCGGGCCCGTTGCCCTCTAGAACCCGGCTACCCGTGCACCCCTCCGCGGGGTAATCCTAGTACAGAAAGTAAAATATACAACGGGTACATCGACCTTAGCCCGGTCGTGCCCCAAAAGAATAATATACAAATAGGCAGTGACGGCGGTCCACATGTTGGACGCTCGCCCCGCAATATCAAATGTATATAATAAACCAAACTGTACTAATATTGCATCCAGGCTATCCACCACGAAAAATCCGCAATATCACAGCACAACACAGAACATCAACGTGAATGTCACGTTCGCAGATCCGTCTAAAAGGGCTATAGCAGTTAGACAGGATTTACCGATCAAGTGACATTCACGGTCGCAGATATAATGTAAATACTGTGAATTAACATGTTTAAAATTTTCGATCGACTAAATTTTCCGGAGTGGGCCCCAAGCACAACCGTAACACTCAAAAACATCTGGGCCCAAAAAGAATATACCAGAAACCTATTTCCATGTTAAAGAGCCACCGTAAAAATTTGATACAGTGAAACCAAATTTCGGTGGTGGATCCGTGGCCAAAACGTGGTTTTGGCCGTTGATCCGCCGCTCTACAGTAACTTCAGCTTACCAAATTTTCACAGAATGCATAAAAAACCCTGCACGTATTTTTACAATGTACCAAATAGTTTTTAGAGCACAGAAAAATTCGACAGAAAGTACGACATGGGAACGCGGTTTTTGGAAAATCCGTTCGATCGAACTTGTAAACACGTTAGAGTAAGCTAGACTAGGTTAATGGCGTGGCTCTGATACCAGTGTAAGTGCACGGCAGCGCCCCGGCCGTCAATCCGACGCCGGAATGCGGAAACGAAACTTTTACAAAACTTATAAACCGGCACTACCGCGCACTATAAACCCGGATTGGGCCATTAACCTAATGCTAGCAAATACGTGAATGGGGTAGAGAGCTATACCGAGCGATCCGTGTCCTTCGGTCTTCGGCCTCCATTCCGATCTCCTCGCGGAATCTCCGGTCTTCATCTCCTCGTCGGAACGGGCACCACATCGCCAGGTTCTTTTACGGGCTCCCACCTATGGACCGAGGCAACTCGGGCATGAAGTTGGTGAGTCGACGTGTCCAAGAATACTGTAGATGAAGTGTAGAAAGCTTTATCTCATTGGGGTTGAGAAGTTGCCATGATGGAGGTGGAATGAACTTTGAAAAATGAACTTGGGATTTTTGTAGCAAGCAAAAATATGAGATGAAGAAATTTCCCACTCACAAAATGAACCTCTCTATCACCCAAGAAGTGGCCGGCCATAACAAATGGAGAAGGGAAAATACAAGGGAGGTGAGTGTAGGAAATCAAAATGGTGACCATAAGCCATGTGAAGAAAATGAGGAAATAACATCACATCAATTTCCAATCCAAATCCAAATTAATTCTCATCTCATTAATGCTAGCCACGATGAAAGAAAAAAGCAAAGATGCTAGATTTATCATAATCCCTCATTTACAAATGAGCCCTCCACAATTGCTAATTTGCACACTTGCAAATTAGCCCCTCCCTCAGAAAGATCCGGCCAAGAAGGAACAAAGGAAAACTGGCCGAAACGGAATGCAAACTGGCAACTTCAAAAAATTGATCCCGTAATAAATTATAGGAAAACCCCGCGACCGTATATAGATACCCGCATTTGTATTCCCACTGAATACAAATGCAATGAGAAAAAATCTACACTGTACAATACTAGGATCCGGCTTAAACCAAAGCCCGCTGGTATTATCCTTCCGATCATGATCCGTGCAATACCGCACGTATCTGATCGAACCCTGCTATATCTCCATATGGCCTCTACAGCGTTTCGCCCGAAACTTGAGAAACTGTCTGTGGGGGACTCTGAAGACTCGTCAATACTTTGGCTGTGGATTTAACCACTAGCATGTCAGAGGTATTAGCCATACGTAACGGGCTACCAGCTATTGACCAAAAGGGACGTCTGTGAGCGAACTCATCCTGACACCCTACTGAGCCTGTCAGTGACAATATCCGTACAGTCCGGTCCGTTCGTCTATGTGCATCGCATGTCGGGCCTAGGGGGTTGGTAAAAGTCAGACCCCCAAAAGCGGTACAAGTCATGTCGGAGCGTAGTCCAGAACACCCTGAGATACTACTGGAATACCTACTAGTAAATCTCCTGCCTTGGCCAAGGACTTCGTGTAATGGCTCTCCTAGACACAGCGCGACCTCACCCCCAATACCGGGAGAGACGAACCCCTGCAGATCCGCTCACTGCCTCCATGTGGCTCGGGACTGTACCCAACTAAAACCTGTTTGCATGACTCCTTTGAGCCGTGGTAGGGTAGTAATCAAAGTACAGTGGGAACTCACACGAGACAAATGACGATCTCAGGTCGATGAACTAACCTGTACACATGTCACCAGGGAACTGCCATCTGACACTAGGTATAATACCAACTAGCATGTTCCCGGCGAGTCCTGTCCCGTGTACTCATAACCCAATGAGCACCTGTATACATCTTAGGTGAACCAACTTACACCAGTGGCTTGTGAGACCGGCCACCGCCCCTCATCGGGGTCTCGACTGTATACAGTAGTCTACTCTGGAGTATCGATGCCCTGTCTCGAAACTCCCACGACTAGGGACCTTTTAAGGATTTGCTTATAGACCCCAGCTCCCACGTATATGATCTCCCTCATACTGCTGGTAGTCAAGCAAGAATCTTAGGGGCTCTATCAACGTGTAATAGTGATCAGTAATGTCACCTCAAACAGTACACGATGATAAAGATAAACCAGATAGCATACTATCATCTTGAGTAAGATTGTCCTACCGGTACAGGTCCTCCCTCAATCATTGCAATCACGTGCCTGTGATCCAATAATTGACTCTGAGGGCACTATCTCCAACAGTTCCACATATCCCAACTCAAATGGTATGTGAGTGACCCCAGCCACATTCTCGATCATTTCGAGCTCACTGTACAGCTTGACTTATCTTCTGAGGAACAACCTGTTGAGATCTTAGACAGGAAAGTGAAGTCACTTCGGAATAAGGAAGTCAACTTGGTTCGAGTGATGTGGAGAAAAGACACTCGAATCAACATGGGAAAGGGAAGATAAGATGCGTGCAAGATATCCTCACCTCTTTGTAAACTAGTCCTTAAAATAAAAGTTGTAAATTTCGAGGACAAAATTTTTGTAAGGAGGGTAGACTGTAACAACTCCAATTTTAGTATACAAAAACTTGTTTAAAAATTAATGTATACTTGGAGTATTTGCATTTACTGTGATTACTATAAGTAATTGTTTTGCTTTTTAATAGAAAGCAAGATCTTGTAGCTCATTGGTAAGACCTTGCACTGCTGAACCAAAGCACCAGAGTTCAAATCCCATACCCCACATTATTTTTTAATATTATTTTCTTTTAAACTTTTAGAAGTCCGAGGGTTTACACGTGCATAACTCGTAAAAACCCCACTACACATGAAAAACAAACTGGACCACGGGGAATACCAAGCGATGACGAACCGACGGCGACCGACCCCAGCCTGACTCGGCCCGGATCGGCCGGCGACTCCGCCGACTCGGCCGCCGCCGCCGGCCGGACTCGGCCGGACCGCTGAGTCGTCAACATGAAAGTCATGTCTCTTGGCCTCCCCATCACTCCTGCATACTTTAATTCCTTGGATCGGTTCGAGAGCTCTTTAAAATCCCATTAAACCCTATTTTTATTACAAATTAATACAATTTTCAATACACCCCTTCACCTAACCCTAACCTTAGCTTTACCCTATAAATACCACCCCTAGACACACATCCCTCACTCACAATTCTGTCCAAACTTTCAAGAAATTACTCTAGAAATTTTAGTGTGCAATTGAAGTTAACAAAGGGCGAAATTTCGGCGATTTTCCGACAACGACCCTAGGAGCTCCCGGCGACGAAACGACGTACCGGCGCCTCCTACCGTTTCCTCTTCCTCATCCCTAACCTACAAACCCATAAGTACCACCTCCCTCTTCTCTATTCTTTTCTAAAAACATGTATTTCTAAAACCCGACGGAATTGGGATTAATCCGATGTCCGATTCGGTTCTTCCTAAAAATCTCACTTTTTCTTAAATACAATCATACTAAACCCTTACATATTGACTATTAAATATTAACAAGTCATATTGAACAAGTTCCATTTCAAAAGGATTTCTATTTCAAATTTTATCGTACTTTTTCACTAAAATACCATGTAGTTTAATTTCGACATTTAAACATCGCAATCTTGCTATACCTTTAAGTAGATCACGAGGTAATGACCTACCTCCTCACAACACTCATATGCAATATAGCATAATTCCTTTCGGGAACATAGAATACGTGAAAACGAAACTTTACATATAAATACCACTAACTATTAAAACTGTTTTCTATAAGAATTCGTATTTTTATAAATCTTTGCAAAGTGCCGCTAAAATCCATTTTGGGGAACCCGATTGGGATGGTGCGGATTATCGCACATCCCTGGGCTCAGTAGTGCGAGATGCAGACCTCCGCAAGAAGCATTCGGTCTCGAGAGATTTAAAATACAAATATCTTAAGAAAATGAGATTTCTAGAAATATAATATATATATTAAAATTATTTATATATATATATATATATGTATCATTAAAATATCTATTTTGTGATAATATAAATATTCCAACTTTTTTCTAAAATCATAAGAATCACTTTACATTAAAATACCATGAAATTCCATACAAGCCCAATACTTACAATTAAATACCCTATATTATGAAATTAGGTTATTTTCACTAGAAATATCACAAATATAAAATCTACATCTATGACAACTCTAAAGACGATAATTAAATACTTGGGGTGTATTTCAAAAATTATACAAAAGTATTTTTACATAAACCCTCTCAAGTTCTATAAATTATCCTAAGGACCCTAGTAAATATAGGTTTAAGCGGGACCGGTTTCTTGAGCCTCAGGGAGCCGGAGATATGGGTGCTTTCCTATCTAAGGTAGACAACTTAACAACGGTATTATCAACACGGTAATCGTCTTTGAAAAAGACACAAATCCTGCTGCCCATGTGCAGCGGTTACCTATAATATCAAAACCTAATTCAGGACTTCAATTTCTTTTCTAATTGTTCCGACTCAGACTGAGTCTCATTATAAATAATATGACTTGAATATGATTCAAGTACAATCTACAATTCAACATGAATTCCTGAATACATATATTCAATCTATTCAATCCGTATTAACTGAACCGAACCATGGATATACTTCCATTTACATGATTCTCCAATTACATCCATTTACTGATATCATGGTTTCGGCAAGTCATCCATCTACAAGTTACAATACAATACAAACAATACAAACAAGATATCGCGGGGTTTAAGGGGTAGATTGGTAAGGAAGGTGTTATAAGCTGCACGAGACTGCAAGATTTAAGACACCTAATCTAGATTCCGTTGCTGTTGTATCGTGGCATAACGGTTCCTTGTACTTCTATTTACCCTAGTCTTTAACATATAGAGACTCCTCTCATATACACTGGCATCTTTCTGTACTAAGCTACAAACAACAGCATTAACACTAATTACAACTTTAAAAGTTATACTCTCTCTCTTACTCTCTGTCTATTATCCTTCTCCTTTATCTTTGGGACTTACCGAGCGATTGTTCGCTGACGACATTTCTTCTCTTTCTTCTTTGGAATGTTGTCAGGTGATCTGGACACTCAGGAGATCGAGTCTACTAGTGAGGATTTAGATCAGCTTGCCTACGACCCAGAGCTCTAGTTTCATTGTACACATTTTTATTTCAGTACTTTTCATTTCTTTTATGCCACTGTTTAGGCATTGCTCTCATTCAGTTGTATTTACTTTTCCATGTATTGTAAAAAGAATGTGAATAAATAAATTTGTTGTTTTATTGTATCTTGTCTCTTGTGCATTTATATTTATATTTCTTAGATACGCTTAGCGTATTTACTTCACAGTAAATACGTAGCGGCCTCGTCGCGTCCTTTGCCCGTACACTGGGAAGCGGGGCATGACAGATTCCAACAGGGGCTCAAAGTGAGTGTATGCGACCGAGTCAGATGGTTCAACTCACGTTTCCGACAATTCGAAAGATTCAAACTCGGGTGGTGACAAGCCAAGATCGTTTGAAAACGTGAAGCACTCGTAATCATTGTTCGAAGCTGTAGCAGCAACAGGTTCAGAGAGGAAAGAACTAGTGGCGTCAAGATTACTATGATCAAACAAGAATTCCTCAAATTCACAGTCCTCTGGGGCGATCTCCTGGATGGAGCAGACAACTAGTATATGAGCACTTGGTTCAGATGGCTGATTCTCTAACATAAAAATGTTGAGTTCAATTGTCATATTGTTAAAAGATAGGTTCATCAAACCATTTCGATAATTGGTCACAGCATTTGAGGTTGCAAGGAATGGGCGACCGAGTATTACCGAAATTTGATTCCACGGGTTAGCTACAGGTTGTGTATCTAAAAAAATGAAGTCAACGGGAAATATGAAGTCCCCGATCTTCATTAACACATTCTCTAGCTCACCCTTAGGAGATAGATCGGTCGGCCATTTGAAGAGTACAATGTGTAGGAATGCCTAGCATGACAGCAAGGTTTCGGGAGGCATCGTCCATACCATTTTCAAAAATTTGCCATACTAAACAATCCTAACCCTAGAATCTTAACTAGAAATTATGACAATATAACATGTAAATAACTTTACATCTAAGTGAATACGGAATACAACCTTTGTAGACCGGTCCTTTACTTCAATAGCTCCTTGTAATGGTCCCTTCGCTCCTAGCAGTGATCTTCTGGACGCTAGGATGGCTTCACAAGGTGAAAGGAACAAGCTTGCACGAATTCTTCGAGGCCGAAAATGATCTACGTCGAGCAGACACTAACCCAAGCTACCTCTTCACTAATTAGGGATTAGTGAAGCTAACACCATAAACTAAATGGCTAATCTAGAAGAGGATGATGAAGTAGGATTTTTGCTCAGTTTATAATTCATTTTCTCACTCTATTTATTCACCTTGAGAAGCTAAAGAGCTCTCTCATGAAGAAGATGAAGCAAATAATGGATGAGAGAGTGAATGACAACCATGGGTGAACAATATCTCATATAATTCATGTAGAGACTTTACCATGGGTTTAGATAATGGTTAGGTTAACAAATATCTAAGGTAGGACAAAACTAGTGGACTAAGTCAATGGGCTTACAAGCTTCCACAAGCTTCACCCATGTGACTAATTTCCAACTAATTTGCATTTACCTTAAATAAATAAACCCTGCATTATCATGAGCATGGTGTGAGTCTCATACACCCATGTAGTGTGTATCATCAAGCATGACACAAAATGAAAACACAAATAATATATATCACACACACACACACATACACACACTCTCACATATATTAAGTGTGCACATGTGAGAAAAAGAAATGCTTAAGTGACCAACTATTAGTTAATGTAAATTAATATATCAAATATATATAATTATACATTAAATCATTAAATCAACACTTGATTTAATAATCCGGCCATATCACATATAACCGACTAATATTATTTGTATCAACTTATCGAATCGACACTTGATTCGATAACCCGGCTATATCTTATATAACAGTCTGATATCATAAATCGCGAGAATAGAATACGGTATCACATACTCGTATTAATCTTGGTCCCGCACATATCACATATGTGCCTTTACTTCATTTTTCCTGAACCAGTAAACCACTGTGTAGGACTTTAAAGACTCGTGAATACGCCGGCGTAGGTAGTGATCATATTAGGCACCTACAAACCGTCAGCGGTACTAGCTAGACGTAACGGCTACCCGGGTATTGAGCGATCAGAAGATCAACAAGCAAGCCCGCTCTAACTCCTGTAAAGCATGTTAGTAATGTTAGTTATATGTATGCCCTAGAGGCCATTACTGTACATTGGATGTATATTGTAGTGGATGCTGGGACATATATAGGTAGGACTTTCTTGCTCGACATGATAGTACGCTATCTGGTAGCTCTTTATCTTAACATGTATATTTTCTGTCTCTCTGTTACATGTTGATAAAGCCCTTAGGATGTGTACTCGACTTCCAGGACTATGATGCAGATCATACTAGTGGGGCCTGGGTAGTCCATGAGTACATCCTTCAATGTTCCTAGTCGTGGGAATATCGAGACGGGGCATCGATATTCCAGAGTAGACTAGCGTATATCTTCTCGACCCATGTGATGGGCGATGGATGATCCCATATCCATTGGTGTTTGACATCGGAGATGGTATGCGGGTGCTCAGTGGAGACTGGGTACACTGAACGGACTCGCCGAGAACTCCCAGATGGTATTATACCTCACGTCAGATGGCAGTTCTCTGGTGACACTGGTACAGCTTAGTCTGTAGACCCGAGATCGTCATAGAGTCTTGTGTGTCTCCCACTGTGCTTTGATTTCTACCCTACCATGGCTCTACTGAGTCGTGCAAACAGGTGGTTTTTGGGTACAGTCCCGATTCATATGGAGGCAATAAGCGATAGGAGGGGATTCGTCTCTCCCGGTATTGGGAGTTGATGTTGCGCAATGCACGACTGGCCATAACAGGAAATCCCTGGCCAGGGTTGCTGTGATATACTGGTAAGAGTTATCAGTAGTTTCACGAAAGTTATGGACCCTACGTCGGCATGACTTATCAAGTTATTGGGTCTGACGTTTACCACCCCTAGGCGAGATATGCGACATATCAGACGAACAGACCGGACTGTACGGTAAGTGTTACTGGTTGGATTCACAGGAGTGTGAGCGGGCTTGCTCGTCGATCTTCTGATCGCTCAATACCCGGGTGGCCGTTACGTTTAGCAGACCGCTTGCGGCTTGTGGGTGTTTGATATGATCATCATCTGCTGCCGGCGTATTGACGGGTCTTTAGAGTCCTACACAGAGGTTTCCTAGCTCAAGCGAAACGAAATAGGAGCGCATATGAGATATGTGCGGGACCGAGAATAATTCGTGTATGTGATACCGTATTCCATTCTCGCGATGAATGTATCGATTGGTTATATGCGATATAACCTAGTTATCGAATCAATGATTGATTCGATAAGCCGATACATAGGATACTAGTAGGTTATATGCGATGTGACCGGATCGTTAAATCAAGTGTTGATTTAATGATTTAATGTATAATTTTATATTTGATATATCACTTTGCATTAACTAGTATTGGTTCACTTTAAACGGATTTTCTCACTTGAAATGCACAAGTTGTATATGTGATATACTTTTGTGCACAAGATTGTATCATGTTTGATGATACATGCAAGCTAGGGTTTGTGTAAAGAATTGACCATGGTTATATGAATGGTTAGGGTTTCATTTTATTTGCTTATTTATTTATTCATTTATTCTTTATTGAAAGAAATAAAATGGTGGCTAAGTTTGGATTATCTTTGAAGCTTCATGAAGCTTTGAATGGTTGACTATTTTGTTTCTTTCCTTAACCCTAACCATTCACTTTAACCTTAGTTTATTCTCTACATCTAACCATAGTTGACATTATGATAAGAATGATCTATTTTCTATTTTCTAATAATTCTTATCATATTCTTTTCTTCATCATCTTCTTCTTCCATGAAGAAAAGCTTGCTACATCAATGGCAAGTGATGAAAACAAGTGAGAAATCCAATTCTAAAGTGAACCCACTTCCTATTTCTTCATCCTCTACCTCTTGCCAAGTAGTATAGGGTGTTTCCTTCACAAGTTTTCAAGGCTTGGTGAAGTTGGAGCTTGATCTTGTGATGCCTCGACGTAGATCATCTTCGGCATCGAACCGACGACCAAGCCCGCCCATTTCTCCGATGAAGCCGATGCCAGAGTCATGGATTTGATTTGGACAGCGGAGGGACCTCATCACGGAGCCTAGGACGTGGAGGACCGGATCTACAAAGGTTGTAGCTTCTTTCCTTTAGTTAAAAGTCGTTAACTTGCATCGCATAGCCTATATATCTAGTCAACGATCCGTATTAGGGTTTGTAGGCACTTGTAAAATTTAAATTGGCTGTGTTTGATCACTTGCAAGACTTCATTAGTGTGCCTAGGAACCCTACAGTGGTATCAGAGCCTAGCTAGAGCCTTAGGCGATGCGTAGACATAGTTAGAAGTCTGATCGACCCGAAACCCCGACTTTAAACGGCTCTCTGGACATTTTTGTAAAATGTGGTTTTTTTGTAAATTAAAAATATGCAGAAAAATCAGCAGGAGATTTTAAGGGTTACTGTAAAATTCGAGTCCATAATTCCATCATTCCGCCGCGGTTCCGCGGCACGAGCATGGCTCGTGCGGCGGTTCCGCGGCCTTTTTGTCGTATTGTTCATCGAATTTTGCACCATAATTAATAATTTTCAGTGCTGGTTTTCCTGGGAATATTTTAATATTTATTCCAGAGTTTTATTTTCTGGGTTGTATTGGGGACTCGGTGTATCGATCGGATTGTCTAATTTTGTCAGTGTGTTTTTCCGGGTATTTTTAGAATATGTTAAAAAGTTCGACCGGATATAAATACCTAATTTTTCCCCTGTCGGGAAATTTTCAAGTGTTGGATTTTTCCGTAGTTTAACGACGTTCTAAGTAGTGTAAGTAACGCGATGGTCCCTCTAGAAGACAACAAACCTTATCTCGATTATGTGACCGTCTTGAACTGCCCTTTGAACCTTCGGGTTTGGGGCAGTACGGCGTGCCATATGTGAGGCGTTGGCTTGACCCTTCTACGGCTGGACCGTTGGTACCGAGGCACGAACTGAATGCTGTTAGACTTATTTCATGTGTTGAGCTGTATCAGGAAAACTTGGATGTTCGAATGTTCGATCGGAAAGTTTAACATTTTCTGTTTATCCGGAATGTGATACAATAATTGGAATTCACAAGTAGTTATGAGATAACTGAATGAATGTTATAAACATAGCAGTTTAGTCTCACTTGATCGGTTGCCACGGAATTTTGATGAGATCAAAAGTCCGTCGCAATCACGTAGCGTACGCGGATACTCGCCGGGTAAAATTAATAGACAGCCTCACCCCATAGCCCCGACCAAGTGACTGTAGGAGAACCCCGTCGCCGAAAGCATCCGTTTGGGTGCTCGCGGTAGCGGTGTTCCGCCTTGGTGCACTTCGTCGACGGTATTGGGGGTGCGACCGTCTACTAAAATTTGCGACGAGCATTCGATCAAAATGTCGGGAATCCTGTTGAATTGCCCGACTTGGTATTGAAAAGTGTTTTCGATAATGAGACTAAAATGCGGGGTTTATAATTGTTAGGCATGCGATGTCTAAAGAATTCATTTGGTCAGGCATGCGATGTCTGAGGTGGTTGCGGATTCCAACTGTTGTAGTTTTACACTTTCTTTTCTGTGACCGTAAGTGTAATATGTGATATTGCCGGTTTCGTTGCTATATGTCAACGACAATTGGGATACGCATGTTTACTTACGTTGATGACATGTGTTGTTATGTGTTGCTGGATATGTTATATTGGATTGTCGTGTTTGAATAGCCGGGGTTTTTTTATGTGAGATGAGTGTTTTTCATTTTCATTCATCTAAAAACTTGTATGTAATATTCTTTTATTGGGGCACTTCCAGGTTGCGGGAGATGTCACCTTTTGTATATTATTTATTTTCCGCATTAGGATAGACCCAAAGAAGGAGCACAAGTAGCCGGGTTCTAGGGTCCAGTGGGAGACCATCTCGAGGAGTCGAGTCCGGGTCTCCTAACCCTAGAATTGGTAGGGTTGCTTGCCGCTCTCGTAGGGGTCTAGGGGTGTGGGATTGGCTATTCATCACGACCGTGGAATCCGTGTTTTATACTGGCTCGTATTGAAAACACGGACGTCCTAGTATATCCAATATTTCATATGTTTCTTCTGCTGTGATTTATCTGTGATGTGATCATGTGATGTTCTGTGAAAGATATTATATATAGTATATACGATATATTATATAGACGTTGCTTATGTTTTACACCCGCGCTAGCCCTGCCCAGCTCTGCCGTTAGTTACCTAACCTAACGGTGCACGAGGGGACATCGAGGCGAATGCGGATGGCATAAGTGTACGTCATATTTATCTGTGATGTTTAGGTAATTTAAATGATGGGATATTCATTAATAAGATTAATGAAAGAAAATAAACCTAATTGATGTTGTGGAATCGAATTTCAAGATAAAAACAGTTAGCTACAGTTCTTGCTTTGCATCGTGGTGTTCATTATAGAACATCCTGCACCTTATTCGATGAGGAAAGGACCGAGATCCCTTCACCGGGAGTGACTCCTTTAGCAATAACTGGCAGATGCTACAACCCTCGGTTTGTCTTTGATCGCTTCTATAGTTTCCGCTTTGCACAGTGATATATATGATATATCCCGCACCTCATTCGACGAGGAAAGGGCCGACGATCCCTTCACCGGGAGTGACCCCTTTAGCAAAACTAGAAAAGCCTCGAAAACATTCCATTTAAAAACCATTTGATTCCGCAACGAGATCAAGTTCAAAGCGTTAAAGGTTTTCATAAAAACAATTCGCAACCCTCCGTCATTTTAGGAAGTAGAGTACTTAGTATTCGTGCTGTGTTTGTTGACCATAGTCAAGGCACAGTGTACGGTAGCTAAGTGATGTCTTCCTACACCGCATATGATGCGATTAGTTAGGACAGTCGCGTGACTTTGTTGACCTTAGTTAAGGGTCATGTGGGTGGGTCTAATTAATCACGAAATGACGGGTAGAACTTGACTAGCACTTATGATTTGTTGACCATAGTTAAGGTCATAGGTGCTAGGGGTAAAAACCTTTATCGGGAGTTTCAAGTGTTGAAATTTGCAATGAGATTGCATACCTTCTATATGATAGTTGGATCCCGATACCCACTGCGAGTAATTATTACTCCTGGGAGAGTTTTGCACTTTGCAATTAGCCGATCAAGTAGGTGTCTAGAAAGGTGTCAACGGGGTTACGCCTCTGGGAAAACGAGGTTTACTGTAATTAGGTCCGTGCGAAAGCACGGGGAACCTCCCTCAAAGTACCGACACTGGCCTGGCTGAAAAATTGGCGAACTTGTAGAGTGTAATTAATCCCGGCTAGTCTTTCCTTTTAAGGTTTGAAGAAAGATTTGATAAAAACAGTGGGAGCCATCCTGATTAGATAAAATATATAACCAATCTGATCTTGCAAGAGCGCACGCAGAGTGTTTTCTTCTCTCTCTCTCCTGGTAGCGACCATATCACGCCTTAATCAAGATAATAAAATGGATGTATTGATCGAACCCGCTTGTTATACTGTGCTGGGGAACGTTGGTCCCGCTCCAACTTATAATTGTTATAAGACAGAGCAGGAAATAGGGGAATACCAGGATTCCCATGCCACCCAAACGAAGAAAGTGCATATGATGCATCTCCTTCGGGTGTGTTCATTACAAAGAACTGTTTTCTCAGTATCCTCTGAATCCTGAGTATATGATACCGGATCAGGATCCCAGATATGTAATCTGTTACATAGGGATACAAAAAGGTAGAAAAACTGAGAACGGGTGATAAGTTTCATGAGGCAGAAAACGGGGCAAGTGTTGCAGCCAAGTCTGTTGGTCACTGTCACCCTGTATTACCAATACATTGATTCTGAACAAATGCCATTAGATACCGAACCTGATATACAAAATCATATCAGTCTCTTTATTAGTAAAGAAATGATATAATTTTGTATTGTTGGATAATGTTTTGAACATTTCCTATATCAAAAGTTGATCGGTTCAGGCACGTTATCTAAAAGCATTGACATTCTAAATCAAACTACAGTTCCTTGTATACTGAACACACACAAGAGGAAGAGTTCAGAAATGAACAAATTCTTCTTGAGGTATTGTAGACTAGGTCATATCAATGCGACCCGACTAGCTGAAGTTACATTTAGATGCATATTTAAATCAGTTTGAATTTACATCTTGTGAAACTTTCCAGTCATGTCACAAAGATATAATGACACCAGCTCTGTTTACTGGAAGCAGAGAAAGAGTTAGTAAACTCTTGGGACTGATACATGATGATGTATGTAAGGTCCCCTGTCTACATATACTAAGATCGGTTCTTTGTACTTCATTACATTCTCTGATAATCTCTCAAGATTCAGTCATGTGTTCCTGTTGAAACACGAGTCCGAACCTTTTGAGATATTCATAGAATATAAGTTAGAAGTAGAGAACCAAAATACGGGTATACGTATTATATCCTTTGATGAGATCAAGGAGGAGAATACTTGTGCATGGAATTCCTGGATTATTCTAAAGGAGAATGAGATTCTCTCTCAGCATTACTCCTCCGAATAACCATAGCACATTGGTGTATCGGGGCGGAGCAATCACACCCTATATGATAAGGTGTGCTCTATGATGAGTACTACTGAGTTACCTGTTTCCATTTTGGGAGTTATGCGCTTGAGAAGCTGCATACCTATTGAATAGGGTTCCAATCAAATCAGTTGCCTACCGCTTCATATGTGATATGGAAAGGGAAGAGCCCATGTCTTAAGCTAGTTAAGATTTGGGGTTGACCGGCCTATGTCTAAAAGCAAAATCCGGACAAGCTCGAGGCAAGGTCTGTAATATAGAACTGGAAAGGTTCCATCTATACAAACTACAGTAGATAATTTGGTAGAACCAAAGGATTCAGTAGATTCCAACGAACCTCAGCCTCTCCGCCGATCTAGTAGGGTTCCTCACCCACCTGAGAGATACTTCGGTTTCTCGATGACAGTGGGAGCGAGGATTGCATCATGAGATGATGACCCAACTAGTTTCGAGCTGGCCATCGGGGGTAGAACTCTGTAAGAATGGCTGGATGCTTAGTGATCTGAGATGGAATCCTTATACACCAACAAAGTATGGACTTTGGTTGCTATATCTGAAGGGTTAAATCCCCATCAGGAGCAAGTATATCTTGAGAAGATTACTTGGTGTAGATGGAAAAGTTGAGACTTTCAAAGCTAGACTTGTTAAAGGTTTTCGTCATCAACCAGGCGTGGATAATGATGAAACCTTTTCCAGTACCTATGCTTAAGTCCATCCAGATCCTACTTGTCACGGCTACATACCATGACTACAATATCTGGTGGTTGGGTGTCATGACTGCATTTCTAAATGATGCTTTAGAAGAGTGCGTCTATAAGTACACAGCCAGAGGGCCTCGTAGACAGTGGGAGCAGCGGAAACGTATGCAAGATGCTTTATAGGATAAAGCAGGCATCGCAGAGTTGGAACATCTGTTTTGATGGATTAGTCAAAGAAGTTGACATCATCAAAATGGTAGATGAACCTTGTATAAACAAAAGGGTAGTAGGGAGTATGGTGACGATCCTCGTAGAGTACGTGGATGACATACTCTTGTTAGGGAAGGAGTTTCCTATGCTACGCTCGATCAATCTCCGCTTATCACAATGATTTTCCATATAGGATCAAAGTGATACCTACTAAATCCTAAGCTTTGGATCTATGAGATAGATCTAATTGGATGTTAGGATACTCACTAGTTGTAGTGAGATGGTATCAATTGATCCTGGGGAGAATCACTGGAAGGGTTCCAGAGTGATAAAGACGACTGAATGTCAGTCACAGGCATTGTCTTTACCCTCAGTAAAGGGACGGTATGTTAGAAGAGTTCCAAGCTAGATACTGTGGCAAACTAGATGATAAAGGCTGGTAACATCGCTATTAAAGATACTACCAAAGAGGAAGTTTGGGTATATATTGGTTCATAAGATGAACTAGGTTCCTACCATTGTATGACAATGGAACTGTGGCTTTGGCCTAGCAACACTGGTCCCATCAGTGACCCAGACATAATCTGAGGCAGCATCACCTGATCATGGAGATAGTTGATCTCCAGGGTGATCGAGGTTAGGAGAGTAGACTCAGAAGACAACACGGCGGATCCACTCACGAAGGCCTTTTCCCAAAGAGAGACTTTTAGGGGATGGTTGAGTATTAGATACTACAAATACTGCTACAGATGGCCCTAGTGCAAGTGGGAGATTGTTAGTTATATGTATGCCCTAGAGGCCATTACTGTACATTGGATGTATATTGTAGTGGATGCTGGGACATATATAGGTAGGACTTTCTTGCTCGACATGATAGTACGCTATCTGGTTGCTCTTTATCTTAACATGTATATTTTCTGTCTCTCTGTTACATGTTGATAAAGCCCTTAGGATGTGTACTCGACTTCCAGGACTATGATGCAGATCATACTAGTGGGGCCTGGGTAGTCCATGAGTACATCCTTCAATGTTCCTAGTCGTGGGAATATCGAGACGGGGCATCGATATTCCAGAGTAGACTAGCGTATATCTTCTCGACCCATGTGATGGGCGATGGATGATCCCATATCCATTGGTGTTTGACATCGGAGATGGTATGCGGGTGCTCAGTGGAGACTGGGTACACTGAACGGACTCGCCGAGAACTCCCAGATGGTATTATACCTCACGTCAGATGGCAGTTCTCTGGTGACACTGGTACAGCTTAGTCTGTAGACCCGAGATCGTCATAGAGTCTTGTGTGTCTCCCACTGTGCTTTGATTTCTACCCTACCATGGCTCTACTGAGTCGTGCAAACAGGTGGTTTTTGGGTACAGTCCCGATTCACATGGAGGCAATGAGCGATAGGAGGGGATTCGTCTCTCCCGGTATTGGGGGTTGATGTTGCGCAATGCACGACTGGCCATAACAGGAAATCCCTGGCCAGGGTTGCTGTGATATACTGGTAAGAGTTATCAGTAGTTTCACGAAAGTTATGGACCCTACGTCGGCATGACTTATCAAGCTATTGGGTCTGACGTTTACCACCCCTAGGCGAGATATGCGACATATCAGACGAACAGACCGGACTGTACGGTAAGTGTTACTGGTTGGATTCACAGGAGTGTGAGCGGGCTTGCTCGTCGATCTTCTGATCGCTCAATACCCGGGTGGCCGTTACGTTTAGCAGACCGCTTGCGGCTTGTGGGTGTTTGATATGATCATCATCAACTGCCGGCGTATTGACGAGTCTTTAGAGTCCTACACAGAGGTTTCCTAGCTCAAGCGAAACGAAATAGGAGCGCATATGAGATATGTGCGGGACCGAGAATAATTCGTGTATGTGATACCGTATTCCATTCTCGCGATGAATGTATCGATTGGTTATATGCGATATAACCTAGTTATCGAATCAAGGATTGATTCGATAAGCCGATACATAGGATACTAGTCGGTTATATGCGATGTGACCGGATTGTTAAATCAAGTGTTGATTTAATGATTTAATGTATAATTTTATATTTGATATATCACTTTGCATTAACTAGTATTGGTTCACTTTAAACGGATTTTCTCACTTGAAATGCACAAGTTGTATATGTGATATACTTTTGTGCATAAGATTGTGTCATGTTTGATGATACATGCAAGCTAGGGTTTGTGTAAAGAATTGACCATGGTTATATGAATGGTTAGGGTTTCATTTTATTTGCTTATTTATTTATTCATTTATTCTTTATTGAAAGAAATAAAATGGTGGCTAAGTTTGGATTATCTTTGAAGCTTCATGAAGCTTTGAATGGTTGACTATTTTGTTTCTTTCCTTAACCCTAACCATTCACTTTAACCTTAGTTTATTCTCTACATCTAACCATAGTTGACATTATGATAAGAATGATCTATTTTCTATTTTCTAATAATTCTTATCATATTCTTTTCTTCATCATCTTCTTCTTCCATGAAGAAAAGCTTGCTGCATCAATGGCAAGTGATGAAAACAAGTGAGAAATCCAATTCTAAAGTGAACCCACTTCCTATTTCTTCATCCTCTACCTCTTGCCAAGTAGTATAGGGTGTTTCCTTCATAAGTTTTCAAGGCTTGGTGAAGTTGGAGCTTGATCTTGTGATGCCTCGACGCAGATCATCTTCGGCATCGAACCGACGACCAAGCCCGCCCATTTCTCCGATGAAGCCGATGCCAGAGTCATGGATTTGATTTGGACAGCGGAGGGACCTCATCACGGAGCCTAGGACGTGGAGGACCGGATCTACAAAGGTTGTAGCTTCTTTCCTTTAGTTAAAAGTCGTTAACTTGCATCGCATAGCCTATATATCTAGTCAACGATCCGTATTAGGGTTTGTAGGCACTTGTAAAATTTAAATTGGCCGTGTTTGATCACTTGCAAGACTTCATTAGTGTGCCTAGGAACCCTACAAGTAACACTACCATTCAGTCCGGTCTTTTCATCTGATATGTTTCATATCCAGTCTAGGGGTGGTAAACGTCAGACCCCAGTAACCGATAAGTCGTGCCGATGTGAGGCTCATAATAGGTCGAGAAACTACTGATAACACTTACCAGTAGATCTCCGAATTAGCCCTGGCCAAGGACTTCCTGTTATAGCCAATCGAGCACAGCGCAACATCAACCCCCAATACCAGGAGAGACGAATCCCCTCATATCGTTCATTGCCTCCATGTGGTTCGGGACTGTACCCAAAAGCCACCGTTTTGCACATTCTCTTGAACGTGGTAAGGTGGAAATCAAAGCATAGTGGGAATCACACAAGTCTCTATGACGATCTCGGGTCTACAGACTAACCTGTACTAATGTCACCAGAGAACTGCTATCCGACGATAGGTATAATACCAACTAGGAGTTCTCGGTGAGTCCGTTCAGTGTACCCAGTCTCCACTGAGCATCCGTATACCGTCTTTGATGTCAAACACCAATGGATGTGGGATCATCCATTGCCCATCATATAGGTCAAGAATCGTATACGCTAGTCTACTCTGAAATATCGATGCCCTGTCTCGATACACCCTCGACTAAGAACAATTAAAGGATCTACTTGTGGACTACCCTGGCCCCACTAGTATGATATCCATCATAGTCCTAGTAGTCAAGTATCCATCCTAAGGTCTTCATCAACATGTGAGAGCAAGACAGTATCACAATACAAGCCTACATGTTAAGACAAAGGGCAACCAGATAGCATTCTATCATGTCGAGCAAGAAAGTCCTATATATATATGTCCAAGCATACACTATAATATACATCATATGTACAATAATGGCCTCTAGGGCATACACATAACTAACAATCTCCCACTTGCACTAAGGCCAGTTGTTATAGTATCTCATACCTAACATCCCGAAGAGTCTCTCAAATTGTATCTGGGGTATGGCTTTCGTGAGTGGATCCGCTGTGTGGTTCTTCATGTCAACTCTCCTGAACTCGATCTTCCGGCGATCAACAATCTCCCGGATCAGGTGATACCGCCTCAGAATATTCCTGGATCGTTGATGGGACTTGGGTTCCTTGGCCAAAGCCACTGCTCCATTGTTATCACAATACAAAGGTATTGGATGCTCGATGGACGGAACCACTCTAAGCTCGTTTATGAACTTCTTCATCTAGACAGCCTCTTTGGCAGCATCGTTGGCAGCCTCCATCGTCGAGTCCGCCACAGTTTCCTGTTTGGAACTCTTCCAATAAACCACCCCTCCATTGAGGGTAAAGATAAATCCCGAGACCGACTTAGAGTCGTCCTTATCACTCTGGAAGCTCGAATCGGTAAAGGACTCTACTTGGAGTTCACCATTACCATACACCAAGAACATCTCTTTAGTCCTTCTCAAGTACTTGAGAATATTCTTCACAGCTGTCCAGTGATTCTCTCCTGAATCTGCTTGATACCTACTCACTACACTTAGTGAGTATGCTACATCGGGTTTGGTATATAACATCGCGTACATGATAGAGCCTATTGCCGAAGCATAGGGTATCTCTTGAATGCGAGCTCTCTCCAAATCATTCTTGGGAGACATCTATTTGGAGAGAGTGAGTCCTGAGATCGTGGGTAAATTCCCATGCTTGGAATCTTCCATACTAAATCTCTTTAGTATGGTGTCAATGTATCTGAATTGGGACAATCCCAGTATCCCCTTAGATCTATCTCTATAGATCTTAATCCCCAAAATGTAGGAGGCATCACCTAGATCTTTCATTGAGAATCTTTGTGATAAGAAGAGCTTGACCGAGTGTAGCATAGGAACATCATTTCCTATCAAGAGTATGTCATCCACGTACAATACGAGGAAGAAAACCTTACTCTCTGCCACCTTCTTGTATATGCAAGGTTCATCTACGTTTTTGATGAAGTCAAACTCTTTGACTACCATATCAAAACAGATGTTCCAACTCCGCGATGCCTGCTTTAACCCGTAGATAGATTTAAGAAGCTTGCATACCTTTCCGCTGCTCCCACTGTCCATGAACCCCTCTGGCTGAGTCATGTACACGCTCTCTTCTAAATCACCATTTAGAAAGACGGTCTTAACATCCATTTGCCAGATTTCATAGTCATGGTATGCAACAATGGCAAGTAGGATCCGGATGGACTTAAGCATATCCACTGGAGAAAAGGTTTCATCATAATCCATACCTGGTCGTTGACGAAAACCTTTTGCAACAAGTCTAGTTTTGAAAGTCTTAACTTTTCCATTTACACCAAGTTTTTTCTTGAAGATCCACTTGCTCCCGATGGGTTTTACTCCTTCAGGAGCATCTTCCAAAGTCCATACTTTGTTGGTGTATATAGATTCCATCTCAGATCGCATTGCATCCATCCATTTCACAGAGTCCCCACTCGTGATGGCATGCTCGAAGCTAGTTGGGTCATCATCTTCCATGATGCAATCCTCGCTCCCACCATCTACGAGAAAACCGTAGTATCTCTTAGGTGGATGAGGAACCCTACTAGATCGGCGGAGAGGCTGAGGATTGTTGGGAGATATCGAATTCTCTGGTTCTACCAAATCTTCTGTCGTAGTTTGTATCGCTGGAACTCTTCCAGTTCTACCTCCTCGCCACCAATTTCCTTTGCAAGAAATTCCTATTCTAAAAAGGTGGCACGCTGAGCAACAAACACCTTTTGTTCCTCAGGGTGGTAGATGATATGTCCTCGCGAATACTTCGGATAGCCTACAAACTTGCACAGAACTAACCTTGCTTTGAGCTTGTCCGGATTTTGCTTTTTAACATAGGCCGGGCAACCCCATATCTTAACAAAATTAAGACACGGTCTTTTCCCCTCCCATATCTCATATGGAGTGGTAGACTCTGATTTGGTTGGAACTTTATTCAATAGTTATGTTGCTGTCTCAAGCGCATAACCCCAAAAGGAAATAAGTAACTCAGCGCTACTCGTCATAAAGCGCACCATATCTAATAGGGTGTGATTCCTTCGCTCCGATATATCGTTGTGTTGTGGTGTATACGGAGGAGTAAGCTAAGAGAGAATCCCATTCTCTTTTAGATAGTCCAGGAACTCATTGCTCAAGTATTCTCCTCCTCGATCAGATCGAAGGATTTTAATACTTTTACCCGTCTGGTTCTCAACTTCATGCTTATATTCTTTGAATTTCTCAAAAGCTTCAGACTTGTGTTTCAACAGGAACACATGTCTGTATCTTGAGAGATCGTCAGTGAATGTAATGAAGTATGAAGAACCATTCCTGGCATTTGTAGACATGGGACCGCATACATCATTATGTATCAGTCCCAAGAGTTCTGTAACTCTTTCTCCGTGTCCAGTAAACGGAGTTTTGGTCATCTTGCCTTTGAGACATGACTGGAAAGTTTCATAAGATGGTAATTGGAACGGATTCAAATAACCATCCTTATGTAACTTAGCTAGTCGTGCCGCATTGATATAACCTAGTCTACAATACCATAAGAAGGATTCGTTCATTTCTGAACTCTTCCTCTTGTATGTGTTTTGTACGTTAAGAACTGTGGTTTGATTTAGAACGTATATGCCATTATTTAACGAGGCTGATCCAATCAACTTTTGATTCAGATAAATATTCATAACATTATCTTGTACTACAAAATTATATCCTATTTTACTTAATAAAGAAACTGATATAAGATTGCATATCAGGTTTGGAATGTAATAGCATTCGTTCAGAATTAATGTATTACTATTTGGTAATACAAGATGATATTCGCCAACTGCTTTGGCTGCAACATTTACACCATTCCCTACTCTTAAGGAATGATCATCCATTCCCAATTCTCTACCTTTCCTTAGCCCATGTAACATATTACATATGTGGGATCACGATCCAGTATCTAATACCCAGGACGTAGAGTGTACTGAGAAATTGTTCTTGTCACTCCCTGCTTCCCAGTATACGGGCAGAGGGCGCAATGAGGATGCTATGTACTTACTCAGAAGTAAATACGCTAAGCGTATCTAAGCAATATAAAAGAAACTGTACACAAGAGACAAAATGTAAATGAACAACAACTTTATTTATTAACATTCTTTTTACAATATATCTGAAAAGATAAATACATGGAATGGAAAGCAATGACTAAACAGTGGCATAACAGAAATGGAAATTTAGAATGTAAATGTGTACAAATAACTAGAGCTCCGGGTCGAAGACTAGCTGATCCAAATCCTTGCTGGTGGACTCGATCTTCTGAAGGTCCGATCCACCTGACAACATTCCAAAGTAGAAAGAGAATGAATGTCGTCAGCGAATAATCGCTCGATAAGTCACAAAGATAAGGGAGAAGAAGAATAGACACACACAGAGAGAGAGTGTGTAACTTTTAAAGTGGTATTATATTATTATAATGTTGTATTTAGTATTAACGCTGTTCTTTGTAACTTGGTACAGAAGAGGCCAGTGTATACGAGAGAAGTGTCAGTAGACCAGAGACTAAGGTGGACGGAATCATGAGTACAAGGCTCCGTCGATAATACCACAGAACAATGGCATGGATGTAATTACGTCTTAAGCGACCACATCGTGCCACCTTTAACACCTTCCGTACCAATTTATCCCTTAAACCCCACGATGTCTTGATTGTATTGTTTATATTGTATTGTAAATTGTATTGTCTTATATAGATAGATGACTTTTTGAAACCATGATATCAGTAAATGGATGTAACTGGAGAATCATATAGATGGATGTATATCCATGGTTCGGTTCGATCAATACAGATTGATTAGATTGAACAGATTGAATACATAGATTCATGGAGTCATGTTAAATTGTAGTTTCGATACTTGAATCATATTCAAGTTAGATTATTTATATCGAGACTCAGTCTAAGTCAGACAATTAGAAAAGAAATTGAATCCTGAATTAGGTTTTGGTGTTATCGGTAACCGCTGCAAATGGACGGCAGGATTTGTGTCTTTTTCAAAGACGATTACCATGTTGATAACACCGTTTATTAAGTTGTCTACTTAAATAGGCAAGCACCCATATCTCCGAATCCCTGAGGCTCAAGAGACTGGTCCCGCTTAAACCTATATTTACTATGGTCCTTATTGTAATTTATAAAACTTGAGGGGGTTTTATGTAAAAATAATTTTTGTATAATTTTCAAAATACACCTTAAGTATTTAATTATCGTCTTAAGAGTTTTCATGGATGTAGATTTTATATATGTGACATTTCTAGTGAATAAAACCTAATTTCATAATATTTGGTATTTAATTGTAAAGTATTGAACTTGTATGGAATTGCATGGTATTTTCATGTAAAGTGATTCTTTTTTATTTAGATAAGTTGGAATATTTATACTATATCAAAAATATATATTTTGATGATACATATATATATTTATAAAAATAATTTAATTTATTATTTTTCTAGAAATCTAATTTTCTTAAGATATTTGTATTTTAAAATCTTTCGAGACCGTATGCTCCTTGCGGTGGTCTGCATCTCACACTACTAAGCCAGAGGATGTGTAATAATCCGCACCATCCTGAACAGGTTCCCCGAAATGGGTTGTACCGGCGCTTTGCAAAAATTTGTTTAAAATACATAATCTTGTAGAAAAAGGTTTTTATATAAGTCGGAGGTAGTTTTATGTAAAACTGTATTTTCCAAAATCTATGTTTCCCAATATCATCGTACTATATTACATATGAGTATTGTGAGGAGGTAGGTCATTACCTCATGAACTATCTAAAGGTATAGCAAGGATAATGATGTTTTTATGTCGAAATTAAACTATATGGTATTTTTCTGAAAAATGCGATAAAAATTACCATATACATTTTTTGATATGGAACTTGTTCAATATGTTTTGTTAATGATTAATAGTCATGTTGTGAGAGTTTGGTATTGTTGTTTTTAAGAAAAATGGAACTTTTAAAGAAAAACCGAATCGGAAGTCGGATTAACTCCACTTCCGTCGGGTTTTAGAATTCTAAGTTTTTAGAATAGAAAAGAGAAGAGAGAGGAGGGACTTACTGGATTTTACATTAGAGAAGAGGAAGAGAGAGTGGTAGGAGGTGCCGGTGCATCGTTTCGTCGCTGGGAGCTCCTATGGTCGTCGTCGGAGCTTCGCCCTTCGCTAACTCCGCTTGTACACAAAAGTTATTGAAATTTTTCTTGAGAGTTTAGACAGAGATTGTAAGTGAGGGTGTGTGGAATGGAGTGGTATTTATAGGAAAAGATTAGGTTTAAAGTAGATGAAAGGGTGTGATAAAATTATATTAAAAAAAGGATTAATGTGTTTTTAAATGGCTCTGTTACTGTGCAGAGGATTTAAACCATACAGGGGTTATAAGAAGACAAAAGGACACAAAAGTCAAGAAGAGAAGATTCGGATCCGAGGTGAGTCGGCCGGCGGCGGCGGTCGATTAGGCCGATCCGCCGGCCGAGTCTGTCCGAGCCCCCCTCCCCCCCGACTCCATGTGTTCATTGCCTCCTGGTCTACCTTGTGGACTCGTTTGTTTTTAATGTGACCTTTAGTTTTACGGGTTACACACATGTAGACTCTTGGGCTTCTAAAAAGATTAAAAGAAATCAATATAAAAAAATAATGTGGCTGATGGGATTTGAACTCTGATGCTTTGGTTCAGCAGTGCAAGGTCTTACCAATGAGCTACAAGCTCGTTTTTGCTATTCAAAAGCAAATCAAACTTATAACTTGTGCTCAGGAAAAAATACCCCTTTCTGTATTTTTTTGAAAAAAATTGTTCAGAAAGTTTTGGGTTGTTACAGTTCTCGGTAACTAACACACCCGAAGAAGATGCATTAATATACTTATTCTTCTTTTGGGCGGCATGGGAATCTGGATATTCCCCTATTTCCTGCTTAGTCTTATATCAATTATAAGAAAGAACGAAACCAACGTTCCCCTGCTAAGCATAACAAGCGGGTTCAATCAATACATCCATATTATTATCTTGATTAAGGCTTGACATGGTCGCTACCTGGAGAGAGAGAGAGAAAAAACACTTAGCGTATGCTCTTGCAAGATTAGATTGGTTATTATCTTATCTAATCAGGATGGCTCTCACCATTTTTATTAAATCTTCTTTCAAACCCTAAAAGGTAAGACTAGCCGGGATTAATTACACTTTACAAGTTCGCCAATCTTTCAGCCAAGCCAGTGTCGGTACTTTGAGGGAGGTTCCCCGTGCTTTCGCACGGACCTAATTAAAATAAACCTCATTTTCCCAGAGGCATAACCCCGTTAACACCTTTCTAGACACCTACTTGATCGGCTAATTGTGATATGTAAAACTCTCCCAGGAGTAACTCTTACTCGCAGTGAGTATCGGGATCCAACTATCTCATAGAAGGTATGAAATCTCATTGCAAAATTCAACACTTGAAATTTCCAACAATATTCTGCCCCTAGTGTCCTATGACCTTGACGGAGGTCAACAAACCATAGGCTGCTAGTCAAGTTCAACCCGTCATTTCCTGATTGAATTAAACCCACCCATATGACCCTTGACGGAGGTCAACAAGGTCATACATCTACCTTAATCCAATCGCATCATATGCAGCAGATAAGTACTAGTCAGCTACCGCACACTACGCATTGATGAAGGTCAACAAACGTAGCATGAATACTAAGTAGCACTTATCTGAAATGACGGAAGGCTACGACTGGTTTTTAAGAAAACATTTTGCGCAATGAACTTGATATCGTTGTAGAATTGAGTGATTTTGAAAAGGAGTGTTTTTTAGGCTTTTGCTAGTTTTGCTAAAGAGGTCATTCCCGGTGAAGGGATCTCGGCTTTTTCATTATCGAATAAAGTGTAGGATATTTCACAAATACCACTATACAAAGCAAGAACTAAAAGAAGCAATCAAAAGACAAAACCGAGTGGGTTGTAGCATCTGCTAGTTTCGCTAAATAGGTCACTCCCGGTGTAGGGATCTCAGCTCTTTCCTTATCGAATAAGGCGCTGGATATTCTACAAGGAATACCGCTATGCAAAGAAAAAACTAGAGCTACTTTTTTTGAAAATTTGATTCCACAACATCTTTTTAGCTTTCTTTGTTTTTCACTAATCTCATTAATGAAGTCCCATCAATTATTCTTCCTAAGCATCACAAAAGAAACGAAAATAAAACGTACGCTTATGCCATCCGCAGTCGCCGCAGTATTCCGTTATGCACCGTTAGGTTACTTAACTAACAGTATAGCGGTGCGGGACTAGTGCAGGTGCAAAACATAAGCAACGTTTATTATATATCATATATATAATAATAAAGCAAACGTCTCAAACATATAAAGTGATCACATCACATAATATCAGCAGCAGAAGATAACATATGAAATATTGGATATACTAGGAATTCCGTGTTTTAAATTAAGCCAGTATAAAACACGGATTCCACGGTCGCGATGAATAGACAAACCCACATCCCTAGATCCTTACGAGAGTGGCAAGCATCCCTACCAATTCTAGAGTTAGGAGACCCGGACTTGACTCCTCGAGATGGTCTCCCACTGGACTCCAGAACCCGGTTACTTGTGTTCCCCTCCTTAGGTCTATCCTAATGCGGAAAATTAAATAATATACAACAATGGTGACATCATCCTCAACCCGGAAGTGCCCCAATAAAAGAATATTATATACAAGTTTTTACATGAATGAAAATGAAAAAACTCTCATCTCACATAAAAAAAACCCGGCTATTCAAAACACGACGATCCAATATAACATATCCCAGCAACACATAACGTCACATGTCATCAATATAAGTAAATATGCATATCCCAATTGTCGTTGAATATAGCAACGAAACCGGCGATACACTACATATTTCACTTACGGTCGCAGAAAAGAAAATGTCAAACTACAATATTTAGAATCCACAATCATCTTAGACATCATAAACCCGAAATATCACATACTTCGGATTTCATGCCTAACTATATGAATTCCAAATATTGTATCACATTCTACAAATAGCTAGACGATATTAAGCATTCCGATCAAATCAACAAACACCTAAAATTTCCCAAAAATCTCAACAATTGAGCGCAGTTTAAAAATACTCAGAACATGCCACAATACTTATGGACCAACCGTAGAAGGGTCAACCCTTGCCTCACTTATGGCGTCACGGAACTACAGCAAACCCTAGGGTTTGGCAGCGGTTCTTACTGTCATAGAATCGAGTTAGGGTTTCGTTCTTCTAAAGGGTCTATCGCATTACTTGCATGATTTTTGAATGTTCTTTAACTTGGAAAAATCTAACTTTTGGAAAATTTCCAGCGAGGGAGAAAGTGGGTATTTGATATTCGTTTGAACTTTTTAACGCCGTCTAAATAACCCGAAATAGTATTAGAATTACGATTATGAAAGACTCCGAACTTCCTTTACAGAAAGTTAATATCCCATGCAATTTCAGCAAAAACAAGCAACACCGGAAACACCAAAACACAGAGACCAGAACACCAAACCAAAACGAACCCGAAATAATGATATTAGGCCGGCCGGCTCAGAATTTTTGAGCTTCTCGCTGGGTCAAAACTGGAGGATGGCGTTCTTATTTGTCTGGTGTTAATATTACATCTCATATAACATTCTGCAGTTGCTAAAAAAATTTTAGAGTCCAATTAAAAATCGACAGAAACTAGATTTCAATGTTTCAAGTTTCGGAGCAGTTTCGGTTTCGTAATATAACAAGCATCGTCTAATTCTCTACCTTGGCTCTGATACCACTGTAGGAATGCCTAGCACGACAGCAAGCTTTCGGGAGACATCGTCCATACCATTTTCAAAAATTTGCCATGCTAAACAATCCTAACCCTAGAATCTTAACTAGAGATTAAGACAATACAACATGTAAACAACTTTACATCTAAGTGAATATGGAATACAACCTTTGTAGACCGATCCTTCACTTCATTATCTCCTTGTAGTTGTCCCTTCGCTCCTAGTAGTGATCTCCCGGACTCTAGGATGGCTCCACAAGGTGAAAGGAACAAGCTTGCATGAAGTCTTCGAGGTCGAAGATGATCTACGTCGAGGAGCCACTAACCCAAGCTACCTCTTCACTAATTAGGGATTAGTGAAGATAACACCCTAAACTAAATGGCTAATCTAGTAAAGGATGATGAAATAGGATTTTTGCTCACTTTAGAATTAATTTTCTCACTCTATTTCTTTACCTTGAGAAAGCTAGAGAGCTCTCTCAATGGGCTTACAAGCTTCCACAAGCTTCACCCATGTAACTAATTTCCAACTAATTTGGATTTACCTTAAATAAATAAACCTTGTATTATCATGAGCATGGTGTGAATCTCATATACCCATGTAGTGTGTATCATCAAGCATGACACAAAAAGAAAACACAAATAATATATCACACACACACACACACATATTAAGTGTGCACATGTGAGAAAAAGAAATGCTTAAGTGAGCAAATATTAGTTAATGTAAATTAATATATCAAATATATATAATTATGCATTAAATTATTAAATCAACACTTGATTTAATAATCCGGCCATATCACATATAATCGACTAATATTATTTGTATCAACTTATCGAATCAACACTTGATTCGATAACCCGGCTATATCTCATATAACTGTCTGATGTCATAAATCGCGAGAATAGAATACGGTATCACATACTCGTATTAATCTCGGTCCCTCACATATCACATATTTGCTCCTACTTCGTTTTTCCTGAGCCAGTAAACCTTTGTGTAGGACTCTAAAGACTCGTCAATACACCGGCAGTAGGTGGTGATCATATCAGGCACCCACAAGCCGTCAGCGGTACTAGCTGGACGTAACGGCTACTCGGGTATTGAGCGATCAGAAGATCAACAAGCAATCCCGCTCTGACTTCTGTAAATACTGTCAGTAACACTACCGTACAGTCCAGTCTTTTCGTCTGATATGTCGCATATCCAGTCTAGGGGTGGTAAACGTCAGACCCCAGTAACCGATAAGTCGTGCCGATGTGAGGCTCATAACAGGTCGAGAAACTACTGATAACACTTACCAGTAGATCTCCGTATTAGCCCTGGCCAAGGACTTCCTGTTATAGCCAATCGAGCACAGCGCAACATCAACCTCCAATACCAGGAGAGACAAATCCCCTCCTATCGCTCATTGCCTCCATATGATTCGAGACGGTACCCTAAAGCCTTCGTTTTGCACGTTCTATTGAACGTGGGAAGGTGGAAATCAAAGTATAGTGGGAATCACATAAGACTCTATGATGATCTCGGGTCTATAGACTAACCTATACTAATGTCACCAAAGAACTGCTATCTGACGATAGGTATAATACCAACTAGGAGTTCTCGGCGAGTCCGTTCAGTGTACCCAGTCTCCACTGAGCACCCATATACCATCTTTGTTGTCAAACACCAATGGATGTGGGATCATCCATTGCCCATCATATGGGTCAAGAAGCGTATACGCTAGTCTACTCTGAAATATCGATGCCCTGTCTCGATACACCCTCGACTAGGAACAGTTAAAGGATCTAATTGTGGACTACCCTAGCCCTACTAGTATGATCTCCATCATAGTCCTAGTAGTCAAGTACCCATCCTAAGGGCTTCATCAACATGTGAGAGCAAGACAATATCACAATACAAGCCTAAATGTTAAGACAAAGGGCAACCAGATAGCATTCTATCATGTCGAGCAAGAAAGTCCTATATATATATATATATATATATATATGTCCAAGCATACACTATAATATACATCATATGTACAATAATGGCCTCTAAGGCATACACATAACTAACACAATATGTAGGTTTCAATTCTCCTACACATAGTTGCTCATATACAGAATAAGGAAGCAGGTTAACACTGGCATCAAGATCCAAAAGAGCGTGGTTGATGTTCTTATCCCCAATAGTTATTGAAATCGTAGAACAGCCAGGGTCCTTCCGTTTTTGTGGTAAATTTTGGGTAAGGGCATCACTCTTGTTTCTAGCTAGGAAAACCTTCTTTGGTACCTGAGATTTCCTCTTCTTAGTGCACAAGTCTTTCAAGATTTTTGCAAAGGAGGGGACTTGTTGGATTGCATCTAAGAGGGGAATGTTGATGTTAACCTGTTTGAACAACTCCATAATCTTCTCCATTAGTGGATTTTGTTTATTGGACCTCAACCGGTTTAGAAATGGAACGTTTTTTAAATTGGTTGAGTCCAATGCTTGTGGAGGAGATTGTGGAGTTGGAACGGATCCCAAAACAGGAGTTTGAGTGGAGTTAGAAGTGGATCCGTTCGGAGCAACAATTGAAGAAGAAGAAGAGCCTTTTGAAGAATGGAGAATAGGCTCAGAAAAAGAAGAAGGGGTAGAAGAAACGGCCAGGGTGTCATCATCATCAATTCGTGTGCCGATGTTGTTGTTCAGCATTCTTCCAGATCTCAACGTAGTCATGGCACTCACATTATGGTTCTGTTGTTCAAGAGCAACATGTACATTATGTGGGTGACCAGGATTTGGGAGTGGTTAAGATGGAAGCCTTCCTTTCTCTTGCTCGCTTAACGCCGCGTTCAGCTGTGCAATCTGGGCTTCGATGGTCTTGATGCTTTGCCCGTGTGTAGCAGTATGTTACACCAGAGACTGAATAGAAGACTAGATGTTGGTGGTGGATTGAGTCAATTACTTTAAAAAAGCCTCTAGACTCCGTTCCAGCGAGGAAACCCTATCATTGTTTGATAGAACAAAGTTGTTTTGAGGAAAAGAATTATTGCAGGGTGTAAAATTGTTCGTCGGATTTTGAAAAGGTTGGGGTTGGAAAAGCTGCTGAAATTGTTGTTGTGTTTGTTGTTGAGCTTTTTGTTGAGGAGGAGGAGGCCTCTCAAAGTTTTTGTGGCCTTGGAATTGATGATGGTTCTGATTCCAGGCGAAGTTGGGATAGTTCCTCCAACCGGGATTGTATGCAGAAGAATATGGATTGTTTTTTGGTCTTTGCTGAAATGCAACATTAACCTGATCCTGTCCTTGAGATAGTGGATTGTAAGAACTCTCTTCGGTCAAATGAGATGGATCTGAACAACAAGCGCAAATGGTACGAGGGGGAAGAACAGGAGCAGGAGAAGAAGATGAGAATTTACTTTCAATTGCTTCCAGTTTCTGCATGATTGCAGCCATCTTGGCTTTCTTTGCAATTGAGATGTCGAGTTGATGTACCCCTGCCCTAGAGAGACCTAAAGAAGAAGAAGAAGAAGAAGTTGAGGTGTTCGGTCGGGTGCTCTCCCACTACAGCGTTTGCTCCGCAAGATCGTCAAAGAGTTGCCAAGCCTCCTCGTCATATTTGGATAGGAAGTGGCCCTGACAAATGGTTTCCAGCAACTGCTTAATTGCTGGATTCAGGCTCTCATATAAAGTTTGGCAAAGTTGCCATTTCTCTATACCGTGATGAGAACACTGAATAAGGAGGTCCTTGTACCGATCAAACCACTTCTAAAAAGGTTCGGTAGGAAGCTAGGTGAATTGGTTAATTTCGTTTCGAATCCGTGGTCTTATGATTAGGGTAGAATTTCTTCAAAAACGCTTTTACAGACTTGTCCTAACTGGTTATCGAATGAGATGTGGTGCTAAGCCACTTTTCAGAAAGGTCACATAAAGTGAAAGGAATAACTCATAGCCATATAGCATCATCAGACAGTTGGGTTGTCTTCATCATCGCACAAACGTTCTGGAATTTTTTGATGAAGATATATGCATCTTCGGATTCAAGCCCGTGAAATTTAGGCAGCATGTTGATGAAGTGGGGCTTAATTTCAAAATTATCTCCATTGGCCGGTGGAAGTGAAAGACAAGTCGGAAGTGCAGCGCGGGTAGGATAGAAACGATCCTGGAGCACGATTTGCTGTGGCGCTTCAACAAGAGGTGGCCGTGGGTTATTCGCATCTAATGGAGGTGGAATAATTCTCGGGGGAGGTAAAGTGATATTGGAAGGAAATCCTAATATCTCGGAAGAAGAATCTGGTGATGGTGAAAATGAAGGTGAAGATATATGAACAGAATTGCGGTCAACGTCGGAGTTGGCCGGCAAAGGTAAGGGTGAAAGAGGTATGGAAGGAGTTTCGACGTCGGAGTCGATCACGTAGTCCGTAGCGACTAACGAAACGCGGACCAAACGGGCACTAGGGTCCCTAGTCCAATCGGACATACACTAAACGAGTTTAGTGTAGTCAAAGCGTAGAATGTGAGGGTAAGAAAATGAAAATGGAGAAAAATTTGGTAAAGGTGGTAAAAGTGGCAAACTTGTGTTTCTTTCGTAAGAATTTTAAAATGAAACAACAGTTCAACAAACACAATTACAAATGCACAGTCACAAATACGCAATCAATACCTAGACTAGGGTCCTCTAAGTCCGCTAGACCTGCTCCTAACTGTTCCAAAGTGACAAATTGTGAGATAACCCTCAAATCGCCTCTTCACTGCCAGTTATGGATAGGTAAGCACAAGTGAGGTAAGAAGGGTTCCGCTCACAAATCACCGTGAGACGGGCCTTTTAAAGTTACCTTCTAACTTGTCTAGCCTAGGAACCATAAAAGTTATGTTTAGATAAATGACCGAATGCCCACAATCTTCCTTTTTCTTATCGAGCGCGACAATTCCTTAGTTGGCCGAGTCTAGATATTTTTTATTAAGCTTGAGGTAACACTTATGCAATTAGTGATTTCCGGGGTCATAAGAAGGGTGATGAAATCCCCACCTACCGGATTGGTGTTATAGCTCCTTAAGTCCGTATTAATGATGCAATGCGCAAATCAAAAAAGTTTTATTATCAAACAATCAATCAATTTTTCTTTTACTTTAAATGTGGCGCTGCAACAAACACGGTTAGTTTTTCTTTGGCTATTGCGGCGATGTTGCAAAGAATCCTGCAAAGATAGGAATAATAGAGCGTCGGATTTGAGAAGAGGAAGTTTAGAAAAAATACGTACCAAAAGAGTTGAGTTTAAGAAACTCGTGTTGATATTGTCTCCGAGTATTTGAAAGATTTGCTTGCACGAGTCAAACTACCCGGATCTTTGGCACTAAGTGTTCAATCCCTTTATACTTGAAAACGCCCACTTTCTCCGCACAATCGTCGCTCGTCAATCCTTCAAATCTGCAAATGTCGTAAAAATAAGGATATTTGAGCTAGAAAAATCCGTCAAATCTGCAAATGTCGGAAAAATACAGAAAAATCTGCAAATGTCGGAAAAATATGATAAAATACGTCAACTAAGTGTTCTTTCATAAATCTTTGATTCTCAAGAACAAGATCTTCCCGATGAGAATTAAATTCTCAACTTGTGGGAGATTTATCTTGCGGATCTCAGATCCATAGAAAAAATTAAGTTCTTTGAGAAGAGTTAAAATTTTTGTTTGAGAATTAAATTCTCTTTTGTTTTGTGGGAGCTTTTGGGAGGCTTCTGTATATTTTTTTAGAAGCTTATGGGGTGGTCTCCTCCTCTTTTTCTTTTTTGGAAAGAAAGATCATTGGTCATTGGGACCTACCACCTCTCCGACGATACTGAGAGATTACAGCGCCATATATCGAAGGTGTGGAGGGATGTACCCTTTGAACCATGTCTCACTCATCAAGGGGGAAGAACAGGCTGGTGCTTAAGCTTCTCGCTGCTGAAAAAGGCTTCTTTGCGTTCGCGCACGCGTTGGGTGCACGTGCGTCGCACGTGGCAGGCGCACATGTTTCGCACGGCGTGGGCGCATGTGCATCGCACGTGTTGCGCACGTAGCGGACGCACATGCGTTGCATGTGGTGTGCACGTAGCGGGCGTATGTGCGTCGTACGTGGCGGGCGCACGTGCGTCGCACGTGGCGCTTGCACATCATGGGGGACAGCTAAGTCCCTAACTTGGAGAACTAAACTCCTTTGAGAATTGAATTCTCTCACGTGGTGCGCACGTGGCGGGCGCACTTATGTTGCACGTGGTGTGCACGTGCGTTGTATGTGGTGCGCACGTGGCGGGCGCTCGTGCGTTATGTAGGGTTACTAAGCATACTAACAAGGCTCTACAAGACATCGACCATGCCAAAATTAAATTTTTATGTGCCGAACAACCCTAAGCAAGATCGTATACTGGAGTTTAGGCGAAACTAATAGTAAGTAAACAACCTTACTTCTAAAGGAACACGAAATACAACCTTTGTAGATCGGTCCTTCACTTCATTTGCTCCTTGTTGAAGTCCATTCGCTGCGATCAAGGTTCTCCCAGGCTTTTGCATGGCTTCACGAGGCGAAAGATGCGACCTTGCTTGAAGTCTCCGAGGCCGAAGATGATCTACGTCGAGAGAATTCCGACTCAAGCTACTACTTCACTAACTTGAGAATTAGTGAAGCAAACACCCTAAACTAAAATGCTAGTCTAGTAGAGGATGGAGAAATAGGAAGTGGGTTCTCTTTAGAATTTTATTTCTCACAAGCTTTCTCACTTTTGATCAAACCCTAGCAAGCTTTTTCTTTTTAGCAATGAAGAAGAAGAACAAAAGAAAGAGATGAGGATAATGATCAAGTGTGAAGGCTAACCATGGTGAGTGAGTATCATATACTAACTCTTGTAGAGACATAACCATAGCTAATTCTAAATGGTTAGGTTAAACAAAGATCTAAAGTAAAACAAAACAAGTGGACTTTTTCAAAGCATCCACAAGCTTCTACAAGCTTCATGCTTATGAAAAAATTCCACTAATTTGTAATTACCTTAAATAAATGTAAACTACCATTTAAAAATAGAATGGTGTGTGTCTTGTACACCCATGTCATGTGTATCATCAACCATGATACATTAGGAAAACACAATTTTAATATATATCATATATACATTAAAGTTGTGCTTATGTGAGAAAAACCCTAAAGTGAACAAGTGTTAGTAAATGTAAACTAGTATATCTAATATACAATTATACACTTAATTATTAAATGAACACTTGACTTAATAATCCGGTCATATCTCATATAACCGACTAACATCCATTGTATCGACTTATCGAATCAACACTTGATTCGATAACCCGGCTATATCATATATAACCGACCGATACAAAAAGTCACGAGAATAGAATACGGTATCACATACACGTATTATTCTCGGTCCCGCATATATCACATACGTGCTCCTGTTTCGTTTTGCCTGAGCCAGTAAAACCTCTATGTAGGACTCTAAAAACTCGTCAATTCGCCGGCAGTAGGTGATGATCACATCAAGCACCCACAAGCCGTCAGCGGTACTAGCTGGACGTAACGGCTACCCGGGTATTGAGCGATCAGAGGATCAGCAAGCAAGCCCGCTCCAACTCCTGTAAAAGCCTGCCGGTAACACTTCCCGTACAGTCCGGTCTCCTCGTCTGATATGTCGCATATCAAGTCTAGGGGTGGTAAACGTCATACCCCAATAACCGATAAGTCATGCCGATGTAAGGCTCATAACGGGTCGAGAAACTACTGGTAACACTTACCAGTAAATCTCTAAATCAGCCCTGGCCAGGGACTTCCCTGTTACGGCCAATCGAGCACAGCGCAACATCAACCCCCAATACCGAGAGAGACGAAACCCCTCCTATCGCTCATTGCCTTCATGTGACTCGGGACTGTACCCAAAAACCACCATTTTGCACGCCCTCATGGACGTGGTAAGGTGGAAATCAAAGCACAGTGGGAATCGTACAAGACTCTATGACGATCTCGGGTCTACAGACTAACCTGCACAAGTGTCACCAGAGAACTGCCATCTGACGTGAGGTATAATACCATCTGGTAGTTCTCGGCGAGTCCGTCCAGTGTACCCAGTCTCCACTGAGCACCCGTATACCATCTCTGATGTCAAACACTAATGGATATGGGATCATCCATCGCCCATCTCATGGGTCGAGAAGCGTATACGCTAGTCTACACTGGTATATCGATGCCCCGTCTCGATACACCCACGACTAGGGACATTGAAGGATGTACTTTTGGACTACCATGTCCTCACTAGTATGATCCGCATCATAGTCCAGGTAGTTAAGTACAGATCCTAAGGGTTTTACCAACATGTAACTGTAAGACAGTATAAAGTGACAAGTATACATGTTAAAGTAAAGTGCAACCGGATAGCATACTATCATATCGAGCAAGAAAGTCCTCTCTATATATGTCCAAGCATCCAATATAATATACAACATCTGTACAATACCGGCCTCTAGGGCATACATACAACTAACAATCTCCCACTTGCATTAGGGCCAGCTGCTATAGTATCGCATACCAAGCATCCCGAAGAGTCTCTCAAACTGTATCTGGGGAATGGCCTTCATGAGTGGATCCGCAGTGTTGTTCTTCGTGTCAACCCTCCTGACCTTGATCTCCCGGCGATCAACTATCTCCCGGATCAGGTGATACCGCCTCAGAATATGCCTGGATCGCTGATGGGACCTGGGTTCCTTGGCTAAAGCCACCGCTCCATTGTTATCACAATACAAAGGTATTGGATGCTCAATGGATGGAACCACTCCAAGTTCAGTAATGAACTTCTTGATCCAGACAGTCTCTTTGGCAACATCGTTGGCAGTGATGTATTCAGCCTCCATCATTGAGTCTGCCACGGTTTCCTGCTTGGAACTCTTCCAGCTAACCGCCCCTCCGTTAAGGGTAAAGACAAATCTCGACTGCGACTTAGAGTCGTCCATATCACTCTGGAAGCTCGAATCGGTAAAGGACTCCACTTAGAGTTCTCCATTACCATACACCAAGAGCATCTCTTTAGTTCTTCGTAAGTACTTGAGAATGCTCTTCACAGCTGTCCAGTCACTCTCTCCAGGATCAGCTTGATACCTACTCACTACACTTAGTGAGTATGCTACATCGGGTCTAGTACATAGCATCGCGTACATGATAGAGCCTACAGCCGAAGCATAGGGTATCCCTTGCATGCGAGCTCTCTCCAAATCAGTCTTGGGAGACATCTCTTTGGAGAGAGTGAGCCCTGAGATCATGGGTAAAAACCCATGTTTGGACTCTTCCATACTAAACCTCTTCAGTATGGTGTCAATGTACCTGGATTGGGACAATCCCAATATCCGTTTAGATCTATCTCTATAGATCATAATTCCCAATATGCAGGAGGCATCACCAAGATCTTTCATTGAGAATCTTTGTGATAAGAAGAGCTTGACCGATTGCAGCATAGGAATGTCATTTCCTATCAAGAGTATGCCGTCCACGTACAATACGAGGAAGACAACCTTACTCTCTGCCACCTTCTTGTAGATACAAGGTTCATCTACGTTTTTGACGAAATCAAACTCTTTGATAACGACGTCAAAGCAGATGTTCCAACTCCGCGATGCTTGCTTTAATCCATAAATGGATTTAAGCAGCTTGCACACCTTCCCGCTGCTCCCACTATCTACGAAGCCCTCTGGCTGAGTCATGTACACGCACTCTTCTAAATCACCGTTTAGAAAGGCGGTCTTAACATCCATTTGCCAGATTTCGTAGTCATGATATGCAGCGATGGCAAGCATGATCCGGATGGATTTAAGCATAGCCACTGGAGAAAAGGTTTCGTCATAGTCCACACCTGGTCGTTGACGAAAACCCTTTGCAACAAGTCTAACTTTAAAAGTCTCCACTTTCCCATCTACACCAAGTTTTTTCTTGAAGATCCACTTGCTCTCAATGGGTTTTACCCCTTCAAGATCATCTTCCAAAGTCTATACTTTGTTGGTGTACATGGATTCCATCTCGGACCGCATTGCATCCAGCCATTTCACTGAGTCCCTACTCGTGATGGCCTGCTCGAAGCTAGTTGGGTCATCATCAACCATGATGCAATCCTCGCTTCCACCATCCATGAGAAAACCGTAGTATCTCTCAGGTGGGCGAGGAACCCTACTAGATCGGTGGAGAGGCTGAGGTTCGTTGGGAACTACTGAATCCTCCGGTTCCACTAAATCTTCAGTTTGAGTTTGTGTAGCCGGAATTTCTTTCAGTTCTACCTCGTCGCCACTAATTTCTTTTGTAAGAAATTCCTTTTCTAAAAAGGTGGCATGTCAAGAAACAAACACTTTTTGTTCCTCAGTATGGTAGAAAAGATATCCATGTGAATGTTTGGGATATCCCACAAACTTGCATAGAACTGACCGTGCCTCGAGTTTGTCCGGATTTTGTGTTTTGACATAGGCCGGACAACCCCATATCTTAACTCGTTTAAGACATGGTATCTTCCCACTCCATATCTCATATGGTGTGGTAGGTACAGATTTAGTTGGAACTTGATTCAATAGGTATGCTGCTGTCTCCAGCGCATACCCCCAGAAGGAAATAGGTAACTCAGCTGTGCTCATCATAGAGCGCACCATATCTAATAGGGTGCGGTTCCTCCGTTCAGATACACCGTTGTGCTATGGTGTATATGGAGGAGTCAGCTGAGAGAGAATCCCATTCTCTTTTAGGAAGTCCAGGAATTCATTGCTCAAGTATTCACCTCCTCGATCAGATCGAAGGATTTTAATACTTTTCCCGGTTTGGTTCTTGACTTCTTGTTTATATTCTCTAAATTTCTCAAAAGCTTTTGACTTGTGTTTCATCAGGAACACATACCCGAATCTAGAGAGATCGTCAGTGAATGTAATGAAGTACGCAGAACCATTCCTGGCATGTGTAGACATGGGGCCGCATACATCACTATGTACCAGTTCCAAGAGTTCTGTAACTCTCTCTCCGTGTCCCGTAAACGGAGTTTTGGTCATCTTGCCTTTGAGACATGACTGGCAAGTGTCATAAGATGAAAATTCAAACGGATTCAAATATTCATCTTTATGCAACTTAGCTAGTCGTGTCGTATTGATGTGACCCAGTCTACAATGCCACAAGAAGGATTCGTTCATTTCTGAACTCTTCCTCTTGTGTGTGTTTGTTATGCTCAGAACTGTTGATTGATTTAGAACATAAATGCCATTGCACATCGTGCCTGATCCAACCAACTTTTGGTTTAGGAAAATGTTCATAACATTATCCTGTAATGCAAAATTATATCCCTTTTTACTCAACAACGAAACCGATATAATGTTGCATATCAGGTTCGACATGAAATATCATTCGTTCAGAATCAATGTATTACCAGTTGGCAATACAAGGTGATATTCCCCGACGGTTTTAGCTGCAACAATTGCACCATTTCCAACCCTTATGTCTTTATCACCTTCTCCAAGTTCTCTACCTTTCCTAAGCCCATGTAACTGATTACATATATGGGATCCTGACCCGGTATCTAATACCCACGACGTAGAGGAAATGGAGAAACAGTTCTCTGTAACAAACACACCCGAAAAAAATGCATCAACATGTACTTTCTTCACACGGGTGGCTTGGGAATCCTGGTATTCCCCTATATCCTGTTCAGTCTTATAACTCTTATAAGAAAGAACGGAACCAGCGTTCCCCAGCACAGTATAACATGCGGGTTCGGTCAATACATCCATATTATTATCTTGATTAAGGCATGATATGGTCGCTACCTGGAGAGAAAGAGAAGAAAACACTTTAGCGTATGCTCTTGCAAGATCAGATTGGTTATTATTTTATCTAATCAGGATGGCTCCCACTGTTTTTATCAAATCTTCCTTCAAACCCTAAAAGGAAAGACTAGCCGGGATTAATTACACCCTACAACTTCGCCAATCTTTCAGCCAGGCCAGTGTCGGTACTTTGAGGGAGGTTCCCTGTGCTTTCGCACGGACCTAATTAAAGTAAATCTCAATTTCCCAGAGGCGTAACCCCGTTGACACTTTTCTAGACACCTACTTGATCGGCAAATTGTCCTGTGTAAGACTCTCTCAGGAGTAACAATTACTCGCAGTGGGTATCGGGATCCAACTATCTCATAGAAGGTATACAATCTCATTGCAAATTTCAACACTTGAAATTCCCGATAATATTTTTCCCCTAACCCCTATGACCTTGACAAAGGCCAACAAATCATAGGATGCTAGTCAAGTTCAACCCGTCATTTCTTGATTGAATCAAACCCACCCGTACGACCCTTGACAAAGGCCAACAAGGTCGTACGACTACCCCAAAACAATCTGCATCATATGCATAGGCAGATAAGCACTATTAAGCTACCGCACACTACGCCTTGACAAAGGCCAACAAACGCAGCACGAATACTAAATAGTTCTTATCTGAAATGACGGAGGGCTACGACAGGTTTTTCTGAAAACCTATTGCGTAATGAACTTGATATCGTTGTAGAATCATGTGAATTTTGAAATGGAGTGATTTTGAGGCTTTCATTAGTTTTGCTAAAGTGGTCACTCCTGGTGAAGGGATCTCGGCTCTTTCCTTATGGAATAAGGTGCAGGATATATCATATACATCACTTTGCAAAGAAAAACTCCAAAAGCAATCAGAAGCAAACCGAGTGTTGTAGCATCTGCCAGTTTTGCTTAAGAGGTCACTCCCGGTGAAGGGATCTCGGCTCTTTCCTCACCGAATAAGGTGCGGGATATATCATATATATCGTTATGCAAAGCAAAACTGTAGCTACCCTTTATGAAAAATTTGATTCTACAACATCTTTTAGGTTTCTTTTCTTTCATTAATCATATTAATGAAGTCCCATCATTTAAGTCACCTAAACATCACAGATAAATACGACGTACACTTATGCCATCCGCATTCGCCTCGATGTCCCATCATGCACCGTTAGGTTAGGTAACTAACGGCAGAGCGAGGCAGGGCTAGCGCGGGTGTAAAACATAAGTAACGCCTATATAATATATCATATATACTATATACAGTATCTATCACAGCACATCAAATGATCACATCACAGATATCACAGCAGAAGAAATATATGAAACATTGGATATACTAGGACGTCCGTGTTTTATTTTGAGCCTCTATAAAACACGGATTCCATGGTCGCGATGAATCGCCAAACCCACACCCCTAGACCCCTACGAGAGCGGCAAGCAACCCTACCAATTCTATAGTTAGGAGACCCGGACTCGACTCCTCGAGTTGGTCTCCCACTGGACTCTAGAACTCGGTTACTTGTGCTCTCCTCCTTGGGTCTATCCTAGTGCGGAAAAGTAAATAATATACAAAAGGTGACATCAACCTCATCCCGGAAGTGCCCCAATAAAAGAATATTACATACATTTAATTTTACATGAATGAAAATAAAAACTCTCATCTCACATAAAAACCCCCGGCTATTCAAAACGCGACGATCCAATATAACATATTCAGCAACACATAACATCACATGTCACAACGTAAGTAAATATGCGCATCCCAATTGTCGTTGACATATAGCAACGAAACTGGCGATATCACATATTACACTTACGGTCACAGAAAAGAAAGTGTAAAACTACAACATTTGGAATCCACAATCTCTTTAGACATCGTAAATCGGAAATATCACATATTTCACATTTCATGCCAAACTGTGTGAATTCCACATATTGTATCACATTCCAGATAAATAGACAGTATTAAACTTTCCGATCGAATATTCAAATACCCAAGATTTCCTAAATAGCTCAACACTTGAGCGGAGTTCAAAAATTCCAGAATACGTCACAGTAGCAACGGTCCAGATGTAGAAGGGTCAAGCCAACGCCTCACATGTGGCACGCCGTACTGCCCTAAACCCTAAGGTTCAAAGGGCAGTTCAAGACGGTCACATAATCGAGTTAAGGTTTGTTGTCTTCTAGAGGGTCCATCGCATCACATGCACGTTTTTCCGAAAGATTTAAACTCGAGAAAAATTCAACACTTGAATGTTTTTCATGCCGGGAAAAATTGAGTTAATGATATCTGTTCGAACATTTTAATACTTTCTAAATTATCCGGAATAACAGAACAAAATTAAATTCTCCGATCGAATCGACGATTACAAAATAAACCCCAAAATACTCAACACTTGAGTCAGTTTAAAAATACCCAGAAGAATATAGGAATAGCTACGAAGGTTTCTGCATAAAAAACTATTCATGATCCACTTTACCTGCCGTGGAACCGCCGCCAATAGTGGGTTGGGGCCGCGGTTCCGCGGCGGTTGTACGGAATTATGAAGTCGAATTTTATGGAAACTCTTAGAATTCCCTGCAGATTTTTTTGAGCATTTTTAATTCTGAAAAAACACAGATTTTAAAAAATGTACAGAGAGGGGGTTAATTTTGACGTATCGCGTTCGTTCGGAGTTATAACTTCGTTAACACATCGCCTAATGCTCTAGCTACGCTCTGATACCACTTTAGGGTTACTAGGTAAACTAACAAGGCTCTACAAGGTATCGACCATGCCAAAATTAAACTTTTATGTGCCGAACAACCCTAAGCAAGATCGTATACTAGAGTTTAGGCGAAATTAATAGTAAGTAAACAACTTTACTTCTAAGGGAACACGAAATACAACCTTTGTAGATCGGTCCTTCACATCATTTGCTCCTTGTTGAAGTCCCTTCGCTGCGATCAAGGTTCTCCCGGGCTCTTGCATGGCTTCACGAGGCGAAAGATGCGACCTTGCTTGAAGTCTCCGAGGCCGAAGATGATCTACGTCGAGGGAATTCCGACTCAAGCTACTACTTCACTAACTTGAGAATTAGTGAAGCAAACACCCTAAACTAAAGTGCTAGTCTAGTAGAGGATGGAGAAATAGGAAGTGGGTTCTCTTTAAAATTTTATTTCTCATAAGCTTTCTCACTTTTGATCAAACCCTAGCAAGCTTTTTCATTTTAGCAATGAAGAAGAAGAACAAAAGAAAGAGATGAGGATAATGATCAAGTGTGAAGGCTAACCATGGTGAGTGAGTATCATATACTAACTCTTGTAGAGACATAACCATAGCTAATTCTAAATGGTTAGGTTAAACAAAGATCTAAAGTAAAACAAAACAAGTGGACTTTTTCAAAGCATCCACAAGCTTCTACAAGCTTCATGCTTATGAAAAAATTCCACTAATTTGTAATTACCTTAAATAAATGTAAACCACCATTTAAAAATAGAATGGTTTGTGTCTTGTACACCCATGTCATGTGTATCATCAACCATGATACATTTGGAAAACACAATTTTAATATATATCATATATACATTAAAGTTGTGCTTATGTGAGAAAAACCCTAAAGTGAACAAGTGTTAGTAAATGTAAACTAGTATATCTAATATACAATTATACACTTAATTATTAAATGAACACTTGACTTAATAATCCGGTCATATCTCATATAACCGACTAACATCCATTGTATCGACTTATCGAATCAACACTTGATTCGATAACCCGGCTATATCATATATAACCGACCGATACAAAAAGTCGCGAGAATAGAATACGGTATCACATACACGTATTATTCTCGGTCCCGCACATATCACATACATGCTCCTATTTCGTTTTGCCTGAGCCAGTAAAACCTCTATGTAGGACTCTAAAGAATCGTCAATACGCCGGCAGTAGGTGATGATCAAATCAAGCACCCATAAGCCGTCAGCAATACTAGCTGGACGTAACGGCTACCCGGGTATTGAGCGATCAGAAGATCAGCAAGCAAGCCCGCTCCAACTCCTGTAAAAGCCTGCCGGTAACACTTCCCGTACAGTCCGGTCTCCTCGTCTGATATGTCGCATATCAAGTCTAGGGGTGGTAAACGTCATACCCCAATAACCGATAAGTCGTGCTGATGTGAGTCTCATAACGGGTCGAGAAACTACTGGTAACACTTACCAGTAAATCTCTAAATCAGCCCTGGCCAGGGACTTCCCTGTTACGGCCAATCGAGCACAGCGCAATATCAACCCCCAATACCAAGAGAGACGAAACCCCTCCTATCGCTCATTGCCTCCATGTGACTCGGGACTGTACCCAAAAACCACCGTTTTGCACGCCCTCATGGACGTGGTAAGGTGGAAATAAAAGCACAGTAGGAATCACACAAGACTCTATGACGATCTCGGGTCTACAGACTAACCTGCACAAGTGTCACCAGAGAACTGCCATCTGACGTGAGGTATAATACCATCTGGGAGTTCTCGGCGAGTCCGTCCAGTGTACCCAGTCTCCACTGAGCACCCGTATACCATCTCTGATGTCAAACACCAATGGATATAGGATCATCCATCGCCCATCTCATGGGTCGAGAAGCGTATATGCTAGTCTACACTGGTATATCGATTCCCCATCTCGATACACCCACGACTAGGGACCTTGAAGTATGTACTTATGGACTACCATGTCCCCACTAGTATGATCCGCATCATAGTCCAGGTAGTCAAGTACAGATCCTAAGGGCTTTTCCAACATGTAACTGTAAGACAGTATAAAGAGATAAGTATACATGTTAAAGTAAAGTGCAACCGGATAGCATACTATCATATCGAGCAAGAAAGTCCTCTCTAAATATGTCCAAGTATCCAATATAATATACATCATCTGTACAATACTGGCCTCTAGGGCATACTTACAACTAACACGTTACACATAGCGCACATGGCGCTTGCGCATATTCCCATTATGAGGGGGCAACTATGGCCCTAACTTGAAGAATTAAGCTCCTTTGAGAATTGAATTCTCATTTTCTTCTAAGAGGTTGTAAGTCTACGGTAGCGCCCCGGCTGTCCGTCCGAGGCCAAAATGCGGAAACGAAAACTTTTTTAAAACTTGAAACCGGCGCTATCGCAGACTTTAATCACGGATCGAACCATTAACCTATAACTAGCTACTAGAGAAGGGTTAAAAAAGCTATACCGATCGATCCGTATCCTTCGGTCTTTGGCCACCAACCCAAGCTCCTCGCGGCATCTCCAATCTCCGGTCTTCTCGTCGGAAAGGGCACCACATCTTCGAGTCTTTTTACGGGCTCCCGCTTCGTCCGAACCAACTCGGACACGAAGTTTGCTAGCCGACGTGTCCATGGTGAAGTAGAGAATGTGTGTCATCACTTTGTCTCTTGAGGATTTAGTGGATGCCATTAGTGAGGAGATAATGAGCTCAAGAAAGAAGAGGAGGAAGAAGAAGTTATCCTTTCTTTTTCTTTTGTGTTCTTATGATAAAATGAGAGAGAGTGAGTGAGAAAATACAAGACCAAAACTCTTCATATGGCAGCCCTCTTTCTCTCTCCCTCTCATTTCAACACTCAAATCCATCAAAAATGTGACACATGCACAAAGAAAGAAACCAAGAATCATCACTTGTGCATGTGTCACAATTAATGCTCTTAATGATGATTTCTAACTCATTATTTCCATATGCAAATATTAATCCAAATGTTTGCAACAATAAAAAGAGAATGGCATCTACTAAAGTAAACTCGTGACGGATCACAAGAGTACCCCTCACCTGTATATACATACCTGCATCCACATTCCGACTGAATGCGAATGCGATGAGACTAAAGTAATCCAACAAATCTAATACTAGGATCCGGCTTAAACCAAAGCCCACTAGTATGATCCGCCCGATCATGATCCATGCACTATTGCACGTATATGATCGAACCCTGCCATATATCATACGGCCTCTACAACGTTTCGCCCGAAACTTGAGAAACTGTCTGTGGGGGACTCTAAACACTCGTCAATACTTTGGCTATGGATTTAACCACTAGCACGTCAGTGGTACTAGCCGTACGTAACGGGCTACCAGGTATTGACCAAAAGGGAGGTCGATGAGCGAACTCATCCTGACACCCTACTAAGCCTGTCAGTGCCAATATCCGTACAGTCTGGTCCGTTCGTCTATGAGCATCGCATGTCGAGCCTAGGGGGTTGGTAAAAGTCAGACCCCCAAAAGCGGTACAGGTCGTGTCGGAGTGTAGCCCAAAACACCTTGAGATACTACTAGAATACCTACCAGTAAATCTCCTGCCTTAGCCAAGGACTTCGTGTAATGGCTTTCCTAGACACAGCGCGATCTCACCCCCAATACCAGAAGAGACGAAACCCCTGCCGATCCGCTCACTGCCTCCATGCGGCTCGGGACTGTACCCAACTAAAACCTGTTTGCACGACTCCTTTGAACCGTGGCAGGGTAGTAATCAAAGCACAGTGGGAACTCACTCGAGACAAATGACGATCTCAGGTCGATGAACTTACCTGTACACATGTCACCAGGGAACTGCTATCTGAAGTCAGGTATAATACCAACTAGCATGTTCCCGGCGAGTCCTGTCCGGTGTACTCATAACCCAATGAGCACCTGTATACATCTTAGGTGATCCAACTGACACCAATGGCTTGTGAGACCGGCCACCGCCCCTCGTCGGGGTCTCGACTGTATACACTAGTCTACTAATGGAGTATCGATACCCAGTTTCGAAACTCCCACGACTAGGGACCTTTTAAGGATGTGCTTACAGACCCCAGCTCCCACATATGTGATCGCCATCATACTGCTGGCAGTCAAGCAAGAATCCTAAAGGCTCTATCAATTTGTAATAGTGATCTGTAAGGTCACCTAAAACTGTAGACGAAGATAAAGATAAACCAGATAGTGTTAGTTATATGTATGCCCTAGAGGCCATTACTATACATACGATGTATATTGTAGTGGATGCTAGGACATATATAGGGAGGACTTTCTTGCTCGATATGATAGTATGCTATCTGGTTGTACATTATCTTAACATGTACTCTGATTTTCTCTATGTTACATGTTGATAAAGCCCTTAAGATATGTACTCGACTACTGGGACTATGATGAGATCATACTAGTGGGGCCACGGTAGTCGACGAGTACATCCTATAACTGTTCCTAGTCGAGGGTGTATCGAGACAGGGCATCGATACACCAGAGTAGACTAGCGTATACGCATCTTAACCTATATGATGGACAATGGATGATCCCATATCCATCGGTGTTTGACATCAAGGATGGTGTACGGGTGCTCAGTGGAGACTGGGTACACTGGACGGACTCGCCGAGAACTCCCAGATGGTATTATACCTTACGTCAGATGGCAGTTCTCCGGTGACACTGGTATAGAGTAGTCTGTTGACCCGAGATCGTCATAGAGTCTTGTGTGATTCCCACTGTGCTTTGATTTCCATCATACCACATCCAAGAGGGCATGCAAAAAGGTGGCTTTTGGGTATAGTCCCGAATCACATGGAAGCAATGAGCGATAGGAGGGGATTCGTCTCTCCTGGTATAGGGAGTTGATGTTGCGCTGTGTTCGATTGGCTATAACCGGAAATCCCTGGCCAGGGTTGCTGAGATTTACTGGTAAGTGTTATCAGTAGTTTCTCGAACTGTTATAGACCTCATATCGACACGACTTATCAAGCTACTGGGGTCTGACGTTTACCACCCCTAGGCGAGATATGCGACATATCAGACGACGAGACCGGACTGCACGGGAGTGTTACTGATTGGATTCACATGAGATTGTACATACTTTCTTGTTGTACCTGGGTGGCTGTTACGTTTAGCTGACCGCTTGCAGCTTGTGGGTGTTTGATATGATCATCAATTACTGCCGGCGTATTGACGATTCTTTAGAGTCCTATACAGAGGTTTCTTGACTCACGCAAAATGGAGTAGGAGCACATATGTGATAGGTACGGGACCGAGGATAATGCGGTATGTGATACCGTATTGGATTCTCATGATATGAGATATCGGCCGGGTATATGTGATATAGCCGGGTCATTGTATTAGTCAGTTATATGCGATATAGCTGGATTGTCGGATCAAGTGTTGATTCGATAATTTAATGTATAATAATATATATGATATATTAAATTACATTAACTAATATTAGCTCACTAAAAGATTCATTTTCTCACGGGATAATACATTGATATATATTCGATATATGTTAATTGTATTATTTTATTGTTACAAAATATATTGTATATGTGATATATAATATTGTAACATGTTAGAGTTACAAATTTAACAATGGTTTAGGGTTTAAACTTGGTTAGGGTTTGGATTAGGGTTAGCTTTTGCATGAAGCTTTCATGAAGCTTCATGAAGCTTTGACTTTGTGGTTGCTTGATATTTTGTGAAGATATTATGTTAACCCAATCCAAACCATTAATTCTAGTTAACTCTCTACAAGGGTTAACTCTTTCATGCTTAACCCTTGCTTAGATTTGTAACCACTACAATAATTCATTATTCATCACAAAAGGATTATGATATTCATCTTCTTCTTGCTTGAGTTCCTTCTTGAAATAGTTTTCTTTTGCGATGAAAGTGAGTGAGAAAAAGATTATAAAAGAGAGAAAAAATCCTACTTCATCATCCTTATCTATCCTTGCCATTTAGATGAGGGTGTTCACTTCATATTATGAGTGCTAGCTTGTGTTATCGAAACTTCAAGGTAGATCATCTTTGTATCGAAGATCGGAAGCAAGACTGCATCTTTCTCTGCGTGGAACCTCTCGAGAGTCCGGAACACGATGATCGCAGCGAAGGGACCTCAACACGAAGCTTAAGAAGTGAAGGACCAGATCTACAAAGGTTGTAATCCCTTTCACTTAGTGTTAAAGTGTTTAACGTGTTAGTTTTCGTATAAACTCTAGTTTAAAGATTCGGCTTTGGGTTGTTCGGCACGGCTAAATTTTAAATCGGGCATGGTTGATGTCTCGTAGACCCTTGTGCGTGTGCCTAGCAACCCTACAGATAGTATACTATCATCTCGAGTAAGACTGTCCTACCGGCATAGGTCCTCCCTCAATCATTGCAATCACGTGCCTGTAATCCAATAATTGACTCTGAAGGCACTATATCCAACAATCTCCCACTTGCACTCAAGGCTAATTATTGCGATGTTGCATACTCACAGCCCGTGTAATACCGAACACCCAACTCCTCTACTAATCAGTCTCGCAAAGCCCGTTTGCCAAACTATTGCGTTCGAGGAATAGCCTCAGTGAGTGGATCCGCCCTGATGTTTCTTTCTATGTCTCTCTTTATCTCAAGTTCACGGAGAAAGCCATCTCCCGAAATGAGCAATACCTGTCTTAGAATATGTCTGGATATCTGATGGGACCTAGTTCATAAATGAACTCCAAATCCAAATTTCTTAGACTGTATCGTCAACTGAACTTAATCAGTATCCTGCGCCATGCCTCCCTCAGTATCCGCTTGGACCACCTGTCCAAAATACTGCCCCTCGTCAGAGGGAAAACTATAACTATGACAGTCACTCTGTCATCCATGTCACCTTGGAAGCCTGGAATGATAACCGTCTCCCGAAGAAGGATGCCGTTATCTTATCCCTAGAACATCAACTTATGCTCTAAAACTGCTTCCGATCGTTTCTCCAGGATTGGATTAATATCATCTTATTGCATCTCGTGCAAAAACAACATCTGGTGTGGTACTTGACATCTCATGATCAACTCAATTGCCTAAGCAAGTGATCTGCCAATCATGCGCATTCCTCTCCCCTTTAGTCTGTAAGAGACCTTTAGAGAGCGTGACTCCATCACCTGCAGGTACACTACCGTGCCAGGAGTCGTCCATTTTAAAACACTTTTAGAATGCTGTCTAAGTACCCAGATTGGGAAACTATCCAAATCTAGATCTAAAACTATAGATCTAGTAACCAGAATATCTGATATAATATCCATATCCTATGTGGAGAAACCACTGTGTGACAACCAAAATATAACCGATCGTAATATAGGAATTTCACTTCCTACTCTGTGTATGTCATCCATGTACCAGGACATCACACCCTACTATCTTCTTAACAGATCCATCCCCTATTCTGATGAAGTCAAACTTATGACTGTCACATCAGAAATAGATGATCTATCTCCACTATATCTGCTTTAGTCCATAAATAGACATAAGCTACTTGTCCACTATACTTCCGCTGCTCCCACTGACTACGACAACCCTCTGGCAGAATAATATACACGTGCACTTCTAAAGCCAGTTCAGAACGACGCTATACTGATCCTCCTGCCGGGTCTCACAGTCTGGAACAACAGCAATGGCGAGTCTGGGTAAACAAGAACCTCCCTGTCACCGTCCTTGAGGCTACCGGAGTACCTCTCGGATGCCTGAGGTTACCCACCATATCTACGAAGTGGCCAATAGAATATCAGACCAGATTGAATCTTTAGGTCCTATTAAATTTTCAGTAATCGTTTGCGGTTCTGGAATCACTTCTAGATCTACCATACTCCCACTACTGTTTTCTGAAAAAAAATCCATTTTTATTAAAACTGTGGCGAGTCAAGAACAATATCACTATTGATCTTCCAGATGGTAGAAAGCCAACCCTCGTTATAGCCCGGGTCAACCCACAAACAGCCATTACAGAAACATGCCTTGAGTTATCCAGAGTCTGGTTTTAAGCATAAGCCGGACAACTCCCCGTACCTTAACATTGTTAAGTTATGAACTATTCTATATCCAATATAGAAACAGAGGCACTAATTTAGTTTGAACCAGATTCAAATCATGCAGCTGTCTCCAGTGCATGTCAACTAAATGGAGAGAGGCCGATCAGCATTACTCAACTTAGGAATACATCCAAATGTGAGTAACCTGAAAGAGAAGCAAGTTCTCATAATCATTACTATTAACTGAATACCATACACAAGTATCTACATCTTCGATCACCTTGAAGAATCCTGATACTTGCAATACCTGGTTCTCTATTTTATTCTTATACCTATAACTTCTCAAAACTTAGACCTTGCATTTCTATGAAACACATGTCTAAGAACTAGAGAAGTTACAAGTAAACAGAATATAGTACGAGTACCAATCCCTCTGTCCTCATGGACACTGGACAACATTCAATACTCTGTATAAGTCCCTTGAGTCTAATAACTCATTCCCTGTGTGTCGTAGGTTGAAACTGTACTTATGGTTATGAAGAATTACACCGCTGTTTAATACTCCTTACCTAACCATCCACTGATATGGGTAAATGTCATGGACATAATTTCAAAAAGTTATATCTCACTTTATAAAAATAAACGTACAGATATATCAATTTGAAATTGGTGCATAACAACGGATATTCAAAACCAAATATTTGCCGCCCGGCAAACAACCCAGGCGATTTCCTCAAATATCACCAATTACAACGAATCCCGATATAATGAGGATGATCACCCAATTCCCAATAACTTACTCCCACTCATCATCTGTAAAACCATACAGATGTGAGAATCAAACCTGATAAATACATACCCTGGAGCAATGGCTAATTGGGAAATCAGTTTTCTTTTAACAATACACGTTAAAACTGAAACATATAAATGTTTCGAAGGGGTATCCGGGTATTCCTAGTAATGCCTCTTCCATTATCAGATTCACAACTGTAACCGTGTATTTCTTTGCCATCTCTCCAAATCCCTTTATATGTCTTTAGTCATTACCTTCTGTACACCCTCTTAGGCTAAATGGTTTTTTTCCTTCCCTACCGTTCGGCACCAGCCTATGGTTTGGAAGAAGACTATCCAATAAGCGTAATAGGTGTACTGTCCTAATCCTAGGAGCACTCGCAACCCGAGAGAAGGTAAAGATAAAAGACAACTGAATAAAACCTTATTCCTATTTCTCCTGAACCAGAATCCATCCCCGAACTGGAACAAGTTCCTTCGAGTTCGTATATAACCATACGATGAAGTATACAAATAACTGTGGATTTTCGTAGTGATACGGAGTGTCCTGGAGAAAAACAAAGGTGAAGTAGGAGTGGCGATGAAATACTTGGTTTGGTCGTGAATAGCAGTCGCAATTTACTTTGCCCTCTTACTAATCCGTTTATTTGTTTTTACTTAATACCTTCTGTACACCTTTTAGGCTAAATGGTTTTCTTCATGCCCTACCTTTCGGTACCTGCCTATGGTTTGGATGAAGACTATCCAATTAGTGTAATAGGTGTACCGTCCTAATCCAAGGAGCACTCGCAACCTGAGAGAAGATAAAAGGAAAAGACAACTGAATAGTCCTATTCGTTTTCTCCAGAACCGGAAACCATCCTCGAATCTGGAACAAGTTCCTTCGAGTTCGTATATAACCATACGATGGTTTTATCCAATGGAAGTGGATATTCGTAGTAATACGGGATGTTCTGGAGAAAAAGGAAAAAGTAGGAGTGGCAATGAGGTATGCAACTCAGACTATCCAAAAGCCAGTATTTTTAAGAAGGTTCGGTTAACTTGGTCACTGAGTCATAGTCAAGGGTCGGGTCATGATCGCTGCCAAAGAGAGAGAGAGAGAAAAGAAACACTCTGCGTGCACTCTAACCTAGATCAGAATGGTTACTAATTTATCTAACCAGGAAACCTTCCACTGTATCGTCAAATTCTCCTCCAAACCTGAAATAAGAATTAGTCAGGATCAGCCGAGGAGTAAACCAACTCATCAGTGGGAATCAGGATCCAACTATCATCGCATGATAACGTGATGGAATCCACTCACGTTATCACACTCCAGAAGGTATGCGCATAGCTGACAAGTTTCAGTTTCTTTAGAAACTCCCGATGTGATTTTTATCCCATGCTCTTATGACCTTGACTTTGGCCAACAAATCATAAGTCACATGTCAAGTTCTGCCCGTCATTATCCAGGTTAATTTGAACCCACCCGTACCTACCCTTGACTTTGGTCAACAAAGCAGTACGACTGTCCCAAACCAACGCATCTATCTATGCAGCAGAAAGATAACAAATAGCTACCATACACTATGCCTTGACTTTGGCCAACAAACATAGCATGAATACTAAGTGCTACCCGTCTGAAATGACGGAGGGCTACGAATGGTTTTTGGCGAAAAACCTTTAACGTAATGAACTTGATATCGTTGAAGGAACCGGATAGCTTTTTATGAAAATATAGTGGCGAAAACCTTTGCTAAAGAGGTCACTCCCGGTGAAGGGATCTCGGCTCTTTCCCCGTAGAATGAGGTGGAGAATATTCCAACTGAATACCACGATGCAAAGCAAAAAAGCAATCGGCTATAGTGAAGTTATTACCCTGACGCAAACTTCTGTCCAAAAGGTCACTCCCGGTGAAGGGATCTCGGCCCTTGCCTCGTCGACTGAGGTGCTGGATATTCATAACCGAATACCACTGTGCAAAACAAAAGAGAACGTCCTTACAATAATAGCTTTTTGAAAAATGTTCCAACAACATCAAACAGGTTTGTTTAGCTTGCATTGATTCGAATCAATGCAGTCCCATCAATTAAACACACCACAAAAGAATGAAAATATGATGTATGTATATGTCATTCGCATTCGCCACTGGGTCCCGTCATCACCCGTTAGGTTACTTAACTAACGACAGAGCGGGGACTGGAGTAGCACGGGTGTAAGACATATACAACATCTACTAGTATATATATATTAATATGTAATATTCGCTCATGGCGTGATAAAATGCAACATCACAGAAATGTAATAAGTATCACAAAACAATACAGATAATCTGGGATCCCCGGGTTTCATAGAGCCGCTACTGAAACCCGACGTTCCCCTGGTCGTGTGGATAGCCTGTGCAATGAAATCCTAGACCCCTACGGGCGCGGCAAGTTACCCGCCAAAACCTGAAGCGAGGTAGCCCCCTACAGCAAAGTGAATGGACCACCCAGCACTTCACGGAATCCGGTAACTTGAGCACCCCTCCTTGGGTCAACCTGTACCCCCTACGAGTGCGGCGAATAGCCGCCAATTCTAGAGTGAAGCTCCCTCCGTCTCAATGCCATGAGATGCGGGCCCGTTGCCCTCTAGAACCCGGCTATCCGTGCACCCCACCGCGGGGTAATCCTAGTACAGAAAATAAAATATATATACAACGGGTACATCGACCTCAGCCCGGTCATGCCCCAAAAAAATAATATACAAACAGGCAGTGACGGCAGTCTACATGTCGGACGCTCGCCCCGCAATATCAAATGTACAAATATAACCAAACTGTACTACCATCGCATCCAGGCTATCCACCATGACAAATCCGCAACATCACAGCACAACACAGAACATCAACGTGAATGTCACGTTCGCAAATCCTTCTAAAAGGGCTATAGCAATTAGACAAGATTTACCGATCAAATGACATTCACGGTCGCAGATATAATATAAGTACTGTAAACTAACGTATTTAAAATTTTCGATCGACAAAATTTCCCGAAGTGGGCCCCAAGTACAATTTCCAGTACTCAAAATAATCTGGGCCAAAACTAAAAATGCCAGAAACCACAATTCCAACTCAGAGAGCACTGTAAAAAAATTGGTGGACAGATGCTACAGTAGTGCGGCGGAATCGTGGCCAAAAGAGGGTAATGCCGCGGTTCCGCGGCGCTAGGGTGAGATCTTTCAACAAAATTTCTGCTGTGTTCTTAGAAAAGCTTGCCTGATTTTCTGGCACACTCAAGAAAATTTTTAGACCACAAAAAAATTTCGACAGAAACTGCAGAATTGGAAATGCGGTTTTGGAAAATTTCGTTCGATCGAAGTTCTAAACACGTTAGAGCAAGCTAGTAAAGGTTAATGGCGTGGCTCTGATACCATGTAAGTCTACGGTAGCGCCCCGGCCGTCTGTCCGAGAGCAAAATACGGAAACGAAAACTTTTTCAAAACTTGAAACCGGCGCTATCGCAGACTTTAATCCCGGATCGAACCATCAACCTATAACTAGGTACTAGAGAAGGGTTAGAAAAGCTATACCGATCGATCCGTGTCCTTCGGTCTTTGGCCACCAACCTAAGCTCCTCGCGGCATCTCCGATCTCCGGTCTTCTTGTCGGAAATGGCACCACATCTTCGAGTCTTTTTACGGGCTCCCGCTTCGTCCAAAGCAACTCGGACACGAAGTTTGCTAACCGACGTGTGCAAGGTGAAGTAGAGAATATGTGTCATCACTTTGTCTCTTGAGGATTTAGTGGATTCCATTAGGGAGGAGATAATGAGCTCAAGAAAGAAGAGGAAGAAGAAGAAGTTATCCTTTCTTTTTCTTTTGTGTTCTTATGATAAAATGAGAGAGAGAGAGAGAGTGTGAGAAAATTCAAGACCAAAACTCTTCATATGGCAGCCCTCTTTCTCTCTCCCTCTCATTTCTGTTGGATGTATATGCCCTAGAGGCCAGTATTGTATATGCATACATATGGATACTAGGGATATGTATGTACAGAACAATCTTGCTCAGTTTTATAGTATATTATTTGACTTGTCTTTATCGGGATATGTGTATTCATTTGTATTGTTGTTATATCCAGCTTGCACATATTGATAAAGACTCGATACGGTGGTATACTATAGTGGTTTGTCTTTATCTTAACATGGCATATGTCATACTCGTTATTACATATTGCGGTTATATGTTGATAAAGCCCCTAGGATCTTGCTTGACTATCTGCGTTATGATGGCGATCATACTTATGGGAGCAGGGTAGTCCATAAGCACATCCTTAAATGGTCCCCAGTCGCGTGAGTATCGAGACTGGGCACTGATACTCCAAAGTAGACTGGTGTGTACGTTTCTACCCCCGTCGGGGGGATGGTTGGTCCCGCAGCCATTGGTCTGATGCACCTAAGATCGTATACAGGTGCTCACTGGGTGTGAGTACACTGGACGGACTCGCCGAGAACTTCCATGTGGTACTATACCTATCGTAAGATGGAAGCTCTCAGGTGACATGTGTACAGATTAGTCTTTGGACCCGAGATCGGCATTTGTGTTGTGTGAGTTCCCACTGAACTTTGATCACTACCCTACCACGGCTCTACTGAGTCGTGCAAACAGGTTTTGGTTGGGTTCAGTCTCGAGCCACATGGAGGCAGTGAGTGATTGTCGGGGATTCGACTCTCCCGGTATAGGGAGTCGATATCGCACTATGATTCGATTGGTCAGGACCATAAGACCTTGGCCAAGGCACTTGGGATTTACTGATAAGTTTATCAGTAGTTTCCCGGATTAGTCCTGAGCCACATCGGCACGACTTATCAGGTTATTAGGGTCTGACGTTCATAATCCCCTAGACCCGGTATGCGATATTCTTTGACGAAGAGACCGGACTATACGGATATTGTCACGGATAGGCTCAGTAGGAGATCCGGATGAGTTTGCTCATCGGCCTTCTTTTCGACATGTACCTGGGTAGCTGTTACATACAGCTAGTGCCGCTGACGTGCTTGTGGTTAAACCCACTGCCAGAGTACTGTCGAGTCTTTAGAGTCCCACATAGAGGGTTTCCCTGATTCAGGTGAAATGATGTAGTAGCCGTATTGGATACGTGCAGGGTTCGATCGATAGATGTACTTTGTACTCGGATTTTCGATCGGACAGTTGGTAATACTAGCCGGCTCGGGTTTGAGCCGGATTATTAAATCAGGTATTGATTTAATAATTTACGTATATGTATTTCGATATATATATTCTAGTATTACATTCTTCGTGTTATTCTCTCTCTTTGGGCGTTCGGATTTTTATCTGATTGTCAGTATATATGTACAATAGACTGAAATCCGTATTTATTACAGATTTCCTTCTAGAAGGTTGCCACCTCATTTAGTATTTTCCATTTATTTCATAAATGGAAATGAGGTGTAAAGTGAGAGGAATGGGAGGAATGGAGTTGACCATGCTTCAATAGTGAACAAATGAATTTATAATTAATTTGCAGTTACTATTGAAGCATGGTTGTGGATTTTTTATTCTAAAAATTCATATACAAAACATTGGTATTGATTTTCTCTCTCCAAGAATGCTTCATAATTTCTTGAGCTCTCATTCCTCTCTTTCTCTCTAGCCTCCTCCACCTTCATCTTCTTCCTCTTCACTACCTTCTCATGAGTTGAGAATCAAGTGAAGAGGCAAGAAAGAGATATTTTTACACTTAGAAATCCAAACTACATCCTAGACTACTTGGTTTAGCAAACCAAGTTTTCTAGTTGCTCCTTTTGTTACACAGTTAGAAGCTAGAGCCATGGATCATACTTCCCGGGTAGATCATCTACGACAAAATGAGGCCGGAGAACAAGCTCGATCCCGATGGACCGATGGAGCCGGATTTGGAGTTCAAGCATGTTCAAGGAGTTTGCTAAGAGCTAAGGATGATGAAAGAAGACCGAAGGACTTGGTTCGTTTGGTGAGGTTTCTATCATAGTAGATAGCATCTCTTTGTTTGCTAGTTGGTTTTATGGTAAAGATCCGGATTTTGAGTTATCTTTGCGCCCCTTTTAAAAACCCTAGAAAAATTTTTGTTCCGCAAACCGCCTCGTTTGGAGGCTCGGGCGTGAGTATAACCCAACGTGGTATCAGAGCCATCCCATAAAACATACACTAGCTTGTTTAAACGTGTTTAGAATAACGATCGGCCGAAAATTCCAAAAATCGCATTTCATTTCATGCAGTTTCTGTCGATTTTTAAACGTGCTCGGAAAATCAATTTTATGGTCTCGGAAAATCATGCAGGCTTTTTTAAGAACCCTGAAGAAATTTGGTCACGTGATCCTTCCAAACCGTCGCGGAACCGCCGCGTAAACCCCCTATTAGCGGCGGTTCCGCGGCCACTTTGGGGCCCACGTGAACCAAATTTTTTCTGGGCCTCTTATATTTGAGATTGTGGTTTCTGGAATAATTATTTTTGGGCCCAGATTTGTTACAGTGTTGGTTTAAATTCTTGGGGCCCACTTGGAAAGTTTAGTCGATCTTAATTTTAAGATACGTGTTTTATTATCAGTACATTCACCTTTATCTGCGACCGGGAATGTCACTCGATCGGTAAAACTCGTCTGATTGCTATATGTTCTTTTAGACGGGTTTTGCGAACGTGACATTCGCGTTGATGTTGTGTGCTTGTGCTATGATTTTGGTTGGATTATCGTGATGGATAGCATGTGGTGCAATGTTAGAATACAGTTTTATATTCATCTGTACATTTGTTTATTGCGGGGCGAGCGTCCGACATGTGGACTGCCGTTTTTGCCAGATTGTATATTATTTTGGGGCACGACCGGGCTGAGTTCGATGTCACCGGTTGTATATATATTTTTAATATTCTGTACTAGGATTACCCCCGGCGGAGTGCACGGATAGCCGGGTTCTTGAAGGCAACAAGCCCGCATCTCATGGCAACGAGACAGAGGAAGCTTCATTCTCATGGCGCTGAGACGGAGGGGGCTTCATTCTAGAACTGGCGGGCTATTCGCCGCACTCGTAGTGGGTACAGGTTTTCATTGCACAGGATATCCACATGACCGGGAACGTCGGGTTTTATTTGCGGCTCAAATGAAACCCGGGGCTCCAAGACTATCCACCATTCTGTAATGTTATCTGTGATGTTGTTTATTATCATGCCTGGGAAGAATGTTATATATACTTATATATATACTAGTAGATGTTGTATATGTTTTGCACCCACGCTAGTCCAGCCCCTGCTCTGTCGTTAGTTAAGTAACCTAACGGGTGATGACGGGGCCCAGTGGCGAATGCGGATGGCATATACGTACATCGTATTTTCGTTCTTTTCTGGTGTGATAGGTTACAAATTTGATGGAGCCGCATTAATTTTAATTAATGCAAGATAAAAAACCTAAAAGATGTTGTTGGAACCAAGCTTTAAAAACTGACATCACTAGTAAAATAGGGGGTTGCCCCTACGGATGGAATTATCCGTTGGGGCAGATTTTACTTGGCCCTACGGATTACTCCGTAGGGCTAAAGGGTTGCCCCTACGGGCACTGACGTTCAAGAATAAAAAAATTAATTCTTAATTTGGTGTTTGCCCCTACGGTGGCGCAAACAAAGGACCTACGGATATATCCGTAGGGGCAAGTAAATATCGATTTATTAAGACCCCAGACCGATCGCCTACGCTCACTTTCTCTCTCTCTCTCTCGATCGGGCGCGAGAAAAATCCCCAAATCGCCACGCCGTCATCGCCACCGTCGTTCTCCTCGTCGCCACTGCCGGTTTCGTCGCCACCGCAGTTCTCGTCGCCACCGCGGTTCAGGTCGTCGCCCCAGCCCCAGCAGCAGCCGTTCAGGTGAGTAAATCTCGAGGTAAATTAAAGAATTTTTGGATTATTTTGGGCTTAGGGTTCATGGCTGGGTCTGGGGTTGCGCGCGCGTGTTGGGGTTGGGCAGGGGTCGCGGTCGCGGTCGGGGTCGGGGTCAGGGTAGGGTTAGGGTTGGGGTTCGGCTGCTGCTGGGGTGGGGCTGGGGTTAGGGTTTGCCTTAGGGTTGGTGTTGGGGTTTAGCTGGCCACGCTGGGGTTAGGGTTGGGCTGGGGCTGGGGGCTGGGGCTGGGCCACGCGGGGTTTTGGGATCTTTGTAATTTGCTTGCTCTGTTTGGGGTTTCAGTTGATCCTCATTAAAAAATTGGTGATTGATCTCTTCAATCATATTATTATCTGTAGTTAAAATTTTTGTGAAGCCTTCAGAGTTTGGAAAAATCTAGAATTACCGTTGAAATTCTGGCAACATTCAAAAACTGTGTATATGATGTGTGTGTGTGTATGCATGTATATACATTTGAAATTTATCTTTCTTCTATGATATAAAACGGTTAAACCGAAGAAAATTACTGGGGGAATTTTTGCTAAAATGTCTTGAGAGGGGGTTCAAGTGATGGGATAATTTCATTTGGTAATCTTTTACTTATTTTACATCTCTTATTTTTTCATGCAAAAATCTGAATAGGTTTCTTGCAATTTTGCCTATCGATCAATTATTATATTTATTTCTATTTTTTGTGGATGATTTGGCTTCAATTGAATGGAGGCGATGATGGCTTGCCCTCAAGCTTCCACTTTTATGAGCTTTATAGTTATGAGATTGGCGAGGCAAGCTGGTTTGTAGCCATCTTATTTCTTTTCCTAAATTCAAATCCAAATATAAACTGTCTGATTGAGAGAGAGAGAGTATGGGAGATTATGTATTATTCAATGTGTTTGGAAGCTGGCATGTTCTGAGCGTCATCTCTGCATGAAAGCTATGGTTTTGCAAAGGGTTTGCCCTAACTATTTTCTGTGGGGAAGCTGAAGGCCTGAAGCTTCATCAAACTCAGGATTGGATTCTGGTCAGGTATTGTAAATTCTTGTGAAAGTTCCGTTCAAGATTTGTTCAGAGCTTGCATAACATCCTTTTCATCTTTATGAGATCTTTATGCAGTCATTTTTTTGGGTTTATATATTTCTCGAGCCCGTTTGACTTTGGACTTAGGATAACCTCAAATCTCTTTCTTATTTTGATTCCTAAGCTGGCATATCTGAGGCTCGTATTCCAGTATCGTTGCTGGAAAAGCTAGGGTTGCGAACATTTTTGCAACGATAATTTCTGTATGACAGCTTAAGCACACATAAAACTTAAACAATCTTGAAGCACTGCAGTTTTTCACTAAACTACCTAAAAGTTTTTATATTGCTGCAAGCTTCCTTAAAGTGCTGCATCTAAGTGTATTTTAGTGGGAAAACCCTTGAAAGCCAAACTTCATGGGGTTTGCTGTTTGCCTTCTCTGTAGCTAGTTTGAGGTTTATTTAGTTTTGGATTTTTTTTGCAACACTCTCTGAGTTCCAAATCAACAAAAAGCTGAATGTTGAATCACAAGCAAGAAGCAGCCAAACTGGCCCTAAAGTAATCCTGAGTGATGATAATTTTCCAGGGAGTTTAAAATTTATAGAAATGGCGAGGCAACATTGGATTGTCTGCAAGTATTCAAGCAACCTGTTTGCAGCCATCATGCTATTTGATATCAGTATCCTACATTTGTAGTTTTAATTGTTGATTGTTATAGATGAATACCATTGCAATAATAGTTTTTGGTCGATGAATGCTATTGCAATGTAGGATGATCAGTTCTATCAATCTTGATCTCAATGGTTTAAAATCATGTTACACATACAACACGAATGCACAACAAACGCATAATTAGAGAGCGACTCAAGATATTCAGGTTAAAACCAATATATGATACTCGATGATAATATGAAACCTTCATATTCCCATCGATACCAATATACGCCTCGATATCTTTCCCTCTCGTTCCCAAAATTTTCTCTCGTTCCCGCGTCTCCAATTTTCTCTTCGTCGCCACCCCGCGCCCTCCGTTCTCAGCCCGCCACCGCCCTCGTTCTTCCTCGTCGAGTTCCTCGTCGCCGATATTTGTGCCTACATTGATGCCTCAAGCAACGAATCAAATGATGTGGATCACAAACTAATTAAATAAATTTTGAATACCAATCTGGACTGGGATTTGAATACCAATCCTAGTTTGCTATATTTTTTTATATATAGTAGATGGTGATACTTCTTTAAGTAAAAACAACCCTACACTTAAGCGAAATCATAAATCGAAACACACATATATAGAATACAACTCATACATGGGTATCCTCAAATCTAACTTTCATTGAATTTGCACGCGCACTTAAAATAACAACCTTTATACTAAAAAAATTATGTATGCCATTACTTAGTAGTTTATGGTTTTAAGACGCAAAAGCCATTTGAGAAATACTTTTTCTACCCACTATTAATCCATATTCTCAATATAGTCATTGAATTTGCACGCGAACATCATAAGAAGGAGAATACAGTAATGTGGCAGAAGGAGAAGACAGTAATGTGGCGGAAGAAGAAAAAAATGACATTCCTCGTTCTCTGTTTCAGCATCAATCTTCTGATATGAACTAATGATGGCTTTCACATAGGCTTTTCCCTTTAGAGACTTCTTAGTGTCCAATGGAAAGCATACATCAGATTTGTGCAGGTCGGGTTCTTCTATGACTTTTAAGAGTCTCAACTGATTCTGTAAATTACACTCTAGTTGGGTGGTACTTTTACCACTTCTCACTGCAGGTGCGCTCTCTAATATCCATTTTGAATGTAATATTATCGATATTCAAAATGGATATTAGAGAGCGCACCTGCAGTGAGAAGTGGTAAAAGTATCACCCAACTAGGGTGTAATTTACAGAATCAGTTGAGACTCTTAAAAGTCATAGAAGAACCCGACCTGCACAAATCTGATGTATGCTTTCCATTGGACACTAAGAAGTCTCTAAAGAGAAAAGCCTATGTGAAAGCCATCATTAGTTCATATCAGAAGATTGATGCTGAAACAGAGAACGAGGAATGCCATTTTTTTCTTCTTCCGCCACATTACTGTCTTCTCCTTCTGCCACATTACTGTATTCTCCTTCTTATGATGTTCGCGTGCAAATTCAATGACTATATTGAGAATATGGATTAATAGTGGGTAGGAAAAGTATTTCTCAAATGGCTTTTGCGTCTTAAAACCATAAACTACTAAGTAATGGCATACATAATTTTTTTAGTATAAAGGTTGTTATTTTAAGTTTTCCCTTATAGAGATATGATCTAACTGCATCTATCAACTATAAGTGTGCAGAAAATTATGATAAGAAATCATAAGAAAGGGTCGTAGCCATGCATAACCTTGAATCTACATACCAAATCATGCAAAAGCATGCACTTATTGTCACCTTGCCTTAGAATATAAAATATCTTGGAAGACTATAAGCGAGCATTTAAATCTTGATAGCTTTTGACTTCAACATATATTTTTCTCAAGTACCATGAAATATACTTGCTCCGTATAAACCGTTTTCAGGAAGATGGATTAATAATGACAAATTATCCATTGTGGCTCACTAGGTTAGCATTTTCTATTCTATTGACCATCTTTCTAATCTGCTTGGTAAATTTATTCGGAATCGGCTGCGAATCATTAAAAGACATGCATAAGAAAGAAAACTAAAATACAGATATATAGCATACCGATACATCGAAACTTCATAGTTGCGACGGCAATCCAGAGATATTTATTTCTACACACGTGGTGCGCGTGCGAATGCGTCAGGCATCATGGACAAATATTTCAGAACATGGAAAGTATTATTCGTATAAAGTAATTAAAACTTTTAAACACCTTGGGTAGATATTTTCTTAGTTGATGCAATCATATCATGAGGACTAAATTTAAGCTATTATACATATGCTTATGTATTTTTCTAATCTAATATATCACACACAGAAAGAGAGAGAGGGGGGGGGGAGAACACCAGGTAGATAGAGAAATCAGGTAGCAGGATCCTGAAGAAATGGAGTCCATAGCATTGCTCATCATCATCATCCGTGATCCCTTTGAAAAAATATTATCAAAGGGATCATGGATGATGATGATGAGCAATGCTATGGACTCTATTTCTTCAGGATCCTGCTACCTGATTTCTTTACCTACCAGGTGTTCTCTCTCTCTCTCTCTCTGTGTGTGTGTGATATTTTAGGTTAGAAAAATACATATGCATATGTATAATAGCTTAAATTTAATCCTCATGATATGATTGCATCACCTAAGAAAATATCTACCCAAGGTGTTTAAAAGTTTTAATTACTTTATACGAATAATACTTTCCATGTTCTGAAATATTTGTCCATGATGCCTGACGCATTCGCACGCGCACCACGTGTGTAGAAATAAATATCTCTGGATTGCCATCGCAACTATGAAGTTTCGATGTATCGGTATGCTATATATCTGTATTTTAGTTTTCTTTCTTATGCATGTCTTTTAATGATTCGCAGCCGGTTCCGAATAAATTTACCAAGCAGATTAGAAAGATGGTCAATAGAATAGAAAATGCTAACCTAGTGAGCCACAATGGATAATTTGTCATTATTAATCCATCTTCCTGAAAACGGTTTATACGAAGCAAGTATATTTCATGGTACTTGAGAAAAATATATGTTGAAGTCAAAATCTATCAAGATTTAAATGCTCGCTTATAGTCTTCCAAGATATTTTATATTCTAAGGCAAGGTGACAATAAGTGCATGCTTTTGCATGATTTGGTATGTAGATTCAAGGTTATGCATGGCTACGACCCTTTCTTATGATTTCTTATCATAATTTTCTGCACACTTATAGTTGATAGATGCAGTTAGATCATATCTCTATAAGGGAAAACTTAAAATAACAACCTTTATACTAAAAAAATTATGTATGTCATTACTTAGTAGTTTATGGTTTTAAGACGCAAAAGCCATTTGAGAAATACTTTTCCTACCCACTATTAATCCATATTCTCAATATAGTCATTGAATTTGCACGCGCACATAATAAGAAGGAGAAGACAGTAATGTGGCAGAAGGAGAAGACAGTAATGTGGCGGAAGAAGAAAAAAATGACATTTCTCGTTCTCTGTTTCAGCATCAATCTTCTGATATGAACTAATGATGGCTTTCACATAGGCTTTTCCCTTTAGAGACTTCTTAGTGTCCAATGGAAAGCATACATCAAATTTGTGCAGGTCGGGTTCTTCTATGACTTTTAAGAGTCTCAACTGATTCTGTAAATTACACCCTAGTTGGGTGATACTTTTACCACTTCTCACTGCAGGTGCGCTCTCTAATATCCATTTTGAATGTAATATTATAGATATCCATGCCTGTTTATGTCAAAATTACTTATATTGTCAATGTTTGATTGTCTAGTTGTTGGTGATGCGTCCATATCAGGGACAGAGGCCACTCCCGTTCCTCCAGGTATGTTTATATATTATATAGGGCATGTATATTGATTTAGAATGCTATATCATAAATATACACACATTTCTTTTGCTCTTAGTCATCCAACTCATTATCATGGGCTGCTTGATGAGATTAGATTTGCGCCTGATGATCTACAAGAGTTTGTTCACTCCCTGTCATATGTGTAAGCAGCGCTATATGCGAGTTTACCTTGTTAGTATGTATGTACTGAAATTAATTAATATTATTCAAATTTTGATACATGCAGATACCAGAGGAGCACATCTTCTATCTCTGTAGGTAAGGCTTTGAATTTGTTGATTTTGGTATTTCTTGTCAATTTTATAGACCAGTATGTGCTAAATATAATGTTCTGACAGTTGCTAGGGGGAAGGCAACATTCGAGGCTGCTGACCCCAGTCCTGGACGCCGCACACGGACGGCACCACGGAGGTTTGGAGATAGGCCGAGGACTGGGCTCTAGCAGGGCCCATATGAGGTTGGACTCCACCCCGGTGGTTACTTCCTCCGTCTCCAGTTAGCGACGTATCCAGCAGGAACAGGAGAGCTTGAAGGCCACCGTTCAGGAGTTGAATGAGATGCTGGTATGTATACTACTTAATAGTAAAATATAATGTCATATTATAGATATCAACATATCCAATATCAGTACATAGCCTGAGCTTATTTGGTTGTAGACTTATGTTTTATTAATCATACATACATATGTAATTGAAATAAACAACGCTTTTCCAAACTAGATATCCAAACAGGGTTTCGAAATAACTTAATAATGAAACGAATTCGAATAATAAACAGTTCTTACACGCTTCTTACACACGTTATATCCAGACGCGACAGGGTAGATCGGCCGAGCCTCCACACGCATCTCCTTCGGCTGCGGTTCCGCAGACAGCTCCTGTAGCTCCACCGCCCACTTAGACTTCCGCTCGCGACGAATTGCAGAGTTTATTGACCGAGGAGCAGGACCGAGCTAGGGTAGATTTTTGGTTCTTTTTTTTTGAAACATGTATTTATTTATATCATACATATTGTACTACATTTTGAAACGATATTGATATTGGTTTGTATTTATATCATATTCAGTTTTTGTGTTTCTTTTGTATATTATATATATGCGTGAGATGTGATTATGAATACTGCAATATATGATTTGATTGATGTATACATTATTGTGCACAGGGCGGGAAAAAATCAAGCAGCCCATTTTTTAAAAAAAATTACAGACAATATGTACCTACGGATTAATCCGTAGGCACACATGTTACCCCTACGGATATATCCGTAGGGGCTAAATATCAGCAGTAACTGATATTTCCGCCAGATGTCAGTGCCAGTTGTTTGGGAATACCCCTACGGATATGTCTGTAGGGGCCACTGACAATGCCCTACGGCGTTATCCGTAGGGGCAAATATCAGGAATCCTGAATTTGTGCCCCTACGGAAAAGTACCTACGAATATATCCGTAGGGGGTAGATCATGCCCCTACGGCTATAGCCGTAGGTCCAAGTAATTTATTAAAATAAACCGTAAATAATATAAAATCTTATACCCTACGGCTTAATCCGTAGGGGAACCTGGACCTACACATATAACCGTAGGGGCAAAAATTTAACCGTAGGGACAAGTATAGGGCCTCAACTTGCACCTGCGGCCTTTGCACCTACGGGGTATTTTTTCGCCCCTACATATATAACCGTAGGGGCAGTGGGTTGCCCCTACGGATAAATCCGTAGGGGCAACCCTTCTTTGTAGTAGTGCATTACAGACGTTCTCTTTTGCTTTGCATAGTGGTATTCAGTTTGGAATATCCTGCACCTCATTCGATGAGGCAAGGGCCGAGATCCCTTCACCGGGAGTGACCCCTTGAGTAAAAATTTGCGTCAGGGTAATAACTTTAATATAGTCGACTATTTTTGCTTTGCATCGAGGTATTCAGTTTGGAATATCCTGCACCTCATTCGATGAGGAAAGAGCCGAGATCCCTTTACAGGGAGTGACCTCTTTAGCAAAAGTTTTCGCCACTATATATTTACAAAACTACTCAGGATCCTTCAACGATATCAAGTTCATTACGTTAACGGATTTTTTGCCAAAAACCCAGCCGTAGCCCTCCGTCATTTCAGAATAGTAATATTTAGTATTCGTTCTGCGTTTGTTGACCTAGTCAAGGCGTAGTGTACGGTAGCTAAGTAGTATTTTTCTGTGCATTGTAAATGCGATTGGTTATGACAGTCGTGCGGCCTTATTGACCTAGTCAATGGCTCGTATGGGTGGGTTTAATGCAATCAAGAAAATGACGGGTAGAACTTGACTAGCGGTTTATGGTTTGTTGACCTAGTCAAGATCACAAATCGTTAGGGGTAAAAACCACATCGGGAGTTTCAAACATACAGGAAACTTGCAGATTTAGCATACCTTCTGGAGTGTGGTGACTAGAGTGGATTCCATCTAGTGCATTACACAATGATAGTTGGATCCCGATCCCACTGATGAGTAGGATTACTCTTGGGTGATTTTTCACTTAAACAATCAATGCTATAAACCAAGTAGGTGTCTAGAACGGTGTTAGCGGGGCTACGCCTCCAGAGAAAAGAGGTTATGTAATTAAGGAACTTCGCAAAAACGTTGGAAAACCTCCCTCGAAGTACCAACACCGGCCTGGCTGAAAGGTTAAGCAAGTATTGTGACGTGCGATTAATCCTGACTAGTTCTTCTTTTAGGGTTTGAAGAAGAACTTGAGGAACAGTGGGAGCCATCCTGATTAGATAAATTAATAACCAATCTAATCTTGCAAGAGCGCACGCTGAGTGTTTTTCCCTCTCTCTCTCTCTCCAGGTAGCAACCTTTTCACGCCCTAATCAAGATAATAAAATGTAACGCTTGACCGATCCGAATTCTTATTCGGGGGTGGGGAACGTCAGTTCGGCTCTAACTTACGACAACCGTCATAAGTATGGGCTTGGGAAAGAGGAAAATTTGAATTCCTTGATAACCGCATCAAAGAAGAAACACACTGTTGCGTCTTCTTCAGGTGTTCTTGTAGTTGAGAACTGCTTTTCGGTCAGTCCTACCTCCTGGGTACTAGATACCTGATCAAGATCTCATATCTGTAATTTATTGCAGGGACTGAGAAAAAGTAGGATAGTTGGACCCTGTGATATGTCCCTCAGAGTAGGGAACGATGCACAACTTAATGCTGCGGCCGTCGGTGAGTATCACCTAGTGTTTCCAAATGGCAATACTATGATTCTGAACAATTGCTACTATGTACCTTCCATGGTTTGCAACATTATATCAGTTTCTTTACTTGATAAAGATGGATATAATTTTGTTCTTGATAGAAATATCATGAACATTTACCTTGATAAGGTATTGGTTGCAGAAGGTATACTATGTAATGGTATATATATTCTAAATCAGAATACAGTTCTCAATGTACAAAACACACGCAAGAGGAAGAGTTCAGATACGAACGAATCCTACTTATGGCATTGTAGACTTGGTCATATCGGAGAGAAAAGACTGAGTAAGTTACATAAAGATGGACTCTTGAATACGTTCGAATTTTCATCTTATGAAACTTGTCAGTCTTGTCTCAAAGGAAAGATGACTAAATCTCCGTTCACCGGACATGGAGAAAGAGCAAAAGAGCTCTTGGGACTCATACACAGTGATGTGTGTGGTCCGATGTCTATACATGCAAGGGGTGGATTCTCATGCTTCATCACATTCACTGACGATATCTCTAGATTCGGATATGTATATCTTATGAAACACAAATCTGAAGCTTTTGAGAAATTCAAAGAATTCAGGAACGAAGTAGAGAACCAGATTGGCAAAAGTATTAAGATCCTCCGATCTGATAGAGGAGGAGAGTATTTAAGCACGGAATACCTAGAATACTTAAAAGAGAATGGAATTCTCTCTCAGCTTACTCCCCCTTATACACCTCAGCACAACGGTGTATCAGAGCGGAGGAATCGTACCCTATTGGATATGGTTCGCTCTATGATGAGTAATGCCGAGTTGCCTCTTTCATTTTGGGGACATGCGCTTTTAACAGCGGTATATCTGTTGAATGATGTTCCATCCAAATCTGTGCCTAAGACACCATTCGAGATGTAGAATGGAAAAAGGCCGTATCTTAAAAGATTTAAGATATGGGGTGTCCGGCTTATGTTAAAAAGCACAATCCGGATAAACTGGAGGCACGGTCAGTTTTGTGTAAGTTTGTGGGATATCCTAAGAACAGTTATGGATATCAGTTCTACCACACCGAGGAATAGAAGGTGTTTGTTGCTCAACATGCCGTTTTCTTGGAAACAAAGTTTCTTGCAAAAGAAATTAGTGGGAGCATGGTAGAACTGGAAGAAATTCCGGAGGGACAAACTGTAACTGAAGATTTGGTGGAACCTCAGGATTCAATAACCCCGGACGAACCTCAGCCACTCCGCAGATCTAGTAGGATTTCTCATCCGCCCGAGAGATACTACGGTTTTCTCATAGATGGGGATCGAGAGGATTGCATCTTGGAAGAAGATGATCCTACTAGTTTCAGACAGGCCATTATCAGTAGGGACTCTGATAAGTGGTTGAATGCTATGCAATATGAAATGGAGTCCATGTACACCAATAAAGTGTGGACCCTGGATGTTGCTCCACCTGGGGTAAAACCCGTTGATGCAAATGGATCTACAAGAAGAAACTTGGTGTAGATGGGCAGGTGGAAACCTATAAGGCTAGCCTCGTTGCAAAAGGTTTTCGTCAAAGACCAAGAGTGGACTATGACGAAACCTTTTCTCCAGTGGCTATGCTCAAATCCATTAGGATCCTGCTTGCCATTGCTGCCTTCCATGACTATGAGATCTGGCAGATGGACGTAAAAACGGCTTTTCTAAATGGAAGTTTAGAAGAGTGCGTTTACATGGATCAGCCAGAAGGTTTTGTAGACAGTGGGAGCAGCGGGAAAGTGTGCAAGCTGCTCAAATCCATTTATGGATTGAAGCAAGCATCGCGGAGCTGGAACATCTGTTTTGATGAGACAGTGAAAGATTTTGACTTCATCAAGAATGAAGATGAGCCATGTATTTATAAGAAGATTGTAGGACGAACTGTCGTGTTCCTAGTCTTGTACGTCGACGACATTCTTTTGATAGGAAATGATATTCCTATGCTACAATCGGTCAAGCTATTCTTATCACAAAGGTTCTCTATGAAAGACCTAGGTGATGCCTCATACATTCTGGGGATCAAGATCTACAGAGATAGATCCAAGAGATTACTGGGACTTTCACAGTCCAGATACATAGAGACCGTACTAAAGAGATTTAGTATGGAAGATTCCAAGTGCGGTAACATACCCGCATTGCACGGAATCACCTTCTCCATGGAGATGTCTCCCAAGACTGACGAGGAGAGGGTTCGTATGAGCACTATACCCTACGCTTCGGCTATAGGATCTATAATGTATGCGATGTTATGCACAAGACCAGATATTGCTTACGCACTAAGCGTGGTGAGCCGGTATCAGTCGGACCCAGGTGAGGACCACTGGACAGTAGTAAAGAAAATTCTCAAGTACCTGAGAAATACTAAGGAGATGTTCCTGATTTACGGTAATGGAGACCTCAGGGTCGAGTCCTTTACCGACTCAAGCTTTCAGAGTGACAAGGATGACAGCAAGTCTGTCTCAGGTTTTGTGTTTACCCTCAACGGAGGGACGGTATGTTGGAAGAGTTCCAAACAGGATACCGTCGCAGACTCGACGATGGAGCCTGAATACATTGCTGCAAGCGATGCTGCAAAAGAGGCGGTCTGGATAAAGAAGTTCATAGCTGAACTTCAGGTGGTTCCGTCGATTGTTGATCCGATACCAGTGTATTGTGATAACAATGGGGCTATAGCTTTAGTGAAGGAACCACGGTCCCATCAGAAATCCAGGAACATCTTAAGGCGGTATCACCTGATCAGGGAGATCGTAGATCGCTAGGTGATCGAGGTCCGGAGAGTGGATACGAAAGACAACACGGCGGATCCATTTACAAAGGCCATCTCTCAAGCACAGTTCGAGCGACTTTTTGGGATGTTGGGTATGCGGTACGCCAGCAGCTAGCCTTAGAGCAGACGTTGGGTATTCAGTACGCCAATCACTGGCCTTTAGTGCAAGTGGGAGATTGTTGGATGTATATGCCCTCGAGGCCAGTATTGTATATGTATACATATGGATACTAGGGATATGGATGTACAGAACAATCTTCCTCAGTTTTTTAGTATATTATTTGACTTGTCTTTATCGGGATATGTGTATTCATTTGTATTGTTGTTATATCCAGCTTGCACATATTGATAAAGACTCGATATGGTGGTATACTATAGTGGTTTGTCTTTATCTTAACATGGCATATGTCATACTCGTTATTACATATTGCGGTTACATGTTGATAAAGCCCTTAGGATCTTGCTTGACTACCCGCGTTGTGATGGCGATCATACTTGTAGGAGCAGGGTAGTCCATAAGCACATCCTTAAACGGTCCCCAGTCGCGTGAGTATCGAGACTGGGCACTGATACTCCAAAGTAGACTGGTGTGTACGTTTCTACCCCCGTCGGGGGATGGTTGGTCCCGCAGCCATTGGTCTGATGCTCCTAAGATCGTATACAGGTGATCATTGGGTGTGTGTACACTGTACGGACTCGCCGAGAACTTCCATGTGGTACTATACCTATTGTCAGATGGAAGCTCTCAGGTGACATGTGTATAGGTTAGTTTTTGGACCCGAGATCGGCATTTGTCTCGTGTGAGTTCCCACTGAACTTTGATCACTACCCTACCACAGCTCTACTGAGTCGTGTAAATAGGTTTTGGTTGGGTTCAGTCCCGAGCCACATAGAGGCAGTGGGCGATTGTTGAGAATTCGTCACTCCCGGTATAGGGAGTCGATATCGCACTGTCACGCCCCGCTTCCCAAAATACGGAATACGAGGGGTTGACAAGGCCAGCCATGCTCCTACGGTCAAGGAAATATCCTGCCGTAGTCACACTTCGGCTTCTAGCTTTACGTGGTAATCAGTAAACAACGCACAGGTAATGAGAATGCAGTATCTGAAACAAAACAAATACAAGGAACTGACCTGATGGAGGTAAAAAGTGTATAGCTCTGGATAGCTGATCAAGATGTCCACGATGTACGTCTGGTCCTGGTCCCGGCTAGATCCACTCCTCACACTGAGCATGCATACTCAGGTCGTCAGAGCGACACAATAGCAATATAAATATATAGATGCAAGTGGCAACTCGAACAGTGATAATAGATATATATATATATATATATAACAGTAAATCAAGACGGTAAAGATATGAACATGCAGTAACCAATGAAGTGTCCAATAGATCAGGTGAACGGTAAAGCAGTAAAATAGTATGCCAGGTATGTCAACACAGTAAGTAATGTATATCAATACCATTATCCCTATCAGTCTCTAAGTCTCACTGTACAGGTCACTAAGCCTATCGTCATTCCAAGTGTGATTGTCAACCACTCGCGAGTGTCCTCCACCCAAGGGTAGGACCCAAGGGTAAGGGACCACGGGCCCAAAATATAACTCACGGTAATAATCATGTACCCTGTAAATCTCCATATATCTCCATATATATAAGCCGGTATGGGACTCCCGAGATTCTGTTGAACTCACACTCAAACTACCCCACACCCCGTGGTCTACATCAAACGCCAACCATAACCTCAAATACCGGTCGGTCCATGACAAGTCTGCGCGAGAACTGGAGACAGGATCTCCATCAAGCACGTCCCGACTAATACCCAAGATAAATGGCAGTGTCTGGTGCCTTATCTGTGACACCCATGCAAGATCTTCCATAAGTGTCCCATACTACTTATAGTCACACTTACACGCGTCCCACAGACGTCGACAATGCAATAGAATAATAGGGTTCACTGATTGTGTACAAGTACGTGTCACTTTCACTTATCCACTCATGCACGAACACTAACGTACTTGCCACAATCACCACTAATACCTAGCACTGGGTAAAACACATGATCACTAGGCTACCAATGCAATAACATATACATATGATGCAATAACATATACATATGATGTGATAAGAAAATAGTATGTAAGGCAGGATTAAGATGTCATATGTCGGTATCCTACCACTTGCATAATTTATCATAAATAATATATGCTAAAATTTAGCGAAACAATGAACAGGGGATAAGTAGTATGTGTGATTATCTATCCGGAGAATTTGGTTTCACGTCAATCGGGTTTCAGGATCACTAGATATGGCCATTTCATTTTAAGCGTTCACGGCTGGAAATCCGGTTTCAGAATCGGAAGTCCGTTTCGCAACGCATTTTAACCCAAGTAGGGATCAGAATTTAGCGACGCTACAGTTGAATGATATCTAGGGTTTTCAGTAGGTTATTCAACGCAACATAAAGATTCTCAATCACGTCAGTACGTCGAAAGTTACACACGGTTTATCACTAGTTTGTCCCTTCTGAATCTGTTCTGGACTGTTATACGTCCAGCCCTTTTAATTTACAATTTAAATAGCAAACGACGATGAAACGGAATGAAACCACTTGTGTTATCTATCTAATAGATTCACCTTCATTAAACTGCAGAGTTCCGCAACATACAAGTTCAGGAAGCAAGGTGGCACGCATTACGGGACAGTAAACAGTAACCAGAGTAGCTCTGGACCTGAGTCCAGAGTCGCACTCCGATCCAAATATCGTCACAATTTAGGTACAGAAATCATTAAAAACTTGCATAAGGTTATATTTCGTCGAGTTGGCTTCGATTTGAGCCCTTGAACGCATCATTTAAGTATCTACACAATTTATGGTGATTTTAACGGTTTTCAGATACGGGAAAGTTCCAGTTTTACAGGTATATTTGGGGGTAATCGTTTTAGTCATTAACAGTCATATTTTCCCGTGAAATTTATACAAAGTATTCATTATAACATGGGCCAGCATAGACAATCAAATTCCGTCAAATTAGATGAATAATTTCATTGGGATCATGCATCGAACAGGTATAGCACATAATCTGTTGGAAATTGTAAACTTGTAATCTATACGATTTAAGTTTGTAACGCGAATAGATTAGCATGTAGCAAGTAAAAATACTTGCCTGGAGACGCTTAGGCGATGTACGACAGCGGCAACGTCACGAACGCGCGACGAACGACGCGACTAGGGTTCGCGGTCTCGGCTCGAGCTTGGCTCTTGGACTCGATGTCTCGGTGGGTGCGACGGACACTGCGGCTTCAGCAGGGAGTAGAGGCGCTGAGAGGGAGAGAGAGAGATTTAGAGAGACAGAGACTTAGAGAGAGATAGAGTGTGAGAGAGAGAGATTCACAGAGAGAGTTAGAAAGAGAGAGAGAGACAGAGAGATTGAGAGAGAGTGTGTAACAGAGAGAGGGGGGAAACAGAGAGAGTGAGAGAGTACAGAGGGAGAGAGATATATATATAGAGAGAGAGTAATAGAGAGAGGGGGAGACAGAGATCGAGGGAGAGACAGGGAGAGAATAAGAGAATTAGAGAGAAACAGAGAGAGGTAGGGAGCTGAAGTGGGGAAGAAGGTGAGGAGGTGCTCGGTCGATAGAGGCTGTTGGCGACGTGGAGGAGGTCGTGTTGGTGCTCAGGCGGTGTCCAGCGGCGAGGGGATGCCAGCGTTTATGGATGCAGTGGGTTGGGTATGCAGGGGGTGCTCGGTCGATGGTACTTGGTTGATGGAGTGGAGTGGTGAGGGGTGCTGTTGGTGGAGGAGGAGTGAGCAAGGCAGAGTACGAGGTGGTGAGGTCGTCGACGGCGACGTCGTCGTCGGTGTTGAGACGGAGGCAGTGGATTTCATGGTGGGTTGAGAGAGAGGAGGAGGTTTGAGAGAGTGAGGAATAAGGGGAGACGAGAGGCGAACGTTGAGGGGATCGCGAGGGTGTGAGCGTCGTGGGGGTAACGGCGCACGAGCGCGGGCGTGGGCATGGGGTAAGGCGAAGAAAGTGGATCGGGGGAGAAAGAGCCGTTGGGGAAGAAGAGGGGAGAAGGCGGGTCGGGTTGTGAAGGAGCGGGTAGGGTGAAGGCGGGCTTGGGCTTGGGTGTCACGGGCCGGGCTGGGGTTTAATTAAAAGAAATTCCTTTTTTTATATGCTGGGCTTAGGAAATGGGGAAAGGCCGGGGTTTAATTAAATGGGAAAATGGGGTGGGGATTTTAATATGAGTGGAATTATTTAGTTTCAAATTTACAAGGAAAGGGAAATGGGCCTGGTTTGGAAATAAATAAGAATAAGGGAATCTGAGAAGAGGGGCCGGCTTGGAAAATAAAATAAAAGAATCTGTAAAATATAGAATCGATAGGTAATGGGGCTTGAGATAAATTAGGGTTAGGGAAAGTTATAATACTAAAATAATTGTAAAATAAAACAAATAAATTTTAAGAGTAACAAAATACGGGTATTGGTATAAAAGGGGCTGGGTATTATATCATACTACATTTACAAAAATTTCGTCCTCGAAATTTAAAATAATCGATAAGTTATAAAATCATAAGCGAAAGCTACTATATCGCAAACTAACACATAATGATTTACTTGAAATAGGCGGATGAAAAAATTTGAAGGTTTATATATGTATGCAAATGATACAACTAAAAGAATAGGTCTAAATAAGTATGAAGTTGGAATCAATTATGAGGGAAACCCATATGTACAAAAATAGAATAGCAATAAGGAATAATAAAATTCGAGGCGTGCTAGATAAAATCGAGATCCTAAACATGTGCACACCTCGCATATCAAAGGTAGCGCAGCTAAAATAATAAGTATAAGGTACAACCATTTATAATAGTAACCATAAGCACAATACTCGGAAATAAAGTAGCAACCATAAAATAATGAAAGAATTGTCGATAGGTTAAAACATTTTAGGATAATTGTATTGATAAAAATAGTTTTAAAATAACTTAGAAAACCCACATAGTGAAAATAAGAAACATGGAACGAAAATATGCGCGATGTAAGGTTGCGCTACCGAAAAATGAGAATAATAGTAGTGTACTTAAAATACATAAAACGGAGTAGTCAATAACATGCACTCTTCGATAGGTACAAAATAATGAAACTAAATTTTCGAATAATAATGTCCCTAAATATAGTTAGGGTAACAGGAAAAAGCACAAAAATGTATAGGGCTAGCTAGGGTAGGAATTACAATGGAGTGTGGCTCATTTAAAAGGTCGGAGTGTGACGGCTTTAGACTGAAGGTCGAAGCGATTTGGGGTTGGGTCATCCCAGGGTGTAAGGGTGAACGATAATGAATCTCAGGAGGGAAGGGAATGTATGGGAAGGAAACGGTCGACACATGAAGCGAATCAAAAATCCGAAGGGTCAGCGAACTTGGAGATTTCACTATTAATTTCCCCTCCCAGACGGATCTCAAACGAGGCATATATGAAGGATGAAGGGTGGCTCATTCAAAATATCAGGGTGCGGTACTTTTAATCTAAGTGAGGGTTGAAACAGCACAAAATGCAGGGGTGGACATTCAGGGATCTCAAAAGGAAAAATAAATGTATAAGGAAAAAGTTAAAGCATCAAGTGAACCAGTAAACAAAAGATTTGCGAACTCAGAAAGTTTATTTCATTCTAGAAAATTCGAAACAAAGCACCTTCGAAAAGTAACAGATAGCCCTAATCTATACATAGATTTATTTGGCCAGAGAAGACAACATCTAAAAATTCCGTCAATCGCGGTTGTGGAGGTTCAGCAGGTTGTGGTAGGCTCGCGCACTCAGGTAGGGCGTCCATTCCCATATCGCCTCGCAGGGATCGCCATTGGGAGTTCTTCCACCGCAGGGTCTTGTTCTTCTGGTCCTTCTACCTCGGCTGGTGCTTCTTCATCGAGGTATGCTTCCATGTGATTCTCTTCTTCTGGATTCTCTTCCATGAGATTTTCCTCCACTGGATTTTCTTCTATTGGGTCTTCCTCTGGATCTTCCTCTATCGGGTTCTCTCTGGGGTCTCCTTCCTTCTCATCGGAATCGCTGATTATGTCAACTTCTGGGGCGGCGGCTCCTTCGTCCTCGGAATCGCTGTTTCCGAAAATGACCTGGGGGCCATTGATCTCATCGTCAGAACTGACCGGCATGCGGTCTAAGAAAACGCATGACTGTGCATCCTCATCTAGATGCGGCGCTGCTCCAGGGTGGGCCATGGCCTAAAAAAAAAGAGTCATGATTAGATAGTGGAACACATCAAGAAAAATAGCTAAGGGTACAGAGTACAGGAAAATATGCGGTGGGCAGGAACTGAAAAATCAAAATTAAAAAAATGCTGTGGTAATGAATAGTACAAATAAGGGGGAAAGCAAGAGAATGATACATATATTACGATTCAAAGTTTTATTGCATTCAACTAAAAGTTCGACGGATACAAGATTTCAAACGAAAGGAAATTTTTACAAAAAGGGGTAACAACATTATTATTGAAAGCAGAAAACATAATAACTCTTCTTTGATTTCTGGACCGCTGCAATCTCGTCACACTGGTTGAATCCTAAGCTGGGTCCGCACTATCCTCGAAGCTCGATCTACGAAATATCCATCAATTAGCAGGAGTGAGGAGTGTGGGCGAACTGCCTCCATGTAGCTCCTTCCTATTAGGGCAACCGTTGATAAGATGTTCGTTGGATCCGCAAATCAGGCATTTCCCCTGGGCGCGGCGACAATCCCTCTGAAGATGTCCTGGCCTCCTGCAGTACCCACAACATTGGGTCTTCTGCTTCTTCTGTCTCGGGGGAACAAATGGGCACTTCATCTTCCTCTCTTTTTCTCGTCTATTAGGGATCCCTTTACGATTGGAGACTCCCGCTGGTGCCTGATTCACCTACCTTCTCAGTCCTTCAGCTAACAAGTCGTTTGTTCGTTCCTGGGCTTCCTTCAGACCTTGTAGTACACTTAGAATCTCAACGGTCTGATTCTGGGGAGTGGAGATAGAGGAAGAGTCGTTGGAAGACATGATCCTGAAACAAAAATTTTGAAGACGATAAAAGGCACAAGCTATAAGAATTAAAATATAATATAGATTGGGCAAGGAATTAAGAACATCGGGTGTGATGAAATTCATTACAAGTGGAAATCAACTGTAGGGCTCTAAGTTACTTAAACCGAGTACAGTATTGTAACTATGAGGTTGTTCACAATTACAACCACGTCACTCTGCCAAGTCGCCCGAAACCTTAGCGGATGGATAACAGAATACACAATGTGAATAAGGATTAAGAATACAAGTTTACAATCTAGACCGAGGGATGTCTTAGATTGTCAAGCTCTACACGGAAAACTGCAATCCCAAACGAAGCAAAACCTGGCTCTGATACCAACAAAACCATGTCACGCCCCGCTTCCCAAAATACGGAATACGAGGGGTTGACAAGGCCAGCCATGCTCCTACGGTCAAGGAAATATCCTGCCGTAGTCACACTTCGGCTTCTAGCTTTACGTGGTAATCAGTAAACAACGCACAGGTAATGAGAATGCAGTATCTGAAACAAAACAAATACAAGGAACTGACCTGATGGAGGTAAAAAGAGTATAGCTCTGGATAGCTGATCAAGATGTCCAAGATGTACGTCTGGTCCTGGTCCCGACTAGATCCACTCCTCACACTGAGCATGCATACTCAGGTCGTCAGAGCGACACAATAGCAATATAAATATATAGATGCAAGTGGCAACTCGAACAGTGATAATAGATATATATAATAGTAAATCAAGACGGTAAAGATATGAACATGCAGTAACCAATGAAGTGTTCAATAGATCAGGTGAACGGTAAAGCGGTAAAATAGTATGCCAGGTATGTCAACACAGTAAGTAATGTATATCAATGCCATTATCCCTATCAGTCTCTAAGTCTCACTGTACAGGTCACTAAGCCTATCGTCAGTCCAAGTGTGAGAGTCAACCACTCGCGAGTGTCCTCCACCCAAGGGTAGGACCCAAGGACAAGGGACCACGGGCCCAAAATATAACTCACGGTAATAATCATGTACCCTGTAAATCTCCATATATCTCTATATATATAAGCCGGCATGGGACTCCCGAGATTCTGTTGAACTCACACTCAAACTACCCCACACCCCGTGGTCTACATCAAACGCCAACCATAACCTCAAATACCGGTCCGTCCATGACAAGTCTGCGCGAGAACTGGAGACATGATCGCCATCAAGCACGTCCCGACTAATACCCAAGATAAATGGCAGTGTCTGGTGCCTTATCTGTGACACCCATGCAAGAGCTTCCATAAGTGTCTTATACCACTTATAGTCATACTTACACGCGTCCCACAGACGTCGACAATGCAATAGAATAATAGGGTTCACTGATTGTGTACAAGTACGTGTCACTTTCACTTATCCACTCATGCACGAACACTAACGTACTTGCCACAATCACCACTAATACCTAACACTGGGTAAAACACATGTTCACTAGGCTACCAATGCAATAACATATATATATGATGCAATAACATATACATATGATGTGATGAGAAAACAGTATGTAAGGCAGGATTAAGATGTCATATGTCGGTATCCTACCACTTGCATAATTTATCATAAATAATATATGCCAAAATTTAGCGAAACAATGAACAGGGGATAAGTAGTATGTGTGATTATCTATCCGGAGAATTTGGTTTCACGTCAATCGGGTTTCAGGATCACTAGATATGGCCATTTCATTTTAAGCGTTCACGGCTGGAAATCCGGTTTCAGAATCGGAAGTCCGTTTCGCAACGCATTTTAACCCAAGTAGGGATCAGAATTTAGCGACGCTACAGTTGAATGATATCTAGGGTTTTCAGTAGGTTATTCAACGCAACATAAAGATTCTCAATCACGTCAGTACGTCGAAAGTTACACACGGTTTATCACTAGTTTGTCCCTTCTGAATCTGTTCTGGACTGTTATACGTCCAGCCCTTTTAATTTACAATTTAAATAGCAAACAACGATGAAACGGAATGAAACCACTTGTGTTATCTATCTAACATATTCATCTTTATTAAACTGCAGAGTTCCGCAACATACAAGTTCAGGAAGCAAGGTGGCACGCATTACGGGACAGTAAACAGTAACCAGAGTCGCTCTGGACCTGAATCCAGAGTCGCACTCCGATCCAAATATCGTCAAAATTTAAGTATAGAAATCATTAGAAACTTGCATAGGGTTATATTTCGTTGAGTCGTCTTCGATTTAAGCCCTCGAACGCATCATTTCAGCATGTACACAATTTATGGTGATTTTAACGGTTTTCAGATACGGGAAAGTTCCAGTTTTACAGGTATATTTGGGGGTAATCGTTTTAGTCATTAATGGTCGTATTTTCCCGTGAAATTTATACAAAATATTCATTATAACACGGGCCAGTATAGACAATCCAATTCCGTCAAATTAGATGAATAATTTCATTGGGATCATGCATCGAACAGGTATAGCACATAATCTATTGGAAATTGTAAACTTGTAATCTATACGATTTAAGTTTGTAACGCGAATAGATTAGCATGTAGCAAGTAAAAATACTTGCCTGGAGAGGCTTAGGTGATGTACGACAGCGGCAACGTCATGAACGCGCGACGAACGGCGCGACTAGAGTTCGCGGTCTCGACTCGAGCTTTGCTCTTGGACTCGATGTCTCGGTGGGTGCGACGGACACTGAGGCTTCAGCAGGGAGTAGAGGCGCTGAGAGGGAGAGAGAGAGATTTAGAGAGACAGAGACTTAGAGAGAGATAGAGAGAGAGAGAGAGAGAGAGAGAGAGAGAGATTCACCGAGAGAGAGAGAGTTAGAAAGAGAGAGAGAGAGAGATTGAGAGAGTGTGTGTAACAGAGAGAGAGAGGGAAACAGAGAGAGTGAGAGAGTACAGAGGGAGATATATATATATATATATATAGAGAGAGAGAGAGAGTAATAGAGGGAGGAGGAGACAGAGATCGAGAGAGAGACAGGGAGAGAAAGAGAGAATTAGAGAGAAACAGAGAGAGGTAGGGAGCTGAAGTGGGGAAGAAGGTGAGGAGGTGCTCGGTCGATGGAGGCTGTTGGCGACATGGAGGAGGTCGTGTTGGTGCTCAGGCGGTGTCCAGCGGCGAGGGGATGCCGGCGTTGATGGATGCAGTGGGTTGGGTGTGCAGGGGGTGCTCGGTCGATGGTACTTGGTTGATGGAGTGGAGTGGTGAGGGGTGCTGTTGGTGGAGGAGGAGTGAGCGAGGGGGAGTACGAGGTGGTGGGGTCGTCGACGGCGACGTCGTCGTCGGTGTTGAGACAGAGGAAGTGGATTTCGTGGTGGGTTGAGAGAGAGGAGGAGGTTTGAGAGAATGAGGAATAAGGGGAGACGAAAGGAGAACGTTGAGGGGATCGCAAGGGTGTGCGCGTCGTGGGGGTAACGGCGCACGAGCGCGGGCGTGGGCGTGGGGTAAGGCGAAAAAAGTGGATCGGGAGAGAAAGAGCCGTTGGGGAAGAAGTGGGGAGAAGGCGGGTCGGGTTGTGAAGGAGCGGGTAGGGTGAAGGCGGGCTTGGGCTTGGGTGTCACGGGCTGGGCCGGGGTTTAATTAAAAGAAATTCCTTTTTTTTATATGCTAGGCTTAAGAAATGGGGAAAAGCCGGGGTTTAATTAAATGGGGAAATGGGCTGCGGATTTTAATATGAGTGGAATTATTTAGTTTCAAATTTACAAGGAAAGGGAAATGGGCCTGGTTTGGAAATAAATAAGAATAAGGAAATTTGAGAAGAGGGGCCGGCTTGGAAAATAAAATAAAAGAATCTGTAAAATATAGAATCGATAGGTAATGGGACTTGAGATAAATTAGGGTTAGGGAAAGTTATAATACTAAAATAATTGTAAAATAAAATAAATAAATTTTAAGAGTAACAAAATACGGGTATTGGTATAAAAGGGGCTGGTTATTACACGCACTGTGATTCGATTGGTCAGGACCATAAGAGCTTGGCTAAGGCACTTGGGATTTACTGATAGGTTGATCATTAGTTTCCCGGATTGGTCCTGAGCCATATCGGCACGACTTATCAGGTTATTAGGGTCTGACGTTCACCATCCCCTAGACCCGGTATGCGATACTCTTTGACGTAGAGACCGGACTGTACGGATATTGTCACGGATAGGCTCAATAGGAGATCCGGATGAGTTTGCTCATCGGCCTTCTTTTCGATAGGTACCTGGGTAGCCGTTACGTACAGCTAGTGCCGCTGATATGCTTGTGGTTAAACCCACTGTCAGAGTACTGTCGAGTCTTTAGAGTCCCACATAGAGGGTTTTCCTGATTCAGGCGAAATGATGTAGTAGCCGTATTGGATACGTGCAGGGTTCGATCGATTGATGTACTTTGTACTCGGATTTTCGATCGAACAGTTGGTAATACTTGCCGGCTCAGGTTTGGGGCGGATTATTAAATCAGGTATTGATTTAATAATTTACGTATATGTATTTCGATATATATATTCTAGTATTACATTCTTCGTTTTATTCTATCTCTTTGGGCGTTCGGATTTTTATCTGATTGCCGATATATATGTACAGTAGACTGAAATCCGTATTTATTACAGATTTCTTTCTAGAAGGTGGCCACCTCATTTAGTATTTTCCATTTATTTCATAAATTGAAATGAGGTGCAAAGTGAGAGGAATGGGAGGAATGGAGTTGACCATGCTTCAATAGTGAACAAATGAATTTATAATTCATTTGTAGTTACTATTGAAGCATGGTTGTGGATTTTTTATTCTAAAAATTCATATACAAAACATTGGTATTGATTTTCTCTCTCCAAGAATGCTTCATAATTTCTTGAGCTCTCATTCCTCTCTTTCTCTCTAGCCTCCTCCACCTTCATCTTCTTCTTCTTCACTAACTTCTCATGAGTTGAGAATCAAGTGAAGAGGAAAGAACGAGATAGCTTTACATTTAGAAATCCAAACTACATCCTAGACTACTTGGTTTAGCAAACCAAGTTTTCTAGTTGCTCCTTTTGTTACACAGTTAGGAGCTAGAGCCATGGATCATACTCCCCGGGTGGATCATCTACGACAAAATGAGGCCGGAGAACAAGCTCGATCCCGATGGATCGATGGAGTCGGATTTGGAGTTCAAGCATGTTCAAGGAGTTTGCTAGGAGCTAAGGATGAAGAAAGAAGACCGATGGACTTGGTTCGTTTGGTGAGATTTCTATCATAGTAGATAGCATCTCTTTGTTTGCTAGTTGGTTTTATGGTAAAGATCTGGGTTTTGAGTTATCTTTGCACCCCTTTTAAAAACCTTAGAAAAATTTTTGTTCCGCAAACCGCCTCGTTTGGAGGCTCAGGCGTGAGTATAACCCAACAATTTCAACACTCAAATCCATCAAAAATGTGACACATGCATAAAGAAAGAGACCATGAGTCATCACTTGTGCATGTGTCACAATTAATGCTCCTAATGATGATTTCTAGCTCATTATTTCCATATGCAAACATTAATCCAAATGTTTGAAACAATAAAAAGAGAATGGCATCTACTAAAGTAAACTCTTGACGGATCACAAGAGTACCCCTCACCTGTATATACATACCTGTATCCACATTCCGACTGAATGCGAATGCGATGAGACTAAACTAATCCAACAAATCTAATACTAGGATCCGTCTTAAACCAAAGCCCACTAGTATGATCCGCCCGATCATGATCCGTGCACTACTGCATGTATATGATCGAACCCTGCCATATATCATACTGCCTCTACAACGTTTTGCCCGAAACTTGAGAAACTGTCTGTGGGGGACTCTAAAGACTCGTCAATATTTTGGCTGTGGATTTAACCACTAGCACGTCAGTGGTACTAGCCGTACGTAACGGGCTACCAGGTATTGACCAAAAGGGAGGTCGATGAGCGAACTCATCCTGACACCCTACTGAGCCTGTCAGTGACAATATCCGTACAGTCCGGTCCGTTCGTCTATGAGCATCGCATGTCGGGCCTAGGGGGTTGGTAAAAGTCAGACCCCCAAAAGCGGTACAAGTCGTGTCGGAGTGTAGCCCAGAACACCCTGAGATACTACTGGAATACCTACCAGTAAATCCCTTCCTTGACCAAGGACTTCGTGTAATGGCTCTCCTAGACACAGCGCGATCTCACCCCCAATATCGGGAGAGACGAAACCCTTGCCGATCCGCTCACTGTCTCCATGTGGCTCGGGACTGTACCCAACTAAAACCTGTTTGCACAACTCCTTTGAGCCGTGGTAGGGTAGTAATCAAAGCACAGTGGGAACTCACACGAGACAAATGACGATCTCAGGTCGATGAGCTAACCTGTACACATGTCACCAGGGAACTGCTATCTGACGTCAGGTATAATACCAACTAGTATGTTCCCGGCGAGTCCTGTCCGGTGTACTCATAACCCAATGAGCACCTGTATACATCTTAGGTGATCCAACTGACACCAATGGCTTGTGAGACCGGCCACCGCCCCTCGTCGGGGTCTCGACTGTATACACTAGTCTACTAATGGAGTATCGATGCCCAGTCTCGAAACTCCCACTACTAGGGACCTTTTAAGGATGTGCTTACAGACTCTAGCTCCCACGTATATGATCGCCATCATACTGCTGGCAGTCAAGCAAGAATCCTAAGGGCTCTATCAATATGTAATAGTGATCTGTAAGGTCACCTAAAGTTGTACACGATGATAAAGATAAACCAGATAGCATACTATCATCTCGAGTAAGACTGTCCTACCGGCATAGGTCCTCTTTCAATCATTGCAATCACGTGCCTGTGATCCAATAATTGACTCTGAGGGCACTATATCCAACAGAGGTATCCCCTCTTATTTATATGGGAGTGGTACAGAAGAGATCTCTCTTTTTCCCGATGTGGGACTAAAAATGTATCTCCCATGTAGTAGAGTATTACTTAGATTATACCTGCATAGCATATTTGCTCATAATTTTTGATCCCGGATGAATTATGAGGCCCATAATATATCAAATCGAAGGATTTTTTGAGACATTTTCGATACCATCAGAATTTAGCTGGTTGACATTCAGGAATTTGTCAAAATACAGCCCGGAAAATACTGGTTTGCATTTTCTTAAGCGTATCGCTGCCATTTGATACCTTGGGCTCTTTTGCGCAGAAAGTTTTGGCGAGAACAAATTCCCCCCACTACTTTGCCTACGTAGGTATGTACGTGGGTTAAGTAATGCAGAGTAATACATAGCGTATGACCAGTTTCGGACTGTTATATAACTTTTAGAATCTCGATCTGAGAAGATAGCGAGCGGACACAAGCGTCGTCATCTATCATTGACTTAAATCTCAACTCTTAAGGGATATTGTTCCATACCCTGAGGCCCATGAGCTGCACCTTTCTGTTTCTTCATATCTTAATCTGGCGCAAAGTAGTTTATATACTCATTTCAGAGTTTGAAGCTTATTCACTCATCCCAGAGTCTTTAGTTTATGGACTCATTTCGGAGTTTGTAGTTTATTCACTCATCCCGGAGTCTCTAGTTTATATACTCATTTCAGAGTTTGTAGTTTATTCACTCATTCCGGAGTATCTAGTTTATGAACTCATTTTGAAGCTTGTAGTTTACCTCACTTGGGCTTGTAGGCAAACCGATCCTAACGTCACAGTTAACCTCTGCTCTTTACGATAGAGGTCCGTTAGGGTCTGTGGTACTAGGGTTTTTGTCCGTCGTAACGTCGCGTTGGCTAATGTATTCCTCGATATGCAGTCTTGCTGTTCGAGTAGCCCCACGGCTGTTGTGTCTCTGATCCCTTCGGGGGCTGGACAAGACGTCTTCAAGTAATCTCCCAGGTCATATTACCGTTGGATGAGCAAACGTAAAGGATTTTCCATGCTGCTTTTTACATGAGGTTAGGGTCGGTTTGGGAGCCCCGATGAGTCATAACCACTCAGTGCTTGTGTGGGATGATCTCCGATAGTCTTTCAGGTTTTATTTGAGTTTCCGTCAAGACCCTGAAGCTAGAGATTTTCCTTTGCTTCGTTTGTTGACATTGTGTCTGCTGTAACGAGATGAATGTCGAGGTTGTCTATGAACCGTCGAGGCTTGGAACTAGAGACTTTGCCATGGCTCCGAGGTAGTCTCTAGGTTGTTGGTGAACCGTTGAGGCTTAGAACTAGGGACTTTGCCATAGCTCCGTGGTAATCTCTAGGTTGTTGGTGAACCGTCGAGGCTTGGAACTAGGGACCTTGCCATGGCTCCATTGTTTTGACCCTGGGGTCGGTTGTTGACGTTGCATCTGCATCCTGCTGGAGTTGAGAAGGAACGCCGGGGTGACATTGCGTCTGCTGTATCAAGACGAACGTCGAGTTGGCCTCTAGGTTGTTTGTGAACCGTCGGGACCTGGAACTAGGGACTTTGCCATGGCTCCGAGGTAGTCTCTAGATTGTTGGTGAACCGTCGAGGCTTGGAACTAAGGACTTTGCCATGGCTCCGTAGTAATCTCTAGATTGTTGGTGAACCGTCGAGGCTTAGAACTAGGGACTTTACCGTGGCTTCGAGTTAGACTCTAGGTTGTTGGTGAACCGTCGAGACTTGGGGCGAAACGTTGTAGAGGCTGTATGGTTTTATGGCAAGGTTCGAACATATACGTGCACTTGTGCATGGATCATGATCGGACGGATAATACTGGTGGGATTTGGTTTAAGACGGATCCTAGTATTATATTGTTGGATTATTTTCGTCTCATTGTATTCGTATTTAGTCGAAATACGGATACGGGTATGTAAATACAGATGAGGGGTATTCTTATAATTCGTTACAAGTTTACTTTAGAAGATGCTTTCTGTTTTTGGATTAAACATTTAGGTTAAATGTTTATGAGGTGGAAAGTGTGACTCATTGTTTCTAGCATGCTCACTTGGTGATTCATAGATATCACATGGGTCTTACTCATGGTGGGTCATGGGTGATATTCTAGGGTTTTGGTTTGTAGTGTAAGATATTTGTTGTGAGCATAGGATATTTTTTCTAGAGTTGGTTTTCTTTAGTTGCTTAACACACACAACAATATCTCACTCTCAAAACACAAAAGAAAAAGGCAGCCACTTTATTTTTCTTCACTTTCTTTTTCTTAAGCTCACACTCTTCACCTCTTGGCATCTTCTTCAACCTCCACTCAAACCCTCTCATGAGTTGAGAATCCTTGGGTGTATTGAGAAAAATTAATCACAAACTCTCTCTACTTCATCTTGGCTATCTAGGCTAGCAAACTAGATACTCGAGTTGTTTCGGTTGTGAGGTCGGAGCCCGTATTACTAACTCTCGACGTGGATATTCTTCGATGTGGGGAGACCGGAGATCAAACATGATCGAGGAAGCCGCGAGGAGCTTGGGACTGAGGTTGAAGACAGAAGGACTTGGATCGTTTGGTATAAGCTCTCTAAACTCCTTTTCATATAGAGATAGATCTAGACGGATACTGAAATTGTCCCAATCCAGGTACATTGACACCATACTAAAGAGGTTTAGTATGGAAGAATCCAATCATAGGAACCAACCCACGATCCCTGGACTCACTCTCTCCGAAGAGATGTCTTCCAAGACTGATTTGGAAAGAGCTCGCATGCAAGGGATACCCTATATTTCGGCAGTAGGCTCTATCATGTACGCGATGCTATGTACCAGAACCGATGTAGCATACTAACTAAGTGTAGTGAGTAGGTATCAAGCAGATCCTGGAGAGAATCACTGGACAGCTGTGAAGAACATTCTCAAGTACTTGAGAAGGACTAAAGAGATGTTCTTGGTGTATGGTAACGGAGAACTCCAGGTGGAGTCCTTTACAGATTCGAGCTTCCAAAGTGATAAGGACGACTCTAAGTCGCACTCGGGATTTGTCTTTACCCTAAATGGAGGGGTGGTTTGTTGGAAGAGTTCCAAATAGGAAACCGTGGCAGACTCGACGATAGAGGCTGAATACATCGCTGCCAACTATGCTGCCAAAGAGGCTGTCTGGATAAAGAAGTTCATCACTGAACTTGGTGTGCTTCCGTCCATTGAGTATTCAATACCTATGTATTGTGATAACAATGGAGCTGTGGCTTTGGTTATGGAACCCAGGTCCCATCAGAAGTCCAGACATATTCTGAGGCGGTATCACCTGATCCGGGAGATAGTTGATCGCCGGGAGATTGAGGTCAGGAGAGTTGATACGAAGGACAACACTGCGGATCCACTCACAAAGGCCATTCCTCAGATACAATTTGAGAGACTCTTCGGGATGTTGGGTATGAGATACTACAACAACTGGCCTTAGTGCAAGTGGGAGATTGTTAGTTATATGTATGCCCTAGAGGCCATTGTTGTACATGTGATGTATATTATAATGGATGCTTGGATATATATAGAGAGGACTTTCTTGCTCGATATGATAGTATGCTATCTGGTTTCACTTTATCTTAACATGTTAACGAATATTGTTTTGTGATCACGTGTTGATAAAGCCCCTAGGATATGTACTCAACTACTAGGACTATGATGAGATCATACTAGTCGGGACAGGGTAGTCAACGAGTACATCCTATAGCTGTTCCTAGTCGAGGGTGTATCGAAACAGGGCATCGGTATTCCAGAGTAGACTAGCGTACATGCATCTTGACCCATATGATGGGCGATGGATGATCCTATATCCATTGGTGTTGGACATCAAAGATGGTGTTCAGGTGCTCAGTGGAGCTGGGTACACTGAACGGAATCGCCGAGAACTCCTGGATGGTATTATACCTATCGTCAGATAGCAGTTCTCCGGTGACACTGGTACAGGTTAGTCTGTAGACCCGAGATCGTCATAGAGTCTTGTGTGATTCCCACTATGCTTTGACTTCCACCTTACCACGTCCAAGAGGGCGTGCAAAATGGTGGCTTTTGGGTACAGTCCCGAATCACATGGAGGCAATGAGCGATAGGGGGGTTTCGTCTCTCCCGGTATAGGGAGTTGATGTTGTGCTGTGTTCGATTGGCTATAACTGGAAGTCCCTGGCTAGGGCTGATATGGAGATTTACTGGTAAGTGTTATCAGTAGTTTCTCGACCCGTTATGAGCCTTACATCGACACGACTTATCGGTTACTGGGGTCTGACGTTTTACCACCCCTAGACTAGATATGCAACATATCAGACGAAGAGACCGGACTGTACGGTAGTGTTTACTGATTGGATTTGCAGGAGAATGTACAGGCTTGCTTGTTGATCTTCTGATTGCTCAATATACGGGTGGCTATTACGTTTAGCTGACCACTTGCAGCTTGTGGGTGATTGATATGATCATCACCTACTGCCGGCGTATTGATGATTATTTAGAGTCCTACACAAAGCTTTCCTGGCTCAGGCAAAACGGAGTAGGAGCACATATGTGATATGTGCGGAACCGAGAATAATAAGATATGAGATACTGTATTCCATTCTCGCGATATATGATATCAGCCGGGTATATATGATATAGCCGGGTCATCGGATCAAGTGTTGATTTGATGAATCGGTACATGTTATATTAGTCAGTTATATGCGATATAGCCGGATTGTCGGATCAAGTGTTGATTCGATAATTTAATGTATAATTATATATGTGATATATTGCATTACATTAACTAATATTAGCTCGCTTTATTGATTCATTTTCTCACCGGTTAATACATTGATATATATGCGATATATGTTAATTGTGTTATTTTCTTTTGTTACAAAAATATATTATATATGTGATATATATTATTGTAACAAGTTATGATTACAAATGCAACATGATTTGTGGAGATTAAACTAGTTAGGGTTTGATTTGGGTTAGCATTTGGGTTAGCTTTTTCAGGAAGCTTCAAAAAGCTTTCTTTGTTTTTAGCTAAGATATTTTGTATTGATATTTTGTGAAGATATTTCTTAACCCAACCCAAACCCTTTACCCTAGTTAATTATCTACAAGGTTTAAGCCTTCATTCTTAACCCAAGGTTGGATTTGCAACCACAACACAATAATTCATTATTCATCACAAATACTTTTCTTTTTCTTCTTCCTCTTCCTCTTGAAAAGCTTTCTAGCTTTTGGGTTAGTGATGAATAAGTGTGAGAAATTGAAAGAAAAAGAGAGCTAAATTCCTACTTCATCATCCTTATCTATTCTAGCCACTTAGATTAGGCTGTTCTCACTAATACTTGATTAGAGAAGTGAGATCTTGAGTTAAAGATTCTTCAAGGTAGATCATCTTCGAAAAGGAAGACTTCAAGCAAGCATGGATCATTCGGCTTGTGGAGCCTCTCTAGAGTCCGGAAGTTCATGGATCGCAGTGAAGGGACTACTACTCGGAGCATATGAAGCAAAAGAACAGACTACAAAGGTTGTAATCCCTCTCTCTTAGATGTAAAGTTGTTTACATGCTATGTTAACCCTAAAACTCTAGCAAAGATCCTCGCTTTAGGTTGTTCGGCACTTGAAAATTTTAAATTCAGCATGGTTGTTGCCTTATAGACCCTTGTGATAGTGCCTAGTAACCTAATAATTGATGGGACTGCGTTGATTCTGATCAATGAAAGAAAAACAGACCTATTCGATGTTGTTGGAACAATTTTCAAAAGCTGTTATTACAAGGACGTTTTCTCTTGTTTTGCACAGTGGTATTCGGTTATGAATATCCAGCACCTCATTCGACGAGGCAAGAGCCAAGATCCCTTCACCGGGAATGACCTCTTGGGCAGAAGTTTGCGTCAGGGTAATAACTTCATTATAATCAATTACTTTTTTGCTTTGCATCATGGTATTCAGTTTGGAATATCCTGCACATCATTCCACGAGGAAAGAGCCGAGATACCTTTACCGGGAGTGACCTCTCTAGCAAAGGTTTTTTCCACTATATATTTGTAAAAAGCTATCTAGTTCCTTCAACGATATCAAGTTCATTACGTTAAAGGTTTTTCGCCAAAAATCATTCGTAGCCCTCTGTCATTTCAGACGGGTAGCACTTAGTATTCATGCTATATTTGTTGACCTTCGTCAAGGCATAGTGTATGGTAGATGCTTGTTACTTTTCTGTTGCATAGATAGATGCGTTGGTTTGGGACAGTCGTACTACTTTGTTGTCCTTCGTCAAGAGTATGTACGGGTGGGATCAAATTAACCTGGACAGTGACGGGTAGAACTTGACATGTGACTTATGATTTGTTGACCTTCGTCAATGTCATAAGAGCATGGGGTAAAAATCATATCGGGAGTTTCAAACATACAGGAAACTTTCCGGGCATGCGCATACCTTCTGGAGTGTGATAACTTGAGTGGATTCCATCAGGTTATCATGCGATGATAATTGGATCCCGATTCCCACTGATGAGTTGGTTTACTCCTTAGGTGATTTTAGATGATCCCGACTAATTCTTCTTTCAAGTTTGGAGGAGAATTTGAGGATACAGTGGGAGACTTCCCGATTAGATAAAATGATTAACCATTCTGATCTAGGTTAGAGTGCACGCTGAGTGTTTCTTTTCTCACTCTTTTTTGCAGCGACCATGGCCCGACCCTAGACTAGAACTCATGAACCAAGTTAACCAAACCTTCTTAAAACATATTGGGTTTTGAATTTTTAGAGTTGCATACTTCATTGCCACTCCTACTTTTACCCTTTGTTTTTCTCCGGAACATTCCGTATCACTACGAAAATCCATATTTATTAGATATTGACCATCGTATAGTTACATACGAACTCGAAGAAACTTGTTTCAGATTCGAGAATGGTTTCCGGTTCTGGAGAAATTGAATAGGAATATTCAGTTGTCTTTTCCTTTTACCTTCTCTCAGGTTGTGAGGGATCCTAGGATTAGGAGAGGGTACACCTATTGCGCTTATTGGATAGTCTTATTCTAAACCATAGGCAGGTGCCGAAAAGTGGGGAAAGAAGAAAACCAATTAGCCTAAGTGTGGTGTACAGAAGGTAACAAGTAAAGACAAATAAAGGGATTAGATGTTAGTGGATGTTGCACACTCTCACAACACTTGTGAGGAGGTGGAAGTGATAAACAAAAATTTCTTACATGCAACACCCACATAAACTAAAATCTTATGCTTAAACCTTAACTAGCAAAACTATTTAGAGATCTTATCTACTATGATGGTGTTATACCTATGGAACCGGTCCTTCGGGTCTTTGTTTGGATGTGACTCCTAGGCTCCTTGTAGTCGCAAAGAACTCGATCTCCGGCCACCTCAAGATCCAAGATGATCCACCCGGGAGCTATCAAACAAGCTACAAACTCTTCACAAGAGTTTAACTACGAGATCAAGTGTGCTAGAAATGATCACTTAGATGATGTAAAGATCAAGTATTGGATCATTATGTCTCTTGATCTATGATTCATAATTCATGTGAGTGATTTAGATCAAGAGGTAGAGGTAGGAGATAATAAGGAGAGAGAAGGTGAATGTGATGAATGAAAAATCAAGCATGGAAAAATAATGTTATGGCTAAAAGAAAATAATTGAAACATGCATTATTTTTCTCTAAAATAATGCACCATGCTTCAATAGTAACTCCAAATGAATATAAAATGAATTTAGCCATGCCATCACCCATGCTTAGACTTTCTCCAAATTCCACCTCATTGTTTTATTTTCACAAAATAAAAACACATTTATGAGGTATCTCCTTCTAGAATGTATTCTTGTAACAATTACAAGAATACCCCTCACCATATACCGTACAAGTATACCCGTATCCGAATTCCAAAAAATACGAGTACAAATAATCCAATAATATAATACCGGTATGCGGCTTAAACCAAAGCCTACTAGTATTAACCTTCCGATCATTATTCCTGTAACCATTACACGAACATGATCGAAACCTTGCCATAACAACTTACGAGCTCTACATCTTTTGCCTGAACCAGGGAACCTTCTATATGGGACTCTAAAGACTCGACAGTACGCTGGCAGTGGGTTTAACCACGAGCATGTCAGCGGCACTAGCTGTGCATAACGGCTACCCAGGTACATGACGAAAAGGTGGCCGACGAGCAAACTCATCATAACCCTAACGAGCATGTAAGCAACACTTACCGTACAGTCCGGTCTCTTCGTCTAATACATCGAATATGAAGTCTAGGGGTGGTAAATGTCAGACCCCAGTAACTTTATAAGTCATGCTGATTTACGGCCCATAACGGTTCGAGAAACTACTGATAACTCTTATCAGTAAATCTCGAGAACCCTGGCCAGGGATTTTCTGTTATGGACGATCAAGTATAGCGCGACATCAACTCCCTATATCGGGAGAGATGAAACCCCTCCTATCGCTCACTGCCTCTTTGTGATTCGGGACTATACCCAAAATCCACCTGTTTGCACAACTCAGTAGTGCTGTGGTAGGGAGGAAAACAAAGCACGGTGGGAATCACACAAGACACTATGACGATCTCGGGTCTACAGACTAACCAGTACAAGTGTCACCAGAGAACTGCTATCTGACAATATGCATATATACCATCTAGAAGTTCTCGGTGTACCCATTCTCCAATGAGCATCTGTGTACAATCTTTGATATCAAACACCAATGGTTGTGGGATCAACCATCACTCCCAGGGTCAAGAAACATACACACTAGTCTACTCTGGTAATATCGATGCTCTGTCTCGATATACCCTCGACTAGGAACTATTAAAGGATATACTTATAGACTGCCCAGGCCCCACTAGTATGATCTACTTCATAATCCCGGTTGTCAAGTATAATCCTAAGGGCTTCATCAACATGTATATAAAGATATGAAATACTTCTTCTTATCGAAGAGAAGAAAAGATCAGAACCGAAATCTTCCTACTCGAACAATAAGTCCTTTACAACACATCACACGTTAAGTTGAAGATAAACCAGATAGCATACTATCATTTCGAGCAAAGATTGTTTTTGTACATATACATATCTAGCATCCTATACAATACAGGCCTCTAGGGCATACATATCTAACAATCTCCCACTTGCACTAAAGCCTGTAGTTGGTGCAATAAGTACCCACTGTCTACACTAGAACCTATTGCTGGCGTACCTCATGCCCAACAACTCGAACAGTTTCTCAAACTGGACTTGAGGGTTGGCCTTGGTGAATAGATCTGCTGTGTTGTCTTTCGTGTCTACTCTCCATACCTCGATATTCTGGCGATCCACTATCTTCCTGATGAGGTGATACCGCCTCAAGATATGTCTGGATTTCTGATGGAACCGCGGTTCCTTTGCCAAAGCCATGGCTCCATTGTTATCGCAATATAGAGGTATTAGATTAGCAATGGATGGAACCACCTAAAGTTCAGAAATGAACTTCCTCATCCAGACTGCCTCTTTTGCGGCATCATTAGCAACAATATACTCAGCTTCCATCATGGAGTCAATGACGGTATCTTGCTTGGAACTCTTTCAAAATACCGCCCCTCTATTTAGGGTAAATACAAACCCTAAGATGGACTTACTATCATCCTTGTCGCTCTGGAAGCTGGAGTCGGTAAAGCCTTCCATTTGGAGATCTCTGTTACCATACACCAAGAACATTTCTTTAGTTCTTCTCAAGTACTTCAGAATGTCCTTCACTGCAGTCCAGTGTTTCTCCCATGGATTGGATTGATACATGCTTACTGCACTCAGTGCATAAGCTACATCTGGGCGAGTACACAATATTGCATACATTATAGATTCTACCGCCGAAGCGTAGCGTATAAGGCTCATGCGAGCCCTCTCCTCATCAATCTTTGGAGTCATCTCTTTGGAGAGGGTGATCCCGTGACAAGCGGGTAAATTACCTCACTTGGAATCTTCCATACTAAACCTCTTTAGTATGGTGTCAATGTATCTCGATTGGGACAATCCCAATAATTTCTTAGATCTATCTCTATAGATCTTAATCCCCAGAATGTACGAGGCATCACCCAGGTCTTTCATGGAGAACCTCTGCGATAAGAATAGTTTAACCGATTGTAGCATAGGAATATCATCCTATCAAGAGAATGTCGTCCACGTACAATACGAGAAATGTAACAGTACTCTCTACAATCTTTTTATAAATACATAGTTCATCTACATTTTTGATAAAACCAAACTCTTTGATTGTATCATCAAAGCAGATGTTCCAACTCCGTGATGCCTGCTTTAATCCATAGATGGATTTAAGCAACTTGCATGCTTTTTCGCTGCTCCCACTATCAATGAAGCTTTCTGGCTGATCCATAAAAACGCATTCTTCTAAATCACCATTTAGAAATGTCGTTTTAACATCCATCTACCAGATCTCATAGTCATAGTGAGCAGCTATAGCAAGCAATTGTTAGTTATATGTATGCCCTAGAGGCCATTACTGTACATAGGATGTATATTGTAGTGGATGCTGGGACATATATAGGGAGGACTTTCTTGTTCGACATGATAGTATGCTATCTGGTTGTTCTTTACCTTAACGTGTACACTGATTGTCTCTCTGTTACATGTTGGTAAAGCCCTTAGGATGTGTACTTGACTACCTGGACTATGATGCGGATCATACTAGTGGGGACATGGTAGTCCATAAGTACATCCTTCAAAGTCCCTAGTCATGGGTGTATCGAGATGGGGCATCGATATACCAGAGTAGACTAGCGTATACCTTCTCGACCCATACAGATGGGCGATGGATGATCCCATATCCATTGGTGTTTGACATCAGAGATGATATACGGGTGCTCAGTAGAGACTGGGTACACTGGACGGACTCGCCGAGAACTCCCAGATGGTATTATACCTCACGTCAGATGGCAGTTCTCTGGTGACACTGGTACAGAGTAGTCTGTTGACCCGAGATCGTCATAGAGACTCGTGTGGTTCCCACTGTGCTTTGATTTCCATCTTACCACGTCCAAGAGGGCGTGCAAAACGGTGGTTTTTGGATACAGTCCCGAGTCACATGGAGGCAATGAGCGATAGGAGGGGATTCGTCTCTCCCGGTATAGGGGGTTGATGTTGTGCTGTGTTCGATTGGCTATAACAGGAAATCCCTGGCCAGGGTTGCTGAGATTTACTGGTAAGTGTTACCAGTGGTTTCTCGAATTTTTATAGACCTCATATCGACACGACTTATCGAGCTATTGGGGTCTGACGTTTACCACCCCTAGGCGAGATATGCGACATATCAGACGATCAGACCGGACTGTACGGTAGTGTTACTGGTTGGATTCACAGGAGTGTGAGCGGGCTTGCTCGTCGATCTTCTGATCGCTCAATACCCGGGTGGCCGTTACGTTTAGCAGACCGCTTGCGGCTTGTGGGTGTTTGATATGATCATCATCTGCTGCCGGCGTATTGACGAGTCTTTAGAGTCCTACACAGAGGTTTCCTGGCTCAAGCGAAACGAAATAGGAGCGCATATGAGATATGTGCGGGACCGAGAATAATGCGTGTATGTGATACCGTATTCTATTCTCGCGATGGATGTACCGATTGGTTATATGCGATATAACCTAGTTATCGAATCAAGGATTGATTCGATAAGCCGATACATAGGATACTAGCCGGTTATATGCGATATGACCGGATCGTTAAATCAAGTGTTGATTTAATGATTTAATGCATAATTATATATTTGATATATTACTTTGCATTAACTAGTATTGGTTCATTTAAAATGGATTTTCTCACTCGGGTGTGCGCATTGCATATGCGATATGATTTTGTGCACTTGCTTGTATCATGTTTGATGATGCATGCCTTATTTGTTAAGTGTATAGAATTAAACCTTGGTTAATGGAATGGTTAGGGTTTACTATTTGATTATTCATTTGTTTATTCTTTTTGGAAAAGAAAAAGAGCATGATAAAATGGTGGCATTTTTGTTTTGTTCATGAAGTTTCTTGAACACTTTGACTTTCTAACCCTTTTGTCTCATGCTTAAACCTAACCACTTCATTTAACCCTAATTAGTTCTCTACACTTAACCATGGTCATGTTATGATAAGTTTGGATTTTCTTTTCTTTTTTAAAAATGAACTTATCATAACTTTCTTCTTCTTCTTCTTCATATCTATCATGAAGAAAGCTTAGCTCATCAATGGTGATTGATGATAAAGAGTGAGAAATCCAATTCTAAATTGAACCCACTTCCTATTTCTTCATCCTCTACCTCTTGCCAAGTAGTAGAGTGTGTTTCCTTCACAAGTTTCATGGCTTGGTGAAGGTGGAGCTTGATCTAGCGATGCCTCGACGTAGATCATCTTCGGCATGGACATCGACGACCTAGCTCGCCATTTCTCCGACGAAGCCGACGCTAGAGCCCGGGAATTCACTAGGACAGTGAGGGGACTTCGTTGCGGAGCCGTGGAGGTGGAGCACCGGATCTACAAAGGTTGTATTTCCGTATTCTTCTAGTTTAGTTGTAAACTAGTTTGCTTTTTCGCCTAGTTTTCTAGCCAACGATCCGTAGTCGGGTTTCTCGGCACCTAGATTTTTTGAAATTGGCATGGTTGATGTCTTGGGAGACCTCATTAGGGTGCCTAGGAACCCTACAGTGGTATCAGAGCCAAGCTAGAGCCTTAGGCGAAGTCTAGACGGATTTTGAAACCCGATCGAACCCGAAACCCCAAATCAAAATTGCTCTCTGGAAATTTTCTAAAATCGTGGATTTTTCCAAATTAAAAATATGCAGAAAACTCAGCAGGGAAATCTAAGAATTACGGCGCAAAAAGTTTCTGATGAACAGTACATATTGCGGCGGAACCGCGGCAGAAGCTTGGCTTCTGCGGCTGTTCCGCGGCAAAAAGGTGACATCATCAATTCCTGTTTGCACAGTAACTCCTATTTTATTATGCTGGATTTTCTGGGAATTTTTAATTTTTATTCAAGAGTTGAATTTTCAGGGGTTGTTTTGGGGATTCGGTGTTTCGATCGGAGTATCAAATTTTGTCTGTGTGGCTTTCCGGATAATTTTTAGAATATGTTAAAAAGTTCGACCGGATATAAATACCCAATTTTTCCCCTGTCGGGAAATTTCCAAGTGTTGGATTTTTCCGTAGTTTAACGACGTTCTAAGTAGTGCAAGTAACGCGATGGTCCCTCTAGAAGACAACAAACCTTAACTCGATTATGTGACCGTCTTGAACTGCCCTTTGAACCTTCGGGTTTGGGGCAGTACGGCGTGCCACATGTGAGGCGTTGGCTTGACCCTTCTAGGCTGGACCGTTGGTACTGAGGCACGAACTGAATGTTGTTAGACTTATTTCATGTGTTGATCTGTATCGGGAAAACTTGGGTGTTCGAATGTTCAATCGGAAAGTTTAACATTTTCTAATTATCTGGAATGGGATACAATAATTGGAATTCACAAAAGTTATGAGATAACTGAATGAATGTTATGAACATAGCAGTTTAGTCTCACTTGATAGGTTGCCACGGAATTTTGATGTGATCAAAAGTCCGTCGCAATCACGTAGCATACGCGGATACTCGCCGGGTAAACTTAATAGACAGCTTCACTCCATAGCCTCGACCAAGTGACTGTAGGAGAACCCCGTCGCCGAAAGCATCCATTCGGGTGCTCGCGGTAGCGGTGTTCCGACTTGGTGCACTTCGTCGACGGTAACGGGGGTGCGGCCGTCTACTGAAGTTTGCGACGAACATTCAATCAGGATGTCGGGAATCTTGTTGAATTGCTCGACTTGATATTGAAAAGTGTTTTCGATAATGAGACTAAAATGCGGGGTTTATAATTGTTAGGCATGCGATGTCTAAAGAATTCATTTGATTAGGCATGCGATGTCTAAAGAGATTGCGGATTCCAACTGTTGTAGTTTTACACTTTCTTTTCTGTGACCGTAAGTGTAATATGTGATATCGCCGGTTTCGTTGCTATATATCAACGACAATTGGGATGCGCATGTTTACTTACGTTGATGACATGTGATGTTATGTGTTGCTGGATATGTTATATTGGATCGTCGTGTTTGAATAGCCGGGAGTTTTTATGTGAGATGAGTGTTTTTCATTTTCATTCATGTAAAAACTTGTATGTAATATTCTTTTATTGGGGCACTTCCAGGTTGCGGAAGATGTCACCGTTTGTATATTATTTACTTTTCCGCACTAGGATAGACCCAAGGAGGAGGGCACAAGTAACCGGGTTCTGGAGTTCAGTGGGAGACCAACTCGAGGAGTCGAGTCCGGGTCTCCTAACTCCAGAATTGGTAGGGTTGCTTGCCGCTCTCGTAGGGGTCTAGGGGTGTGGGTTTGGCTATTCATCACGACCGTGGAATCCGTGTTTTATACTGGCTCGTATTGAAAACACGGACGTCCTAGTATATCCAATATTTCATATGATTCTTCTGCTGCGATATCTGTGATGTGATCATGTGATGTTCTGTGATAGATACAGTATATAGTATATATGATATATTAAATAGGCGTTACTTATGTTTTACACCCGCGCTAGCCCTGCCCCGCTCTGCCGTTAGTTACCTAACCTAACGGTGCACGAGGAGACATCGAGGCGAATGCGGATGGCATAAGTGTACGTCGTATTTATCTGTGATGTTTAGGTACTTAAATGATGGGACTTCATTAATGTGATTAATGAAATAAAAAGAAACCTAAGATGTTGTAGAATCGAATTTCAAAAATAAAACAGGTAGCTACAGTTCTTGCTTTGCACAGCGGTATATGTGATATATCCTGCACCTTATTCGATGAGGAAAGGACCGAGATCCCTTCACCGGGAGTGACTCCTTTAGCAATAACTGGCAGATGCTACACTCTCGGTTTGTCATTTGATTGCTTTTAAGTGTTTTTGCTTTGCACAGTGATATATGTGATATATCCCGCACCTCATTCGACGAGGAAAGGACCGACGATCCCTTCACCGGGAGTGACTCCTTTAGCAAAACTAGAAAAGCCTCAAAAGCATTCCATTTTAAAATCATTTGATTCTACAACGATATCAAGTTCATTACGCAATAGGTTTTCAGAAAAACCTGCCGTAGCCCTCCGTCATTTCAGATAAGTCCTATTTAGTATTCGTGCTACATTTGTTGACCTCCGTCAAGGCGTAGTGTGCTGTAGCTAACTAGTATTTATCTGTTTATGCATATGATGCAGATTGAGTTAGGGTAGTCGTGCGGCCTTGTTGACCTCCGTCAAGGGTCGTGCGGGTGGGTTTAATTCGATCACGAAATGACGGGTTGAACTTGACTAGTAGCCTATGGTTTGTTGACCTCCGTCAAGGTCATAGGGTGCTGGGGGCAAAATATTATCGGGAATTTCAAGTGTTGAAATTTGCAATGAGATTGCATACCTTCTATGAGATAGTTGGATCCCGATACCCGCTGCGAGTAAGTGTTACTCCTGGGAGAGTTTTATTCATTACAATTAGCCGATCAAGTAGGTGTCTAGAAAGGTGTTAACGAGGTTACGCCTCTGGGAAAACGAGGTTTACATTAATTAGGTTCGTGCGAAAGCACGGGGGACCTCCCTCAAAGTACCGACACTGGCCTGGCTGAAAGATTGGCGAACTTGTAGTGTGTAATTAATCCCGGCTAGTCTTTCCTTTTAGGGTTTGAAGGAAGATTTGATAAAAAGCAGTGGGAGCCATCCTGATTAGATAAAATAATAACCAATCTATTCTTGCAAGAGCGCACGCTGAGTGTTTTCTTCTCTCTCTCTCCTGGTAGCGACCATATCACGCCTTAATCAAGATAATAATACGGATTATTGACCGAACCCGCTTGTTATACTGAGCTGGGGAACGTTGGTCCCGCTCCAACTTATAATTGTTATAAGACAGAGCAGGAAATTGGGGATTACCAGAATTCCCGTGCCGCCCAAACGAAGAGAGTGCATGCTGATGCATCATCTTCGGGTGTGTTCTTTATACAGAACTGTTTCTCTATTCTCTACGTCCTGGGTATTTGATACCAGATCAGGATCCCAGATATGTAATCTGTTACATAGGGCTACATAAAGGTAGAGAACTGAGAACGGGTGATAAGTTTCATGAGGCAGAAAACGGGGCAAGAGTTGCAGCCAAGTCTGTCGGTCAATGTCACCCTGTATTCCAAATACATTGATTCTGAACGAATGTTATTAGATACCGAACCTGATATACAAAATCATATCAGTCTCTTTATTAGTAAAGAAATGATAAAATTTTGTATTGTTGGATAATGTTTTGAACATTTCCTATATCAAAAGTTGATCGGTTCAGGCACGTTATCTAAAAGCATTGATGTTCTAAATCAAACTACAGTTCTTAGTATAAGGAACACACAGAAGAAGAAAAGTTCAGAAATGAACGAATCCTTCTTAAGGTATTGTAGACTAGGTCGGATCAATGTGACCCGACTAGCTGAAGTTACATGTAGATGCATATTTAAATCATTTTGAATCTACATCTTGTGAAACTTGCCAGTCATGTCACAGAGATAAGATGACCACAGCTCTTTTTATTAGAAACAGAGAAAGAGTTAGTGAACTCTTGGGATGATACATGTTGATGTATGTAGATCTTCAGTCTACACATGCCGGGACTGGTTCTTTGTACTTCATTACATTCTCTGATAATCTCTCAAGATTCAGTCATATGTTCCTGTTGAAACATGAGTCCGAACCTTTTGAGATATTCACAGAATATAAACGAGAAGTAGAGAACCAAAATACGGGTATAAGTATTATGTCCTTTGATGAGATCAAGGAGGAGAATACTTGAGCACGGAATTCCAGGACTATTCTAAAGGAGAATGAGATTCTCTCTCAGCATTACTCCTCCGTATACACCATTGCACGATGGTATGTCAGGGCGGAGCAGATACACCCTATTTGATATGGTGTGCTCTATGATGAGTACTACTGAGTTACCTTTTTCCTTTTTGGGAGTTATGCACTTGAGAAGCTGCATAAGTATTGAATAGGGTTCAAATCAAATCAGTTGCCTACCACTTCATATGTGATATGGAAAGGGAAGAGCCCATGTCTTAAACTAGTTAAGATTTGGGGTTGTCCGGCCTATGTCCAAAAGCAAAATCCGGACAAACTCATGGCAAGGTCTGTAATGTAGAACTGGAAAGGTTCCAGCTATGCAAACTACAGCAGATGATTTGAAAGAACTAAAGGATTCAGTAGATGCCAACGAACCTCAGCCTCTCCGCCGATCTAGTAGGGTTCCTCACCCACCTGAGAGATACTTCCGTTTCTCTATGACATTGGGAGCGAGGAATGCATCATGAGATGATGACCCAACTAGTTTCGAGCTGGCCATCAGGAGTGAGACTCTGTAAGAATGGCTGGATGCTTAGCGATCTGAGATGGAATCCTTATACACCAACAAAGTATGGACTTTGGTTGCTATATCTGAAGGGTTAAATCCCCATCAGGAGCAAGTATATCTTGAGAAGATTACTTGGTGTATATGGAAAAGTTGAGACTTTCAAAGCTAGACTTGTTAAAGGTTTGCATCATAGACCAGGTGTGGATTGTGTTGAAACCTTTTCTAAGGATCTATGCTTAAGTCCATCCAGATCCTACTTGCCACGGCTACATACCATGACTGCGATATCTGGTGGTTGGGTGTCTTGACTGCTTTTCTAAATGATGATTTAGAAGAGTGCGTCTATAAGTACACAGCCAGAGGGCTTCGTAGACAGTGGGAGCAGCGGAAACGTGTGCAAGATGCTTTATAGGATAAAGCAGGCATCGCGGAGTTGGAACATCTGTTTTGATGTAGTAGTCAAACAGTTTGACATCATCAAAATAGTAGATGAACCTTATATATACAAAAAGGTAGTAGGGAGTATGGTGATGATCCTCGTAGAGTACGTGGATGACACACTCTTGATAAGAAAGGAGTTTCTTATGCTACGCTCGGTCAATCTCCGCTTATCACAATGATTCTCCATATAGGATCAAAGAGATACCTACTAAATCCTAGGTTTTGGATCTATGAGATAGATCTAAATGGATGTTAGGATTCTCACTAGTTGTAGTGAGAAGGTATCAATCGACCCTGGGGAGAATCACTGGAATGGTTCCAGGGTGATAAAGATGACTGAATGTCAATCACAGGCATTGTCTTTACCCTCAGTAAAGGTACGGTATGTTGGAAGAGTTCCAAGCTAGATACCGTGACATACTAGACGATAAAGGCAGGATACATCGCTACTTAAGATGCTACCAAAGAGGCTGTTTGGGTGTATATTGGTTCATGAGATGAACTACGTTCCTACCATTGTGAGACAATGGAGTTGTGGCTTATGCCAAGGAACGTCCGTCCCATCAGTGATCCAGACATATTCTAAGGCAGTGTCACCTGATCGTGGAGACGGTTGATCTCCAAGGGATCGAGGTTAGGAGAGTAGACTCAGAGGAAAAACACAGCGGATCCACTCACGAAAGGCCTTTTCCCGGAGAGAGACTTTTATGGGATGGTTGAGTATGAGATACTGCAACCACTGCTACAGATGGCCCTAGTGCAAGTGGGAGATTGTTAGTTATATGTATGCCCTAGAGGCCATTACTGTACATAGGATGTATATTGTAGTGGATGCTGGGACATATATAGGGAGGACTTTCTTGCTCGACATGATAGTATGCTATCTGGTTGTTCTTTACCTTAACGTGTACACTGATTGTCTCTCTGTTACATGTTGGTAAAGCCCTTAGGATGTGTACTTGACTACCTGGACTATGATGCGGATCATACTAGTGGGGACATGGTAGTCCATAAGTATATCCTTCAAAGTCCCTAGTCGTGGGTGTATCGAGATGGGGCATCGATATACCAGAGTAGACTAGCGTATACCTTCTCGACCCATACAGATGGGCGATGGATGATCCCATATCCATTGGTGTTTGACATCAGAGATGATATACGGGTGCTCAGTAGAGACTGGGTACACTGGACGGACTCGCCGAGAACTCCCAGATGGTATTATACCTCACGTCAGATGGCAGTTCTCTGGTGACACTGGTACAGAGTAGTCTGTTGACCCGAGATCGTCATAGAGTCTCGTGTGGTTCCCACTGTGCTTTGATTTCCATCTTACCACGTCCAAGAGGGCGTGCAAAACGGTGGTTTTTGGGTACAGTCCTGAGTCACATGGAGGCAATGAGCGATAGGAGGGGATTCGTCTCTCCCGGTATAGGGGGTTGATGTTGTGCTGTGTTCGATTGGCTATAACAGGAAATCCCTGGCCAGGGTTGCTGAGATTTACTGGTAAGTGTTACCAGTGGTTTCTCGAATTGTTATAGACCTCATATCGACACGACTTATCGAGCTATTGGGGTCTGACGTTTACCACCCCTAGGCGAGATATGCGACATATCAGACGATCAGACCGGACTGTACGGTAGTGTTACTGGTTGGATTCACAGGAGTGTGAGCGGGCTTGCTCGTCGATCTTCTGATCGCTCAATACCCGGGTGGCCGTTACGTTTAGCAGACCGCTTGCGGCTTGTGGGTGTTTGATATGATCATCATCTGCTGCCGGCGTATTGACGAGTCTTTAGAGTCCTACACAGAGGTTTCCTGGCTCAAGCGAAACGAAATAGGAGCGCATATGAGATATGTGCGGGACCGAGAATAATGCGTGTATGTGATACCGTATTCTATTCTCGCGATGGATGTATCGATTGGTTATATGCGATATAACCTAGTTATCGAATCAAGGATTGATTCGATAAGCCGATACATAGGATACTAGCCGGTTATATGCGATATGACCGGATCGTTAAATCAAGTGTTGATTTAATGATTTAATGCATAATTATATATTTGATATATTACTTTGCATTAACTAGTATTGGTTCATTTAAAATGGATTTTCTCACTCGGGTGTGCGCATTGCATATGCGATATGATTTTGTGCACTTGCTTGTATCATGTTTGATGATGCATGCCTTATTTGTTAAGTGTATAGAATTAAACCTTGGTTAATGGAATGGTTAGGGTTTACTATTTGATTATTCATTTGTTTATTCTTTTTGGAAAAGAAAAAGAGCATGATAAAATGGTGGCATTTTTGTTTTGTTCATGAAGTTTCTTGAACACTTTGACTTTCTAACCCTTTTGTCTCATGCTTAAACCTAACCACTTCATTTAACCCTAATTAGTTCTCTACACTTAACCATGGTCATGTTATGATAAGTTTGGATTTTCTTTTCTTTTTTAAAAATGAACTTATCATAACTTTCTTCTTCTTCTTCTTCATATCTATCATGAAGAAAGCTTAGGTCATCAATGGTGATTGATGATAAAGAGTGAGAAATCCAATTCTAAATTGAACCCACTTCCTATTTCTTCATCCTCTACCTCTTGCCAAGTAGTAGAGTGTGTTTCCTTCACAAGTTTCATGGCTTGGTGAAGGTGGAGCTTGATCTAGCGATGTCTCGACGTAGATCATCTTCGGCATGGACATCGACGACCTAGCTCGCCATTTCTCCGACGAAGCCGACGCTAGAGCCCGGGAATTCACTAGGACAGCGAGGGAACTTCGTTGCGGAGCCGTGGAGGTGGAGCACCGGATCTACAAAGGTTGTATTTCCGTATTCTTCTAGTTTAGTTGTAAACTAGTTTGCTTTTTCGCCTAGTTTTCTAGCCAACGATCCGTAGTCGGGTTTCTCGGCACCTAGATTTTTTGAAATTGGCATGGTTGATGCCTTGGGAGACCTCATTAGGGTGCCTAGGAACCCTACAGCAGGATCCGAATGGATTTGAGCATCACGACTGGTGAAAAGGTTTCATCATAGTCCAAGCTTGGTCTTTGACGAAATCCTTTTGCAACCAGCCTAGCTTTATAGGTCTCCACCTGACCATCCACACCGATCTTTCTCTTAAAGATCCATTTGCACCCTATGGGTTCTACTCCAGAAGGTGCGACCCCCAAAGTCCATACTTTGTTGGTGTGCATGGATTCCATTTCGGATCTCATAACATCCAACCACTTCACTGAGTCACCACTCATGATAGCTTGCTGAAAACTAGTAGGATCATCATCATCCATGATGCAATCTTCTCTATCACCATCAATTAGAAAACCGTAGTATCTATCAGGTGGGCGAGAAGTCCTACTAGATCTACGGAATGGCTGAGGTTCGTCAAGTTATGTTGAAAGCTCAGGTTCAACCAAATCATCAGTAATTGTTTGTGTATCTGGAATTTCTTCCAGTTCTACCGCATTGCCAACAGTATCATTTGTAAAAAAATCATTTTCTAAAAATTTGGTATACTGAGAAACAAACACCCTTTGTTCCTCCTTGTGGTAGAAAAGATATCCATATGAGTGTTTTGGATATCCCACAAATTTACACAAAACCGATCGTGACTCGAGTTTTTCCGGATTCTATTTTTTCACATAAGCCAGACAACTGCATATCCTAACTCGTTTAAGAGATAGTCTCTTCCCATACCATATCTCATATGGAGTGGTTGACACAGTTTTGGTCGGAACCCTATTCAATAGATAAATTGCAGTCTCCAATGCGTGCCCCCATAATGAAAGTGGTAACTCAGCATCACTCATCATCGATCGTACCTTATCTAATAGGGTATTTCCTCCGTTCCGACACACCGTTATTCTGTGGTGTGTATGGAGGAGTGAGCTGAGAGAGAATCCCATTCTCTTTTAGGAAATATAGAAACCCTGAGCTTAGATACTCACCTCCTCGATCCGATCGAAGTTTCTTGATACTCAAACCTGTTTGTTTTTCTACTTCAGATTTATACTCCTTGAACATTTTGAAGGCTTCAGACTTATATTTCAACAAGAACACGTGTCCGAATCTCGAAAAATCATCAGTAAAAGTTATGAAGTAGGAAAAACCACCTCTCGCATGTGTAGACATTGATCCACATACATCACTATGTATGAGGCCTAAGAGTTCAGTAGCTCTCTCTCCGTGTCCACTAAACGGAGTTTTGGTCATTTTACCTCTGATATAAGACTGGTAAGTCGCATAAGATTTATATTCAAAAGAGTTTAAATATACATCTTTATGTAGCTTAGATAGTCTTGTTTCATTAAAATAACCAAGTCTACAATGCCAAATGAAAGCTTCATTTATGTCTGAAATCTTTCTTTTGTTTGTGTGTTGTATATTGAAAACTGTATGCTGGTTTAGGACATAAATCCCGTTATTTAATGTACCAGACCCAATCAACTCTTGATTAAGGTTAATGTTCATAACATTAGATTGTAATACAAAATTATATCCCGTATTATCCAACAACGATACAGATATAATATTACATAACATTGAAGGTACAAAATAACATGGGTTCAAAACCAATATACAACCCGACGGCAAACCAAAGTGATACTCTCCCACTGCTATAGCATGTACAGAGGAACCATTCCCAGCCCGGAGAGTGTGATCACCTGTCTTCAAAAACCTGCTATTTCTCAGCCCCTGCACTTGCAGATGTGAGATCCTGACCCGGTATCTAATACCCAGGAAGCAGAGTTAATTGAAAAACAGTTTTCTGTTACAAACACACCTGAAGTGGAAGCATCACCATGCTTCTTCTTCTTGACGCCGGCCAGGTATCCAACGCAGTTTCTCTTCCAGTGCCTAGTTTTGTGGCAGTGGAAGCATTCCCCTCATTCTATCGCACCAGCCCCTATCATGTCCTTTCCCGGTGCCTTTTTCACTCATCTCGGCTTGATAGGATTCTTCTTCTTCTTTCCCTTGGCCTTGGCTTTCGGGACGGAAGAGGAAGATGGCCCAGCAATTAGAGCGGGAGTTTTCGCTACCTTTAGCATGCTCTCTGCACTCCTCAAAATATTGAGGAGTTCAGGTAATGACTTCTCCATGTTGTGCATTTTGAAATTTACAATGAACTGAGCAAAAGCAGGGGGAAGGGACTGTAGAACAATATTAACATACTGTTCGTTCTCCATGGTCCAACCCAGGTCCTCTAGTTCTTTGTAAGTCAAATCATCTTCAATACATGGTCGCCTACAGACATGCCAGCAGCCATCCGCATCTGAAACAACTTTTGAGATGCCTCGTATCGGAGAGTACGAGATTGCTCTCTATATAACTCCTTTGTATGGAGAAAGATGGATTGTACATCCATCTTTTCATGCTGCTTTTGATATTCATTGTTCATAGAAGCAAGCGCGAGGCACTTGGCTGTTGCATAGTCTATATCCCATGTCTTGCGGATTTCTTTATCCACAACTGAAGAATCAGGGCCTGGGCTAGGAGGGGCTGGAGTAGTCAGGACGTATTCAACCTTATCATAGGTCAGGGCAATATTTACGTTCCTTAGCCAATCTTTTTAATTCGGTTCCGTGAGTTTATTCTCATCTAATAAAAGCTTAAGTCCCATCATAGGTATCTACTATTAGGAGAGAGAAAAGAAGACACTCAGCAATTACTCTTACATAATTAGATTGGTTATTAATCTTATCTAATCGATGTCTCCCACTGCTTTTTATCAAATTTTCCTTCAAACCTTAAAAATAAAATTAGCCAGGATTAATTGCAATCTACAGGTTCGCTAACCGGTCGGCCAGGCCAGTGTCAGTACTCCGAGGGAGGTTCCTCGTGCTTTCGCACGGACCTAATTAAAATAAACCTCGTTTTCCTATAGGCATAACCCCGTTGACACCTTTATAGACACCTACTGGATTAGCTAATTGTAAAGTGCAAAACTCTCCCGGGAGTAACTTTTACTCACAGTGGGATCGGGATCCAACTATCAAATAGAAGGTATGCAATCTCATTGCAAATTTCAACTCTTGAAATTCCCGATATGATTTTTACCCCTAATGTCTTATGACCTTAACTATGGTCAACAAATCATAAGCACTAGTCAAGTTCTACCTGCCATTTCGTGATTGATTTAGACCCACCCGCATGACCCTTAATTATGGTCAACAAAGTCATACGAATGTCCTAATCGATCGCATCTAATGCTTTGTAGGAAGACTGTCACGCCCCGCTTCCCGGTATACGGTGAAGGGGACGCGACGAGTCCCGCTACATATTTACTCAGAAGTAAATACGCTAAGCGTAACTAAGCAATATAAAAGAAAATATACACAAGAGACAAGGTATAATAAAAACATCAACTTTATTTATTAACATCCTTTTGTACAATGCATGAAAGGAAATACAACTGAAATAAAAGCGGTGCCTAAACAATGGCATGACAGGAAATTAAAGGTACTGAATAGAAAATGTATAATGTCTAGAGCTCAGGGTCTTCGCTGTACTGATCTAAGTCTTCTGCAGTTGGTTCGATCTCTGACGGGTCCAAATCACCTGACGACATTCAAAGAAGAAAGAAATAGAATGTCGTCAGCGAACAGGTCGCTCGGTAAGTCCCAAAGATAAGAGGAAAGTAGAATAGACAGAAAAAGAAGGTATCTTATAGAGTTGTATTATATTGTTGTAATGTTGTGTTAACGCTGTTATTTGTAGCTTGGTACAGAAAGATGTCAGTGTATACGAGAAGGGTCTCTATATGCTATAGACCAGGGCAAACAGAATGTACAAGGAACCGTTAAGCCACGGTACAACAGCAACGGAATATAGGTTAGGTGTCTTAATCTTACCGCCTCGTGCCACTTTTAACACCTTCCGTACCAATCTACCCCTTAAACCCCGTAGTGTTTTATTTGTATTGTAGTATTATATTGTATAGGTTGTATAGTTGGATGACTGACCAAAACCATGATATCAGTAAACGGATGTAACTGGAGAATCATGTAAATGGATGTATATCCATGGTTCGGTTCGGTCAAGTTGATAGATTGATAACTGGATTCATGCGTTCATGTTGAATTAGAATATTGTATATTGTAGATTGTACTTGAATCATATTCAAGTCAGATATAATCAGACTCAAATCTGAGTCGGACAATTAGAAATGTAAATCGATGTCTTGATTATTTCTTAAACCTATATTTACTAGGGTCCTTAGGGTAATTTATAAAACTTGAGGGAGTTTTATGTAAAAATACTTTTATATACTTTTCAAAATACACCTCAAGTATTTATTAATCATCTTTAGAGTTGTAATGAATGTGGATTTTATATTGTGATATTTCTAATGAAAATATCCTAAATTCAGAAATAAAGATATTTATTTGTAATATTGATTTGTATGAAATTCATGGTATTTTAGTGTAAAATTGATTCTTGTGATTTTTAGAAAAAGGTGGAATATTTATATCATAACAAAATAGGCATTTTAATGATAAATATAAATATATTTATACAAAAATAATTTTAATATATATTTTATATTCTAAAAATCTCATTTTCTCAAGATGTCGTATTTTAAATCTTTCGAGACCGAATGCTCCTTGCGGAGGTCTGAATCTCACACTACTAAGCCCGAGGATGTGCGATAATCTGCACCATCCCAAACGGGTTCCCCAAAATGGGTTGTAGCGGCGCTTTGCAAAGATTGTATAAATACTAAATTCTTTAGAAAACGGTTTTATGAAGTAAATAGTATTTAATTATAAAGTTGTCTTGATTTCCCGTATTCTATGTTCTAGGGTCTCCTAAGTCAACTAGAGTGCTCCTAACTGGTCCAAAGCGAAAAGTTGTGAGATACCTCAAATCGCCTCTTCACCGCCAATTGTGGCCAGGTAAGTACAAGTAAAGAAAGGAGGGATCCGCTCACGAATCACCGTGAGACGGGCCTTTTAAAGTTACCTTTCTCACTTACCTAGCCTAGACACCATAAAGTCAGGTTTAGATAAACGACTGATGCCCACAACCTTGTCCTATTTTCATAAGAAGTGGTATTTATTTAAAAAGTGTATCAATACTAAATCTTTTAGAAATGACTTTATTTAGTAAAGGGTGTTTAAATGAAAATGTTTGTTTTCCGTATTCTGAGTTCTCGAGGGTATCGTGTTAGGTTGTAAGTAAGTGTGTGAGGAGGTAGGTCGTTACCTCGTGATCTACTTTAAATGTATAGAAAGTTTGATGGAGTTAAATGTAGGATTGAAACAATGTGGTATTTAAGTGAAAAATACGATGAATGGAAATAGCTATCATTTTATGTAATGAAACTTGATCAATTTGTTTTGATTAGTGTTTAATAGTCAACATGAGGAAATTTAAGTATGATTGTATTAGTGAGAAGTGGAATTTTATAGGAAACCGAATCGGAAATCGGATTTGTTCCGATTCCGTCGGGTTTCTAATTCCGTATTTTTAGGAAAAAAATATAGAAGAGGGATGGGGACTTACGGGTTTTAGTGTTAATGTATATGCCCTAGGGGCCATTATTGTATCATACTAGTTTGTATATTACTTAATAGAAGTTTGGGATATTCACAGTTGTATTAACAGTCTTGCTCAACATAGTAGTATGCTACTTGGTTTATATCTATCTTAATAATTGTATATGTTTCTTTTAGCATATCGCTAATACATATTGATAGAGCCCTTAGGATCTTGCTTGACTACCAGCGTTGTGATGGCAGTCACACTAGTAGGAGCTGGGTAGTCTACAAGCACATCCTTTTTCAGGTCCCTAGTCGTAAGATTATCGAAACAGCGCATCGATACTCCAGAGTAGACTAGTGTATATGCTTCTCATCCCAGCAGGGGAGATGGTCTGTTCCACAGCCATTAGTGCGTTGTACTAGAGATAGTATGCAGGTGCTCGTTGGGTTACGGGTACACCGGACAGGACTCGCAGGGAACTGTTGGTTGGTATTATACCCGTCATCGGTTAACAGTTCCCAGGTGACATGAGTACAGCATAGTCCGCAGACTTGACACTGCTGCTTCGTCTCGAGTGTGTTCCCACTGTTCTTAGATTGCTACCCTACCATGGCTCAAAGGAGTCGTGCAAACAAGTAGCAGTTGGGTGCAGTCCTGAAGCACTTGGAGGCAGTGGCAGTTAGAAAGGATTCATCTCTCCCGGTATTGGGAGTTGATATCGCACTGTGTTTGGAGAGCCATTACGCAAAGTCCCTGGCCAGGGCAAACGAGATTTACTGGTAGGATTTCCAGTAGCTTCTCAAGGTGTAATGGGCTTCACTCCGACACGACTTATACCGCTTTTAGGGGACTGACGCTTGCCGCCCCTTAGGCCCGATATGCGATAGTATTAGACGAACAGACAGGACTGTAAGGAGATTGTCACATCAGGCTCAGTAGGAGTTCTGATCGGTTTCCTCATCGGCCTTCTTATTGACATCTACCTGGGGACCGTTACGTACAGCTAGTACCGCTTGCGGCCTGTGGTTAAACCCACTACCAGCGTAGTGTCGAGTCTTTAGAGTCCCACACAGAGAGTTTCCCTGCTTCAGGTGAAACGATATAGAGGTCGTATGGTTTTACGACAGGGTTCGGACATATACATGTACTTGTGCACGTATGATGTTCGGACAGATAATACTAGCAGGTGTAGGGTGTTTTTCGTCATCCCATTGAGATGGGAATACGCGCGCGCTTGTCAGGCGTACTACAGATTCCCCCTGCCTAGGGTAGGCTGGGGTTTATTGATTGTGGGGATCCGAATCTCCGGCAGCCGCGGACTAAGCTGCCGTTAATTACCCCTCGCCTTTGGGGCGAGGGAACCTCCGATTAACGGGTTAAACTGGTCATGCGAACTCAATGTGCAGTGTACGTGTGTCATGTTTGGAAAGGGGGGGTTTGGATATATCGGGAGCCACGCAGAGTTTTTACGGGGGTCCCGCTACCCGGATAGCGGGCTGGGGGTCAAGGGGGCTAGCAGCCCCCTTGCGGGGTGCGGGGCAGCGCCCCGTTAGAAATTTTTTCTAACAGGGACAGTGTCGTGGAGCACGTGTGTGTGCAAATATGTATACATATGTATATATATATGTATATATGTATATATGTAAAAGAAAGAAAGGGGAAAAGACATCCAAAGGATGTGTGGGGGCAGCACCTTGGGCGCTGTGCGCCTAGGTGCTGTGCGCTCAGGCGCTAGAGTGCCACGTGTCGGCCCGTGGGCGCTCTGCGCTTGAGCGCAAGCGCGCCACGTGTCGGCACGTAGGCGCTTGAGCGCCTGCGCTTGAGCGCAAGCACGCCACGTGTCGGCACGGGGGCGACTTGCGCTCGGGCGCTTGCGCTTGGGCGCAGGCGCGCCACGTGTCGGCACCGGGGCGACTTGTGCTCGGGCGCTTGCGCTTGAGCGCAGGCGCCTGAGCGCAAGCGCGCCATGTGTCGGCACGTGGGCGCTCTGCGCTTGAGCGCCGGCGAGAAAAAGTGGCTTTTAGCCTAAGAAACAGAAACTAAGCTTCAGAAAGGAAATATTTGTTAAAGGAAATATTTGTTATGTATATATGTATGGAGTTAAACTCCTGGGATGTTTTGCAGCTGATGAAGGGGGTTCTTCTTCTTCCTTCTATTGTTTGGCCGGATCTTGAAGATCAAGAAGTAGGAGATTTTAAAAATCACTCCTTTTTGAGATCTGATGGGAGATCTGAGTTCCCCTTTGTGGGTTTTGTGGTGGAAAACTACTTAGTTTTGGAAAAGAAAGAGTAAAACTCTTGATTTAATTCAAAAGAATTGAGAAGGTTTAGAACCTTGGAGAAGGAGCAGGAGGCACAAAGAACCTTGGGTTTTTTTGAGGGGAATGAAAAGTTGTCCTTTTTTTTATTCATCATGTTGCCTTATATAGGCTTACATATTTACATATAGCCCCTTGGGCTTTGCAAAATGGCATTTTGCCCATCCCTTGGCTCATGTGCCATTTCTTTTTTGCACATAAGCCATGGGCTTACAAAATATTGGCTTTATGCCCATTTTGCATACATTCATGTATAAAAAATTACATAAAAATTATTTATCACATGATTTTGTTGTTGGCATGGGGAGGCTGGCCGCGGGCTCGACTTGGGCATGGGCCCGCTTGACCTTGGCTTGGGCCCACCTAGCTTGGGGGTTGACCTTGACTTTGACTCGGTCAATGGGGTGTAAATTTTTACCCCTACAGCAGGCTTTAGTTTAAGCCAGATTCTAGTATTAGATTATTGGATTTATACAGTCTCAGAATATCCGTGTTTTACGGATGGGAGGGGCATTCTCGTAATTAGTCGAGAAGCTTCTAGAAGAAATGTGAGGTGGAGAGCTTAGGTGTGAATTGCATTAAATGAATTAGTGACGCATGAGATGATTCATCCAAATGAGTTAATGAAGCATTTATTGCTTAATGACTCATGTGATGATTCATTGATTGTATTAAATGAAGCATGGTTGTAATTATCATATATGATTTATTTGATAATCTTTATGCTTCATATAAATATAGAAATGAGTTATTTTTCATTTCATTCTAACATACACATTCTCTCTCCTCAAGCTCTCATCTTCTTCAACCTAACCCTAATCCTCTCATGTGTTGAGATCCCAAGGGTTAGAAAGACTAATTAATCCTTAATCCATCTCTATATCCTCTAGCTTACTTGGATTAGCAATCCTAGCCACTTAGTTACCTCAAGTGAGAGGTTAAAGCTTGGAGAAGGAACTCTCGGGTGGATCTTCTATCACATCGAGGAGGCCGATGAGGAGGTGAACAACAAGAACAAGAAGGACTAGTATCTTGAGGTATAATCATCTATCATAGTAGTTTAGCACTTTTAGATAGTTGTTAGTTAGGGTTTAGCAAAGATCCGTAAAGTTAATCGATGTTAACTTAAACAAAATGATTGTTTTACCTATTCCGCCTCCCCGCATCTTGTGGGGTGTCTAACGTCGACTTATAGTAGTATCAAAGCCTAGCTAAACCATAACTAACATGTTAGCAATGTCTTTAGAAATTCGATCGCAAAACGAACCCGAAAAAACGACATTTTCACATAGTTTCTGCCGATTTTAAAACGGGGTCTAAAAATTTTTCAGGGACCCTTAAAAATACAAGCAGGGTTTTTTAAGAATTGTGAAGAAATTTGGGATCATGACTCGACCATACCACCGCGGAACCGCAGCCGATCTAAGCGATCCGCCACGGATCCGTGGCCGAGTTGACTCCGAGTCAACCTAAATTTGCTCAGTTATTCTTCTGTGTTGATGTTGTATTTTCTGGGATGTTTTGTTTCTGCTCAGGTTTTATGTGCACAGAGAATTGTTTGGAGTAGATTCATTTGTGTTGCTTGATCGAAATTCTAAGATGTTTGGCTAACTGGATTATATCTGTGTTGTGATTAATGTGTTCGTAAACCTCCCCTAACCGCTAGTATATCGGTTAGCAGGGGGTTGCACATTTCTGTAATGGTTTTTACTGGTTTGTGAATATGAACTTGTTGGATTGTCGTGAATGGATAGCCGGGGATGTGAGACGAGTGTTTCTTTCATTCAAATGTAAAATGTAATTTGTTGTAATATTCTTTTGCGGGGCACATCCGGGTTGAGGTTGTAGCCACCGTTGTATTATTTCATTTACTGTTTTCTGCTCCTAGGATAGACCCAAGGTAGGGTGCACAAACTACCAGGTATTTGAAGTGCTTAGTGGCCTACTCACGTCGTTGAGGGAGACCGCTTCACTTCGGGTACTTGGCGGGTAGTTTGCCGTACCCGTAGGGGTCTAGGGTGGGGTTTTGGCTATTCATCGCGACTATGTAATCCGTCTTTCTTTGCAGGCTCAAAAGGAATGCGGATTCCTAGAAAGTCCAATATGTTCATCTGTGATCTGCAATGCCTATTATTGCGTCTGACGAATGTACAATATCTATATATGATATCTAGTAGGCGTCACTTATGTTTTGCACCCGCGCTAGCCCTGCCCCCGCTCTGTCGTTAGTTAAGTAACCTAACGGGTGAATGACGGGGCCCAGTGGCGAATGTGGATGGCATAAGAGGACGTTGTATTTTCGTTGTTTTCTGTAATGATAGGTTAATTGATGGGACGCATTATATTAATGCAAAGAAAATAAACCAAAGTTGAATCGTTGGAACAGTTTAAAAGAAACCACTCGGTTATTTTAAACAGAAGATATTTTTTTAATTGCGGAGCTTAAACCACTCCTTTTAAAAGCTATCAGGTTCCTTCGATCATATCAAGTTCACTACGTTCACGGTTTCGCCAAAACCATTCATAGCCCTCCATCATTTCATTTGGGTATTCAGTAGTATTCAAGCTATGTATTTTGACCAACGCCAAGTCATAGTGTTTGGGAGCTGCTGGGTATTCATTTGTTGCATAGATAGATGAGTTGGTTTGGGACAGTCGTACTGCCATTTGGCCAACGTCAGGGGTATGTACGGGTGGGTTCAAATTAACAAGATAATGATGGGTAGAACTTGACATGTAATTTATGACATTTTGACCAACGCCAAGGTCATATGAGCATGGGGCAGAAATCGATATCGGGAGTTTCTAAAGAAACTGAAACTTGCTAGTGTTGCATACCATTTGGAGTGTGATAATTTTAAGTAGGATTCTTTCAGCTTTATCACACGATGATATTTGGATCCCGATCCTACTGTGAGTATATGCAACTCATCGGGAGATTCTTTCACTTAACGATCAATGCTATAAACCAAGTAGGTGTCGAGAAAGGTGTCAGCGGGGCTACGCCCTTAGAGAAAAGAGGTTATTTAATTAAAGAACTTCACGAAAGCGTCGTAAAACCTCCCTCGAGTACCGACACCGGTCTGGCTGAACGGTTAAGCAAGTATTGTACAGTAAGAATAGTCCTGACTAGTTCTTACTTTTTGGTTTGAGAAGGGATTCGAGAAACAGTGGGAGCCATCCTGTTTAGATAAACTAAAAACCACTCTAAGCTTGCAAGAGCATCATGCTAAAGTGTTTCCTCTCTCTCTCCTAATTGCCGCGACCCAGAACATGACAGGCCTTAAGTTATTATTAGATAAAAATATTTTGACAGGGCCAAACTATAAAGATTGGTTCCGGAATGTTAAGATGGTAATTACCTATGACAAATTGGGGTATGTCCTTACTACTGAGGCCCCTGCCGTCTCAGATCCTGAATCCAGTATCGCGGATAAGGAAATCTGCAAGACCTGGGAGTTAGACCGCGCGAACGCCAAGTGCAACGTGCTTGCTGTAAGGTTACTAGGCACTATCATAAAGCTCATAAGGAATCAACCATGCCAAATCTAAATTTTTTCAAGTGCCGAACAACCTAAAGCAAGGATCTTTACTAGAATTTTAGGGTTAACAAAGCATGTAATCAACTTTACATCTAAGAGAAAGGGATTACAAGCTTTGTAGTCCGTTCCTTCGCTTCATAAGCTCCGAGTAGTAGTCCCTTCGCCGCGATCCATGAACTTCCGGACTGTAGAGAGGCTCCACAAGCCGAATGATCCATGCTTGCTTGAAGTCTTCCTTTTCGAAGATGATCTACCTTGAAGAATCTTTAACTCAAGCTCTCACTTCTCTAATCAAGTATTAATGAAGTGAACACCCTAATCTAAGTGGCTAGAATATATAAGGATGATGAAGTAGGAATTATGCTCTCTTTTATTATCAATTTCTCACACACAATCATCACAAACACAAAAACTAGTAAGCTTTTCAAGGAGGAAGAAGAAGATGAAGTCTTTTGTAATGAATAATGAATTATTGTTATGGGTACAAAACCAACATTGAGTTAATACTATCAAGGTTTTAACTCATGTAGAGAATGAACTAGAGTTAAGGGTTTGGGTTGGGTTAAATAATATCTACAAAATATCAAAGGAGAATATCTAAGCTTATAACAAAACAAAGCTTCTAGAAACTTCATGAAAAAGCTAACCCAAATGCTAACCCAAATCAAACCTTAACTTGTTTAATCTCCACAAATCATGTTGTATTTGTAACCCTAACTTGTTACAATATTATATATCACATATATAATATATTTTGCAACAAAAGAAAATAATACAATTAACATATATAGCATATATCAATATATTATCCGGTGAGAAAATGAATCAATAAAGCGAGCTAATATTAGTTAACTTAATGTAATATATCACATATATTATTATATATTAAATCATCGAATCATCACTTAATCCGGCAATCCGGCTATATCGCATATAACCGACTAATATATCATGTACCGATTCATCGAATCAACACTTGATCCGATGACCCGGCTATATCACATATACCCGGCCGATATCATATATCGCGAGAATAGAATGCGGTATCTCATATCGTATTATTCTCGGTCCCGCACATATCATATATGTGCTCCTACTCCGTTTTGCCCGAGTCAAGAAACCTCTGTGTAGGACTCTAAAGAATCGTCAATACGCCGGCAGTAGGTGATGATCATATCAAACACCCACAAGCTGCAAGCGGTCAAATAAATGTAACAGCCACCCAGGTATTGAGCGATCAGAAGATCAACAACCAAGCCTCAACATTCTCCTGTGAATCCAATCAGTAACACTACCGTACAGTCCGGTCTCTTCGTCTGATATGTCGCATATCTAGTCTAGGGTGGTAAACGTCAGACCCCAGTAACCGATAAGTAGTGTCGATGTGAGGCTCATAACAGGTCGAGAACCTACTGATAACACTTACCAGTAGTACTCTATATCAGCCCTGGCCAGGGACTTCCAGTTATAGCCAATCGAACACAGCACAACATCAACTCCCTATACCGGGAGAGACGAATCCCCTCCTATCGCTCTTTGCCTCCATGTGATTCGGGACTGTACCCAAAACCCACCGTTTTGCACGCCCTCTTGGACGTGGTATGATGGAAATCAAAGCACAGTGGGAATCACACAAGACTCTATGACGATCTCGGGTCTACAGACTAACCTGCACCAGTGTCACCAGAGAACTGCCATCTGACGTGAGATATAATATCATCTGGGAGTTCTCGGCGAGTCCGTTCAGTGTACCCAGTCTCCACTGAGTACCCGTACACCATCTTTGATGTCAAACACCGATGGATATGGGATCATCCATCGCCCATCATATGGGTTAAGATGCGTATACGCTAGTCTAATCTGGTGTATCGATGCCCTATCTCGATACACCCTCGACTAGGAACAGTTATAGGATGTACTCGTTGACTACCCTGGCCCCACTAGTATGATCTCATCATAGTCCCAGTAGTCGAGTACATATCCTAAGGGCTTTATCAACATGTGAGAGCAAGACATTAAACTAATATAAGTCAACATGTTAAGATAAAGTGAAACCAAATAGCATACTATCATGTCGAGCAAGAAAGTCCTCTCTCTATATATATCCAAGCATCCACTATAATATACATCATATGTACTACAATGGCCTCTAGGGCATATATATAACTAACAATCTCCCACTTGCACTAAGGCCAGCTGTTGTAGTATCTCATACCCAGCATCCCAAAGTGTTTCTCAAATTGTATCTGGGGTATGTCCTTCGTGAGTGGATCCGCAGTGTTGTCCTTCGTATCAACTCTCCTGACCTCGATCTCCCGGCGATCAACTATCTCCCGGATCAGGTGATACCGCCTCAGAGTATGTCTGGACTTCTGATGGGACCTGGATTCCTTGGCCAAAGCCACAACTCCATTTTTATCACAATACAAAGGTATTGGATGCTCAATGGACGGAACCACACCAAGTTCAGTGATGAACTTCTTCATCCAGACAGCCTCTTTGGCAGCATCGTTGGCAGCGATGTATTCAGCCTCCATCATCGAGTCTGCAACGGTTTCCTGTTTAGAACTCTTCCAACACACAGCCCCTCCATTGAGGGTAAAGACAAATCCTGAGTGCGACTTAGAGTCTTCCTTATCACTTTGGAAGCTTGAATCGGTAAAGGACTCTACCTGGAGTTCTCCATTACCATACACCAAGAACATCTCCTTAGTTCTTCTCAAGTACTTGAGAATGTTCTTCACAGCTATCCAGTGACTCTCTCCAGGATCAGCTTGATACCGACTCGCTACACTTAGTGAGTATGCTACATCGGGTCTAGTACATAGCATCACATACATGATAGAACCTACTGCCGAAGCATAGGGTATCCCTTGCATGCGAGCTCTCTCCAAATCAGTCTTGAGAGACATCTCTTTGGAGAGAGTGAGTCCAGAGATCATGGGTTGGTTCCCACGCTTGGATTCTTCCATACTAAACCTCTTTAGTATGGTGTCAATGTACCTGGATTGGGACAATCCCAGTATCCGTACGAATTGCTCACCGTGGTAGAATAGATATCTATACGAATTGCTTGGATATCCTACAAACTTGCAAAGAACTGATCGTGCCTCGAGTTTGTCCGGATTTTGCTTTTCAAGATAGGCCGGACAACCCCATATCTTAACTTTTTTAAGATATGGTCTCTTCCATTCCATATCTCATATGGAGTGGTAGGCAAAGATTTGGTTGGAACTCTATTCAATAGGTATATGGCTGTCTCAAGCGCATACCCCCAGAAGGAAATAGGCAACTCAGCAGCGCTTATCATAGAGCGCACTATATCTAATAGGGTGCGATTCCTCCGCTCCGATATACCGTTGTGCTGTGGTGTATAAGGAGGAGTAAGCTGAGAGAGAATCCTATTCTCTTTTAGATAGTCCAGGAACTCATTGCTCAAGTATTCTCCTCCTCTATCAGATCGTAGGATTTTAATACTTTTGCCTATTTGGTTCTCTACTTCGTTCTTATATTCTCTGAATTTCTCAAAAGCTTCAAACTTGTGTTTCATCAGGAACACATGCCCGTATCTTGAGAGATCGTCAGTGAATGTAATAAAGTAAGAAGAACCGTTCCTGGCATGTGTAGACATGGGACCACATACATCACTATGTATCAGCCCCAAGAGTTCTTCAACTCTTACTCCGTGTCTACTAAACGGAGTTTTGGTCATTTTGCTTTTGAGACATGACTGGCAAGTGTTATAAGATGATAATTTGAACGGATTCAAATATCCATCCATATGCAATTTAGCTAGCCATGTTGCATTGATATGACCTAGTTTACAATGCCACAAGAAGGATTCGTTCATTTCTGCACTTTTCCTCTTGTTTTTGTTCTGTACATTAAGAATTGTAGTTTGATTTAGAACGTACATGCCATTATTTAACGATCCTGATCCTATCAACTTTTGATTCAGGAATATGTTCATAATATTATCCTGTATTACAAAATTATATCCTTCTTTATTCAATAAAGAAACTGATATAATATTGCATATCAGGGTCGGAATGTAATAGCATTCGTACAGAATCAATGTATTACCTTTTGGTAACACAAGGTGATATTCGCCAATAGCCTTGGCTGCAACATCTGCACCATTCCCTACTCTTACGGAATGATCACCCATTCCCAGTTCTCTACCTTTACGTAGCCCACGTAACATATTACATATGTGGGATCTTGATCCGGTATCTAATACCCAGGATGTAGAGTGAACTGAGAAACAGTTCTTAATAACTAACACTTCCAAAGAAGATGCATCAGCATGCTTGTTCTTCGTTTAGGCGGTGTGAGAATCCTGATATTCTCCTATTTCCTGCTCAGTTTTATAACACTTATAAGAAAGAACGGGACCAACATTCCCCTGCTCGGTATAATAAGCGGGTTCAGTCAATACATCCATGTTATTATCTTGATTAAGACCTGACTTGGTCGCTACCTGGAGAAAGAGAGAAGAAAACACTTTAGCGTATGCTCTTGCAAGATTAGATTGGTTATTATCTTATCTAATCAGGATATCTCCCACTGTTTTTATCAAATCTTCCTTCAAACCCTAAAAGGAAAGACTAGCCGGGATTAATTACACCTTACAAGTTCGCCAATCTTTCAGCCAGATCAGTGTTGGTAGTTTGAGGGAGGTTTCCTGTGCTTTCGCACGGACATAATTAAAATAAAGCTCATTTTCTCAGAGGCATAACCCCGTTAACACCTTTCTAGAGACCTACTTGATCGGCTAATTGTCCTGTGTAAAATTCTCCCAGGAGTAACTCTTACTCATAGTGGGTATCAGGATCCATCTATCTCATAGAAGATATGCAATCTCATTGCAAATTTCAACACTTGAAATTCCCGATAATGCTTTTACCCCTAATGTGCTATGACCTTGACAGAGGTCAACAAACCATAGTGTACTAATCAAGTTCAACTCGTCATTTCTTGATTGAATCAAACCCACTCGCACGACCCTTGACAGAGGTCAACAAGGTCGTACGACTACCCTAATCCAATCACATCACATGCTTTACAGATAATTACTAATCAGCTACCGCACACTACGCCTTGACAGAGGTCAACAAACGCAGCACGAATACTAAATAGTCTTTATCTGAAATGACGGAGGGCTACGTAGTTTTTTCAGAAAACCATGAGCGTAAAGAACTTGATATAGCGTAAAGAACTTGATATCATTGTAGAAACAAGTGGTTTTGAAAAGGATTGTTTTTGAGGCTTTTTCTAGTTTCGCTAAATAGGTCACTCCCGGTGAAGGGATCTCGGCTCTTTCCTTATCGAATAAGGTGCAGGGTATATCATATATACCGCTGTGCAAAGCAAGAACTATAGAAACAATCAAAAACTAAACCGTGAGTTTTGTAGCATCTGCCAGTTTTGCTAAAGAGGTCACTCCCGGTGAAGGGATCTCGGCTCTTTCCTTATCGAATAAGGTGCAGGGTATATCATATATACCACTGTGCAAAGCAAGACTGTAGCTACCCTTTTTATAAAGTTTTGATTCTACAACATCTTTTAGGTTTCTTTTCTTTTATTAATCTCATTAGTAAATCCCATCAATTATGCTTCTTAAGCATCATAGAAGAAACGAAAGCAGTAATATTTATATATCATCATATATATATAGTATAAGCATTCGTCTCAGGCAGTAATATGATCTCATCACAGAACATTGCAGCAGAAGATAACATATGAAATATTGGATATACTTGGACGTCCGTGTTTTATATCGAGCCTGTATAAAACACGGATTCCACAATCGCGATGAATAGCCAAACACACATCCCTAGACCCCTACGAGAGCGGCAAGTAAATCTGCCAATTCTAGGGTTGGAGACCCGGTCTCGACTCTTCAAGATGGCCTCCCACTGGACCCTAGAACCTGGTTATTTGTGCTTCTCTCCTTGGGTCTACCTAATGCGGAAAAGTAAATAAAATACAATGGTGACATCAACCTCAACTCGGAAGTGCCCCAATAAATGAATATTACATACAATGGATTTTATATGAATGAAAATAAAAAACCCTCATCTCACATATAAACCCCCGTCTATTCAGAACACGACGATCCAATATAACATATCACAGCAACACATAATATCTCAAATCATCAACGTAAGCAAGTATGCGTATCCCGATTGTCGTTGATGTATAGCAACGAAGCCGGCGATACACCACATACTACGCTTACGGTCACAGAAAAGAAAGTGTAAAACTACAACATTTGGAATCCACAATCACTTTAGACATCATAAATCCAAAATATCACATACTTCGCATTTCATGCCTAACTATATGAATTCAACATATTGTATCACATTCCAGATAAATAGACAAAGTTAAAATTTCTGATCGAATAATCAAACACCCAAGATTTCCCAAATAGCTCAACACTTGAGTATAGTTCAAAAATCCCAGAACATGTCACAGCCCTAATGAACCAGCCGTAGAAGGGTCAAACCAACGCCTCACATATGGCAACGCTAAACTACAGCAAACCCTAGGGTTCTGTGGCAGTTTTGACGGTTATATAATCGAGTTAAGGTTACGTTCTTCTAGAGGGTCCACAGATATGCTTGCATGTTTATCCGAAAGTTTCAAACTCAAGAAAAATTCAACACTTGAAAGTTTTCCGTTATAGGAAAAAATGAGTTATTGATATCCGTTCGAACCTTTTAACACGTTCTAAATTACCCGGAAAACTAAACGATGTTAAACTTCCGATCGAATCAACGAATTTTATAGATCTCCAGAAAACTCAACACTTGAGTAATATTAAAAATTCCCAGAAGTATGTAGTAATACCTACGGATGTTACCTAGAAGTATCTGTCCCTAATACCCAAGTGCGGCCGTGGAACCGCGCGCAAAACATGGTATTGCCGCGGTTTCCGCGGCGACTTGAGGGAATTAGAAGTTCGTATTTCACAGTTATCCACAGAATCACCTGCTTAATTTTCTGAGTAATTTTACTAAGGAAAAAACCACCTTTTAAAAAAATTTCCAGAGAGGGGGTCAAATTTGACGTTTCGGGGTTCGATCGGACTTTTAACTTCGTATACACGTCGCCTAATGCTTTAGCTAGGCTCTGATACCACTGTAAGGTTACTAGGCACTATCACAAGGCTCATAAGGTATCAACTATACCAAATCTAAATTTTTTCAAGTGCCGAACAACCTAAAGCAAGGATCTTTGCTAGAGTTTCAGGGTTAACAAAGCATGTAAACAACTTTACATCTAAGAGAAAGGGATTACAACCTTTATAGTCTATTCCTTCGCTTCATAAGCTCCGAGTAGTAGTCCCTTCGCCGTGATCCATGAACTTCCGGACTCTAGAGAGGCTCCATAAGCCGAATGATCCATGCTTGCTTGAAGTCTTCCTTTTCGAAGATAATCTACCTTGAAGAATCTTTAACTCAAGATCTCACTTCTCTAATCAAGTATTAATGAAGTGAACACCCTAATCTAAGTAGCTAGAATAGATAAGGATGATGAAGTAGGAATTATGCTCTCTTTTATTATCAATTTCTCACACACAATCATCACAAACACAAAAGCTAGTAAGCTTTTCAAGGAGGAAGAAGAAGATGAAGTCTTTTGTAATGAATAATGAATTATTGTTATGGTTACAAAACCAACCTTGAGTTAATAATATCAAGGCTTTAACTCATGTAGAGAATGAACTAGAGTTAAGGGTTTGGGTTGGGTTAAATAATATATACAAAATATCAAAGGAAAATATATAAGCTTAAAACAAAATAAAGCTTCTAGAAGCTTCATGAAAAAACTAACCCAAATGCTAACCCAAATCAAACCCTAACTTGTTTAATCTCTACAAATCATGTTGTATTTGTAACCCTAACTTGTTACAATATTATATATCCATATATAATATATTTTGCAACAAAAGAAAATAATACAATTAACATATATCGCATATATATCAATGTATTATCCGGTGAGAAAATGAATCAATAAAGCGAGCTTATATTAGTTAACATAATGTAATATATCACATATATTAATATACATTAAATCATCGAATCATCACTTGATCCGACAATCCGGCTATATTGCATATAACCGACTAATATATCATGTACCGATTCATCGAATCAACACTTGATCCGATGACCCGGCTATATCACATATACCCGGCCGATATCATATATCGCGAGAATAGAATGCGGTATCTCATATCGTATTATTCTCGGTCCCGCACATATCATATATGTGCTCCTACTCCGTTTTACCCGAGTCAAGAAACCTCTGTGTAGGACTCTAAAGAATCGTCAATACGCCGGCAGTAGGTGATGATCATATCAAACACCCACAAGCTGCAAGCGGTCAGCTAAACTTAACAGCCACCCAGGTATTGAGCGATCAGAAGATCAACAAGCAAGCCTGTACATTCTCCTGTGAATCCAATCAGTAACACTACCGTACAGTCCGGTCTCTTCGTCTGATATGTCGCATATCTAGTCTAGGGGTGGTAAACGTCAGACCCCGGTAACCGATAAGTCGTGTCAATATGAGGCTCATAACAGGTCGAGAACCTACTGATAACACTTATCAGTAGTACTCTATATCAGCCCTGGCCAGGGACTTCCAGTTATAGCCAATCGAACACAGCACAACATCAACTCCCTATACCGAGAGAGACGAATCCCCTCCTATCGCTCATTGCCTCCATGTGATTCGGGACTGTACCCAAAAGCCACCGTTTTGCATGCCCTCTAGGACGTGGTATGATGGAAATCAAAGCACAGTGGGAATCACACAAGACTTTATGACGATCTCGGGTCTACAGACTAACCTGCACCAGTGTCACCAGAGAACTGCCATCTGACGTGAGGTATAATACCATCTGGGAGTTCTCGGCGAGTCCGTTCAGTGTACCCAGTCTCCACTGAGCACCCGTACACCATCTTTGATGTCAAACACCGATAGATATGGGATCATCCATTCCCATCATATGGGTTAAGATGCGTATACACTAGTCTAATCTGGTGTATCGATGCCCTGTCTCGATACACCCTCGACTAGGAACAGTTATAGGATGTACTCGTTGACTATCCTAGCCCCACTAGTATGATCTCATCATAGTCCCAGTAGTTGAGTACATATCCTAAGGGCTTTATCAACATATGAGAGCAAGACAGTAAACTAATATAAGTCAACATGTTAAGATAAAGTGAAACCAAATAGCACACTATCATGTCGAGCAAGAAAGTCCTCTATATATATATATATCCAAGAATCCATTATAATACACATCATATGTACCACAATGGCCTCTAGGGCATATATATAACTAACACTTGCCTCTATGAATAATGAACATCAGAGGAGGCACGAGAATATGGATCTAGAATCCATATTTCTCCACACCAAGGAACTGTATGGAGAGCAATCTCGTATAGCTAGATACGAGACCTCGAAGAACTTGTTTCAGTCGAGAATGGCCGTCGGATCATCTATAGGGAACATGTCCTTAAGATGATTGGCTATATTGAAGAGCTCGTAGACCTCGGGACAATATTAGAGAACGAGCTGTATACAGACTTGATTCTCCAGTCTCTTCCTTCCACATACGCCCAATTTATCTTGAATTTCAACATTCAAGGTAAGGAAGTTGAGCTTCCAGAACTCCTTAACATGTTGAGGAGTGCAGAGGGCACCTTGCAGAAGACAAGGGAAACACCCACTATGTTTGTTCGTGGTGCTTCCTCTTCCAGGTCAAAGGCAAGGACCAAAGGAAGGAAGAAGAAGGTCGCTACCAAACCGAGAGGTGGTGTTGGTAAGGTGGGAGTCAAGGGAAAGGAAAAAGTTGCGGTGCCCATAGTGGCAAAGGACGAGTGCTTCCACTATCGTAGGAAAGGCCATTGGAAGAAAGATTTCAAAGCTTGGATTGCCAAGAACCAGGACCCGGGGCAAGTTGTGGCTTCGGCTTCAGGTGTGTTTGTAATTAAAAATTTTCTGTTAATCAACTCTACTTCCTGGGTATTGGATACCGGATCAGGATCTCATATATGCAAGTCATTGCAGGCACTGAGAAACCGTAGAATGCTGAACGTTGGTGATATGACCCTCCAGGTTGCTAACGGAGCTAGCGTGAATGCTGTGTCCGTAGGGGATTATCACCTTGGATTGACGAGTGGAAATATTTTGGTTTTGCGCAACTGTTTTTGTGTACCTAGTTTAACGTGTAATATCATATCAGTATCGCTGTTATCAAAAGAAGGTTATGATTTCACGTTTGTAAGCGATGTTGTTAACATCCACCTTAATCATGGTTTGATTGGGTCTGGTACACTAGATAACGGTATATACGTGTTAAACCAATTACAGATTTTCAATATCCAGAACACACTAAAAAGAAAGTCTCCGGGTATAAATCAGGCTTTCTTATGGCATTGTAAACTAGGTCACATCAATGAGACAAGGTTAACTAAGTTACATAAAGAAGGATATTTAGATCCGTTTGAATATCAATCTTATGTCACTTGTCAATCATGTCTCATAGGAAAGATGACAAAGACTCCATTCACTGGACATGGAGTAAGAGCGAGCGAGCTCTTAGGACTCATACACAGCGATGTATGTGGTCCAATGTCTACACATGCAAGAAGCGGTTTTTCATATTTCATTACTTTTACGGATGATTTCTCTAGGTATGGATTCATTTTCTTGATGAAACATAAATCCGAGGCCTTTGAGAAATTCCGAGAATATAAGAATGAAGTAGAGAACCACACCGGCAAAAGTATCAAGACACCGAGATCTGATCGAGGTGGTGATTACTTAAGTGTCGAGTTCCTGGGTTACCTAAAAGAGAAAGGAATTCTCTCTCAGCTTACTCCTCCATACACTCCACAACATAACAGTGTATCGGAAAGACAGAACCGAACCCTATTAGATATGGTACGTTCCATGATGAGTAATGCTGAGTTACCGCGATCTTTCTGGGGTTATGCACTAGAATCAGCTGCATATCTTTTGAACAGGGTTCCTACCAAGACTGTGCCTACCACACCATATCAGATGTGGAGTGGGAAGAAACCCTATCTTCAGTATCTCAAGATATGGGGATGTCCAGCTTTTGTTAAAAAGCAGCAAGCGGACAAACTCGAGGCACGATCGGTACAGTGTAAGTTTATAGGATATCCAAAGAACTCCAAGGGGTATTTTTTCTATTACGCAGTGGAACAAAAGGATTTTGTTTCTCGTAATGCCCATTTTCTAGAACAGCAGTTTTTAGAAAAGGAAACAAGTGGGAGCGCAATAGAACTGGAAGAAATTCCAGAACCACAAACTACTACTGAAAGTTTGGTAGAACCAGAAGTTCCAGAAGAACAGGACATTCCCACACCCCTCCGCAGGAGTAGTAGGCCGTCTCATCCGCCTGAGAGATACTACGGTTTTCTCATAGACGGGGATAGAGAAGATTACATCATTGATAATGATGAACCTACTAGCTTCCAACAGGCCATCCAGAGCGGCGACTCAGTAAGATGGCTGGATGCAATACGGAACGAGATGGAGTCCATGTACACCAACAAAGTATGGACTTTGGACTTTGCTCCGGATGGGGTAAAACCCATAGTATGCAAGTGGATCTTCAAGAAAAAGATTGGTGTAAATGGATAGGTGGAAACCTGTAAGGCTAGACTTGTCGCAAAGGGTTTTCATCAAAGACCTGGTTTGGACTATGACGAAACTTTTTCTCCAGTGGCTATGCTCAAATCCATTCAGATCCTTCTTGCCATTGCCGCCTTCCATGATTATGAGATCTGGCAGATGGACGTAAAGACGGCTTTTCTAAATGGTAATTAGAAGAGTGCGTCTATATGGATCAGCCAGAAGGTTTCAATCAGAGTGGGAGCAACTGGAAAGTGTGCAAGTTGCTTAAGTCCATTTATGGACTAAAATAGGCATCGCGGAGTTGGAACATCTATTTTGATGAAACAGTCAAAGAATATGACTGTATCAAAAATCCAGATGAACCATGTATATATAGTAAAATTGTAGCACGAACTGTCGTATTCCTCGTCTTGTACGTGGATGACATTCTCTTGATAGGAAATGACATTCCTATGCTACAATCTGTCAAGGGATTCTTATCACATAGGTTCTCCATGAAAGACCTGGGTGATGCCTCTTACATTCTGGGGATCCGAATCTGTCGTGATAGATCTAAGAGGATGTTGGGACTTTCGCAGTCCAGGTATATCAACATTATACTAAAAAGATTCAGTATGGAAGATTCTAAGCGCGGTAATTTACCAGCTTGTCACGGAATCACCCTCTCCAAAGAGATGTCTCTCAAGACTGATTTGGAAAGGGATCGCATATCGATTATACCCTACGCTACTGCGGTAAGCTCTTTAATGTATGCGATATTGTGCACCAGACCAGATGTAGCTTACGCACTGAGCGTGGTAAGCCGATATCAGTCAGACCCAGGAGAGAAGCACTGGAGAGCAGTAAAGAACATTCTCAAGTACCTGAGAAGGACTAAGGATATGTTATTGGTTTACGGCGCAAAAGACCTCAAGATCGAGGCTTTTGCCGACTCCAGCTTCCAGAGTGACAAGGATGACTCCAAGTCCATGTCAGGTTATGTCTTTACCCTCAATGGAGGGGTGGTGTACTGGAAGAGTTCTAAGCAGGACACCGTTGCTGACTCGACGATGGATGCGGAGTATATCGCTGCTTGCGATGCCGTAAAAGAAGCGGTCTGGATGAAAAAGTTCCTAACAGAACTTCAAGTGGTTCCTACCATTGTTGATCCAATACCGCTGTATTGTGATAACAACGGCGCTATAGTTTTAGCGAAGGAACCCAGGTCCCATCAGAAGTCCAGACACATCTTAAGGCGGTATCACCTGATCAGGAAGATCATAGATCGCCAGGAGATCGAGGTCCGGAGAGTTGCTACAGAGGAGAACACTGCAGATCCATTCACAAAGGCCTTACCTCAGACACAGTTTGAGAGGCTATTCGAGATGATAGGTCTTTGATACGCCAGTACATGGCCCTAGTGCAAGTGGGAGATTGTTAGTGTATATGCCCTAGGGGCCATTATTGTATCATACTAGTTTGTATATTACTTAATGGAAGCTTGGGATATTCACAGTTGTATTAACAGTCTTGCTCAACATAGTAATATGCTACTTGGTTTATATCTATCTTAATATGTGTATATGTTTCTTTTAGCATATCGCGAATACATATTGATAGAGCCCTTAGGATCTTGCTTGACTACCAGCGTTGTGATGGCAGTCACACTAGTAGGAGCCGGGTAGTCTACAAGCACATTATTTTTCAGGTCCCTAGTCGTAGGATTATCGAGACAGGGCATCGATACTCCAGAGTAGACTAGTGTATACGCTTCTCATCCCAGCAGGGGAGATGGTTTGTTCCACAGCTATTAGTACATTGTACTGGAGATAGTATGCAGGTGCTCGTTGGGTTACGGGTACACCGGCCATGACTCGCAGGGAACTGTTGGTTGGTATTATACCTGTCGTCAGTTAACAGTTCCCAGGTGACATGAGTACAACATAGTCCGCAGACTTGACACTGCTGCTTCGTCTCGAGTGTGTTCCCACTGTTCTTAGATTGCTACCCTACCATGGCTCAAAGGAGTCATGCAAACAGGTAGCAGTTGGGTGCAGTCCCAAAGCACTTGGAGGCAGTGGCAGTTAGAAAGGATTCATCTCTCCCGGTATTGGGAGTTGATATCGGACTGTGTTTGGAGACCCATTACGCAAAGTCCCTGGCCAGGGCAAACGAGATTTACTGGTAGGATTTCCAGTAGCTTCTCAAGGTGTAATGGGCTTCACTCCGACACGACTTATACCGCTTTTAGGGGACTGACGCTTGCCGCCCCTAGGCCCGATATGCGATAGTATTAGACGAACAGACTAGACTGTAAGGAGATTGTCACATCAGGCTCAGTAGGAGTTCGGATGGGTTTCCTCATCGGCCTTCTTATCGACATCTACCTGGGGACCGTTACGTACAGCTAGTATCGCTTGCAGCCTGTGGTTAAACCCACTGCCAGCGTAGTGTCGAGTCTTTAGAGTCCCACACAGAGAGTTTTCCTGCTTCAGGCGAAATGATATAGAGGTCGTATGGTTTTACGACAGGGTTCGGACATATACGTGTACTTGTGCACGTATGATGTTTGGACAGATTATACTAGCAGGCTTTAGTTTAAGCCAGATTCTAATATTGGATTATTGGATTTATACAGTCTCAGAATATCCGTGTTTTACGGATGGGAGGGGCATTCTCGTAATTAGTCGAGAAGCTTCTAGAAGAAATGTGAGGTGGAGAGCTTAGGTGTGAATTGCATTAAATGAATTAGTGACGCATGAGATGATTCATCCAAATGAGTTAATGAAGCATTTATTGCTTAATGACTCATGTGATGATTCATTGATTGTATTAAATGAAACATGGTTGTAATTATCATATATGATTTATTTGATAATCTTTATGCTTCATATAAATATAGAAATGAGTTATTTTTCATTTCATTCTAACATACACATTCTCTCTCCTCAAGCTCTCCTCTTCTTCAACCTAACCCTAATTCTCTTATATGTTGAGATCCCAAGGGTTAGAAAGACTAATTAATCCTTAATCCATCTCTATATCCTCTAGCTTACTTGGATTAGCAATCCTAGCCACTTAGTTACCTCAAGTGAGAGGTTAAAGCTTGGAGAAGGAACTCTCGGATGGATCTTCTATAACATCGAGGAGGCCGACGAGGAGGTGAACAACAAGAACAAGAAAGACGAGTATCTTGAGATATAATCATCTATCATAGTAGTTTAGCACTTCTAGATAGTTGTTAGTTAGGGTTTAGCAAAGATCCATAAAGTTAGTCGATGTTAACTTAAACAAAATGATTGTTTTACCTATTCCGCCTCCCCACATCTTGTGGCGTGTCTAACGTCGACTTACATTTAGATCATACAAGAGAGTGAGAGGGAAGTAGAGGAATCGCCAATGTGTTGCGTCGTCACCAGTAGTTCCTAAAACGATCGCCGGAAGTTCCGCCAGGAATTCGTTGGAGCTTCGCCTCGAGCTCATTTTCAAAGTGCATAAGATTCTTGAAATTTGAGAGAGTGGGCTCAGAATTTTGGGGTGAGAGGGTAGGTGGTAGGGGTGTATTTATAGGGTTATGTTAGGGTTAGGGTAGGGGTAGGGTTTTTAAATAAAAAATGTAAAAAGGTGTAAAAATCATTAAAAATTGAAGTAAATGGGTGTTAGTGTGCTCTCTGGAACCGATCTCATAAATTGGAGTGTGCAGGGGGTTAAGGAGATGAAGAGGCACCTTTCCTCAGTTGGTGACTCAGCCGTCCGGCCGAGTCCGGCCGGCGGCGCCGGCCCGAGTCGGTCGGTCCGCCTGCCGACTCGGCCGATTCAAGGCCTTGGGAGGTGGGGGGTCTCGAGTTGTAGGCACTGGTATTTTTAGATTTTCATGTTCAGTTCAAGATTTGGGAGTTATCTCAGGTAGAATGTTGGGCTTCTATAAAAATTTAAACAAAATAAATATTAAAAATAATGTGAGGCAGAGGATTTGAACTCTGGTGGCTTGGTTCAGCAGTGCAAGGTATTACCAATGAGCTACAAGCTCCTTCTTATAATCATGGTGTGAATTAATTACTTAAAGAGATAACAGCAACATTAAATACTCCAAGTATACTTTAAATTTAAATCAAATTTATGTACACTAAAAATGGAGTTGTTACAAGGACATCACTTAGCTACCGTATACCATGCCTTAACTATAGTCAACAAACGTGGCACGAATACTAAGTACTCTACTTCTTAAAATGGCGTAGGGCAATGGATGGTTTTTATGAAAACCCTTAACGTTGTGAACTTGATACTGTTGTAAAATCTAGTGAAAAGAGTGGTTTAAGCTCCAGTTTTAAAAGTCGAATGGTTTTGTAGTATCTTTATAATTTTGCTAAAGAGGTCACTCCCGGTGAAGGGATTTTGGCTCTTTCCTGATCGAATGAAGTGCTGGATATTCATGAATACCACGATGCAAAGCAAAAGCTTGATCAACTATAAAAACAATCGAGTGCTTTGTAACATTTTCTAGTTTCGCTAAAGGGGTCACTCCCGGTGAAGGGATCTCGGCCCTTTCCTTATCGAATGAGGTGCTGGATATTCATCAAGGAATATCACTATACAAAGCAAAAATTAGAGTTACCCATTTTAAAAAGTTTGATCCTACAATATGTTTAGGTTTCTTTTTCTTAATATTAATCACATTAATATTGTCCTATCATTTACGTTTCCTAAACATCACAGAAAAGAAACGAAAATAGAACATACGCTTATGCCATTCGCATTCGCTACGGGGCCCCGTCATGCACAGTTAGATTACTTACTAACGGCAGAGCGGGGGCTGGACTAGCGCGGGTGCAAAACATAAGCAATGTTTATTATATATCTCATATATAAATAGCCATACGTTGTACACATTTATAAACATTTCAGATCACAGATGAATACATTGGATATACTAGGAATTCTGTATTTCATTTAAGCCCTTAATGAAAGACGGGTTCCACGGTCGTGATGAATAGCCAAACCCCACCCTAGACCCCTACGGGTGGGGCAAACTACCCGCCAAATTCCCGAAGTGAAGCAACCTCCCTCAACAAAGTGAGTAGGCCACTCGGCACTTCGAGAACCCGGTAGTTTGTGCACCTCACCTTGGGTCTATCCTAGGAGCAAAAACAGTAAAAAGAAAATATACAACGGTGGGTACAACCTCAACCTGGATTTGCCCCGCAAAATAATATTACATTGCTTTTTACAAATTACATGAATGAAAGAAAAATGCTCTTCTCACATCCCCGGCTATTCATCACGACGATCTAACATATTCATATACACATACCATCACATGATATCAATACAGATGTGTGCAACCCCGACTAATCGTCATATAGCAATTAGTCGACATTTCTAAACACGCATACACATCACTAAACTTGTAAAGTAACCGCGACATTAGAATTCCGCACGAGATTAGCAAACTATATCAATTTTCCAACACTTGAAAAAAAACAATAAGCTAACTTCCAAAAACCGATCGTTTTGAGCCAATCCGAGAGTCGAAACGAACTCGAAACCCGCCCGAATCTTCGTGGAGGAGAAGAACACAAAAAATACTATCGAATGGGGGGCCTTGGGGGGGTCCCCACCCCGGGGGCCACCTTGAGATGGCCCCAAGGCCACCTCGAGGTGGTCTTAGGGTATGGGTCCAGCCTCTGGTCCCTCTCGGGGTATCGTCGGGATGCACTCGCTCCACCCTGCGGCTTCTCGGTTCAAACCGTGAGCCCGCGGGATGTGCAAACAACTCAATACTTCGATTTTCAAAAAAAAATCGGCAGTTTTTGCACGACAAAAAACGGCGGAATTCTAACGTTGCTACAAGCTATTTAAGGTTTAAGATAGACTCTGATACCATATTAGTGGATGTTTCACACTCTCACAACACTTGTGAGGAGGTGGAAGCGATAAACAAAACTTTCTTGCATGCAACACCTACATAAACCAAAATCTTGTGCTTAAACCTTACCTAGCAAAACTATCTAAAGATCTTATCTACTATGATAGTGTTATACCTATGGAACCGGTCCTTCAGGTCTTTGTTTGGATGTGACTCCTAGGCTCCTTATGGTCATAAAGAACTCGATCTCCGGCCACCTCAAGATCCAAGATGATCCACCCGAGAGCTATCGAACAAGCTACAAACTCTTCACAAGAGTTTAACTAAGAAATCAAGTGTGCTAGAAGTGATCACTTAGATGATGTAGAGATCAAGTATTGGATTATTATGTCTCTTGATCTATGATTCACAACTCATATGAGTGACTTAGATCAAGAGGCAGAGGGAGGAGATAATGAGGCGAGAGAAGGTGGATGTGATGAATGAAAAATCAAGCATGGAAAAATAATGATATGGCTAAAAGAAAATAATTGAAACGTGTATTATTTTTCTCCAAAATAATGCACCATGCTTCAATAGTAACTCCAAACGAATATAAAATGAATTTAGCCATGCCATCACCCATGCTTAGACTTTCTCCAAATTCCACCTCATTGTTTTATTTTCAAAAAATAAAAACCCATTTATAAGGTGTCTCCTTCTAGAATGTATTTTTGTAACAATTACAAGAATACCCCTCAACGTATACCGTACAAGGAACCCATATCCGAATTCCGAAAAATACGAATACAAATAATCCAATAATATAATACCGGTATGCGGCTTAAACCAAAGCCTACCGGTATTAACCTTCCGATCATTATTCCTGTAACTATTATACAAACATGATCGAAACCCTACCGTAACAACTTACGGCCTCTACATCTTTTGCCTGAACCAGGGAACCCTCTGTGTGGGACTCTAAAAACTCGACAGTATGCTGGCAGTTGTTTAACCACAAGCACGTCAGCGGTACTAGCTGTGCGTAACGGCTACCCAGGTACATGACGAAAAGGAGACCGACGAGCGAACTCATCATAACCCTAACGAGCTTGCAAGCAACACTTATTCTACAGTCCGGTCTCTTCGTCTGATACGTCGCATATGAACTCTAGGGGTGGTAAATGTCAGACCCCGGTAACTTTATAAGTCATGCTGATTTACGGCCCATAACGGTTTGAGAAACTACTGATAACTCTTATCAGTAAATCTCGAAAACTATGGCCAGGGATTTGCAGTTATGGTCGATCAAGCATAGCGCGACATCAACTCCCTATACCGGGAGAAAAGAAACCCCTCCTATCGCTCACTGCCTCCATGTGATTCGGGACTGTACCTAAAATCCACCTGTTCGCATGACTCAGTACAGCCTTGGTAGAGAGAAAATCAAAGCACGGTGGAAATCACACAAGACACTAAGACGATCTCGGGTCTATAGACTAACCTGTACAAGTGTCACCAGAGAACTGCTATATGACAATAGGTATATATACCATCTAGGAGTTCTCGGTGAGTCCTGTTCGGTGTACCTATTCTCCAATGAGCACCTGTGTACAATCTTTGATGTCAAACACTAATGGTTGTGGGATCAACCATCGCCCTCAGGATCAAGAAATGTACACATTAGTCTACTCTGGTAATATCGATGCCCTGTCTCGATATACCCTCGACTAGGAACTATTAAAGGATTTGCTTATAGACTGCTCAGGCCTCACTAGTATGATCTACATCATTATCCCGGTAGTCAAGCATAATCCTAAGGGCTTCATCAATATGTATATAAAGATATGAAATACAACACATCACACGTTAAGATGAAGATAAACCAGATAGCATACTATCATTTCGAGCAAAGATTGTTTCTGTACATATACATGCCTAGCATCCTATACAATACAGGCCTCTAGGGCATACATATCTAACATTAGAAAGAGAGCAAAATAAATTGTGACCGCTATCATTCATGACCGAACCATGTATATCATCGCCGCTCCTACTTCACCTTTGTATTTCTCTAGAACACCCCGTATCACTATGAAGATCCACATTTATTGGATAATCCATCGTATAGTTACATACGAACTCGAAGAAACTTGTTCCAGTTCGAGGATGGATTCTGGTTCAGGAGAAATAGAATAAGAATTATTCAGTTGTCTTTTATCTTTACTTTCTCTCTGGTTGCGAGTACTCCTAGAATTAGGAGAGTACACCTATTATGCTTAATGGATAGTCTTCTTCCAAACCATAGGCTTGTGCCGAATGGTAGGGAAGAAAGAAAACCATTTAGCCTTAGGGTGGTGTACAGAAAGTAATAAGTAAAGACAAATAAAGGGATTTGGAGAGATGGCAAGGAAATATAAAGTTACAGTCATGAATCTGAATAATGGAAGAGGCATTACTAGGAATACCCAGCTACCCCTTCGAAATATTTATGTTTCAGTTTCACTATGCTTTATTAATTAAAAACCGATTTCCCAATTGGATCCTTACTCCAGGGTATGTATTTACCAGGTATGATTCTCATATCTGTATGGTTTTACAGATGATGAGTGGGAGTAAGTTATTAGGAATTAGGTGATTATATCCTCATTATATCGGAATTCGTTGTAATTGGTGATATTTGAGAAAATCACCTGGAGTTTTGCCTGACGGCAAATATTTGGTTTTGAATATCCGTTATTATGCACCAATTTCAAACTGATATATCTGTACGTTTATTTTATAAAATGAAATATAAATTTTTGAAATTATGTCCATAACATTTACCTATATCAGTTGATGATTAGGTAAGGAGTATTAAACAGCGGTGTAATTCTTCTTAACCAAAGTACGGTTTCCAACCTACGACGCACAGTATTTAAGTTATTCAACTCAGGAGACTTATACAAAGTATTGTATGTTGTCCTGTGTTCATTATGACAAAGGGGTTGGTCCTCGTACTATATTCTGTTTACTTGTGACTTCTCCAGTTTTAGACAAGTATTTCGTAGAAATACAAGGTCTAAGTTTTGAGAAGTTATAGGTACAAGAATAAAGTAGAGAACCATGTATTGCAAGTATCTGGATTCTTCGTAGTGATCGAAGATGTAGGTACTTGTGTTTGGTATTCAGTTGATAGTAATAGTTTTGAGAACTTGCTTCTCTTTCAGATTACTCATATTTGGATGTACTCCTAAGTTGAGTAATGCTGATCAACCTCCTTCCATTTAGATGATATGCACTGAAGACAGCTGCATGATTTGAATCTGGTTCCAATTAAATCAGTGCCTCTGTTTCTATATTGTATATAGAATGGTTAATATCTTAACGATGTTAAGATATATGGAGTTGTCCGGCTTATGCTTAAAACCGGACTCTGGATAACTCAAGGCACGTTTCTGTACTGGCAGTTTGTGGGTTATCCCGGGCTAAGACGAAGGTTAACTTTCTACTATCAATAGTGATATTGTTCTTGACTCGCCACAGTTTTAGTAAAATGGACTTTTTCAGAAAACAGTAGTGGGAGTATGGTAGAACTGGAAGTGATTCCAGAACCACAAACGGTTACTGAAAATTTAATAGAACCTAAAGATTCAATCTGGTTTGACATTCCATTAGCCACTCCGCAGATATGGTGGGTAACCTCAGGCACCCGAGAGGTACTTCGGTATCCTTAAAGACGGTGATAGGAAGGTTCTTGTTTACCCAGACTTGCCATTACTGTTGTTCTAGACCCGGCAGGAGGATGAGTATAGCATCGTTCTAAACAAGCTTTAGAAGTGCACGTGTATATGACTCTGCCAGAGGGTTGTGATAGTGTCACGGCCCGAAATAGCACGTGACTGGCACTTGAATCATATGAAGTCTATAGGACCCCATCTAATTCAAGTAAGCAAAAAATCCCAGAAATCTAAACCATTTGAAAGAAGGAAAACTTGTTTTAAAGTTTGCATATAATCACTTTGAAAGTCGTAGTAAACATTTTAAAACACCAAGTCTTTTCCGAAAATTTCGGCAGAGTCTCTTTTGTAAAAACTGACCCCAAACGGGTACAAACCTGATAAAACATATATAATGAATAAAGGCATCCCTAAGCGGAAGCTAGCTCTTCGTCAATTGGCGGTCACAACCACACAGGCAATATAATATATAACGCCGAAGGGTGGGGATCAAAACTCAAAAGGAAACTCAAGATCATCAAGAAAACCCATAATAATACAACGCGCGACTCTAAGGTCGAAAAAATAAACAACTGGTCTTCTAAGGTTATAAAATATACAAGTCTGGTTGATGGAGTTACTAGATACAACTGAAATAATAAATGTACAATGGTGGTCACGATGCAAGTGAACCCACCTACCAAGGCAATCACCCGAATGAAAGCAGTATGCCAGCAAAGCCGCAACGAAACCTGTACGGCAAAACCTGCAAGAAACTGTGGCACAACGGGGGTGAGTTGCCAACTCGTGAGTAGAAAACATCACCGAGCAGAAATTGCATGTATGACTCAATGCTAGGTCATACGATAGTAATATCCTCAATTAATAAATCCTGAAGCATAATATAATGGCAAGGGTTAACATCTATGCATAAGTGTAATCCCATGTGCTCGTGTCAGTGCCTCAGGTAGCAATATATCATAAACATGATGTATGAATGCATGAAAACAGAATGCATCTAAATGTGGAAACTGTTTTCTTATCTCAGTAAGATTTCGGTATAAAATCAAGTATCATCAATGAAATCAACAAAAATCAGTGTCAAGTATCGACACAAAATATAAATGTCAATATCTCGATATCTTAGGCTCCGGCTATCCGGACTGGCCTATATCATCAAATCTCAATATCTTAGGCTCTGGCTATCCGGACTGGCCCGAATCATCAAATATCAATATCTAGGGCTCCGGCTATCCGGACTGGCCCAAATCCTCAATCTCAAGACCACGTCGGTATCCTCCGGATATCCGACGTGTCACAGTAAAATCACCGGCTAGTAGTGCTCCCCTGTCTCAGGCTCAACGCCATCTACTGCGACCATCCTGCCCAGGGTTATCGCACCGGGTCCACCATGCACCCACAGACGGTTCCTCCTCCTCCTCGAATCGGGTGTATGATATCGCTCAAGAGCCAAGAAAACTCATGGTGGACATATCTCAATCATATCAGGAGAAAACCGCAATTTTATATCTTTTTAAAATGAAAATCAGTTCATAAAATCTTTGCGGTTTCTCCAAATCCAGAAATCTCATGGAAATCCGAAATCCAAATCTCAAGAGTAAAAAACAGTAAATACTGGGCTCCGGCAATCCGGACTGGCCCTATAATATTGCATGACAATGAATATATGAATACACCTGATATCTAGCAAGGAATGCAATAATTAAACTAGCATATGAAAACAATAACGTATAGGAACTATCAGTTATCAAGCTATGTCAATGAAATAATGTTCTCTAAAGTGTACGTGATATAGCAATTACCGATGAAGATGTGTGTAAACCGGCAAGCAAATGTACGTGGAGCATACGCATCATCGGTAATGGTGCTGGTGTCCTAACAACAGGTTTCAACTTTTCTCACGAAAATACATATAGGCATGCAATGCAATGCGATCAGCAGAATAATTGACAAATGAGTAGTAAATGCAGCAATAATGAATATACATTCCTATATACGAGTCATACAGTTTTTGTATATTGGAAATCACATGAATCGTGGTGTTTAGAAAATAGGGCTACGGTGTTTTTATGAAAAAGTACATCCTTTGAAATATCCGTAGTATCTCTTGGCCTATTTTTAAAATACTCACAATCCGTTAGTTTTAGAAATAAGTATGACTCATGCTCAGTCTAACATCTACTAAGTAACTACAGGAGTAAACTAACAGACTAGTCGAAAGGGTAAGGAAATCCACCTAACTCTGAGTCGATCTATATATATATATATAATAGTCGGTGATCTCGCCTCAAAAATATCGCGTACGATAAATTATATATGTAATATGACATTCTCGAGTCAAGAGTGTTGATCTATCATCATAATTATATTTCGTACGGTAAATCCATTGTACGGCATCCCAAATCTGGATACGGGTCAATATCCCATTTATCTCATTATTCAACTGGTATCCTTATCATCATATATCATGAGGTGGGTACTGATCCACGTCTAGTACATACTGATACCATCAATAATATATATGCGTGTGTTTGAAAACACATTGCCTAAGGATCCGCTATAATACCATGTTGTATCTCAAAATACGAACCAAATCACATCACCGATCTCCTGGCATCGTGCCCAATCACATCGACTCATTTCCATGTATCATATACTATCCTCATCATCCAAGTATGTGTGTGTGTGTGTGTATACTCACATACATATATGTATATATGTACATATCCCCATATATGCACAATAAAATGAAATGTATGCATGTGTGTGTGCGTGTATGCAAATCACTACTCTAGGGTTTGCGACTAAAAAGAAAATAACTAACTCACTATTTTATGAGTACGCTATACCAACCCAAGGTCATCTAAAGCGTGTCTTGCTACATATACTCATCTCATAAAACACATATTTATATAAGTATATATATATATATATAATCATAACGCATCCACGTTCTATACTACGAAATTGCGGGGGTGCTATACTCCGTCCACCCGACTTCCCCCGTAGATATATATCTACTCACCTGGACACCTCAGCTAATCTGATCCGATTTTAGTTATGTCATCTTCGCGCCACACCCGACGCCTCTGCACCCGATCCTAGCAACGTATACAAGTAAAAAGAGAATAAATATAACATTAGTCGCGGACACAACCAATACAAGTCAACCACGCGTATTAACCCGACGCGCACACACTTGGTGCACGAAACGCGCCGCGACAATGCCACAAATCACCACTAGGGTCGCAAAACGCGACAACCCCCAAGCTTAAAACCCAATCGCACTAATCGCGCGTTCACAACGCATTAGATAATATATGAAATAGGGTGCAAATTATCAAAACATTAAAATTGATCAAATCGATTTTATTCCAAAAACCTAGTAAGCATCAATTACCCGTTTTACTTCAAAACTTGATGTTTTAACAATTCTAGTGACCAAGATGATAACTTAATATCTTAATTATACCATACAAACCATTACTTAAATTTTATATCACCAATTTAATTAAATCCTAAAAATCTAGTTTGTAAAATTTCCTAATTTTAACAATTTTAAAGTAACACTTTACAAATTAACAACTAAACTAGATTTTGCATATTTTAAAATGTTAAACCACTCATGGAAACCTTAATGATGTGCTAAAAACCCTAACTTAAATTCAACACCTTCTCTTAAATTTCCAAATCTTGAAATTAAAACCATAATAATACCTAATTAGGCTAGATTAAGATAATTTAGCAACAATTTAAACATGGCTTAGGATTATACCTCAAAGATCATGAGATCCCACATGCAACTTGTCTCCAAAATGCTAACTTTTCACCAAGATCCATACTATAGTAGCCAAGGAATAATGGGTAAGGCTTAGATTTGGAGTTTGTGAGGTTTAATTTGGATTTTTGATGAATTTGTGAGGATTTTTTGAAGGGAAAATGTAATGGGGATAATGGGGGACAGCCAAGGGAGGGCTCGGCCAGCAAGAAGGAGGGAGAGAGAGTGTGTGTGATTTGGAGTTGTGGCCAAGTCAAGAAAATCCCAAACATTAAGTCAAAAATGCCGATACCTCTTTCTTTATTAGTTTTCTTTTTCTTTTTTCTTTTCTTTTAACCTTTGAAGTGGGGAAACATGGGGAATGGGCTGCTGAATTCAGCCACTTTAGGGGAGAGGGTGAGGGTGTGTAGGTGTGTGTGAGGAATACCAAGTAACATGCAACCATACCCCAAGTCAACAAGCCCAAAGCTCACTTCTATTTAATTTATTTTCACAATTTAAGCCTTTTTATTTTATATTTTCTAAAACCGTCTTGACAATTTCTTTCATCTCAAAAACAACACGTTACATTCTGGTTTAATGTGGCATGATGCACAAAACTTGTATTAACCCATTTTAATTTGTAATTATCACTAATTAAATATATTAGTGAAGTCTTAAAATAATATTAAAAATAATTAATTTCGGAAAATATTTTAGTGAACTAGAAATTTACAAGTGGCCAATTAAAAATCAAATACTAGCAATTTCATGGCTAGAATAAGTATATTTAAGTTTATGTTGAAAAATAATTGTATCTGGGTTTTTACGGAAAACACCAGTTATTTTACCGATTATCCGAAATTTCACCTAAACGATTTTCAAAACGTTACAGATAGTCAGTGGGAGCAGCTGAAGTATAGTGGACAAGTAGCTTATGTCTATTTATAAAGTAAAGCAGGTATAGCAGATATAGATCATCTATTTTTGATGTGACAGTCATAAGTTTTGACTTCATCAAAATAGGAGATGGATCTGTTAAGAAGATAGTAGGGTGTAATGTCCTGGTATTTGGATGACATGCACTTTATACGAAGTGAAATTCCTATACTACGATCAGTTATACTGTGGTTGTCACACAGTGCTTTCTCCACATAGGATATGGATATTATATTAGGCATTCTGGTTACTAGATCTATGGTTTTAGATTTAGATTTGGGTAGTTTCCCAATCTGGGTACTTAGACAATATTCTAAAGGTGTTTTAGAATGGACGACTCCTGGCATGGTGGTGTACCTGCAAGTGATGGAATCACTCTCTCTAAAGATTTCTTGCAGACTAAAGCGGAGAGGGATGTGCATGATTGGCACATCACTTGCTTAGGAAATTGAGTCAATCATGAGATGTCAAGTACCACACCAGATGTTGTTTTTGCACTAGTTGCAATAAGTTTATATATTAATCCAATCCCGGAGAAACGTTCGGAAGCAGTTTATGAACATAAGTGGATGTTCTAGGGATTTGGTAACGGCAGTCTCTTTCGGGAGACGGTTATCATTCCAGGCTTCCAAGGTGACCTGGATGACAGAGTGACTGTCAGAGTTATGGTTTTCCCTCCCGACGAGGGGCAGTAGTTTGGACAGGTGGTCCAAGTGGATACTGAGGGAGGCATGGCGCAGGATACTGATTAAATTCAGTGGACGATACAGTTTAAGAAGTTCACTAGATTTGGAGTTCATTTGTGAACTGGGTCCCATCAAATATCCAGACATATTCTATGACAGGTATTGCTCATTTTGGGAGATGGCTTTCTCCACGAACTTAAGATAAAGAGAGACATGGAAAGAAACATTGGAGCAGATCCACTCACTGAGGCTATTTCTCGAACGCAATAGTTTTACAAACGGGTTTTGTGAAACTGATTAATAGAGAAGTTGGGTGTTCGGTATCACACGAGCTGTGAGTATGCGACACCACAATAATTAGCCTTAAGTGCAAGTAGGAGATTGTTGGCTATAGTGCCCTCAAGTCAATTATTGAATCGCAGGCACGTGATTGCAATGATTGAGGGAGGACCTATACCGGTAGAACAGTCTTACTCAAGATGATAGTATGCTATCTGGTTTGTCTTTATCATCGTGTACATACTTCAGGTGACATTACAGACCACTATTACATGTTGATAGAGCCCATAGAATTCTTCCTTGACTACCAACAGTATGATGACGATCATATACATGAGAGTTGGGTGGTCTATAAGCACATCCTTAAAATGTCCCTAGTCGTGGGAGTTTCGAGACTGGGCATCGATACTCCAAGAGTAGACTAGTGTATACGGATCGAGACCCCGACGAGGGATGGTGGCCGGTCTCACAAGTCATTGGTGTTAGTTTGTTCACCTAAAATATATACAGGTGCTCTTTAGGTTATGAGTACACCGGACGGACTCGCCGGGAACATGCTAGTTAGTATTATACCTATTGTCAGATAGCAGTTCCTAGGTGAACTCGACTGGGTATCGACCTGAGATCGTCATTTGTCTCGTGTGAGTTTCTACTGTGCTTCGATTACTACCCTACCACGACTCAAAGGAGTCATGCAAACAGGTTTTAGTAGGGTACAGTCCCGAGCTATATGGAAACAGTGAGCGGATCGTCAGGGGATTCGACTCTCCCGGTATTGAGGGTTGATATCGCGGTGTGCACGGGTGGCCATCACCAGAAATTCTTGGCCAAGGTAGTCGAGAATTACTGATCTAGGATCGGTAGTTTCTCAGGTAGTGATACGCTTCATACCGATACTAAATGTCAGGGGTCTGACTTTATCCACCCCTCTAAACTCGATATGCGATACTCATAGACGGACGGACCGGACTATACGGATATTGTCACCGTCGGGCTCAGTAGGGTTTCAGGATGAGTTTGCTTGTCGGCCTCCTTTTCGCTCAATATCTGGGTTGCCGTTACGTACAACTAGTGCCACTGACGTGCTTGTGGTTAAATCCACTGCCAGCGTATTGACGAATCTTTAGAGTCCCACACAGAGGGTTTCATTGCTTCGGGCGAAACGTTGTAGAGGCCGTATGGTTTTAGGCAGGGTTCGAACACATACGTGCACTTGTGCATGGATCATGATCGGACGGATAATACTAGTGGGCTTTGGTTTAAGACGGATCCTAGTATTATATTGTTGGATTATTTTCGTCTCGTTGTATTCGTATTCAGTCGGAATACGGATGTGGGTATGTATATACAGATGATGGGTATTCTTGTAATTCGTTACAAGTTTACTTTAGAAGATGCTTTTTTCTTTTTGGATTAAACATTTAGGTTAAATGTTTATGAGGTGGAAAGTGTGACTCATTGTTTCTAGCATGCTCACTTGGTGATTCATGGATATTACATGGGTGTGACTCATGGTGGGTCATGGGTGAATGCTAGGGTTTTGGTTTGTAGTGTAAGATATTTGTTGTGAGCATATGATATTTTTTCTAGAGTTGGTTTTCTTTAGTTGCTTAACACTCATAACGATATCTCACTCTCACAACATAAAAGAAAAAGGCAGCCACTTTATTTTTCTTCACTTGCTTTTTCTTGAGCTCACACTCTTCACCTCTTGGCATCTTCTTCAACCTCCACCCAAACCCTCTCATGAGTTGAGAATCGTTGGGTGTATTGAGACAAAGTAATCACAAACTCTCTCTACTTCATCTTGGGTATCTAGGCTAACAAACTAGATACTCAAGTTGCTTCGGTTGTGAGGTCGGAGCCCGTATTACTAACCCTCGGCGTGGATCTTCTTCGATGTGGGAAGACCAGAGATCAAACATGATCGAGGAAGCCGCGAGGAGCTTGGGATAGAGGTTGAAGACCGAAGGACTCGGATCGTTCGGTCTAAGCTCTCTAAACTCCTTTTCATATACCTACTATAGGGTTAATGGTACGATCCGGGAATCGGGTTCCGTTAGCGCCGATTTCTAAAAGTTTTTGTTTCGCATTTGGCCACGGATTGATGACCAGGACGCTGGCGTAACCCAACAGTTGTTGCCGTCAAGATTGGGATGTAGGGACTTTGCCATGGCTCCGCTTTGTTTCGACCCTGGGGTTGGTTGTTGATGTTACGTCTGCATCCTGCTGGAGTGAGAAGAAACGCTGTGGTGATCTCTAGGCTGTAGATGTTGCCGTCGAGAATGGGAACGATGGACTTTGCCATGGCTCCGTTGTTTTGACTGTTAGTTATATGTATGCTCTAAAGACCATTACTGTACATACGATGTATATTGTAGTGGATGCTTGGACATATATAGGGAGGACTTTCTTGCTCGACATGATAGTATGCTATCTAGTTGCACTTTATCTTAACATGTACACTTATTGTCTCTCTATTACATGTTGATAAAGCCCTTAGGATGAGTACTTGACTACCAGGATTATGATGCAGATCATACTAGTGGGGCAAGGGTAGTCGGTAAGTACATCCTTCAAATGTTCCAAGTCATAGGAGTATCAAGATGGGGCATCGATATTCCAGAGTAGACTAGTGTATACGCTTCTTGACCCATATGATGGGCGATGGATGATCTCGCACCCATTGGTGTTTGACATCAGAGAAGGTATACGGGTGCTCAGTGGAGACTGGGTACATTGAACGGACTCGCCGAGAACTCCTAGATGGTATTATACCTATCGTCAGATAGCAGTTCTCTGGTGACACTGGTACAGGTTATTCTGTCAACCCGAGATCGTCATAGAGTCTTGTATGATTCCCACTGTGCTTTGATTTCCATCTTACCACGTTCAAGAGATCGTGCAAAATGGTGGTATTTGGGTACAGTCCCGAGTCACATGGAGGCAATGAGCGAAAGGAGGGGATTCGTCTATCCCGGTATTGGGGGTTAATGTTGCGCAATGCTCGATTGACCATAACAGGAAATCTATGGCCAGGGTTGCTGAGATCTACTGGTAAGTGTGATCAGTAGTTTCTCAAACCGTTATGAGCCTCACATCGGCATGACTTATTAGGCTATTGGGGTCTGACGTTATACCACCCCCAGGCTGCGATATTCGACATATCAGACGAAAAGACCGGACTGTACGGTAGTGTTACTGATTGGATTCACAGGAGTATGAGCAGGCTTGCTTGTTGATCTTCTGATCTCTCAATACCCGGGTGGCCGTTACATTTAGCAGACCGCTTGCGGCTTGTGGGTGACTGATATGATCACCACCTACTGTCAGTGTATTGACGAGTCTTTAGAGTCCTACACAGAGGTTTCCTGCTCAAGAGAAACGAAGTAGGAGCACATATTTGATATGTACGGGACCAAGATTAATACGTGTATGTGATACCGCATTCCATTCTCGCGATATGTGATATCGGTCGGTTATATGTGATATAACCGGGCTGTCGAATCAAGTGTTGATTCGACAAGTTGATAAATATGATATTAGTCGGTTGTATGTGATATAGCCGGATTATTAAATCAAGTGTTGATTTAATAGTTTAATGTATAATTATAAATCTAATATATTATCTTACATTAACTAATATTAGCTCACTTAAGATTTCTTTTTCTCACTAGTGTACACTTAGTATATATGTGATATATATTAATGTACATCTTTTGTGTCATGCTTGATACCACATCCTACATAGGTGTATGAGACTCACACCATGCTTATAATAATGATGGGTTTTATTTATTTAAAGTAGCTCAAATTAGTTGGAAATTAGTCACATGGTTGAAGCTTGTAGAAGCTTGTGGAACCATTGACCAAGTCTACTAATTTTTTTTTACTTAAAGATATTTATTAACCTAACCAATATTGTTTAGCCATGGTTTAGTCTCTACATGAGTTAGTATATGATATTAACTCACCCATGGTTGCTATTCTCACCACTTGATTCATTCTTCACTTGCTTCATCTCCATGGCTGCTTTCTTCATCTCCTTCCTCAAGCTTTCAAGCTTCATGAGAGGTGAAGAAAATTAGTGAGAAAATTATTTCTAAAGTAAGAAAAATTCCTACTTCATCAACCTCTTCTCTACTATCTATTTAGATTGGGTTGTTTCTTCACAAGTTCATCACTTAGTGAAGAGGTAGCTTGAATTAGTGTCTCCTCGACGTAGATCATCTTCGGCCTCGAAAACTTCAAGCAAGCTTATTCATTTCACCTTGTGGAGCCTCACTAGAGTCCGGGAGATCACTACTTAGAGCGAAGGGACTACTATATGGAGCTATTGAAGTGAAGGATCGGACTACAAAGGTTGTATTTCTTGTTCACTTAGATATAAAGATGTTAACATGCTTGTTCGTCCAATTCTCTAGTTAAAGATTCTAAGTTAGGGTTCTCTAGCGCGCCAAATTTTTGAAAACGGCATGGTCGATACCTCCCGAAACCCAGTGGCGACACTAAGGAACCCAGCAATGGTATCAGAGCCATAATAAAGAATTAGACGATTTTCTAGTATTACGAAACCGAAACAACTCCGAAACACTCGAAAAATTAACCCAATTTCTGTCGATTTTTTCAGAGCGTCAATTTTTTTTTAAGCAGTTGTAGAATTTTATATGAGATGTAACATGAACACAGTAGAAATTTGAACCCTCCTCGCCGGAATTTGGCCGGCCACATAGCTTGAAATTCCGGCCTGGCCGGTTTTTCCGGGTCATTTTGGCTTCAAATATTTACGGTGTTCCAGTCTCTGGGTTTTGGTATTTCAGGTGTTGCTTATTTTTACTGATATTGCATGTGATATTATATTTCTATAAAGAAAATTCGGGGTGTTTCGTATTCGTAATTCTAACATCATTTAGGGTTATTTAGACGGCGTTAAAAAGTTCGAACGGATATCAATAACCCAATTTTTCCCTCGCTGGAAATTTTCCAAGAGCTGGATTTTTCCATGTTTAAAATCTTCAGAAAATCGTGCAGGTGTTTTCTATGGACCCTCTAGAAGAACGAAACCCTAACTCGATTCTGTGACCATCGGAACCGCCACCAATTCTTAGGGTTTGTGGTAATTCCGCGGCGTCACAGGTGGGGCAAGGGTTGACCCTTCTATGGTTGGTCCATAGGTGCTGTGGCATGTTCTGGGTACTTTTAAACTCCGCTCAAGTGTTGAGATCTTTGGGAAATTATGGGTGTTTGTTTATTCGATCGAAAAGTTTAACATCGTCTAGCTATCTGTGATTGTGTTACAATATTTGGAATCCACATATTTAGTTTTGTGAAAACTAATTTGAATTTTATAAATCTAGCAATTTAGTCTCATTTGATCGGTTGCCACGGGATTTTGATATGGATCAAAAGTCCATCGCAATCACGTAGCGTACGCAGATACTCGCCAGGTAACCTTACTAGATAGCCACGCCCCATAGCCCCGACCAAATGACTATAGGAGAACCCCGTCGCCAAAAGCATCCGTTCGGGTGCTCGTGGCCGCGGTGTTCCGCCTAAGTGCACTTCATCAACGACATCGGGGGTGCGGCCGTCTGCTAATGTTTCCGACGAGCATTCGATCAGGTTGTCGGGAATCTTGTTGAATTACCCAACTAGTTATTGAAAAGTGTTTTCAATATCGAGACTAAAATGCAGGGATTATAATTGTTAGGCATGTGATATTTAAGGAATTCATATGGTTAGGCATGAAATCCAAAGTATGTGATAAATTGGGTTTATGATGTCTAAGGTGATTGCAGATTCCAATTGTTGTAGTTTTTCACTTTTTTCTGCGATCGTAAGTGTAATATGTGGTGTATCGCCGGTTTCGTTGCTATATGTCAACGACAATTGGGATACGCATATTTACTTCCGTTGATGACATGTGATGTTATGTGTTATTGTGATATGTTATATTGGATCGTCGTGTTTTGAATAGCCGGGTTTTTTTATGTGAGATGAGAGTTTTTTATTTTCATTCATGTAAAAACTTGTATGTAATATTCTTTTATTGGGGCACTTCCGGGTTGAGGATGATGTCACCATTGATGTATATTATTTACTTTTCCGCATTAGGATAGACCCAAGGAGGAGAGAGGACAAGTAATCGGGTTCTAGAGTCTAGTGGGAGACCATCTCGAGGAGTCGAGTCCGAGTCTCCTAACTCTAGAATTGGTAGGGTTGCTTGCCGCTCTTGTAGGGGTCTAGGGATGCGGGTTTGGCTATTCATCACGACCGTGGAAATTGCGTTTTTTACTGGCTTGAATAAAATACGGAATTCCTAGTATATCCAATATTTCATACGTGTTCTTCTGCTGCTGATATTCTGTGATGTGATCACTTGATATTCTGAGACGAATGCTTATATTATATATATGATATATAATAAATATTGCTGCTTTCGTTTCTTATGTGATATTTAGGAAGCACTATTGATGGGACTTCATTAATGAGATTAATGAAAGAAAAAGAAACCTAAAGATGATGTAGAATCTTGTTTTAAAACTGGTAGCTCTAGTTCTTACTTTGCATAGCGGTATTCTTTGTAGAATATCCTGCACCTTATTCGATAAGGAAAGAGCCGAGATCCCTTCACCGGGAGTAGCAGATGCTACAACCCACTCGGTTTTGTCTTTTAATTGCTTTTTTAGTTCATGCTTTACATAGTGGTATTTGTGAAATATCCAGCACCTCATTCGATGAGGAAAAAGCCGAGGTCCCTTCACCGGGAGTGACCTCTTTAGCAAAACTAGCAAAAGCCTAAAAAACACTCCTTTTAAAAATCACTCGATTCTAAAATGATATCAAGTTCATTACGCAAAGGGTTTTCTTAAGAACCCGTCGTAGCCCTCCATCATTTTAGATAAGTAGTATTTAGTATTCGTGCAGCGTTTGTAGACCTTGTCAAGGCGTAGTGTGCGGTAGCTGATTAGTGCTTATCTGCTAGCATATGATGCGATTGGATTAGGATGGTTGTGCGACCTTATTGACCTTGTCAAGGGTCGTACGGGCGGGTTTAATTCAATCAGGAAATGACGGGTTGAACTTGACTTACGATCTATGGTTTGTTGACCTTGTCAAGGTCATAGATTGGTTCGGGCAAAATATTATCGGGAATTTCAAGTGTTGAAATTTGCAATGAGATTGCATACATTCTATGAGATAGTTGGATCCCGATACCCACTGCGAGAAAGAGTTACTCCTGGGAGAGTTTTACACATTACAATTAGCCGATCAAGTAGGTGTCTAGAAAGGTGTTAATGGGGTTATGCCCCTGGGAAAATGAGGTTTATTTTAATTAAGTCCGTGTGAAAGCATGGGGAACCTCCCTAAAAGTACTGACACTGGCCTGGCCGAAAGATTGGCGAACATGTTGGGTGTAATTAATCCCGGTTAGTCTTACCTTTTAGGGTTTGAAAAAAGATTTGATAAAAACAGTGGGAGCCATCCTGATTAGATAAAATAATAACCAATCTAATCTTGTAAGAGCGCACGCAAAGTGTTTTCTTCTCTCTCTCTCTCCTGGTAGCGACCGTAACATGCCTTAATCAAGATAATAATATGCATGTTTTGACCAAAGCTGATTATTATACTGAGCTGGAGAAGGTTGGTTCCGCTCTATCTTATAATTGTTATAAGTCCGATCAAGAAATAGGGGATTATCCGAATTTCCATGCAACCCAATTGAAGAATAAACATGTTGATGCATATTCTTCGGGTGTGTTCATTACCAAGAACTGTTTCTCAGTGTTCTTTACGTCCTAGGTATGAGATACCGGATTAGGATCTCACATTTGTAATCTGTTACATGGGCTACAGAAAGGTAGAGAACTGGGAAAGGGTGATATATGGTACAACTGTTGCAGCCAAATCAATTGGCAGATATCACCTTGTATTACCAAATGGTAAATACATTGATTCTGATCAAATGTTATTACATACCGAACCTGATATACAACATTACATCAGTTTCTTTATTAAGTTAAAGAAGGATATAATTCTGTATTAGAGGATAATGTTGTGAACATTTTCCTAAATCAAGAGTTGATTGGATCATACACGTTATGTAATGGCATATACATTCTAAATCAAACCACAGTTCAAAGTAATTAGAACACACACAAGAGGAGTAGTTCAGAAATGAACGAATTTTTCTTGTGGCATTGTAGACTAGGTCATATCAATGCGACATGACTAGCTAAGTTATATAAGGATGAATATAAGAATATATTCGAATTTTCATCTTATGCTACTTGCCAGTCTTGTCACAAAGGTAAAGTGGACAATACTCTGTTTACTGAAAACAGAGAAAGAGTTATTAAACTCTTAGGACGGATACATGATAATGTATACGGTCCTATGTCTACAAATGCTAGGCTTGGTTCTTTGTACTTTATTATATTCATTGATGATCTCTCAAGATTCGGACATGTGTTCCTGTTGAAACACAAGTCTGAAACTTTGGAGAAATTCAAGGAATATAAGTACGAAGTATAGAACCAAATGGGTAGAAGTATTAAAGTCCTTCGATATGATCGAGGAGGAGAATACTTTGGCATGGAGTTCCTGGATTATTCAAAAGAGAATGGGATTCTCTTTCAGCTTACTCCTTCGAGTACACCACAGCACAACGGTGTATCGGGGTAGAGGTATCGCACCCTATTAGATATGGTGCACTCTATGAAGAGTACTGCTGAGTTACCTGTTTTCTTTTGGCATTATGCACTTGAGAAACTGCATATCTATTGAATGGGGTCCATCTAAATCAGTGCCTATCACTCCATATGAGATATGGAATGGGAAGAGGCCATGTCTTAAACGAGTTAAGATATGAGGTTGTCCGGCCTATGTTGAAAAACAAAATCCGGACAAGTTCGAAATTAGGTCAATTCGGTATAAGTTTTTTAGATATCCCAAATATCCGCAAGGGTATATCTTCTACCATATTGAGGAGCAAAAGGTGTTTCTCAGCATGCCACCTTTTTAGAAAAGGAATTTCTTGTAAAGAAATTTGTGGTCATGAGGTAGAACTGGAAGGAGTTCCAGCTAGAAAAACTAACTGCTGATGATTTGGTGAAACCAAATGATTCAATAGTCTCCAACGAACCTCAGCCTCTCCGCAAATCTGGTAGGGTTCCTCATCCACCTAAGAGATACTACGGTTTCCTCGGTGATGGTGGGAGCGAGGATTGCATCATGGTAGATGATGACCCAACTAGGTTCAGGCAGGCCATCACGAGTGGGGACTCAGTGAAATGGCTGGATGCTATGCGATAAAAAATAGAATCCATGTACACCAACAAAGTATGAATTTGAATGTTCCACCTAAAGGGGTAAAACCCATTGAGTGCAAATGGATCTTGAGAAGATTCTTGGTATAGATGGAAAAGTTGAGACTTTCAAAGCTAGAATTGTAATAAAAGGTTTTCGTAAATAACCAGGTATAGATGTTGATAAAACCTTTTCTCCGGTGGCTATGCTTAAGTCCATCAGGATTAAAGAACGCATCGCGGAGTTGGAACATCTGTTTTGATGTGGCAGTCAAAATGTTTGACTTCATTAAAAAGGTAGATGAACCTTGTATATACAAGAAGGTCGTAGAGAGTAAGGTTGTCTTCCACGTATTGTATGTAGATGACATACTCTTGATAGGAAATAGTTTCCTATGCTACATTCGGTCAAGCTCCTCTTATCACGAGGATTCTCCATAGAAGATCTGGATGATACCTACTACATCTCGTGGATTATGATCTATAGTGATAGATCTAAGTGGATGTTGGGAGTGTCCCAAATCCAGGTACATTAACACCGGACTAAAAGGGTTTAGTATGGAAGATTCTAAGCGTGGTGGTTCGCCCACTTACTCAGGAATCACTCTCTCCAAAAGGATGCCTTCCAAGATTAATTTGCAGAGAGCTCGCGTGTAAGGGATACCCTGTGCTTCGGCAGTAGGCTCTATCATGTATGCGATGTTATGTACCAGACTAGATGTAGCTAACTCACTAAGTGTAGTGATCAGGAATCAATCGGATCATGGGAGAATCACTTGACAGCTTTGTAGGACATTCTTAAGTACTTGAGAAACACTAAAGAAATGTTCTTGGGGTTTGGTAACGGTAAACTCCAGTGGGAGTCCTTTAACAATTAGAGCTTCCAGAGTGATAAGGTCGACTGAAAGTCAGTCACAGACTTTGTCTATACCCTCAGTGGAGGGACGGTATGTTGGAAGAGTTCCAAGCTAAATACCGTGGCAAACTAGACGATAAAGGATGAATACATCGCTACCAACGATGATACCAAAGTGGATGTCTGGATAATTCTTGTTCATGAGATGAACATGGTTCCTATCATTGAGCATCCAATAACTTTTATTGTGACAACAATGGAGTTGTGGCTTTGTCCTAGGAACACCGGTCTCATCAGCAATCCAGACATATTCTGAGGCATGCATCACCTGATCAAGGAGATGGTTGATCTCCAAGGGATCGAGGTAAGGAGAATTTACGCGAAGGATAACACGGCGGATCCACTCATAGAGGCCTTTCCCTAGAGAGACTTTTATGGGGCGTTGAGTATGAGATACTACAACAAATGGCCTTAGTGCAAGTGGGAGATTGTTAGTTATATGTATGCCCTAGAGGCCATTACTATACATACGATGTATATTGTAATGGATGCTTGGACATATATACGGAGGACTTTCTTGCTCGACATGATAGTATGCTATTTGGTTGCACTTTATCTTAACATGTACACTTATTGTCTCTCTATTACATGTTGATAAAGCCCGTATGATGAGTACTTGACTACCAGGATTATGATGCAGATCATACTAGTAGGGCAAGGGTAGTCGGTAAGTATATCCTTCAAATGTTCCTAGTCATGGGAGTATCGAGACGGAGCATCGATATTCCAGAGTAGACTAGCGTATACGCTTCTTGACCCATATGATGGGCGATGGATGATCCCGCATCCATTGGTGTTTGACATCAGAGAAAGTATACGGGTGCTCAGTGGAGACTGGGTACACTGAACAGACTCGCCGAGAACTCCTAGATGGTATTATACCTATCATCAGATAGCAGTTCTCTGGTGACACTGGTACAGGTTATTCTGTCGACCTGAGATCATCATAGAGTCTTGTGTGATTCCCACTGTGCTTTGATTTCCATCTTACCACGTTCAAGAGATCGTGCAAAATGGTGGTTTTTAGGTACAGTCCCGAGTCACATGGATGCAATGAGCGATAGGAGGGGATTCATCTCTCCCGGTATTGGGGGTTGATGTTGCGCAATGCTCGATTGGCCATAACAGAAAATCCCTGGCCAGGGTTGCTAAGATATACTGGTAAGTATTATCAATAGTTTCTCAAACCATTATGAGCCTCACATCGACATGACTTATCAGGCTATTGGGGTCTGACGTTATACCACCCTCAGGCTGCGATATGCGACATATCAGACGAAGAGACCTGACTGTACGATGGTGTTACTGATTGGATTCACAGGAGTATGGGCAGGCTTACTTGTTGATCATCTGATCGCTCAATACCCGGATGGCCGTTACGTTTAGCAGACCGCTTGCGGCTTGTGGGTGACTGATATGATCACCACCTACTGCCGGCGTATTGACGAGTCTTTAGAGTCCTATACAGAGGTTTCCTGGCTCAAGCGAAATGAAGTAGGAGCACATATGTGATATGTGCGGAACCAAGATTAATACATGTATATGATACCGTATTCCATTATCGCGATATATGATATCGGTCGGTTATATGTGATATAACCGGGCTGTCGAATCAAGTGTTGATTCGACAAGTTGATAAATATGATATTATTCGGTTGTATGTGATATAACCGGATTATTAAATCAAGTGTTGATTTAATAGTTTAATGTATAATTATATATTTAATATATTATCTTGCATTAACTAATATTAGCTCACTTAAGATTTCTTTTTCTCACTAATGTACACTTAGTATATATGTGATATATATTAATGTACATCTTTTGTGTCATGCTTGATGCCACTTGCTACATGGGTGTATGAGACTCACACCATGCTTATAATAATGATGGGTTTTATTTATTTAAAGTAACTCAAATTAGTTGGAAATTAGTCACATGGTTGAAGCTTGTGGAACCATTGACCAAGTCCACTAATTTTTTTTTACTTGAAGATATTTATTAACCTAACCATTATTGTTTAGCTATGGTTTAGTCTTTACATGAGTTAGTATATGATATTAACTCACCCATGGTTGCTATTCTCACCACTTGATTCACTCTTCACTTGCTTCATATCTATGGTTTCTTTCTTCATCTCCTTCCTCAAGCTTTCTAGCTTCATGAGAGGTGAGGAAAATAAGTGAGAAAATTACTTCTAAAGTGAGAAAAATTCTTTTATCAACTCTTCTCTACTAGCCTTGTAGATTGGGTTGTTTTCTCACTAGTTCATCACTTAGTGAAGAGGTAGCTTTAGTTAGTGTCTCCTAGACGTAGATCATCTTCGGCCTCAAAGACTTCAAATAAGCTTGTTCATTTCACCTTGTGGAGCCTCGCTAGAGTCCGGAAGATCACTACTTGGAGCGAAGGGACTACTACACGGAGCTATTGAAGTGAAGGACCGGACTACAAAAGTTGTATTCCTTGTTCACATAGATGTAAAGATGTTAACATGCTTGTTCGTCCAATTCTCTAGTTAAAGATTCTAAGTTAGGGTTCTCTAGCGCGTCAAATTTTTGAAAACGGCATGGTCGATGCCTACCGAAACCCAGCGGCGACACTAGGGAACCCAGCATTGACCCTGGGGTCGGTTTTTGACGTTATGTCTACATCCTGCTGGAGTGAGAAGAAACGTCATAGTGATCTCTAGGCTGTAGATGTTGCCGTCGAGACTGGGAACTAGGGACTTTACCATGGCTCTGCTTTGTTTCGATCCTGGGGTCTCCTGTTGACGTTGGGTCTTCAACCTGCTGGACTGAGAAGGAACGCCAGGTTGGAGCTAGGGTTTTGCCATCACTCCTTGGAGATTTTTTGACGTCACGTCTGCACTCTGTTGGAATGAGAAGGAACGCCGAGCTTATCTTTAGGCTGTAGATGTTGCCGTCGAGATCCGGTTCTCCTTCTAGCGGAGCCTGGTGGAAACATATAATTCCCTTTTCGTTTATGCTCATGGATTGTATACAGGGGTTGATGTGGACTCACCTATACGGCAGAAGTTTCATTTTTTTTATTTCTTCCCGCAATGCTCTATCATTTTAGCTTTTTATATCGCGATTACCCAATCATTTCGGCTTATTATCGGGGTGCCTAATCATTTCGGCTATTCATTTCTTTTTTACTCGCTGTTTTTATTGCGAGTTGCCCAAACATTTCGGCTGTTTTTATATGCATACGTTTTGCTCGCTGATTTTTATTGCGAGTTGCCCCATCATTTCAGCTATTTCATATGCATTTTTTGCTGGCTGATTTTTGTTGCGAGTATGGAACTTGAGATCTGATGCCAATCTTGGCATCAGCACCGCTATGACTGAAATATTGCCAGGAGCGAATTATCATTTGCCCTTATTGATCTGAACAAAGATGGCTTAGTAAACATGATTAGGGTCCTGTCGACTAAGGCTTTTGACTTTATGAGCCGTAAGTGACTCATAAAGGGTTTTCTCCCTACGAGTCGAAGGGATCTCGTAAGTGCGTTTTCTCCCTAGGAATCGTGTGGATTCCTAAGTGATATTTTCTCTTGTAAGTCATAAGAATCTTCTAAGAGTGTTTTCTCCTTACAATTCGAGAGGACTTATAAGTGTCGTTCACCATATGGGGAAATTTTTCACCAGTGGTAGAACTTGGTAAGGGAGTATTTATTCGTGCCCGTGGATTGTATACAAGGATCAATATTGGACCGCTTGCAGGGCAACTTGGGGGATATGACGGCTTAAGAACAGGTTCAGATCCCTGTAGCTTAAGGCTTTTGAATCTCATGAGCCGTGAGGGTCTCATAAAAGGAATTCTCCTTACGAGTCATGAGGATCCCGTAAGTGTAATTTCTCTTTAGGAATTATGAGAATTCCTAAGTGTGTTGCTCCTTTTGTGAGTCGTAAGGATCTCACGTAGATATTTTCTTCTCACAAGGTCGAGAGGACCTTGCAAGTGCAGATGAATTTTTTTACTGGTTTGCGCCCTATTCGGGTTTTCACAAACTCGCCGACAGTCCTGCTATTTTTACTTACTACGCATTTTCGAGTTTTCATCCGTGCCCATTTTACTTGTAGAAACACCGTTTTTTTTTTGCAAACGATGAAACTCTCGAAAATAGTTTCGCCGCATGTGAACCATCTGTTTGTCGGTGAAACTTGGGGGTGGCTTCATTGCTGGAGTAGTTGCGTAGTCGATAGGACTTGAGTTGCAACCTTTGCCGTTGGAACTTCGATTGCAATATAGATCTCAAGAGAGGATATCACCGTATTTAGGATGATGCGCCATGTTTGAGGCGACACACTAGTTTAGGGACGTTTCGATCCATTATCGCCATACTTGAGGCGAATTTCTAGTTTAAGGACTTTTCGGTCCAACATTCTCATTTGATCGCGAAGTTGCATAACTCACCCCTTCCAAATCTTGTTTGCTGAGACGTTGTTGCTTGTCCTTTGTTTGCATGGGCACTTCACGCCTTAGACTATTTTTACCTTTTTGGACTGCTTCATCTATCATCGTGCCAATCGGATTGTTTAGTAGGAAGTACTGGGCAGTTTAAACGGCACCTGCCCCTTCTTATCAATGTCGCTTTCCGATATTGTTGGAGCGTCTTCTTCATATACAAAGGAATGAGATATCACATCATTCCTTATGTCGAGTCTTCCTCTTCCTTGGAAGAATGGATTTGACTTGGGGATTTTTCCCCTCATCGTCTGATTCGGAGTGGGACATGGGTTTCACATCCCTCCCATGGTTTTTTGGTTCAAGTGGGATATTCCACTTGATTGCAAAACCCGCTTGTAAGTCCCTTTGATATCCATTCTGTTCTTTGAGAAGAAAGGAACATCCTACGTAGAGATACTTCCGTCAGTGAGAAATATTCCCCTTGTGTATATCTCGGGTGGAGCGAGTACCCATGTCGTCGCTATTTTGGCGACAGGTTGCTTCAGAACCGCTCATTTTTTGTTGAGCGTTGGCGACACACGCCACCTTGCCTCTGCTTTTCATTCATCTTCATCGGATGATGAAAGGTCTTGACCCAGCTGATCCAATCGAGTCATTTTATCCATGAGCTCTTGGAAGGTTGTCAGCTTGAAGACGGCCATAAATGGGAACATCTTTGAATTTGGGTCAAGAGTGGCTATGAACATTCCCACGGCTGCAGCTTCGTCGATGTGTTACTCGTTTTTTGACTAGAGATTTCGCCATCGGGTAATCATATTGAACCCAGGTCTCATTCGATCTAACTCTTTCATTGACCAACGTCGTTACGGTAATGCGTTTATTCACACTAGCGAATCTCTGACAGAAGAGCATTTCCATCTTGTCGAAGGTATTCACGGAGTCATTCGGGAGTTCCGCATACCATTCGAAGACAATGCCCGCCAGACAGCTGACGAACTGTCAGAGGAGAAGTATATCATCCTTTCTAGTATTACAGCACATGGATTTAAATCGCGTGATGTGCTGGTGAGGATTCCCGGTTCCTTTGTATATGTGGAACGTCGGAGTATGTATTCTGGTGGGTACTGTATTTGATCACAGCATGCCGGATACGGTCGACCGGTCTTGATTGACATATTTGATGCTTCACTGGCATAGTGAGTTTTGACTTGCTGAGCGATATATGTGTCCATCTTTTCTTTTAGGAATCATTTCCTCCTCAGCAGTTGATGAGGTTTGCAAAGGATTTGAAATGTCATCCTTATCTTTAAGACCGACCACTGGCAGTTCATCTGCCAGTGCTTCCGATTGAACCATCATTTCAGCCATATTCTGAATAAGAAGGGCCATCTTGTTAATTTTAGTGGACATTTCTGACACTTCTTCATCTCTCTTTTTCAAGCGCGCTTTAAGAAATCAATATCCGACTCCTTCTCTACTCTTTCTTCGGGTGCGTCCTCGAGATTTTCCTTAGGCGATGGATTAGCATTTGCTGCCGCCTGAACGAGAATCTCCTGCAGATTTTCACGTTGCAGTTGAACTTTTTTCAGGGACCGAGTTTGAGGTCGGTGACTAGTAGAAGCTCGAACTTCGTCTTTGAAATTCACCACATAAACTATGTGAACCACCATGCCCCCAGGCTTGGGGTGTTTGGAGTTTTGGCCTTTGGAGTTTGCTTCGGGCACTTGGGCTTTATTAGGCCTCTCTTTTTTGTGAAAAGCTGCTTTGGTTTTGGGAAGAACCGCTGTATCAGGATTTGTCTTGGGATGAATATCCTTGTATTTCAAAGGGGATTTGTCAGAATTTGGATGACGTTAAGAAGAAGAGCCGCAGACAACGATCGAGTCCTTCACCTGCTTCCACACCTTAGATGAGGAAAGTTGTTATAGGGAGCGAACTGGTTTCTGCTCTTATGGGATATACATGGACTGCGGAGATTTCTTCAATATTGCGGTGGAAGAATTTTGTCTGACCCTTCGCAACAGTTTGAAGCTGTTCCCGGTTGGAACAACAACATTCATCACTTGGGTTTCAACAGGACCATACGGAGAACTTCCCCCAGCTCATTTTGTATGATGCCGATATCGACGTCGACCGTTTCTTACGGCCGGGATTTGATTAGCCTCAGGATTTTGTCGAGCCTGCCCCCTGTTTCCTTTGAGAGCTTGAATATTCAACCCCCTGTGTCGACCTTGGTCCTTGGCAGGTGGCAGTTGTTTGAGAACTGATTCTGTCGGCAAAGCTGCAGCTTAGGGAAACAGCCTGTGGAAGACAAACTTCCTCTGGGCTTCCTCCATTTTCGTTGAGGAACCAAGGGTGGGAGGTGGGAGTATCGACATAAAGAGAATCCTGTTGATTTCTTGAAGAGTCGGATTGCAGAGATATGAGGCTGCAAGTGGCCCATACTTGACTCCACTGGATATGACAGAGTCTAAGTTGCTAGGGTGGGAGCAAATTCCATTCTTCGTAGAGACGAAACGCCAGCTTCAGTATCCCATCACCCAAGAGCAACCATAAACATATATACCGCGATTATTTGATCGCGGAAAAACATGACACACGAAGTGTAGAGTGGAAAGAGGAAAAGGTCCCACCGGGCGTGCCAGAATCTGTTTACCGCCGAAAACAGAGACGAAACCGCGTAGGTCGTCTTGCCTGAATTTGGAGAAATATGTTACTTTGATTTATCCGTCCATCTCTCCGAAGATGCCAAGTTGATTTATGGCACCGTATATCGGAGGTTTGGACGGATGCGGCCGTTGTAGCAGACTTCGTCAGATTCCCCCTCGTTTGTAAGGGGTTTTGATTATGGGGACGCTCTTCCTTGCCGACGCAAGCCCCTACGGTTAATTACGTTATCGCATCGCGATAACCACTTTCTCCTTCTCCAAAAGCTCACTTCATGTCGTGTGTGTTTGTTTTATTTTTGGTTGCCCGTAGATTGCATACGGAGACTAATTTATGTTGGCGCCTGTAGGGCACGATTAGTCCAAATCCGTATATCTTATATTTGGGTTTGGGTTGATTTAAGGATCGTTGATCGGTTTCGAGATCAAGATCGACTTAAATATATACGAGCGGTTGGGGGCTCGATTGGTTTTCTGTCAAGGATACGTTAGTCTATTATGAAACTAAGATCTACTTAACAGGGTGTTATGATCATTTTTGTTTCAGATCCAACAAGAGAGCACTTGGGCTCTGTTGTTTTAGTTTAAGGATGTTTCGGTCCCTTATCGCCTTTTTGGAGGTGAAGTTGTTGTTTGACGACATTTCGGTCTGTAGATCAGCATTTTTGAGGTGAGAGTTTAGTTTAAGGACGTTTCGGTCCGTTGTTAGTTTAAGGACATTTCGGTCCGCAGATCACCATTTTTGAGGTGATGGTTTAGTTTAAGGACGTTTCGGTACGTTGTTAGTTTAAGGATGTTTCGGTCCGTAGTTAGTTTAGGGTCGTTTTGGTCCGTAGATCACCTTGCGTGCACATGTATTTGTTACTTGACGAGATGCATGGCGATGATATGAGATACACCCATTTGGGGTGTGGTTTGGTTTAAGGTGTGCACATCAATTTGGAAGTGCACCAAAGAGTTGTTGGTTTTCGGGACCCGCCACCTCTCTGAAAACGTTGAAGAATTACAACGACATATATCAGAGGTGTGGAGAGATGTACCCTTGAACCAATTCCCGTATTTGAGGGTAAAGGGGGGCTGCTGTGGACCTAAGAATCATTAGTCATTATTGAGACTAATATTATCTTAGGAGATATAAAATGAATATCGTTTTGGATATCATAAATGAGAGATCATCAGGCTAAGATTGGGTTTCTGTAATACCCAGGAGTGCTAAGCACTTAGCTGCATATAGCGCTCACGTGTATATCACATGAGGCGCTGCAATAGTACTAAGCACTAACTTTTGTGGCGCTCACGTGTGTTTCACGTGAGGTGCTTCAATAGTGCTAAGCACTAACTTTCCCGGCACTCACGTGTGTTTCACGTGAGGCGCTATATAACTTGGCCTTGAGTGCTCACGTGCTTTTCGCGTGAAGCGCTGAGTTCTTTTGGAGATTTAATCTCTGATGTTTCTCTGTTAATGGTATTTTGATCACCAAGATCATTATTTTGAGGACCTTGAATCGGGTTCTTTAAAGAATTGAGTTCTTGATTTGAACTCCATCTTCTCCGAGAAGGTAAACCTCTTTCATTGGTGTTTTGACCATTAGGATCACCAAGATCATTATTTTGAGGATCTTGAATCAGGTTCTTTAAAGAACTAAGTTCTTGATTTGAAGAAACTACGTTCTTGATTTGAACTCCATCTTCTCTGAGAAGTTAAACCTCTTTTAATGGTGTTTTGACCATTAAGGATCACCAAGATCATTATTTTGAGAATCTTGAATCAACTTTGAGTTTTTGATTTGAAAAAACTACGTTCTTGATTTGAACCCCATCTTCTCCGAGAGGTTAAACCTCTTTTTATGGTGTTTTGACCATTAAGGATCACCAAGATCATTATTTTGAGGATCTTGAATCAACTTTGAGTTCTTGATTTGAAGAAACTACGTTCTTGATTTGAACTTCATCTTCTCCGAGAGTTTAAACCTCTTTCAATGGTATTTTGACCATTAAGAATCACCATCATTATTTTGAGGATCTTGAGTCGGGTTCTTTAAAGAGCTAAGTTCTTGATTTGAAGAAACTAAGTTTTTGATTTGAACTCCATCTTCTTTCTTTTCAAATTCGTTCTTTCATGAATCTTTGATTCTCAAGAATAAGATCTTCCCGATGAGAATTAAATTCTCAACTTGTAGGAGATTTGTCCATAGAAAGAACTAAGTTCTTTGAGAAGAGTTAAACTCTTTATTTGAGAATTAAATTCTCTTTTGTTTTGTGGGAGCTTTTAGGAAGCTTCTGTATATTTTTTTAGAAGCTTATGGGATAGTCTTCTTCTCTTTTTCTTTTTTGGAAAGAAGGATCATTGGTCGTTGAGACCCACCACCTCTCTGAAGACACTGAGAGATTACAGTACCATATATCGAAGGTGTGGAGGGATGTACCCTTTGAATCATGTCCCACTCATCAGGGGGGAAGAACAGGTTGGAGCTTAAGCTTCTCGCTGCTGAAAAAGACTTCTTTGTGTTGGGGCACGCGTCGCACGTGTTGAACGCACGTGCATCGCACGTGGCGGGCGCACATGCGTCATACGTGGCGGGCCATAGCATGTGGCGTGGGCGCATTTGCGTTGCACATGTTACGCATGTGGCCGGCGCATGTGCGTTGCATGTGGTGTGCATGTGGCGGGTGCACGTGCGTCGCACGTGGCGCTTGCATATCATGAGGGGGCAGCTAAGGCCCTAACTTAGAGAACTAAGTTCCTATAGAGAAGTAAGCTCCTTTAATAATTGAACTCTCTCACGTAGTGCGCATGTGGCGGGCGCACGTGCGTTGCACGTAGCGCACATGGCGCTTACGTATATGCGCATTATGGAGGGCAGCTATGGCCCTAACTTGGAGAACTAAGCTCGTTTGAGAATTGAATTCTTATTTTCTTCTAAAAGGTATCTCTCTTATTTATATGGGAGTGGTAGAGAAGTGATCTCTTTTTTTCCCGATGTGGGACTAAAAATGTATCCCCTGTGTAGTAGAGCATTACTTAGATTACACGTGTATAGCACATTTGCTTATAGCTTTTTATCCCGGATGAATTATGAGGCTCATAACATATCAAATCAAAAGATTTTTCAAGACGCTTTCGATACCATCAAAATTTAGCTGGTTCTCATTCGGGAGTTTGTCAAAATACAGCCCGGAATATACTGGTTTGTATTTTCTTAAGCATATCGCTGCCATTTGATACCTTAGGCTCTTTTGCGCAGAAATTTTTGGCGGGAACAGCTGCTACGTCATAAACAACTCAAGTGAAGAGAAAGACGCTTCTCCAAATGGCCATAACGTTGAAGCTGAGCGAAATCCCGGTCTAAGAACGTCGAGTCCGTCGCTTGAAAAACAAATCGACAGACTAATAAAGCAAGCCTGTCAAAAGAGTCGAGATGATCACAGTCGCAAAAAGGCTATCTACGAAAAGGCCAAGATGCAGCGACTCAGCCAGCAATCTACGGCCGAATCAGAATGCAATGCCCTTAATCCTCGGCCCGCTATATGTTCTCCCGAAACAGGGAAACCTCGAAATAGAGGCAAAGACATGGTAAAGAATGTAAACGACGTTCAGAGACAACAAAACGGATCCGAGGTACTGTGAAATCGAGAAAAGGTCGATTAGAGCCCATCTTTTATAATGAAGTTGGGTCGGGAGTACTCGTTTCCCCAAGATAAGACAATGAAAATATTCAACCTTGTTGTGAAGCACCAAATGATGACACTTCCGGAGTCTCGGAATCCCGAACAAATAAACGAGGTCCATCATCCGGATTATTGCTCCTACCACCGAGCAATAGGACATACCCTTGAAGACTGCTTCATCTTCAAAGACTGGGTAGAAGACCAGTATCGACAAGGCAGGTTCGCTTTATCTGACAGCTGGAAGGTAACCCCGCCACAAAAACACGAGCCAAAAAGGACCTATGCCGTCAGGATAGGACTAGCTCATCATAAAAAAATGGAAGCGAACTCGTACTTGCCATATGATAACGCTCTTAAAAGAAGGAGCACGAGACTATGAATGACCTTTACAAGTGCTTCGTAAATGAAGACAAGGACGAGGTGATCTCAGAGTTTCCACCAGCATCAAAAGAGTTAGAAGATGGGATACACACCATGACGGACAACCTAAGAAAAATTGACTTAGGAACGGAAAATGATCCGAGGCCAACGTTCCTCAGCGAACTGCTATCTGAAAAACATTTAACCACGTTAAAAGACGCGCTCATGCAATATAAATACTGTTTCGCATGGAACTATTCCGAGATGCCAGGTCTAGAACCAAAAGTGGCGGTATATAAACTAGCCATATAGCCGAACATAAAGCCAATCAAACAGGCGCCGAGAAGGATGCGACTCGAACTTGAGATGGGTATCAACGCTGAAGTCAAGAAACTAATTGACTCCAGCTTTATCCAAGAAGTCCAATATCCTGACTGGATCGCCAACATCGTTCCAGTGATCAAGAAAAATGGGAAGGTTCGCATCTGCGTGGACTTTCGAGACCTCAACAAAGTTTGCCCAAAAGATGACTTCCCGGTACCTGTTACCGAACTGATGATCGATAACACGTCTACCCATGAAGTCTTCTTCTTCATGGATAGATCTTCAGGATACAATCAAATCAAAATGCACCCTGAAGACCAAAAGCATACCGCCTTCCGGACCCCATTGGGCATATTCTACTATAAGGTGATGCCCTTCGGTCTGAAGAACGTTGGCGCTACCTACCAGAGGGACATGACAAAGATCTTTGATGACCTCATCTATGAGATTGTCGAATGCTCCATCGACGACCTTGTGGTGAAGAGCAAATCTCACGAGGAATATTGGGAACATCTAAACATAGTGTTCCAACGTCTTCGGAAGTATAATCTGAAGATGAATCCTCTAAAATGCGCATTTGGAGTCTCCTCGGGAAAATTCCTAGGATTCATTATACGTTACCGGGGTATCGAAATCGATCCTTCAAAGATCAAGGCGATTATGGAGATGCCCGCGCCAAGAACCCTCAAACAATTGCGATCTCTTTAAGGAAAGCTCGCATATATCCAGCCGTTTATAGCCAACCTTTCTGGAAAATGCCGTCCCTACAGCCATTTGATGAATAAGGGGACCCCGTTCGTCTGGGATCAAAAGTGCCAAAATGCACTGGGCGAGATCAAGCAATACCTGCAAAATCCGTCGGTATTGACCGCTCCGGTTAAGGGAAAACCCCATATCCAATATACAATGGCCCTTGAGGGTTCTTTAGGAGCACTACGGGCACAAGAGAACGATCAGGGAAAGGAGAGAGCTCTATTCTATTTGAGTCGAGTTCTCCTAGGGGCAGAAAACAACTACTCCCCCATCGAAAAGCATTGCTCGGCACTGATCTTCGCAATAATGAAGCTCAGACATTACGCCTTGGTACATGAGGTCCATCTCATATCAAAGGTGGGTCTTCTTAAATATCTAATGTCAAGGGCCATACTAACAGGAAGTCTTACCAAATGGGCCCTCCTCTTGATGGAGTTCTCGATAACGTATCGTCCCCTTAAAGTAGTGAATGGGTGGGCCATTGCTGACTTTCTCGTGGAGTATCCGATACCAGCCAACTCCCCCTTAAAATGCGAGTTGCCGGATGAACATGTGTTTGACACAATTGAAGAATAAAAGGAAGAAAATAATTCCCAATGGGAACTCTACTTCGATGGAGTATCTTCCGTGAAGAGGCGAAAGCAAAACACCCCCATAATCAAAGCCGGGGTGGGCCTTATCTTCATGACTCCACAAGGAGGGATAATGTGTTACGCCCTCTCTTGAACGGAGCCAAGAACAAACAATGAAGCTGAATATGAAGCTTTGGTGGTGGGTCTAGAGATCGCTACCGACATGGGAATCAAAAACCTCCTTATATATGGAGACTCCCAGCTGATCGTTAGCCAAGTAAATGGATACTATCAGACATGCAAGTCAAAGATAATAAAATAAGGCGAAAGAGCGCATCAACTACTGACACAAATCCCTTTCTACACCCTGGAGAGTATACCGAGAGCAGAAAACAGCAAGGCGGATGTGTTGGCTAGATTGGCTAAGGAACTGGCCGATGAAGACCTCGATGACGTAAGGATCATTGTGCAAAACCGCAAGGTTCTCACGCCAACAGATATATCTTCGGAAGACCCAATAGATCCATCCGAAAGAAGAGAAATGACTGAATAAGTATCCCTTCAAATAGAGGACGAATAAAGGGTTAAGGATTGGAGGGAAGTCTTCATAGACTACTTCAAATCACAATGAACACCCAAAAATGCGTCGTCTAGAAGAGCTCTGTCCTTCGCCTTCGTCAATGATACTCTATATAAGAGATCGTTCGACTTTTTGTGGCTAAGATGCTTATGGCCAGAGGAAGCAAAGAAAGTCGTCTAAGAAACTCACGACGGACTCAGCGGTTCTCGTCAAGCCGGGCCAAAGATGAAGCTGAAGATAAAAAGAATGAGTTACTATTGGCCCACAATGATTCAGGACTGCCTCGAATATGCGAAGCAGTGTCACTCGTGCCAAATTCACACGGACTTCATCCATCAACATTCAAATCCGCTACACCCAACGGTGGCTAGCTGGCCATTTGAAATCTGGAGAACCGATATAATTGGCCCCATTGAACCGTCATCGTCCAAAAGACATCAGTTCATATTTGCAACGACCGACTACTTTTCTAAGTGGGCTGAAGCAGTACCACTAAAGAAGGTGAAAACGGAGAATATCCTCCATTTCTTCAGAACCCATGTTATCTATTGGTTCGGCACTCGGCGACGAATCATCTTAGATAATGGGCCAGCCTATAAGAGTCATAAAATTAGCTGCTTCACACAGCAATATAAAATAGATTAGAGATATTCTTCAGTCTATAATTCTCGAGCCAACGGTCTAGCTGAAGCTTTCATCAAGACCTTGAAAAAGATTATAAAGAAAGCAGTGTCCAGAAACAAAAAAGACTGGCACGAAAGGTTGCACGAAGCTTTCTGGGCATACCGAACAACGTTAAAAATGGCTATGAATACAACACTATACGTGTTTGTATTCGGCACGGAAGCAATGTTTCCTCTGGAAATAGAACTCCCCTCTCTACGAGTAGCAGTTCGGTATGAGCTGACAGATGAAGAAAATGCTCATCTTCGGCTTGAGGAGCTCGACGCCCTTGACGAAACTCGCCTTATAGTACAGCAAAATCTGAAAGCTTAAATGTCATGCCCCGCTTCCCAGTAGATGAAAACGGTGACGTGGTAAGCCCACAATGTATTTATTATGAGAAAGTCGTTTCTCGAAATAAATACGCTTAGCGTCTATAAGCAACATAAAATAACAAGAACAAACAAAAAAATGATATCCAGCTCTGATTTATTGCATTCATGATTCATAATTGATAAAATATCTAAATACAAGATATTTAACATGATAAGCCTTAATAAGGAGACATAGATAAATAAGGTGAAATGAAAATCTGAATGAAACTATACGTCCGTTTGTGATGCGACTTGGTTGTACTCCTTTTCGACCACTTCTATCTTCTCTGTCTCAATGTCACCTAACGAACATTCCAAGAATAGAAAAAAGTGGGTGGAATACCCGTCAGCGAACTAACGCTCGGTAAGTAACCAAAAGGATGGTGTGATATATATAAATGAAATGCAGGGTATAATATGATATATAGTATAGAATGGATATAAATCATGAACATGTAAACAAGTATGTCTCATGCATGGTAATGTGTATGTCAACTATATCAGCATGGCAAACAAGTATAACATGGCCGTAGAGTATAGGTATAGTGAACATGAAGTGAATGCAAGTGTCCTAAAAGGTCTCTAAAAGGGTAAAATTAACTAACGTGAGTTCAAGTGTGAATGCCAACCAATCTCAAAAGCATTCTCAAACCCAAGGCTATCGTCCAGGGGCAAAGAATCACGAGCTCAAAATAGCGGGACTTCAATTGTTATTGAAATATTCTAAACCCAACAGGCTATCATCCAGGGGCTTGGAAATATGGGCCCTCATTCGTGAATTCATGATTTGTACTGTTTCAGCCCGATACTACAACAACATGATTTGTACCGTTTCAGCCCGGTACCACAGCAGCATGATTTGTATTAATGGGACTCATGAGATTCCGTTGGATTCATACTCATGTTAGTTATATGTATGACCTAGAGGCCATTACTGTACATAGGATGTATATTGTAGTGGATGCTGGGACATATATAGGGAGGACTTTCTTGCTCGACATGATAGTATGCTATCTGGTTGCTCTTTATCTTAACGTGTACACTGATTGTCTCTCTGTTACATGTTGGTAAAGCCCTTAGGAAGTGTACTTGACTACCTGGACAATGATGCGGATCATACTAGTAGGGACATGGTAGTCCATAAGTACATCCTTCAAGGTCCCTAGTCGTGGGTGTATCGAGACGGGGCATCGATATACCAGAGTAGACTAGCGTATACCTTCTCGACCCATACAGATGGGCGATGGATGATCCCATATCCATTGGTGTTTGACATTAGAGATGATATACGGGTGCTCAGTGGAGACTGGGTACACTGGACGGACTCGCCGAGAACTCCCAGATGGTATTATACCTTACGTCAGATGGCAGTTCTCTGGTGACACTGGTACAGGTTAGTCTGTAGACCCGAGATCGTCATAGAGTCTTGTGTGATTCCCACTGTGCTTTGATTTCCACCTTACCACATCCAAGAGGGCATGCAAAACAGTGGTTTTTGGGTATAGTCCCGAATCACATGGAGGCAATGAGCGATAGGAGGGGATTCGTCTCTCCCGGTATAGGGAGTTGATGTTGCACTGTGTTCGATTGGCTATAATCGGAAATCCCTGGCCAGGGTTGCTGAGATTTACTGGTAAGTGTTACCAGTAGTTTCTCGAACTGTTATAGACCTCATATCGACACGACTTATCGAGCTACTGGGGTCTGACGTTTACCACCCCTAGGCGAGATATGCGACATATCAGACGAACAGACCGGACTGTACGGTAAGTGTTACTGGTTGGATTCACAGGAGTGTGAGCGGGCTTGCTCATTGATCTTCTGATCGCTCAATACCGGGGTGGCCGTTACGTTTAGCAGACCGCTTGCGGCCTGTGGGTGCTTGATATGATCATCACCTGCTGTCGGCGTATTGACGAGTCTTTAGAGTCCTACACAGAGGTTACCTGGCTCAAGCGAAACGAAATAGGAGTGCATATGAGATATGTGCGGGACCGAGAATAATACCAGTATGTGATACTGTATTCTATTCTCGCGATTTGTATCATTGGACGGTTATATATGATATAGCCGGGTTACCGAATCAAGTGTTGATTCGATACATTGATACACTTGATATTAGTCGGTTATATGCGATATGACCGGATCATTAAATCAAGTGTTGATTTAATGATTTAATGTATAATTATATATTTGATATATTATTTTACATTAACTAGTATTTGTTCACTTAAGATGGATTTTCTCACTTGATGTGCACATTGTATAGGTGATATATTTTTGTGCACTAGATTGTATCATGTTTGATGATACATGCAAACTTGGGTGTATGTTTGATTTAAACCATGTTTAGGTTAATGGTTAGGGTTTTGTTATCTTTATTTATTTTCATTATTCATTTTGGCAAGAATAAAGTGGAGGCTTGGTTTGTTTTATTCATGAAGCTTCATGAAGCTTATAAAGTCTTTGCCATTTTGTTTTTTTGCCTTAACCTAACCATTAAACCTAAACCCTAGTTTATTCTCTACATGTGTTAGCCTCACCCATGGTTGCATTATGATAAGATCACTTGATTTATGATTATTCATTAATTCATTTTTCCATTTCTTTCTTCTTCTTCTTCTTGATGAAGAAAGAAAACCATTGATAGAAAAATTTCAAGTGTTGAAACCTAGTGAGAAATCCAAATCAAAAGTGAACCCACTTCCAATTTCTTCATCCTCTACCACTTGCCAAGTTGTATAGGGTGTTTTCTTCACAAGTTTCATGAGCTAGTGAAGATGGAGCTTGAGTTAGAGTTGCCTCGACGTAGATCATCTTCGGCATCGAAGTCAACGACCTAGCCCGATCTTTTCTCCGATGAAACCACCGCGAGAGTCCAGGATTCCGATGGTTGCAGCGGATGGACGTCATCATGGAGCCAAGGAAGTGGAGGACCGGATCTACAAAGGTTGTATTTCCATTCACTTATTAGCAAAGTTGTTTGCTTGTTTGTAGTTTCGCCTAATCTCTAGTTAACGATCTTCATTAGGGTTTCACGGCACCTAGAAAAATTTGATTTTGGTATGGTTGATACTTTGTGGAACCTCATTAGTGTGCCTATGAACCCTACAGTGGTTTCAGAGCCTAGCTAGAGCCTTAGGCGAAGTGTAGACGATATTTTAGGTCCGATCGAAACACGAAACCCTAATCTGACCCCTTCTCTGTACATTTTTCAAAACTGTGCATCTTTCCTAATTAAAAATATGCAGAAAAATAAGCAGGGTTTTATAAGAATTACTGTGCAAAACGAGGTCCTAATTCCGTCAAAGCGCCGCGGAACCGCGGCCTTACCCCACGTGGCTCGGCGGTTCCGCGGCCATACTGTTGCTTCGTTGACCACACTTTGCACAGTAATGTTTCTATTGGACTTCTGTGTTTTCTGGGTAATTTTAATCTTCACTCAAGAGTTGAGTAATCTGGGGTCTTTTGGGGATTCGATGATTCGATCGGAAACTTTAACTGTGTCTATGTGTTTTTCCGGATAATTTTAGAAAATGTTGAAAAGTTCGACCGGATATAAATATCCACTTTTTCCCTGTCGAGAAATTTCCAAGTGTTGGAACTTTCCGTAGTTTAAGAACGTTCGTAGTAGTGCAAGTAACGCGATGGACCCTCTAGAAGACAACAAACCTTAACTCGATTATGTGACCGTCTTGAACTGCCCTTTGAACCTTAGGGTTTGGGGCAGTACGGCGTGCCACATGAGAGGCGTTGGCTTGACCCTTCTACGGCTGGACCGTTGGTACTGTGGCATGAACTGAATGTTTTTAAACTTATTTCATGTATTAAGCTGTTTCGGGAAAACTTGGGTGTTTGACTGTTCGATCGGAAAGTTTAACATTTTCTGTTTATCTGGAATGTGATACAATATTTGGAATTCACAAGTAGTTATGAGATAACTAATATGAATGTTATAAACATAGCACTTTAGTCTCAAATGATCGGTTGCCATGGAATTTTGATGTGATCAAAAGTCCGTCGCAATCTTGTAGCATACGCGGATACTCGCCGGTAAACTTAATAGATAGCCATTCCCCATAAACCCGACCAAGTGACTGTAGGAGAACCCCGTCGCCGAAAGCATCCGTTCGGGTGCTCGCGGCAGCGGTGTTCCGCCTTGGTGCACTTCGTCGATGGCATCGGGGGTGCGGCTGCCTACTAAAGTTTGCGACGAGCATTCGATCAAAATGTCGAGAATCTTGTTGAATTGCCCGACTTGATATTGAAAAGTGTTTTCGATAATGAGACTAAAATGCGGCGTTTATAATTGTTAGGCATGCGATGTCTAAGGAATTCATTTGGTTAGGCATGCGATGTCTAAAGGGGTTGCGGATTCCAACTGTTGTAGTTTTACACTTTCTTTTCTATGACCGTAAGTGTAATATGTGATATCGCCGGTTTCGTTGCTATATGTCAACGACAATTGGGATGGACATATTTACTTACGTTGATGACATGTGATATTATGTGTTGCTGGATATGTTATGTTGGATCGTCGTGTTTGAATAGCCGGGGGGGTTTTTATGTGAGATGAGTGTTTTTCATTTTCATTCATGTAAAAACTTGTATGTAATATTCTTTTATTGGGGCACTTCCAGGTTGCGGAAGATGTCACCGTTGATGTATATTATTTACTTTTCCGCACTAAGATAGACCCAAGGAGGGGAGCACAAGCAACCGGGTTCTAGAGTCCAGTGGGAGACCAACTCGAGGAGTCGAGTTCGGGTCTCCTAACTCTAGAATTAGTAGGGTTGCTTGCCGCTCTCGTAGGGATCTAAGGGTGTGGGTTTGGCTATTCATCACGACCGTGGAATCCGTGTTTTATACTGGCTCGTATTGAAAACACTGACGTCCTAGTATATCCAATGTTTCATATGTTTCTTCTGCTGCGATATCTGTGATGTGATCATTTGATATACGGTGATGGATACTGTATATAGTATATATGATATATTATAGATGTTACTTATGTTTTACACCCGCGCTAGCCCTGCCCCGCTCTGTCGTTAGTTACCTAACCTAACGGTGCACGAGGGGACATCGAGGCGAATGCGGATGGCATAAGTGTACGTCGTATGTATCTGTGATGTTTAGGTGGATTTAAATGATGGGACTTCATTAATGTGATTAATGAAAGAAAAGAAACCTAAAATGTTGTGGAATCGAATTTTTCAAAAACAGGTAGCTACAGTTCTTGCTTTGCATCGCGGTGTTCCTTGTAGAACATCCTGCACCTTATTCGATAAGGAAAGGACCGAGATCCCTTCACCGGGAGTGACTCCTTTAGCAATAACTGGCAGATGCTACAACCCTCGGTTTGTCTTTTGATTGGTTCTATAGTTTCTGCTTTGCACAGCGCTATATATGATATATCCTGCACCTTATTCGATGAGGAAAGGGCCGACGATCCCTTCACCGGGAGTGACCCCTTTAGCAAAACTAGAAAAACCTCAAAAACACTCCATTTCAAAAATTATTTGATTCTACAACGATATCAAGTTCATTACGCAATAGGTTTTCAGAAAAACATGTCGTAGCCCTCCGTCATTTCAGATAAGTAGTAGTTAGTATTCGTGCTGCGTTTGTTGGCCTTTGTCAAGGCGTAGTGTGCGGTAGCTGACTAGTGCTTATCTGTTTATGCATATGATGCAGATTGAGTTAGGGTAGTCGTACGACCTTGTTGGCCTTTGTCAAGGGCCGTGCGGGTGGGCTTAATTCAATCAAGAAATGACGGGTTGAACTTGACTAGCAGCCTATGGTTTGTTGGCCTTTGTCAAGGTCATAGGAGGCTAGGGGCAAAATATTATCGGGAATTTCAAGTGTTGAAATTTGCAATGAGATTGCATACCTTCTATGAGATAGTTGGATCCGATACCCGCTGCGAGTAAGAGTTACTCCTGGGAGAGTTTTACACATTACAATTAGCCGATCTAGTAGGTGTCTAGAAAGGTGTCAACGGGGTTACGCCTCTGGGAAAACGAGGTTTACTGTAATTAGGTCCGTGTGAAAGCACAGGGAACCTCCCTCAAAGTACCGACACTGGCCTGGCTGAAAGATTGGCGAACTTGTAGCGTGTAATTAATTCCGGCTAGTCTTTCCTTTTAGGGGTTGAAGGAAGATTTGATAAAAACAGTTGGAGCCATCCTGATTAGATAAAATAATAACCAATCTGATCTTGCAAGAGCGCACGCAGAGTGTTTTCTTCTCTCTCTCTCCAGGTAGCGACCATATCACGCCTTAATCAAGATAATAATACGAATGTATTGACCGAACCCGCTTGTTATACTGAGCTGGGGAACGTTGGTCTCGCTCCAACTTATAATTGTTATAAGACAGAGCAGGAATTAGGGGAATACCAGGATTCCCATGCCGCCCAAACGAAGAAAGTGCATATGATGCATCTCCTTCGGGTGTGTTCATTACAAAGAACTGTTTCTCTATATCCTCTACGTCCTGGGTATTTGATACCGGATCAGGATCCCAGATATGTAATCTGTTACATAGGGCTACAGAAAGGTAGAGAACTGAGAACGAGTGATAAGTTTCATGAGACAGAAAACGGGGCAAGTGTTGCAGCCAAGTCTGTTGGTCACTGTCACCCTGTATTACCAATACATTGATTCTGAACAAATGCTATTAGATACCGAACCTGATATACAAAATCATATCAGTCTCTTTATTAGTAAAGAAGGATATAATTTTGTATTGTTGGATAATGTTTTGAACATTTCCTATTTCAAAAGTTGATCGGTTCAGGCAAGTTATCTAAAAGCATTGACGTTCTAAATCAAACTACAGTTCCTAGTATACCGAACACACACAAGAGGAAGAGTTCAGAAATGAACGAATCCTTCTTGAGGTATTGTAGACTAGGTCATATCAATGCGACCCGACTGGCTAAAGTTACATTTAGATGCATATTTAAATTAGTTTGAATTTACATCTTGTGAAACTTCCCGGTCATGTCACAAAGATACGATGACCATAGCTCTGTTTGTTGGAAACAGAGAAAGAGTTGGTGAACTCTTGGGTTGTTACATGTTGATGTATGTAGGTCCCCTGTCTACACATGCCAAGACCGGTTCTTTATACTTCATTACCTTCTCTGATGATCTCTCAAGATTCAAACATATGTTCCTGTTGAAACACAAGTCCGAACCTTTTGAGATATTCACAGAATATAAGTTAGAAAGTAGAGAACCAATACGGGTATAAGTATTATGTCCTTTGATGAGATCAAGGAGGAGAATACTTGAGCACGGAATTCCTGGACTATTCTAAAAGAGAATGAGATTCTCTCTCAGCATTACTCCTCCGTATACACCATAGCACGATGGTATATCGGGGCGGAGCAATAGCACCCTATGTGATATGGTGTGCTCTATGATGAGTGCTACTGAGTTTCCTATTTCCTTTTGGGAGTTATGCGCTTAAGAAGCTGCATACCTATTGAATAGGGTTCAAATCAAATCAGTTGCCTACCAATTCATATGAGATATGGAAAGGGAAGAGCCCATATCTTAAGTTTGTTAAGATTTGGGGTTGTCCAGCCTATGTCTAAAAAGTAAAATCCGGACAAGCTCGAGGCAAGGTCAGTTATGTAGAACTGGAAAGGTTCCAGCTATACAAACTGCAGCTGGAAATTTGACAGAACCAAAAGATTCAATAGTCCCCGACGAACTTCAGCCTCTCTGCCGATCTGGTAGGGTTCCTCTTCCGCTTGAGAGATACTTCGGTTTCTCGATGACAGTGGGAGCGAGGAATGCATCATGAGATGATAACCCAACTAGTTTCGAGCTGGCCATCGAGAGTAGGGACTTTGTAAGAATGGCTGGATGCTTAGCGATCTGAAGATGGAATCCATATACACCAACAAAGTATGGACTTTGGTTGCTATATCTGAAGGGTTAAATCCCCATCAGGAGCAAGTATATCTTGAGAAGATTACTTGGTGTAGATGGAAAGGTTGAGACTTTCAAAGCTAGACTTGTTAAAGGTTTTCGTCATTGACCAGGCGTGGATAATGATGAAACCTTTTTCCAGTGGCTATGCTTAAGTCCATCCAGATCCTACTTGCCACGGCCACATACCATGACTACGATATCTGGCGGTTTGGTGTTATGACTGCTTTTCTAAAATGATGTTTTAGAAGAGAGCGTCTGTAAGTACACAGCCAGAGGGCTTCGTAGACAGTGGGAGCAGCGGAAACGTGTACAAGATACTTTATAAGATTAAAGCAGGCATCGCGGAGTTGGAACATCTGTTTTGATGAGATAGTCAAAGAGTTTGACATCATCAAAATGGTAGATGAACCTTGAATATACAAAAGGGTAGTAGGGAGTATGGTGGTGATCCTCGTAGAGTACGTGGATGACATACTCTTGATAGGGAAGGAGTTTCCTATGCTACGCTCAGACAATCTCTGCTTATCACAAAGATTCTCCATATAGGATCAAAGCGATACCTCCTGAATCCTGGATTTTGGATCTATGAGATAGATCTAAATGGATGTTAGGATTCTCACTAGATGTAGTGAGATGGTATCAATCGATCCTGCGGAGAATCACTGGAAAGGTTCCAGGGTGATAAGGACGACTGAATGTCAGTCACAGACATTGTCTTTACCCTCAGAGAAGGGACGGTATGTTGGAAGAGTTCCAAGCTAGATATCGTGGCAAACTAGACGATTAAGGCTGGTAACATCGCTATTAAAGATACTACCAAAGAGAAAGTTTGGGTTTATATTGGTTCATAAGATGAACTAGGTTCCTACCATTGTGTGACAATGGAAGTGTGGCTTTGGCCCAGGAACCCTGGTCCCATCAGTGACCCAGACATATTCTGAGGCAGCATCACCTGATCATGGAGATAGTTGATCTCCAGGGTAATCGAGGTTAGGAGAGTAGACTCAGAGGACAACACGGCGGATCCACTCACAAAGGCTTTTTCCCAGAGAGAGACTTTTATGGGATGGTTGAATATGAGATACTGCAACCACTGCTACAAATGGCCCTAGTGCTAATGGGAGATTGTTAGTTATATGTATGCCCTAGAGGCCATCACTGTACATAGGATGTATATCGTAGTGGATGCTGGGACATATATAGGGAAGACTTTCTTGCTCGACATGATAGTATGCTATCTGGTTGCTCTTTATCTTAACGTGTACACTGATTGTCTCTCTGTTACATGTTGGTAAAGCCCTTAGGATGTGTACTTGACTACCTGGACTATGATGCAGATCATACTAGTGGGAACATGGTAGTCCATAAGTACATCCTTCAAGGTCCCTAGTCGTGGGTGTATCGAGACGGGGCATCGATATACCAGAGTAGACTAGCGTATACCTTCTCGACCCATACAGATGGGCGATGGATGATCCCATATCCATTGGTATTTGACATCAGAGATCATATACGGGTGCTCAGTGGAGACTGGTACACTGGACGGACTCGCCGAGAACTCCCAGATGGTATTATACCTTACGTCAGATGGCAGTTCTCTGGTGACACTGGTACAGGTTAGTCTGTAGACCCGAAATCGTCATAGAGTCTTGTGTGATTCCCACTGTGCTTTGATTTCCACCTTACCACGTCCAAGAGGGCGTGCAAAACGGTGGTTTTTGGGTACAGTCCCGAATCACATGGAGACAATGAGCGATAGGAGGGGATTCGGCTCTCCCGGTATAGGGAGTTGATGTTGCACTGTGTTCGATTGGCTATAACCGGAAATCCCTGGCCAGGGTTGCTGAGATTTACTGGTAAGTGTTACCAGTAGTTTCTCGAACTGTTATAGACCTCATATCAACACGACTTATCGAGCTACTGGGGTCTGACGTTTACCACCCCTAGGCGAGATATGCGACATATCAGACGAACAGACCGGACTGTACGGTAAGTGTTACTGGTTGGATTCACAGGAGTGTGAGCGGGCTTGCTCGTTGATCTTCTGATCGCTCAATACCCGGGTGGCCGTTACGTTTAGCAGACCGCTTGCGGCTTGTGGGTGCTTGATATGATCATCACCTGCTGCCGGCGTATTAACGAGTTTTTAGAGTCCTACACAGAGGTTTCTTGGCTCAAGCGAAACGAAATAGGAGCACATATGAGATATGTGCGGGACCGAGAATAATACCAGTATGTGATACTGTATTCTATTCTCGCGATTTGTATCATTGGACGGTTATATATGATATAGCCGGGTTACCGAATCAAGTGTTGATTCGATACATTGATACACTTGATATTAGTCGGTTATATGCGATATGACCGGATCATTAAATCAAGTGTTGATTTAATGATTTAATGTATAATTATATATTTGATATATTATTTTACATTAACTAGTATTTGTTCACTTAAGATGGATTTTCTCACTTGATGTGCACATTGTATATGTGATATATTTTTGTGCACTAGATTGTATCATGTTTGATGATACATGCAAACTTGGGTGTATGTTTGATTTAAACCATGTTTAGGTTAATGGTTAGGGTTTTGTTATCTTTATTTATTTTCATTATTCATTTTGGCAAGAATAAAGTGGAGGCTTGGTTTGTTTTATTCATGAAGCTTCATGAAGCTTTGAAAGTCTTTGCCATTTTGTTTTTTTTGCCTTAACCTAACCATTAAACCTAAACCCTAGTTCATTCTCTACATGTGTTAGCCTTACCCATGGTTGCATTATGATAAGATCACTTGATTTATGATTATTCATTAATTCATTTTTCCATTTCTTTCTTCTTCTTCTTGATGAAGAAAGAAAACCATTGCTAGAAAATTTTCAAGTGTTGAAACCTGGTGAGAAATCCAAATCAAAAGTGAACCCACTTCCAATTTCTTCATCCTCTACCACTTGCCAAGTTGTATAGGGTGTTTTCTTCATAAATTTCATGAGCTAGTGAAGATGGAGCTTGAGTTAGAGTTGGCTCGACGTAGATCATCTTCGGCATCGAAGGCAACGACCTAGCCCGATCTTTTCTCCGATGAAACCACCGCGAGAGTCCAGGATTCCGATGGTTGCAGTGGAGGGACGTCATCACGGAGCTAAGGAAGTGGAGGACCGGATCTACAAAGGTTGTATTTCCATTCACTTATTAGCAAAGTTGTTTACTTGTTTGTAGTTTCGCCTAATCTCTAGTTAACGATCTTCATTAGGGTTTCTCGGCACCTAGAAAAATTTGATTTTGGCATGGTTGATGCTTTGTGGAACCTCATTAGTGTGCCTATGAACCCTACAACTCAAACTACCCCAATACCTCGTGATTATTAGTGTAACGACTCTAATTTCACTGTACGAAAATTTTCAAGTTAATGTACAGAATAAAGTTGTAAGCCGGAGCACAAGTTATTAATTTAAGTTGTTTAAGAATAGCAAGAAACAATTTGTAGCTCACTGGTAAAGCCTTGCACTGCTGTGACGTAGCACATGTGTTTGAATCCCATTAGCCGCATATTATTTTTCTGAATTTTTATTTTAAACTTTTTAGAAGCCCAAAGGTTTACACGTGCAATACACGTAAAAATGAAAAGTCGGATAAAATAAACATGTGCAAAAGGGCATTAACACAGACTAAGACACGTGGCTCAAATCCTGGCACCCAAAGCCCTAATTCGACCGGCGAGATCGAGGTTTAGCCCGGCACCGACGGTCCCCACCGTAGGGAATTGCCCGTTCTCTTCACACTAAAACCCTTGGCTTGCACCCATTACTACTGTTCTGTTTGATTTCCCTAAAAATTAACAGAGAATCAAAAATGAACTTTGAATCCCACTTTTTAATGCATTTTTAATTCCCTCCTCAATCCCAGAACCCTAATTTCATCCTATAAATACAACACCATACTCTAGCCCTCTTCATTCTGAAATCCCTTGTTAAAAATTCTCAAATTTTTCTAAGACAAAAAAGAGTACAAGTGGAGTTAGCCCAAGGTCACTTTCTGGCGAAAATTCAAGACGTTCCCGGCGACCCCACGACTCCACAAAACCACCTACTTATTCCTCTATCTCCTCTCTATATTTCTAGCACGTAAGTCCTCTCTTTTCTCCTCTCTTCCTAATTTAAAATAATCTCTTTTCAAAACTCGTCGGAAATGGAGTTATTCCGACATCCGATTCTAAACTCGTTAAAAACACAATCTTTCTCAATAACCAAACATCCATATCATTATAACTTGCTTAGTAATCATGAAATAAATATTGAGAACAAGTTTCATCTTAAAATATCATGCTATGTAACTTTCATTAGCGTATTCGTTTAAATACCACAAACTTTACATAGACATCTTTTAAATGTTTAGCTTAGCATACCTTTAGAAAACCTCATGAGGTAATGACCTTCTTCGCACATACACACATCTTGACATAGCACGATTCGCTTGAAAACAATATCTTGTGACAAATACGACTTTTCAAATAAATACCTTACACTATTAAAAACCATATTTCTTTAAATTGTGTGATTACATTCCTTGCGATTATGCCTCTACAACCCATTTTGGGGAACCCGATCGGGATGGTGCGGGTTATCGCACATCCTCTGGATTAGTAGAGTGAGATGCAGACCTCCTCATGGAGCATACGATCTCGATGGAATTTTTATACAATTTTTAAGAAAAACGGGGATTTCTATTTAATAATAAAAGTTATTTTTTATAATTATATAAATATTACCAAAACACATATTTTTTAAGATATTATTAAATTCCACGATATCCAAACAAAATGATAGAATTACAATTTTCATGAAAATACCATCAAGAATCCATACAAGTCAACTTTACATTAAAATACCGTGAATTATTCAAGCTAGGTATTTAATCACTAGAATACATCATTCTTTAAAAGTTAAATCCATGAAAACCCTAAATATGATAATTAAATTCTTGAGGTTTATTTTGAAAGTATACTAAAAATATTTTTCATAAAAACCCTCTCAAGTTATATTAAATTTACAATAAGGATCCTAGTTAATATAGGTTTAAGCGGAACCAATTCTCTTGAGTCTCAGGGAGCCGGAGAAAGTGGGTGCTTGCCTATTTAAGGTAGAAAACTAAAACGGGGTTATCAATGGTAATTGTCTTGAAAAAGACATAAATTTTGCTATCCATGTGCAGTAGTTACCAATAATTCCTAAACCTAATTCAGGACTCAAATCTGTTTAAGTGTAGGACTCAATCTAAGTCTCAGTCTAATCTGAATACAATCCAAACATGAATCCAACTATAACTCCAATTCAACATGAATCCAATATACCAAACATGAACACTTGAACATGAATACCGAACAATACGAACATGCAACATGACTTGACTTGACCGAACCATGACTATATCTTGAACTTGACTACATGACTATCCGTTTACATCCGAACCGTCTACATGAACAACTTATACCATGGTTTCAGCAAGTCTTATACAAAAAATCAATACAATCAATACAATATACATTACAGGGTTTTAACGGGGTAGATTGGTACGGAATGTATTAGAAGTGGCACGAGATGGTCACTATAATACACCTAACCTGAATATATGTGTCGTTGTCCCGTAGCTTGATGGGGCCTTGTACTCCGTATACCATAGTCCATGGATAGTTGGACTCCTCTCATATACACTGATACATTCTTTACCAAGTTACAAACGACTACGTTAGTATAACAAAAACAGATAAATTACAAGATCTATTTCTTTTACTTGATCTATCCTTTTTTTGATACTTACCGAGCGATTGTTCGCTGACGACATTCTTATTTCTTCTTTCTTTAAAATATTGTCAGGAGGACTCGACTCTCAGGAGATCAAGCCCAGTCAGGAAGATTTGGAGCAGTTTGCAGAGGAGCCAGAGATCTAGTTCTTACTTATACTTACTTTTCTTTTCAGTTCATATGCCATTATTTAGGCATCGCTTTCCATTATTGTATTTTACTTTCCAGTTGTATGTAAAGAATGAATATAAATAAAAAGTTGTTGTTTTATTACATCTCTTGTTATTCTTGTGCTTTACTTTTATATTTCTTATTTATGCTTAACGTGTTTACTTCTAAGTAAATACATCGCGTCCTTACCGCGTCCACTTCCCTGTATATTAGGAAGTGGGGCGTAACAGGTTTTGTTGGCAGCCTATGCAGGCCAGTTCTGCATGGAAACCTACATAACCATTCAGGGTAAATTCTGTATAGAATCCTGAGCAATATATCACAAGAATTATAAGAATCAGCAACTATACATTCTTTACATTTCAATTGCTTGAATCTATCATAACCCTACTTTTTTCTTTCAAGGTTATGGATTCTCCAAACAACACGAGCACCAACGTGAATGGAAACACTCCACCTTCTCTTCCACTACCACCTACCATAGCAGCTCCTATCAATAAGCAGACGGTATTACTTGAGGCAATCAAGAGCCTCTTAGAAGGTCAGCAGCAGCAGACTACTATCCTATTGCACTGGCCAAAAGCTGAGGCACCCGGTGTGAAACAATTCCGGGCACTGCACCCTAAACAATTCTCTAGGAAAGAGAGCCCTTTGGAGGCAGAAGAATAGGCTTAGTCCATCGAAGATGATCTGGCAGCAGCACAAGTACCAGAGAACGCTTGGGTGAGAGTTACGAAGGTACAACTCACAGATAACGCCAAAGTATGGTGGAAGGTGGAAGAAAGCCATCTTGCCTAGCCGATTGAATGGAGGACTTTTCGCGAGATGTTCGACGCGAAATATTTTCCCAAAACTGCCCGCTTTTATATGGAGCAGCAATTCATCCACCTGCAACAAGGTTCGATGTGGACTAAATCTGTGGATGGGTATGACGATGAGTTTACCATGCTCAGTAGGTAAGATATATCTCAATATTCAATTTTCTTATAACACATACTACACTGCTAACACGAGACCGTAATAGGTTCGCTCCACATCTCATACCGACTGCTGAGATCAGGGCATGATGATTTCAGCAAGGGTTGGATCTAGAGTTCCAAGCTGCTTTAGCTACAGGGGATTTCCCAACCCACGATCTTGCTCTGAAGGCTGCTCGAAGATTTGAGACAGATGTAAAGAAGAAGAGCAGACCTCAATCTGCTGGTGTGAAGCGCCCTGCTATTTAGATGGCAGGAGGAATCTCTTCCATGCCACCATTTGTACCTAGGAGACCGGGAGTAACTTTTAACCAGCCCAGTCCAGACTTTTACACCTACCGCAGGAGGAATGGACACCTGGCGAAGGACTGCAAGCGTGCAAACGGCCTGTGTTTAGTCTGTAGCTCATCCACTCATGACATTGTTGCATGTCCTCATAGACTCAATCCGAATCTAGCCTCCAGACCTGCCATCACTTTTCCGCAGCGGCCAGCTATTCAGGCACCTGCACCTCGTCTTGCTCTCCCATCTCCACCTCCTCGTGGACCTCCGGTACAGCCTCCTCGTTAGTTCCATCATGCACAAAGGAACCTACCGCAAGGACAGAGGAATGCTCCCCCAAGTAAGGAGGAACGTACCTGAGTGTCAGGCTTTCACAATGACTGTGGAAGAAGCTGAAGCCACTGGCCAAGTCATCACTGATAACTTCCCATCTTTTAAATCTTTTCAATACTTGTTTACATCAATATATTCTTTTCCATACCTAAACATATCCGAAACAATTTAGGTATAATCTTAGTAGCTTCCCTACCTGCACTAGCCCTCTTCGATACTGGAGCATCATATTGCTTTATGTCGCAATGGTTCGTCTGAACTCATACGATTTCAGTAAAACTGCACGTATCCAGCTGGAATGTCAGTTCAGGGAACAGCATTCTAAAGGAAACTTTGGGATACGACCTGTATCCAGTGGTCGTCTGCAGCAGAGAATTTTATGCGGACTTTAAGGTGCTGGACATACCGAACTTTGATGTAGTCTTAGGAATGGACCGGCTAGGAAATTTCTACGCTACCATGAACTGTCGTCAAAGGAGGGTAGTCTTCGAGATACCAGATCATCCGGTCTTTTATTTAAAAAGTGGAGACCGTACCCTGGAACCTAGCACCTACAAGGCTAAACCAAGGAAGGCAGTGATTGCAACAATAAAAGCTGAAGAAGACAAGCCAGAGGTGGTTCAAGGGTTCGAAGATGTATTTCGTGAAGACATCTCAGGTTTGCCTCTCGATCGAGCTCTTGAATTCAGTATTGACTTAGTACCTGGTGCACAACCGGTGATCAATACACCATATCGGTTAAGTCCTGAAGGATTGAAGGAGATCCGTACTCAGCTGGACGAACTTTTGAAGAAAGGATGGATTCGTCCCAGTACTTCAAGTTGGGGATCTCTAGTTTTGCTTATGAAGAATAAGGAAGGTTCATACAGAATGTGCATTGACTACCGAGCTCTGAACGAAGTCACGATAAAGAACAAGTATCCACTACCGCGCATTAACGATCTGTTCGATCGGCTAAGTGGGTCTTGCATTTTCTCAAAGTTTGATCTTCGTTCGGGTTATCATCAGGTAAAAGTCAAAGAGTTTGATATTCCGAAAACGACATTCAGAACTCGCTATGGTCATTATGAGTTTCTCGTGATGCCATTTGGAGTGACCAATGCACCAGCCATATTTATGAATCTGATAAACCAAGTTTTCTGAGAGTACCTAGACAGGTTTTTTTTTATTTTCATAGATGACATCCTGGTGTATTCAAAGAATCAGAAAGAGCACGCTGAACATTTACGAATTGTCCTGGAGACTTTGCGACAGCATCAACTCTATACCAAGTACAGCAAGTGCGAGTTTTGGCTAGATCAAGTCAGATTTCTTGGACATATCGTTTTGGGCGAAGGAATCTCTGTGGATCCAGCTAAAGTATCAGCAGTAAGCGAATGACCGACACCAAAGACAGTGAAGGTCATTCGAAGTTTCTTGGGATTATTCAAATACTACCGAAGTTTCATAGAAGGCTTTTCGAAGAATGCAACACCCCTGACCAAGCTCATACATAAAAATGAAGCATTCGTGTGGTCAAAAGCATGTGAACAAGATTTTATAGAACTCAAGTCAAGATTGACATCACACCTATTCTCGAACTATCGGACCAATCTGGAAGATTTGTTGTACATTGCGATGCATCCGGTAAGGGATTAGGATGTGTTCTACACCAGCATGGAAAAGTTGTAGTTTATGCATCAAGACAGCTGAAAGTTCATAAGCACAATTATCCAACGCATGATCTAGAGTTGGCAACCGTTATCTTTGCACTTAAGATTTGGCACCTGTAACATTTTAAAAATAATTAAATAATTAATTAAATAAATAAAATCGTTTAAGTGAATTTTTGTCACGACCCGCAGGGTACGGACGTGACTGGCACTTAAGTTTACGAAACGTCTCAAGACGTCCGTAAAATAAGTAAGCCAAAGCCCAGAAACCAAAACCAAAAAGCAAAAGAGTGAAGGAAAAACCAATCAATTGAAAGCGAGTTTATCAAATAAGTCATATCAACCCTTTTTAAAAACAATATCAATTTTTCCGAAAATTTTGGCAGAGTCTCCTTTGTAAATACTGGCCCCCAAAATGGGTACAACAAGAATATATATAAATCCAACAAATAAGGCATCCCCAAGCGGGAGCTAGCTCTTCGCCACAAGGCGGTCACAAATTCCACGCAATATAAAACAACAACATGCAAAATAATCATAAAGAAGCATGAGAAAAACAGCATGTCGACTCAAGTGAGCTCGACCCCAAAATACAGCATAAAAAGTCCACAAATCTCACAGTCTCATCTCTAGGTCAATATACAACAATACTGGTAGGTACAGTAGATGGAGTACACTAGATACAAGAATATACAAGGTGGTACAAAAATAATAATACGACCCACCTACGAGCAAAAACCTCGAGTCCTGGCAAGAGAGGCAAAAGAAGCGGTGCGCCGCCGCTACTGTGCTGACGGAGCGGACCTGCAAAAGACTGTGGCACAACGGGGGTGAGTTGCCAACTCGTGAGTAATAAATAACATCTATAGAGGCTATCGCAAGTATGCACACAAGCATCCTAGCATCTATAATACAGGTATGGCAGGACATAATAGCAGGTATGTATGCAATATGAATATACTAGCAGGTATGAATGCAATGTGAATCAACTCATGATCTGAATGTGTAAGTATAAGAATCATGTTTTTCCTTTAGGAATCTCTTTTGAAATACCAGCACAATACCAATAGAATCAACAAGAACCTGTGTCCAGCAACGACACCTCAAAACTATCACAAATCTCATATATCCATGTCATAGTATCTCTGGCCTCAGCCATCCGGCTGACCCATCTCAATATCACTATCTCAACATCTCGCGGCCACGGTCGGTATCCTCTGGATATCCGCCGTCCCAAACAGTCACCGGTAGGTAATCCGTCTCCTGCCAGGCTCATCGTCAGCAACACAAGCTTCTTGCCCCGGGGTACCTTACCGGGCCCACCATGTACCCGAGACGGTTCATCTAACTCCTCGAAACGGGTCTCGAAAACCACAGCAAAACTCATGGTGGACGACACTTATATCACTAGAAAACCGCAATTTACATATTTTAAAAATATAATAAGTTTAGAAATTTTGCGGCTTTCCCCCGAAATCCAGAATATCACAAAATCTCAAGAAATCCTCATAAATGCATATGCCAATTATAATGAATGCATATGGTGTCAATAATCAAGTTGCGATGTATGATTGATAGACTAGGCATGAACAAATAACATGATGAGGTGCATGCACATGATTAGCAATCTTATGATTTCATTTTAAGGAATTAAAGGCAATAGCACAGGTTTAAGCATCAATTATAGTAAAAGGTTTCAAATTATAGGTTATCTAGTGTGGTGGCATAGCAATTACCAGGGCGTGTGTGTAAGCATGAATAGTGCTCGTGCTGCATATAAAAACCCTGGTAATGGTGCAGGTGTCCTATAGAATGGGTTCGCATATGTAGGTCAAAAAGGGTATGGATGTAGTTACTAATATCACTAAAATCTTAACTACTTAAACTATCGGGAGACTTGCGCCATCCAAACGATAGTCCCCCGTAGATGTTAAATCTACTCATCCGAATCCCTAGCTAGCCACGTCCAATCACCGCTTTCCCCTTTCGTGCCGCGTCTGACGTCTCCGCGACCGAACCTGGAATTTACATCAATACCAAATATAGGGTTACATATCAAGAACGACGCAAATCCCAAACCAAAATACTAACGTTCACAAGCTAGGTACAACGTGCACAAGGTGCGCGGAACACACGCGAAAATCGCAAAAACTAACTAAAATCGTCGATTTGGTCGCCCGGCAAAGCTAAAACCCGAACACTAAAAAAAACCGCACTCACACATCCTAAATGTCATAGGATATGCCAAAAATATCATCAAGATATCGCAAATAATTCATCACAATATTTTTATAAAAACCTAGTAAGCCAGAAATTTGCAGTTTGGTGCAAACATCGAAAATTAGCGATAAAGTTAACACAATCCAACACAAACATCCAAACTAACCCACTAGATAGCCATTACACTAATTTTAAACCATTTACAAAGCATCAAACCATAATTCCAACACAACAATCATGCTTCAATCTATTTCCATACACAAACCCCTTTCTTGATTTTTGTAATTAGCAATAACAATGAAAATTTCACACAAGGTTAACTTAGATTAGCATAATATGAAACCACTTAAGCAAAGTAACCTCATAGATTAGGTTAGCAAAACAACTAGATAACAAAATAGATTTAATTAACCTACTAAAGATTTCTAAAACCCTAGTTTAATTTCAAACCATGAACTAGAAAAAACTAGATTAGGATTTAGCTATAATTTTAACATTAACACAACATGCAAGTTATAGTTAGCACACTTTAACTACAAATTAACCTTAGATTAGAAATTATACCTTACACTAGAGATCTAGCAAGAAGAATTTGCCTCCAATGATGGCTTCATAGCACCATGATCCAAGCAAGAGAGGCTAAGCAGAATGGGATGAAGGATGGGGGTTAATTTGTGAGGTTTAAATTGGAATTTTGGAGCAATCTTGAAGAAATTTTCAAGGAAATGAAAAGAAAGATGATGAAGGGGGAGGGCTACAGCATTCTCGGCTTGAGGAGGGAAGGGGAATGGAGTGGGTGGTGTTGGAAAGTCAAGGTCAAACCATACCAATCACTAAAGACCCATACCCAATTAATAAATCAAAAACCTTATAAAAACACCTCATTTCAACACATAATAAAAAGTCAAAGGAGGCAAGGGATTTTTTTCCATGTGCTGCTGAAGTGGGCCGGCCTAGGGGTGAGGGAAGAGTGAATGGGGTTTTACAAAAAAAAAATTATGCAAAAAGACCCCCTACAAGTCCAAAATTGCAAGTTTTAGCTTAAATTCAATAAATTTCGTTTTCCATAATAAAAATTAGTTAAAACTTAAAATAAAATACTAAAAATTTATATTACAACTAGATTTTAATTAACATGATTTTAAAGATTAAAATTAGCCCAAATAAATTTGTATTTATCGCTAATTTAATATATTTTCTTACCGGCTTAAAATAATATTAAAAAATTGAAAAATAGGGAAAAAATTTTAAATGACCAAAAATTAATAAGTAACTCATTAGCTACTAAAAACTAGCAATTTCCTATCCAAATTAGGTATAATTAGTCCTAAACTGCAAAATAACAAAAAAGACGGTTTACGGAAAAATACCGAATTTCCACCGATTTTCAGGAAACCACCAAAACGACTTTTCAAGGTGCTACAATTTTATAATTTTCGGTAAAGTAAAACGTAGTTTTCATAAAACTAAACCGTAATTATTTTTCACTATAAATTTAAAAATACCTATTTTAATTATTTTATTACTAGTAAATGGTGTTTATTTAGCCACTTATAAATTTTTAGTTTAATTAAATATTTCCTTAAATTAATTATTTTAAATATTAACATAAACTTTATTTTTACACTAAATTAGTGTAAATTACAAATTTGAATGGGTTTAATTAGCAAAAGTGAACCATTACATATTAGAATCAAGTGTGTTTCATGCAAAATTTATTTTCAAAATTTTACAATGGTTCTAGACCATTCTAGATCAAATGGAGTGAAGAAAATAAAGAATTTTTAAATAAATTCATGAAAAGACTTAATTGTGTGATATTTTTGTGAAACCTTCTACACTTTTCTTCACCTTTTCTCACTCTCCTCTCTTTTCCTCACCTCATGTCCGGCCTCACCACCATGGGCAGCCCTAAAAATTTTCCCCCATCAATTTTGTATAAAAAATCATCAAAATTCATCAAAAATTCAAAAAAAAATCCTAATTAATTCCTACCCTCTATCCTTTGCTCATCTTTACATGGATTTTGGAGATAGAAAGCATTCATTTTGGAGGCTTATTTTCATGTTTGGATTTCATGTTGTGGAGGTACCCCTCACGTAGACTGCGGGCGATGAAGAAGAGGATGGCGACATCATTTTCGGCAGACAAGGACCAGGTGAGTAGATGTATATCTAAGGGGGGAAGTCGGGTGGATGGCGTTTAGCACCCCCGCAAACGTAGAATAGGGATAGTATTTATTGTCATTAGGAAGCCAGACGTGACCTTAGATTCTTGATGAATAGGACCCTAGTAATGACCCTAGGTTGGACTAGACTGATTTAGAATGACCATACCAGAGGATGAATACCTTGGAAGAGATTCGTAGGTTTCAGGTAGATACACACACACGCACACACTGAGACTCAACGTGGTGAATACGTGTATGTATATATATATATATAGGACTAGGTGTAGGTATATATATATATACACAATACGTATATGTGATACAAGGATGTGATATGATACACGGGGATGAAACAATATAACTGGGCTGATGCCGTGATTCTTGGCTATACAGTCGTGTTATGATATTAGCGGATCATTAGAAAATGAGATAATGGATTTGTATACTTGAACAATAATAAAGGATGGTGATGATATTGAAGTATATGGGACTCTAAAATAGAACACGGACCGTAACCTGTGCCTGAAATTCTGATATGATATCATATAGGTGTGACTTGATTACGACATCATATAGGTGTGACTTGATTTCGATATCATATATGTGTGACTTGATTACGATATCATATAGGTGTGACTTGATTACGATATCATATAGGTGTGACTTGATTACGATATGATCTAAGTGTGACTTAATCACAATATGATACATATGACATGATATTTCTGAGGATAAATTAATGATGTATATTTATACTGACAATGATATATGATTGATGTATGCGATTACAGTATAGCACCTTGATCTTGACATGTGTTGATGATGATATTATACGAATGATGAGACACGTAGGTAATACTTGACCCGTACCCCAATATTGGGATGCCGTACGATGGATTTTACCGTACGAGGCATAGATATGATGATTGATCCGCACTCTTGATTCGAGGAAGCCGTACTACGTACGTGACGCTATTGAGGCTGGATCGCCGACTATTAGAGATATGAATTCAGACCTTAGGTGGACCCTTATTTCTTATTGACTAGTTTCTTAGGTTTAGTTCCTTAGGAGGGTAGATGGACACTAGTTTAGGCTCGAGTCATATAGTTGTAGTTATACTTGTATATCACAGATGAGTGGTTATTACACATCCGTCATTCATACCGTAATCACAATAGTGCATGTTCATTCATATGTTTTTATAATCAGAATAAAACTTTGTATGTTAGGACACCAGCACCATTACCGATGATGCGCATATTCCACGCACACTTATTTGCCGTCTCACACACATCATCATCGGTAATTGCTATGTCACGTACACTTTAGATCATATTATCTTTTATTGATACAATCAGCTAACAGCTAGATCGATATAATATTGTGATTACACTCTGGTGTTAGTATAGATATGGTATTTATTACTTAGACATTTCATGCATTCGCATTTTCATGTTATCATGCAGTATTATGGGGCATATGCCGACACTTATCATATACTTACTCATGATTTTGGGATTTTGGATTTCTATGTGATGTCTGGATTTTTGGGGAAAACCGCAAGAATATATAAAAACTTCTCTCTCTCTCCTCCTCTCCTTTTAAAACATAAGATGCGGTTTTCTCGTGATGTATGTGTCGTCCACCATGAGATTTCATGTTTTCTGTTGGATTTTGAGACCCGATTCGAGAAGTGGATGAACCGTCTCGGGTACATGGTGGGCCCGGTATAGTACCCCGGGGCAAGAAGATCGAGTTGTAGATGATGAGCCTGGCAGGGGAGGACTACCTACAGGTGATGTCTGGCGCGGCGGATATCCGGAGGATACCGACCGTTGTCGTGAGATTTGATGATATAGGCCGATCCGGACTGACGGAGCCCGAAATATTGAGACTATGAGACATTGAGATTATGAGGTATTGAGACTTGAGATTTACATGTTTTGTTTCGATGCTTGACACGGATTTCCATGGATTTCATCGTTGATATTTCAGATTTCTATACACATTTTACCTTGATAAAAGTTAAAGATTTCTTATACAGATATATCTAGATTTCAGGATTGGTTATTTCACATTCATGGTGCATGCATACTCATTCACATGACATAGTTCTATATGAGGCACTGATACGAGCACGGAGCATTTGCACTTACACGTAGTTTATTATCCTGTCATTACTTGATGACTAGTAGTATATTAGTATATTATTATGACCTAGGACAACGTCATGCATTCGATTTCTTTTCGCAGATATCTTCTACTCATGAGTTGGCAACTCACCCCCGTTGTGCCAAATTTTATTACAGGTTCGATGTACAGGTTTTCCTGGCAGCTTGCTGGCACATCTTTTCATTCAGGGTGATTTGCACGGTAGGTTGGTTCACTTGTATCTGGACCGCCATTGTACTTTTATTATTTCATTTGTATCTAGAAAACTCCATCAACCAAACTTATATTACTTGATAGTTTACTGGATCAGTTGTTTATTTCGACCTTAGAGCCGCACTTGTATTATTATGATATTTGGTGGTTTTGTTTTCTTTTGAGTTTTGAGCCTCGCCCTTTGGCGTTGTATACTATTGTGCATTGATGTTGTTGTTTCCGCCTTTTGGCGTAGAGCTAGCTCCCGTTTGGGGATGCTTTTTATTGTTTGTATATATATTATTCTTGTTTGTACCCGTTTGGGGCCAGTTTTTATAAAGGAGACTCTGCCGAAATTTTTGAGAAAATTGGATGTTGCTTTTAAACTTGTTTTCTACATGCTTTCCTTTACTTCTTCTTCTTTTTATGGTTTAGATTTCTGGGCTTCGGCTTACTTAGGTTACGTTGCGCCTCTAGACACTTCGTAATCTATGTGCCGGTCACGTTCCGTACTTTCAGGTCGTGACAAAGTTGGTATCAGAGCGCTAGGTTTAACCTTGTATATGTCTAGGGTGACCTTTGGTTGATGGAGTAGGCGACTTAGGTAGAGTGACGTACCGTGGGTATGATCCGCGGCATACTTACGATACGCTACTCTTCTTAAGTAGCCTTAGGATGTACATTTGTTTGCACCGCATTTCATTCGTTCCTTTGATCTATCTTCGTCGATATCGGAGGGTGGTTTCTGTTACCACGGGCGCACGGGCAGAAGGAGCTGCGGCTCGAATGCGATAATCATTAGGGTATCGGTTATTCTTGAGGATTGAAGCATTGTTTAGCGTGCGGGAGAAGGGTATTCACATGCCATCCAGACGAAGTTAAAGGATTCGAACGATTGTCAGAAACTCATTTTCCCAAATTTAAAGTATTCGGAAGAACATGCAGGTATTTTGATAGACGCTCTAGAAGAATGAAATCCTAACTCGACATAATAACCACGAGAACGCCCTTAAACTTTAGGGTTTACGGCAGTTCCTCGGTGCCATTAGTGAGGCTTGGGTTTGCCCTTCTACGACTGGACCATCGATGCTGGGGTATGTACCGGATATTTTTAAACTGTACTTGAGTGTTGAGCTCTCGGGGAATTATGGGATTTTGATGGATCGATCGAAAAGTTTAATGTAGTCCGGATATCAGGTGAAGGGATCGACTACGTGGGAGACTTTAGATATGAGTATTGCCGTTGGTAGCGCAGTCAGCACACCTATGAAGAGACAAGTTCGAAGCAATCGACACCAGAGGAAAGGGGGAAAGAGGCGCACATTGACGATAGTGTTTACGATTGTGATTTGGTGATTTGAATTTCATATTTCCGTTGATTGGATTTTTTTTTGTATTTTGAGGATTTTGTTCTACGATTGGTATTTCTTATGTGTGCATTCATTACATTCTATTCATGCTTCATATATCAGTTGTATTGATGTTGTTTTGTACATACCCAGTACACTCGATTTAGTTTTATACATTTTGAGATTTTGATTTGATTTCGTGCATATGGGTTACACATGATTTTGACATATGCTTCGACCTAGTTTTCATGCATTTTCGTACTGTGATTTCGATTTTGATATTCGGTGTATGTTTTCGTGCACCATATGCACCTGATTGAGATTCTTGCGCACATTCGGTGCACCTGATACGATTTGTGCACACCAGATGCACTAAATCGTGGTTTTGTGCAGATTAGATGCACCTGATATTAGAGTCGTGCACGCCCGTTGCAATTGACAGATGTTTTTGGTGCACACCTATTGCACTCAGTTTTGTTTTTGTGTGAATTCGTGGCATCTGTATTTGGTTTCGATTTCAGTGCGCACCGGACGCGCATGATATTTTTATGATGTGATTGGGATTGATTTCAGTTTGATCAGTATGTTTTTATAATCATTACTATTGATTTGGTAACCAGGCGGGACATGTATGTTAAATAAAAGATATATATATATAGCTATTTTTTTAAAAATAAACGTCCGCTACTTATGCCGTGGCACGTGCATCATACGGCGATTTTCAAAAGGGGTTCTTGCATGCTTCTTTATCCAGATGTTTGGACGATTTTACTATGATCGCACAATATAGAGTTGTAGTTTTGATGTATATTATGTTGGTTTTCGTATTGGGTTTTGGTATTTTATTTTCGCCATAACTCCGATAATTGTGTTATGCTTGACGGAGTTGATTTTAGTTATGTATTGATGATTTCAGAGCCCCGACGATTTGAATGTTTTGGCTGAATGTTTTAGTAATTGGGGAGAGTTTTAATTTAAATTCGGGGACCGAATTTCTTAAAGGGGGGAAGATTGTAATATTTTAAAAATAATTAAATAATTAATTAAATAAATAAAATCGTTTAAGTGAATTTTATAATTTTCGGTAAAGTAAAACGTAGTTTTCATAAAACTAAACCGTAATTATTTTTCACTATAAATTTAAAAATACCTATTTTAATTATTTTATTACTAGTAAATGGTGTTTATTTAGCCACTTATAAATTTTTAGTTTAATTAAATATTTTCTTAAATTAATTATTTTAAATATTAACATAAACTTTATTTTTACACTAAATTAGTGTAAATTACAAATTTGAATGGGTTTAATTAGCAAAAGTGAACCATTACATATTAGAATCAAGTGTGTTTCATGCAAAATTTATTTTCAAAATTTTACAATGGTTCTAGACCATTCTATGTCAAATGGAGTGAAGAAAATAAAGAATTTTTAAATAAATTCATGAAAAGACTTAATTGTGTGATATTTTTGTGAAACCTTCTACACTTTTCTTCACCTTTTCTCACTCTTCTCTCTTTTCCTCACCTCATGGCAGGCCTCACCACCATGGACAACCCCAAAAATTTCCCCCATCATTTTTTTATTAAAAATCATCAAAATTTATCAAAAATTTAATAAAAAACCTTCAAAATCCTAATTAATTCCTACCCTCTATCCTTTGCTCATCTTTACATGGATTTTGGAGATGGAAAGCATTCATTTTGGAGGCTTATTTTCATGTTTGGATTTTATGTTGTGGAGGTACCCCTCACGTGGACTGCGGGCGATGACGAAGAGGATGGCGACATCACTTTCGGCAAACAAGGACCAGGTGAGTAGATGTATATCTACGGGGGGAAGTAGGGTGGATGGCGTTTAGCACCCCCGCAAACGTAGAATAGGGATAGTACTTATTGTCATTAGGAAGCCAGACGTGACCTTAGATTCTTGATGAGTAGGACCCTAGTAATGACCCTAGGTTGGACTAGACTGATTTAGAAAGACCATACCAGAGGATGAATACCTTGGAAGAGATTCGTAGGTTTCAGGTAGATACACACACACGCACACACTGAGACTCGACGTGGTGAATACGTGTATGTTTATATATATATATATAGGACTAGGTGTAGGTATATATATATACATAATACGTATATGTGATACAAGGATGTGATATGATACACGGGGATGAAACAATATAACTGGGCTGATGCCGTGATTCTTGGCCATACAGTCGTGTTATGATGTTAGCGGATCATTAGAAAATGAGATAATGGATTTGTATACTTGAACAATAATAAAAGGTGGTGATGATATTGAAGTATATGGGACTCTAAAATAGAACCCGGACCGTAACCTATGCCTGAAATTCTGATATGATATCATATAGGTGTGACTTGATTACGACATCATATAGGTGTGACTTGATTTCGATATCATATATGTGTGACTTGATTACGATATCATATAGGTGTGACTTGATTAAGATATGATCTAAGTGTGACTTAATCATAAAATGATACATATGACATGTATTTCTGAGGATAAATTAACGATGTATATTTATGCTGACAATGATATATGATTGATGTATGCGATTACAGTATAGCACATTGATCTTGACATGTGTTGATGATGATATTATACGAATGATGAGACACGTAGGTGATACTTGACCCGTACCCCGATATTGGGATGTCGTACGATGGATTTTACCGTACGAGGCATAGATATGATGATTGATCCGCACTCTTGATTCGAGGAAGCCGTACTACGTACGTGACACTATTGAGGCCGGATCGCCGACTATTAGAGATATGGATTCAGACCTTAGGTGGACACTTATTTATTATTGACTAGTTTCTTAGGTTTAGTTCCTTAGGAGGGTAGATGGACACTAGTTTAGGCTCGAGTCATATAGTTGTAGTTATACTTGTATATCATAGATGAGTGGTTATTACACATCCGTCTTTACATTCATACCGTAATCACAATGGTGCATGTTCATTCATATGTTTCTATAATCAGAATAAAACTTTGCCTGTTAGGACACCAGCACCATTACCGATGATGCGCATATTCCACGCACACTTATTTGCCGGCTCACACACATCATCATCGGTAATTGCTATGTCACGTACACTTTAGATCATATTATCTTTTATTGATACAATCAGCTAACAGCTAGATCAATATAATATTGTGATTATACTCTGGTGTTAGTATAGATATGGTATTTATTACTTAGACATTTCATGCATTCGCATTTTTATGTTATCATGCAGTATTATGGGGCATATGCCGACACTTATCATATACTTACTTATGATTTTGGGATTTTGGATTTCTATGAGATTTCTGGATTTTTGGGGAAAACCGCAAGAATATATAAAAACTTCTCTCTCTCCTCCTCCTCTCTTTTTAAAACATAAGATGCGGTTTTCTCGTGATGTATGTGTCATCCACCATGAGATTTCATGTTTTCTGTTGGATTTCGAGACCCGATTCGAGGAGTGGATGAACTGTCTCGGGTACATGGTGAGCCCGGTATGGTACCCCGGGGCAAGAAGATCGAGTTGTAGACGATGAGCCTGGCAGGGGAGAACTACCTACCGGTGATGTCTGGCGCGGCGGATATCTGGAGGATACCGACCGTTGTCGTGAGATTTGATGATATGGCCCGATCCGGACTGACGGAGCCCGAGATATTGAGACTATGAGACATTGAGATTATGAGGTATTGAGACTTGAGATTTACATGTTTTGTGTCGATGCTTGACAAGGATTTCCATGGATTTCATCGTTGATATTTCATATTTCTATACACATTTTACCATGATAAAAGTTAAAGATTTCTTATACAGATATATCTAAATTTCAGGATTGGTTATTTCACATTCATGGTGCATGCATACTCATTCGCATGACATAGTTCTATATGAGGCACTGATACGAGCACGGAGCATTTGCACTTACACGTAGCTTATTATCCTGTCTTTACTTGATGACTAGTAGTATATTAGTATATTATTATGACCTAGGACAGCGTCGTGCATTCGATTTCTTTTCGCAGATATCTTCTACTCACGAGTTGGCAACTCACCCCCGTTGTGCCAAATTTTATTACAGGTTCGATGTACAGGTTTTCCTGGCAGCTTGCTGGCACATCTTTTCATTCAGGGTGATTTGCACGGTAGATTGGTTCACTTGTATCTGGACCGCCATTGTACTTTTATTATTTCATTTGTATCTAGAAAACTCCATCAACCAAACTTGTATTACTTGATAGTTTACTGGATCAGTTGTTTATTTCGACCTTAAAGCCGCACTTGTATTATTATGATATTTGGTGGTTTTGTTTTCTTTTGAGTTTTGAGCCTCGTCCTTTGGCGTTGTATACTATTGTGCATTGATGTGGTTGTTTCCGCCTTTTGGCGTAGAGCTAGCTCCCGTTTGGGGATGCTTTTTATTGTTTGTATATATATTATTCTTGTTTGTACCCGTTTGGGGCCAGTTTTTATAAAGGAGACTCTGCCGAAATTTTTGAGAAAATTGGATGTTGCTTTTAAACTTGTTTTCTACATGCTTTCCTTTACTTCTTCTTCTTTTTATGGTTTAGATTTCTGGGCTTCGGCTTACTTAGGTTACGTTGCGCCTCTAGATGCTTCGTCATCTAAGTGTCGATCACGTTCCGTACTTTCGGATCGTGACAAAGTTGGTATCAGAGCGCTAGGTTTAATCTTGTATATGTCTAGGGTGACCCTTGGTTGATGGAGTAGGCGACTTAGGTAGAATGACGTACAGTGGGTATGATCCGCGGCATACTTACGATACGCTACTCTTCTTAAGTAGCCTTAGGATGTACATTTGTTTGCACCGCATTTCATTCGTTACTTTGATCTATCTTCGTCAATATCGGAGGGTGGTTTCTGTTACCACGGGCAGAAGGAGCTGCGGCTCGAATGCGATAACCATTAGGGTATCGGTTATTCTTGAGGATTGAAGCATTGTTTAGCGTGCGGGAGAAGGGTATTCACATGTCGTCCTGAAAAAGTTAAAGGATTCGAACGATTGTCAGAAACTCATTTTCCCAAGTTTAAAGTATTCGGAAGAACATGCAGGTATTTCGATGGACCCTCTAGAAGAATGAAACCCTAACTCGACATAATGACCACGAGAACGCCCTTAAACCTTAGGGTTTACGACAGTTCCGCGGTGCCATTAGTGAGGCTTGGGTTTGCCCTTCTACGGCTGGACCATCGATGCTGTGGTATGTACCAGATATTTTTAAACTGTACTTGAGTGTTGAGCTCTCGAGGAATTATGGGATTTTGATGGATCGATCGAAAAGTTTAATGTAGTCCGGATATCAGGTGAAGGGATCGACTACGTGGGAGACTTTATATATGAGTATTGTCGTTGGTAGCGCAGTCAGCACACCTATGAAGAGACAAGTTCGAAGCAGTCGACACCAGAGGAAAGGGGTAAAGAGGCGCACATTGACGATAGTGTTTACGATTGTGATTTGGTGATTTGAATTTCATATTTCCGTTGATTGGATTTTTTTTTGTATTTTGAGGATTTTGTTCTACGATTGGTATTTCTTAGGTATGCATTCATTACATTCTATTCGTGCTTCATATATCAGTTGTATTGATGTTGTTTTGTACATACCCAGTACACTCGATTTAGTTTTATACATTTTGAGATTTTGATTTGATTTCGTGCATATGGGTTACACATGATTTTGACATATGCTTCGATCTAGTTTTCATGCATTTTCGTACTGTGATTTCGATTTTGATATTCGGTGTATGTTTTCGTGCACCATGTGCACCTGATTGAGATTCTTGCGCACATTCGATGCACCTGATACGATTTGTGCACACTAGATGCACTAAATCGTGGTTTTGTGCAGATTAGATGCACCTTATATTAGAGTCGTGCACGCCCGTTGCACTTGACAGATGTTTTTGGTGCACACCTATTGCACTCAGTTTTGTTTTTGTGCGAATTCGTGGCATCTGTATTTGGTTTCGATTTCAGTGCGCACCGGACGCACATGATATTTTTATGATATGATTGGGATTGATTTCAGTTTGATCAGTATGTTTTTATAATAATTACTATTGATTTGGTAACCAGGCGGGACGTGTATGTTAAATAAAAGATATATATATATATATAGCTATTTTTTTTAAAATAAACGTCCGCTACTTATGCCGTGGCACGTGCATCACACGGCGATTTCAAAAGGGGTTCTTGCATGCTTCTTTATCCAGATGTTTGGACGATTTTACTATGATGCGCACAATATATAAGTTGTAGTTTTGATGTATATTATGTTGGTTTTCGTATTGGGTTTTGGTATTTTATTTTCGCCATAACTCCGATGATTGTGTTATGCTTGACGGAGTTGATTTTAGTTATGTATTGATGATTTCGGAGCCCCGACGATTTGAATGTTTTGGCTGAATGTTTTAGTAATTGGGGGGAGTTTTAATTTAAATTCGGGGACCGAATTTCTTAAAGGAGAGAAGATTGTAACATTTTAAAAATAATTAAATAATTAATTAAATAAATAAAATCGTTTAAGTGAATTTTATAATTTTCGGTAAAATAAAACGTAGTTTTCATAAAACTAAACCGTAATTATTTTTCACTATAAATTTAAACAAACCTATTTTAATTATTTTATTACTAGTAAATGGTGTTTATTTAGCCACTTATAAATTTTTAGTTTAATTAAATATTTTCTTAAATTAATTATTTTAAATATTAACATAAGCTTTATTTTTACACTAAATTAGTGTAAATTACAAATTTGAATGGGTTTAATTAGCAAAAGTGAAACATTACATATTAGAATCAAGTGTGTTTCATGCAAAATTTATTTTCAAAATTTTACAATGGTTCTAGACCATTCTATGTCAAATGGAGTGAAGAAAATAAATAATTTTTAAATAAATTCATGAAAAGACTTAATTGTGTGATATTTTTGTGAAACTTTCTACACTTTTCTTCACCTTTTCTCACACTCCTCTCTTTTCCACACCTCATGGCCGGCCTCACCATCATGGGCAACCCCAAAAATTTTCCCCCATCATTTTTGTATTAAAAATCATCAAAATTCATCAAAAATTCAATAAAAAAACCCACAAAATCCTAATTAATTCCTACCCTCTATCCTTTGCTCATCTTTACATGGATTTTGGAGATGGAAAGCATTCATTTTGGAAGATTATTTTCATGTTTGGATTTCATGTTGTGGAGGTACCCCTCACGTGGACTGCGGGCGATGAAGAAGAGGATGGCGACATCATTTTCGGCAGACAAGGACCAGGTGAGTAGATGTATATCTACGGGGGGAAATCGGGTAGATGGCGTTTAGCACCCCCGTAAATGTAGAATAGGGATAGTACTTATTGTCATTAGTAAGCCAGACGTGACCTTAGATTCTTGATGAGTAGGACCCTAGTAATGACCCTAGGTTGGACTAGACTGATTTAGAAAGACCATACCCGAGAATGAATACCTTGGAAGAGATTCGTAGGTTTCAGGTAGATACACACACACGCACACACTGAGACTCGACGCGGTGAATACGTGTATGTATGTATATATATATATAGGACTAGGTGTAGGTATATATATATACACACAATACGTATATGTGATACAAGGATGTGATATGATACACGGGGACGAAACAATATAACTGGGCCGATGCCGTGATTCTTGGCTATACAGTCGTGTTATGATGTTAGCGGATCATTAGAAAATGAGATAATGGATTTGTATACTTGAACAATAATAAAGGGTGGTGATGATATTGAAATATATAGGACTCTAAAATAGAACCCGGACCGTAACCTGTGCCTGAAATTCTGATATGATATCATATAGGTGTGACTTGATTACGACATCATATAGGTGTGACTTGATTTCAATATCATATATGTGTGACTTGATTACGATATCATATAGGTGTGACTTGATTACGATATGATCTAAGTGTGACTTAATCACAATATGATATATATAACATGATATTTCTGAGCATAAATTAACGATGTATATTTATGCTGACAATGATATATGATTGATGTATGCGATTACAGTATAGCACCTTGATCTTGACATGTGTTGATGATGATATTATACGAATGATGAGACACGTATGTGATACTTGACCCATACCCCGATATTGGGATGCCGTACGATGGATTTTACCGTACGAGGCATAGATATGATGATTGATCCGCATTCTTGATTCGAGGAAGCCGTACTACGTACGTGACGCTATTTAGGCTGGATCGCCGACTATTAGAGATATGGATTCAGACCTTAGGTGGACTCTTATTTCTTATTGACTAGTTTCTTAGGTTTAGTTCCTTAGGAGGGTAGATGGACACTAGTTTAGGCTCGAGTCATATAGTTGTAGTTATACTTGTATATCACAGATGAGTGGTTATTACACATCCGTCTTTACATTCATACCGTAATCACAATGGTGCATGTTCATTCATATGTTTCTATAATCAGAATAAAACTTTGCCTGTTAGGACACCAGCACCATTACCGATGATGCGCATATTCCACGCACACTTATTTGCCGTCTCACACACATCATCATCGGTAATTGCTATGTCACGTACACTTTAGATCATATTATCTTTTATTGATACAATCAGCTAACAGCTAGATCGATATAATATTGTGATTACACTCTGGTGTTAGTATAGATATGGTATTTATTACTTAGACATTTCATGCATTCGCATTTTCATGTTATCATGCAGTATTATGGGGCATATGCCGACACTTGTCATATACTTACTCATGATTTTGGGATTTTGGATTTCTATGAGATTTCTGGATTTTTTTGGGAAAACCGCAAGAATATATAAAAACTTCTCTCTCTCTCCTCCTCTCTTTTTAAAACATAAGATGCGGTTTTCTCGTGATGTATGTGTCGTCCACCATGAGATTTCATGTTTTTTGTTGGATTTCGAGACCCGATTCGAGGAGTGGATGAACCGTCTTGGGTACATGGTGGGCCCGGTATGGTACCCCGGGGCAAGAAGATCGAGTTGTAGACGATGAGCCTGGCAGGAGAGGACTACCTACCGGTATGTCTGGCGTGGCGGATATCCGGACGATACCGACCGTTGTCGTGAGATTTGATGATATGGGCCAATCCGGACTGACGGAGCCCGAGATATTGAGACAATGAGACATTGAGATTATGAGGTATTGAGACTTGAGATTTACATGTTTTGTGTAGATGCTTGACACGGATTTCCATGGATTTCATCGTTGATATTTCAGATTTCTATACACATTTTACCATGATAAAAGTTAAAGATTTCTTATACAGATATATCTAGATTTCAGGATTGGTTATTTCACATTCATAGTGCATGCATACTCATTCACATGACATAGTTCTATATGAGGCACTGATACGAGCACGAAGCATTTGCACTTACACGTAGCTTATTATCCTGTCTTCACTTGATGACTAGTAGTATATTAGTATATTATTATGACCTAGGACAGCATCGTGCATTCGATTTCTTTTCGCAGATATCTTCTACTCACGAGTTGGTAACTCACCCCCGTTGTGCCAAATTTTATTACAGGTTCGATGTACAGGTTTTCCTGGCAGCTTGCTGGCACATCTTTTCATTCAGAGTGATTTGCACGGTAGGTTGGTTCACTTGTATCTGGACCGCCATTGTACTTTTATTATTTCATTTGTATCTAGAAAACTCCATCAACCAAACTTGTATTACTTGATAGTTTACTGGATCAGTTGTTTATTTCGACCTTAGAGCCGCACTTGTATTATTATGATATTTGGTGGTTTTGTTTTCTTTTGAGTTTTGAGGCTCGCTCTTTGGCGTTGTATACTATTGTGCATTGATGTGGTTGTTTCCGCCTTTTGGCGTAGAGCTAGCTCCCGTTTGGGGATGCTTTTTATTGTTTGTATATATATTATTCTTGTTTGTACCCGTTTGGGTCCAGTTTTTATAAAGGAGACTCTGCCGAAATTTTTGAGAAAATTGGATGTTGCTTTTAAACTTGTTTTCTACATGCTTTCCTTTACTTCTTCTTCTTTTTATGGTTTAGATTTCTGGGCTTCGGCTTACTTAGGTTACGTTGCACCTCTAGACGCTTCGTAATCTAAGTGCCGGTCACGTTCCGTACTTTCGTGTCGTGACAGCACCACTATCTGCTAAGTGAACGGGTGGATATATACACGGACCACAAAAGTCTGAATTATGTGATTACTCAGAAAGAGTTGAATATGCGGCTGAGAAGATGGCTAGAACTTTTGGAGGATTTCGACATCAACCTATAATATCATCTAGGGAAGGTGAATGTAGTTCCTAATGCACTTAGTAGTCAGTCGTTATCTATGAACCTCACCGCACAATGGAAGCTTCAACAAGAATTACACAAGATGGACATAGAAATGGTTATGCCAGGTAATACTTCAAAGTTGATGAACTTACAAGTTCAGTCTATTATTGTCAACCAGATCAAAGCAGCTCAAGCAAGTGATGCCAAGTTGCAAAAGATCAGAGAATAAGTAGAATGTGGACTTAGAACAGATTTCATCATCCACAAAATCGGATCTTTGAGATATGGAAGCAGATTATGTATACCACAAGATCTTGTTCGGGAAGAGTTGATGAAAGAAGCTCACAGCTCTCCATACTCAATACACCCTGGTGGTACAAATATGTTCAAAGATCTGCAGTAACATTACTGGTGGCATGGGATGAAGCGTGAAGTAGCCAGAAGCATAGCTAAGTGCTTAATGTGTCAGCAAGTAAAAGCGGAACATCACAGGACTGCTAGTTCACTTCAACTATTACCTATTCCAGAATGGAAGTGGCAACACATCACCATGGATTTCGTGAATGCACTTCCTCACAGCACGAAAGGTAACGATGCGGTATGGGTTATTGTGGATCGACTCACAAAGTCAGCTCACTTCATCCCATTTCGAGTTGGCCAATCTACCGAGACACTAGCAAAGAAGTACATGGAAGTGAGTCTGAATCTAAGTAAAGATTTAACTCTTCATAGTGTATTATTTTTGATACCCATGAACTCATGCAGGAGATCGTGAGATTATATAGAGTACTGGTTTGCATTGTCTCCGATCGTGACACTGGATTCCGATCGTAATTTTGGCAGAATCTGCAAGCTAACCTGGGAACGAGTCTAAACTTCAGCACAGTTTACCATCCACAAACAGATGGATAGTCTGAGCGAATGATTCAGATCCTTGAAGATATGCTAAGAGCGTGTATGTTAGACTTCGGAGTATCGTGGGAAAATCACCTACATCTTGTGGTGTTTTCATACAACAACAGCTACCAGGCGAGTATTGGTATGGCACCCTTTGCAGCTTTCTATGGAAGGAAGTGTCGTTCACCATTAAGTTAGGACGACATCGGAGATAGGGAACTCCTTGGACCAGAGATGATCGTGGCGACTGTGGACGTAGTTCGCACGATCAGGAAAAGAATGCGCATAGCCCAAGACAGATAGAAGCACTGGGCCGATGCAAAGCGTCGACACTTGGAGTTCCAGCCAGAAGATCATGTGTTTTAAAGATCTCTCCAAACCGTAGAGTAATTCGCTTTGGCAAGAGGGGTAAGCTCAGTCCGAGATACATTGAACCGTTCTACATACTCGAACGAGTCGGAGAAGTGGTATATCGTTTGGCACTTCCACTCTCATTGGAAAGAGTGCACAACGTATTCCACATATCCCAGCTTTGAAGATATGTGAGCGACCCTAGCCACATCCTTGATCTCTCCAAGCTCACTATACAGACAGATATATCTTGCGAGCAACAACCCATTGAAATCCTGGACAGAAAGGTAAAATCACTTAGGAACAAAGATGTAAACTTGGTCGGAATGATGTGGAGAAAAGACTCGCCAGGAGAATCAACGTGGGAAAAAGAAGATGACATGCATGCAAGATACCCATTCTTATTTTTAAATTGGTCCTTATATAATTGTAAATTTCGAGGAAGAAATTTTTGTAAGGAGGGTAGAATTTAACGACTCTAATTTCACTGTACGAAAATTTTCAAGTTAATGTACATAATAGAGTTGTAAGCCTGAGCACAAGTTATAAATTTAATTTGTTTAAGAACAGCAGGAAACAACTTGTAGCTCACTGGTAAAGCCTTGCACTGCTGTGACGTAGCCCTTGTGTTCCAATCCCATCAGCTACATATTATTTTTCTGAATTTTTATTTTAAACTTGGAAGCCCAAAGGTTTACACGTACAATACACGTAAAAATGAAAAGTCAGATAAAATAAACATGTGAAAAAGGGTATTAACACAGACTAGGACACGTGTCTCAAATCCCAGCATCCAAAGCCCTAATTCGACCGGCGAGATCGGGGTTCAGCCCGGCGCCGACGGTCCCCACCGTAGGGAATAGCCCGTTCTCTACACATTAAAACCCTTGGCCTACCCCCACTACTCCTGTTCTGTTTGATTTCCCTGAAAATTAATAGAGAATTAAAAATGAGCTTTAAATCCCATTTTTAATGCATTTTTAATTCTCTCATAATCCCAAAACCCTAATTTCATCCTATAAATACAACACCATACCCTAGCCCTCTTCATTCTGAAATCTCTTATCAAAAATTCTCAAATTTTCCTAAGTCAAAGAAGAGTACAAGTGGAGTTAGCCCAAGGTCACTTTCCGGCGAAGATTCAAGACATTTCCGGCGACCCCGCGACTCCACGAAGCAACCCACTTATTCCTCTACCTCCTCTCTATATTTCTGGCTAGTAAGTCCTCTCTTTTCTTCTTTCTTCCTAATTTAAAATGATCTCTTTTCAAAACTCGTCGGAAGTGGAGTAATTCTGACATCCGATTCTAAACTCGTTAAAAACACAATCTTTCTTAATAACCAAACATCCATATCATTATAACTTGTTTGTAATTATGAAACAAACATTGAGAATAAGTTTCATCTTAAAATATCATGCTATGTAACTTTCATTAGTGTATTTCGTTTAAATACCACATACTTTACATATGACTTCTTTTAAGTATTTAGCTTAGCATACCTTTAGAAAACCTCACGAGGTAATGACCTACCTCTCACATACACACATCTTGACATAGCACGTTCGCTTGAAAACAATATCTTGTAGCAAATACGACTTTTCAAAGAAATATCTTAAACTATTAAAAATCATATTTCTTTAAATTGTGTGATTACATTCCTTACGATTATACCTCTACAACTCATTTTGGGGAACTCGATCAGGATGGTGCGGGTTATCGCACATCCTCGAGATTAGTAGAGTGATATGCAGACCTCCTCACGGAGCATACGATCTCGATAAAAATTTTATACAATTTTTAAGAAAAATGAGGATTTCTATTTAATAATAAAATTATTTTTTATAATTATATAAATATTATCAAAACACATATTTTTAAAGATATTATTAAATTCCACGTTGTCCAAACAAAATGATAGAATTACAATTTTCATGAAAATACCATCAAGAATCCATACAAGTCAACTTTACATTAAAATACCGTGAATTATTCAAGCTAGGTATTTATTCACTAGAATAACCCATTCTTTAAAAGTTACATCCATAAAAACCCTAAATAGGATAATTAAATACTTGAGCTTTATTTTGAAAGTATACTAAAAATATTTTTCATAAAACCCCCCTCAAGTTATATTAAATTTACAATAAGGACCCTAATAAATATAGGTTTAAGCGGGACCAATTCTCTTGAGCCTCAGGGAGCCGGAGAAAGTGGGTGCTTGTCTATTTAAGATAGAAAACTAAAACGGAGTTATCAATGGTAATTGTCTTGGAAAAATACACAAATCCTGCCATCCATGTGCAGCAGTTACCGATAACTCCTAAACCTAATTCAGGACTCAAATCTGTTTAAGTGTCTGACTCAATCTGAGTCTCAGTCTAATATGAATACAATCCAAATATGAATCCAACTATAACTCCAATTCAACATGAATCCAATATACCAAACATGAACACTTGAACATGAATACCGAACAATACGAGCATGCAACATGACTTGACTTGACCGAACCATATCTATATCTTGAAATTAACTACATGACTATCCGTTTACCTCCGAACCGTCTACATGAACAACTTATACCATGGTTTCGGCAAGCCTTATACAAAAAATCAATACAATATGCATTACGGGGTTTTAACGGGGTAGATTGGTACGAAATGTATTGGAAGTGGCACGAGACGGTCACTATAATACACCTAACCTGAATATCCGTGTTGTTGTCCCGTGGATTGACGGTGCCTTGTACTCCGTATACCATAGTCCACGGATAGTTGGACTCCTCTCGTATACACTGATATATTTTGTACCAAACTACAAACAACTACGTTAGTATAACAAAAAGAGATAAATTACAAGATCTGTTTCTTTTACTTGATCTATCTCTCTTTTGGGACTTACCGAGCGATTGTTCGCTGACGACATTTCTATTTCTTCTTTCTTTGGAATATTATCGGGAGGACTCGACTCTCAGATGATCGAGCCCAGTCAGGAAGATTTGGAGCAGTTTGCAGAGGAGCTAGAGATATAGTTCTTACTTGTACTTACTTTTATTTTCATTTCATATGTCATTATTTAGGCATCGCTTTCCATTATTGTATTTTCCTTTCCAGTTGTATGTAAAGAATGAATATAAATAAAAAGTTGTTGTTTCATTACATCTCTTGTCATTCTTGTGCTTTACTTTTATATTGCTTATTTACGCTTAACGTGTTTACTTCTGAGTAAATACGTCACGTCCCTGCCGTGTCCACTTCCCCGTACATTGAAAAGCGGGGCGTGACAATTAGTTTATGATTAATCTTATCAGTCTTAATCGAATTCATAAATACAAAAGGTGATGTATGATATCAAGTTTTCAAGACTGAGTTCATGTAGTCATGTCAAATGCAAGTCATGCCAATTGTATTTATAGTTCGAGTCAAGTTGGTTCAAGTGTACATACTGGGTTCAAGTATTCATAGTTGAGTCGTGTCAAGATCAAGTCAATTCTAACATGTATTGATTTAATCACAAGTCATATAAATACAAATAAATAAGCAATCATAAAACATGATATGAAATAAGTATACAAGTTACGTCCAAAACAATGTTGTAAATATGTGATATGTATGACTAGTTAAAAAAGTCATTTAAAATCAAAATATAAATGAAAACATAGCCTTAAGTGTTATGCACATGTGAGTTCCAGTCTCTCCTAAATACGACTACCGGTTTGGGAGATATACATGTTTTCGTATTGTCGCGGAAAACAGATCAGAATCTGTTCAGTATCGTCACACATTTTTAAAACGCGGTTTGACTTAATTTCTATCGGGTTTCAAGTTACAAAAATTATTATAAAATTTTAGGTATTTAAAATTACTTTTCCAAAACACTAATATTCGCGCGATTTGGATTTCTGAAGCTCTAGTTAATATCGTTTTAATATCAGCGTTTAAAACAAAAATTCAGATTTCTGGACAGCAACTATATGTTATATTGCAAAACTTATATTGAGTTGTTTCATACATTTCTAAGTAATATAATAAACAGGAAATTATATTTCTATCAATTTTCCATCTACACATCTAAAGTTTGTCACGAACAGATATCGGAAGTTCGAGTTATGTCCTATTTAAAAACAGTGTGCGAATCAGGACGGATTCTGTCCAGATTCGTCGCTTAATATTGTAACGCGGTTTTCTATATTTTACGTTGATTTTCAGTAAAAACTTAAAACTAAGAAAATCTAGATATTTAGATGTAGTTATTCAAAACATCTGAAAACACTTAATTTGGATTAGTTATTACAGAGTATGGTCTCTCGAAGAAGACCCTTATTGGCAGTTTTATGGTTTTAAAAACAGTGAATAAAAAAAACTACGTAACTTCTAAACCGTTATTCAGTTTGATATGAAATTTTTATTGTAAACATAAAATTCTATCTATTATTTATCCTAATTTTCCTAAGATTTCCAGATGTGAAAATTAATTTTTAAAAATTATTTTAAGGACAAAAGTTATCTAGGACCGTATTTAAAGGTGACAAAACTACTGAATTTATTTGCAGGTTCGTTTTTCTCTTTTACATAAAAAAATAAACAATTATAAAATAAATGGCAAATGCAATATATACTTCAAATTGGATCCCCTAATGTCAATATATGGATCATGAATTTCGACAACGTTCTGTACCAGGAAAGTCCTAATTTTAAGAGAGCTTATATAAAGTTGTGTTATCGCACATCGTTTATTTATATTCAGTTCATGATATTCCTAGTCAACGTAAAAGTAAATCTATGATATGGAGGCATTTTTATTCTATAAGAAAACAATGAATAAACATGAAGATTAAGTATAAACAAACAATATTTTAAATATACATATATATGTATGTATGTATGTATGTATGTATGTATGTTTATGTACTCGATTAGGTACCACAGTCAAGAAAATGAAATCATGGAGAAGACACAATAACAGGGTGAAAGAGATAGAGAAGGAGAAAAGAGACTTACATACACAAGCCGGTATTGTCACCGGGCTTGTCTATCCGCTGATAGCCTCGCGTTTTGATTGATTGAACGGAGCCGCGCTATGATATGTTATGATATGTGTCCCGCTTCGTTCTATTTGCTATACTTACCGCAATCAAGACGGTGTCTCTTTGCAGCTAGCCGGTTGAGCATGGGTCGTCCGCAGGGAGATGGTTGTATATATGTTCTTGTCTTAGACGAGTCAGTTCAAGATGTATATGTGTATGTTCAATTCTATCCTACGTGTTCGTATTTATGTTCAAGTAAACTTGTTATGGTTAAGATTGGTTAGTAGAGTTAAGATTGGTCTTGTGTTTTTCTTTTACCTTTCTTAAAATGTTGTTGAGATAATAGAAAGTAGAAAGGATTAAGATGACATAGAAATGGGATTTGCGAGTTTAAGCAAGCTTTCCAACGCTAATGTAACACCTTAGAATGTGTTTTGTAGCTAATTATATTTTAATGTATGGTTTTTAATAAAAAGTTTACCAAATTAAGTTTCAAATATTTTATCCTATTTATTGAGTATTTTATTAGAATTTTTCTAGGCACACACACACTTGTGCATGATAACTAGGGTTGTAATTTGGAGGTTAACCATGATTAGCAGTCATGGTTAGCTAACCATTTGTCTTAGGTTAGTTATATGTTTTGTTTAAGTGTTATGGTTGTTGTTATTAATTGAAAAATGAATTTAAATGGAATTTTTATATGGTTGAATGGTTGACCAAGGGGAGAGAGAGAGGGCATGGGCAACATGGCATGAGCCATGCCCATTTAATGAAGAGAGAGAATGAGAAGGGGTCTTTGTTGTTTGTTCTCATTTCTCCCTCTCATTTCCTTGCTCTCATTCTCTCACACTCTCACACACACACACAAGCTCCAGCAGCAGCAGAAGGCTTCAGCAGCAAGAGCAGCACCATCAGCATCAGCTTGCAGCAGCAGCTCCAGACAGCACAGCAGCAGCCACAGCATCAACCACAACAACAACACCAGCATTAGCTCCACCAACTCGAGAGGCAGCAGCAGCAAGCAGCTCGAGCAACAGCTGAAGCAAGCAGCAGCACCATCAGCAACAACAACAGAAACAACAGCAACATCAGCAAGCAGCAGCAGTAGCAACAGCAGGCATCAACGGAAGCAGCAGGAGCTCCAGCTACTTGCAGCAGCTTTTCCTCCTCCATTCACTTCTTCTTCTACTTTCTAGGGTTCCTTAGGGTATAATTCTGAACTCTTTTCCTAGTTTCTTAGCTTGTGTGTTAATTTAGCGTCGGTTTGTGTTAATTAGTGAGTTTAGTGCTAATTAATGGTGTTTTATGTGGAACTTTGATTATGTGGTGATTGTGTTGTTTAACCCTGCTTATTTAAGTGTTGTTAGGGTCACTTTAACTGAGTATTTCCCTGGATTACACTAAATACCATAGGGTTTGTGTTTTGTGCAAAATTAGCGTTTTTAAAGCGACATTGTAGCATTTTGTAATCTGCTTTTGACCCGGATTCTTCAGAACAAAATTGAGAATACTGGAGTATGCTCACTAGGTCTAGAACACAACACCAGAACACGAGACCTTACTTCCCAGTACAGGCCGCAGATTTATTAGGTTTGGCCGCAATTTGCGGCCAAGTAAGGGTCAGGGGTGTTGGGGTCTTGGCTAGGGTTGTCTGCAGTGTTGTCTAGTGATTTGGCATGTCTAGTTTTGTGATATTTGACCTGTAGGAAAATCTAGGGCAATATATCGTTTTGCATGTTCGTTGTGTTTGCGCGATACGCGCGATACGTGAGAGGGTTCTGTGATCCAGCGTATCGCGGTGTGTCGCGATGGTTTTAGACGCGTACACACACGTTTTAGCGTATCGTGCACATGCGCGTTTAGTTCGCGACGCGAGTTTCTCGTTTTGGTTCGATATCGCGTTTTGCGGAATATTTGGCTTATATGTGATTTCCTTGTCTTATTTGCAGGTTTGCAGGCAGGGACTACGGACACTGCTACAGGAGGGAGCAGATAGTAGGATTCACCTAGCGTGGAGTGTAGGTGAGTGAATTAACATCTACATGGGGATCGCCCGCATGGCATTATGCGTCTGGGCTAGGATTCTAATACTTGTCGCATATTCTACGTCATTGTTAGAATTGCGCCTTTACCTATCTACTTAGATATAGTTGTACTGTGACTAGTAGCCGTAGGGCACTGCACACATTATTAACGGTTCATGTAACACGAGCACGGATTGTATGCTACACACACACCGTCAATAATTGCCATGTCACATACTAACCATTATAGATTCTATTGCTTATCATACATGACATCTAGCTTATCAGTATACCTATAGTGTATCATACCTTTAATGATAGGTACAGATACACCTTGCGATACAGCTACAGGTATACCTTGTACATATTTTACTTATACCGGAGGGATATCCTACATATTTTACTTATACCCAGGAGGGTATACGACATCAGTTCTTATAGGTAGATACCTATACATTGCTACACCTGTATGTTACACACATATTCAGTTGCAGTCACATATTTACCTTTACTGATGTTACTTAGCTGTACCTTATTGGTTTCGCATACATCTGGTTTCAGCTACATTTTCTCTGTTATATGCTCGCATTTCAGATATATCGTATATATTTATTCCTGGATTGCGCATTATTATTTGGATTTTACATGATATTTTCTGGATTTGGGAACTGCGGGAGTTCATGAAATTATGCATACATTGAAAAACCCGGTTTCCTTGATATGATATTTGCGCATCTACCATGGGTTTTATCGGTGCTGATTATATATACCCCTACGAGAAGGCGTCGAGGCCGTAGAGGGTACATGGTGGGGCCCGGAGGTACCCCGGGGCAAGAAAGGGATGTCGATGTGCTATGAGCCGATGAGCCCGGCAGGGGAACCATACCATCCGGTGACAGTACCAATGACTCGGCGGGGGTCATGGAGACACCGTTGGGAGTCATGCACGTATGCATACGTCGAAAGGCGAGGGTCAGAGTTAGGCACTCGTGCGTTCGGGACAGCGTATGATACGTATCTATCAGGATTTCTGTGTCGATGCTTGGCACATTGTTTTCATGATATTTTTTTTAAACACCTTTGTATATATAACAGGGGATTAGCCGTTGTTATATATACCCTTACACCAATATTAGTGGAATGGGACGCTAATATATGTGTATTGCCCCCATCATATTTATTTCTGCAAATATATATACCTTTAGGATGTTAGAAACTTACTTGAGATTCGACTTGGGATATAGGTGATTCATTGACATTGGATATTGGATATGAAAGAGATTGTTGATTTGTACATTTGAGATATAGGAGAGCTATTCGATATTGTACATTGAGGTGATGTGAGACTTATATGATGTGAGAGCCCAGTTTAAGGGTTGATTTGAGGAATTGTGGATTTGAGTGTTTTGATGGATTGTGATCCTGCCACGATGTCAGGTTTCCATGGGGATGACATATTCCACCCCATACCTCACACTTATCTATTTTAGGCACAGTTTCATATATTGGTAGTACCTGTTAGTGTACCCTTATGATAGTTGCATATCTACATCCTCATATCCCTATTGCATGATTATTGCATACTATTGTCATGTTACTATGGCTTCACATATTGATTGTACCTGCTAGTGTACTTTCCTTTATTCAGCATTTGCATGACATGTTATTACTGTAATCGTATATCTTAGATTCATGCTGTACGTGCATTCCTGCGATTACCTGCATATGTTATCTACTATTCACGAGTTGGCAACTCACCCCCGTTGTGCCACAGGTGTTTCAGGTTGTTCCCCAGAGTAGTCGAGGCAGGCTATTCCGCTTTTCAGCTATCATCTTTTGCTACAGATACCGCATCAGCTCACAGTACTATTTTGCTTAGGTGGGTTTTGGTGGTTATCTGTATTTTGTATTGTACATTCATTGTATCTTGTACTCTCCATCTACTATTATGTTGTTGACTTAGAGACTTGGTGAGGACGTTACTGTATATTATTTGTGGGTTTGTTGTCTTTTATATACAGCTTTCTCTCTATTGTCTTTATTTCTTCGCTACAGCGTCATATTTTTGTGTTGCATTCATCTTGGTTAGTTTTTACAAAAAGGGGGTGTTGCTAAAACATTAAAGAAATAAAGTAGGACTTTTAAAGAAATTGGGTTGCGATTTCAAATGTTTCAAAAACTTATATTATCTTTTCTTTATTTTCTTGGTTTAGATTTCTGGGTTTTGGCTTTCTTTTACTCCGTTACGTCTTTGGGCGTTGCGTAGTATTAGGGCCGTCACGGGCCAATTTTGGGTCGTGACAAAGTTGGTATCAGAGCGCTAGGTTTTACCTTTTGGAGTGTAGGATGACCTTAGTATGATGGAGTAGATAGCTTAAGCAAAGTAACGTAGTGTGTGTATGTCTGCAGCATACCCACGATGCGGTACTTCGCATTAAGTGACCTAAGTACAAATTGTTTGAAATTCCTTCCTTGATGATTCATATCCTTGAGATTCGATTCCTTATTCTCATCGAATCTTATATCTATTTATAGCCTTGCCACCAATGACTATAGGGACTCAGAGTGATGCAGCGAGGGCCGAGGTCAGAGTTGGCTCGGGTGAGACGAGTACTGACCAGGATGGCACTCTAATTGCACCGGTGCAGACGGATCAGCCTACGACATATACTATTGATAGACTTTTGGCAGAGATGCAGGGCTTCCGCCAGACGATGAGTTCATTGGTTGAGGTCGTTCGGGAGCTACGACAGGAGGTTGTCACCCCTGTTACTCAGTTGTCACTTGCGATTAGCATGCAGCAGTCCGTCACCTACATAGCACCAGTGGTTGCAGCTCAAGTTGACGAGGCACATATTCCAGGACAGTGGAGGACTCGTACAAATGTACCAGCCCAGAGGCAGAGGTTTGGTCATCGAGACAGATTTCATGGCCGTCGCGGGAGTAGCAGAGGCTTAGGACGAGGACAGTCGTTCAGCTCTCATCCCCAGGATGGTCAGCAGTCAGCGCGTGGATATTTTCGATGCGGAAGCCTTCAACACTTCGTCAGGGATTGTTCCTTAGCACCTCGTCATGATCGTTTTCAGAGAGGCCGTGGACGTGGAAGATTTGCTCCGAGGGCTCAGGCTACCAGAGGAGTTCATCCAGCTGCGAGTAGAGGGCAGACACAGGAGTTTGCTTCTACTCATCGGGACGCGCAGACGTCCAATGCAGAGTTTTCAGGTATCCTTATTTTGCATTTTTTTGATGCGTTCGTTTGTTTTTCATGCTTGTACCGTGGTTGGGTAGATTAGTCGTAGTTATGTTAACTTCTGTCAGCGATTCTTTTGTTGCGCGACACGTATTCAGTTGTGTGCCAATCGGATAGGAGATAGAGATTCGTCCATCGTTTCGATCCTTCTAGAGATGTTGGATTTGACGTTCTCCTGGGCATGGACTGGTTAACTACGTGCTAGGCGTCTGTAGACTACCGTGAGGAAACAGTCAAGTTTGTTTTCCCGGCAAGTCAGTTCTTGTTGTGCAGGTGGATAATTGTGCCGCCTCTCACAGCTTGAATTCAGCCTTTTTCGCTAGTCGGCTACTGAGGAGATGTGGATTCTTGGCGTTCATTCGTGATACCGGAGCCACAGTGGGATTGTTGGACCGGGTTCCTTTCGTGCGAGAGTTTTTCCGACGTTGTTCCGGATAAGCCGGCGAAGCTTAGGAAGCTTAAGGATCAGCTGCAGAGTTATTTGTTGGGGGGTTTTGTGCGTGTGAGTGTTTCGCTTTTGGAAGCTCCTATTTCTGTTCATCGAGGAGGAAGACGGCAGTTTGAGGTTGTGTATCGACGGATCGTCAATTGAACCGGCTTATGGTGCGGATAGGTATCCTTCACCTCGCCGTGACGATTTCTTCGATCAGCTCCAGAGTGCGAGACATCTTCTAAGTTTGCTCGGGATCAGGTCATCATTATTGCGGATTCGGGGTGATGGTATTCCGAAGACTGTCTTGTGCGTGCTACAGGCTTTGTGTGTTTTGGTGAGTCGTTGGATTCACTGATGCCCTGGCAGCATTTGTAAATGTGAAGAAACAGATTTCTTCAGGCCGTTCCTCGACCAGTTTTGTTGTGTTATATACGACATTCTGGCCTATTTAATGTGTCTTGAGGGACAAGAGTAACACTTGGGGATTTGTATGCAGATACTGGGAGTGCACCAGCAGTTGCTAGATTCTTGGAGTGTTCCTTCAGGCTTGTTTTGTTTGACTCCTAGGTCTTGTAGTCACGGGAGACGGTTTCGTATGGTTCCGAGGGAGATCGTGGCCGTACAGCTTAGGTCCATACTTGTGTGCAGGACGGAGGTCCGCAGATTTTTGGGCTTAGCAGGTTCTTACCGCCGTTTCATGCAGGATTGCTAGAGTAGTGCTACACCGTCGGCTGAATGGACCGGAAGGGAGGTTTCTTTTCTATGGACTGAGGCATGTGTGCGGAGTTTTCAGCAGTTGAAGATTCAGTTAACAACTGCATCAGTTCTTTCCTTACTTTCTGGTTCGGGCGACTTTGTTGTTTAACTGTAATGTTTCTTGAGTGTGGCTCGAGTGTGTACTTAGGTGACACTATAAAGTTATCGCTTTTGCTTTCCTACATTTGGAGGAAATACGAGAAGGATATTCCACTCATGATTTGGAGATGGCCGCGGTGGTTTTGTGTTGGAGATTTGGAGACACTATCTGTTCGAGAGTCATGTCAGATTTTCACGGACCATCAGAGCTTAATGAACATCTTCCTGCAGCGGATTTTGATTGTTGTGATAGTCTTCTGCAGATTTACAGTTCTTGTGTGATCGTTGAGTATAGCTTAAGTTCGTCTCTACGGAGGGGACAGCTTGCTCATGTCCGCGCCCGACCACTTTCCTTAAATCATTTTCGCGAGACACTGCCCGCCGATACTCGTTCATCAGTGATACTTGAGCATACTCTGCTGGGTAATGATTCGGAGACCTTGATTTGTGACAATGGTGTGCTAAGTTAGAGGCGCATTTGTGTACCTGATATCATCGGGTAGAGACGTGAAATCCTAGAACATGCACATCTGTCAACTCTCTATATGCATTCAAGTTCCACCAGCATTTAACGTGACTTGTGAGATAGTTACGGGTGGACAGAGATGTAAAGAGAAGTTTCGGGTTTCGTTTCAAGGTGTCTGTCTTGTTGTGTGCTTGGGTCGAGCATCTGAGGCCGGCTGGAGAGTTGCAATCTTTTACCGTTCCGAAGTAAGAGTGGGAGCAGATCTCCACGAATTTCGTTATGGTTTCTACCCAAGTTTAGTCAGGGTATGACTCCATTCGGATTCTTGTCGTCCGGTTATACTCAGTTTGCTCAGTTGTTTTGTTAAAGCTATGGGTTGTGTTGTTTGTTGTCGGCAGTTGGGGATCGTCACTCGCCATCGTTAGGGTTCTCCTTCGATAGTTGTTATCAGGAGACACTCCAATTGGCCACCTTTAGGTTTAAGGGTTAGGTCGTGTCGATCACCTGTCTGTTGTCTTTCTGACCCTGCGTAAGTAGGACCTCGGACCCCAGCTAGTCTAGAGACTTCGGAGATGGTCCAGTTGTGTTAGGTCAGGATGGGAATTGTCCATTGCGAACTGAGGTCTTATGCCGACTGTGTTGGTCATAGACTCGAGTTCACAGGGACAAATCATGGATTCCTACGGACTTTCCGATGAATGACGTGTTGGATTTTGGGAAGCTTATCCCAGGATTTAGGTCCTTTCGAGATCCTATAAGCGAGTTAGTTTCGTTGACTTTAATTTGGCACTTCCGCTCAGATTATTGAATTTCACCCCGTATTCCTTGTGATGATACTCTACAATTACCTTCTTGACCTTTCTCACATGATTTAGCACCAGACCATTTAGCTTAGACGCGATCTTTCGTTCACCAGCAGCCAATTGTGTTAATGGCTCGGCAGGTGGAGGAACATCGGTAAGGGGTCTTGCTATCTGTGGAGGGTTTCCTTGGACGTAGCCGTATAGTGAGATAGTCAGTTGGGAGGCTGCGAGTGAGATTTGAGCATTTTAATCTTCTCTTTGAAGGTACGCATATCGGTATATTTTTAAATTCGGGGACGAATTTCTTTTAAGGGGGGGAGATTGTAACACCTTAGAATGTGTTTTGTAGCTAATTATATTTTAATGTATGGTTTTTAATAAAAAGTTTACCAAATTAAGTTTCAAATATTTTATCATATTTATTGAGTATTTTATTAGAATTTTTCTAGGCACACACACACTTGTGCATGATAACTAGGGTTGTAATTTGGAGGTTAACCATGATTAGCAGTCATGGTTAGCTAACCATTTGTCTTAGGTTAGTTATATGTTTTGTTTAAGTGTTATGGTTGTTATTATTAATTGAAAAATGAATTTAAATGGAATTTTTATATGGTTGAATGGTTGACCATGGGGAGAGAGAGAGGGCATGGGCAACATGGCATGAGCCATGCCCATTTAATGAAGAGAGAGAATGAGAAGGGGTCTTTGTTGTTTGTTCTCATTTCTCCCTCTCATTTCCTTGCTCTCATTCTCTCACACTCTCACACACACACACAAGCTCCAGCAGCAGCAGAAGGCTTCAGCAGCAGCAGCAAGAGCAGCACCATCAGCATCAGCTTGCAGCAGCAGCTCCAGACAGCACAGCAGCAGCCACAGCATCAACCATAACAACAACACCAGCATTAGCTCCACCAACTCGAGAGGCAGCAGCAGCGAGCAGCTCGAGCAACAGCTGAAGCAAGCAGCAGCACCATCAGCAACAACAACAGAAACAATAGCAACATCAGCAAGAAGCAGCAGTAGCAACAGCAGGCATCAACAGCAGCAGCAGGAGCTCCAGCTACTTGCAGCAGCTTTTCCTCCTCCATTCACTTCTTCTTCTGCTTCTAGGATTCCTTAGGGTATAATTCTGAACTCTTTTCCTAGTTTCTTAGCTTGTGTGTTAATTTAGCGTCGGTTTGTGTTAATTAGTGAGTTTAGTGCTAATTTATGGTGTTTTATGTAGAACTTTGATTATGTGGTGATTGTGTTGTTTAACCCTGCTTATTTAAGTGTTGTTAGGGTCACTTTAACTGAGTATTTCCCTGGATTACACTAAAATATTATAGGGTTTGTGTTTTGTGCAAAATTAGCGTTTTTAAAGCGACATTGTAGCATTTTGTAATCTGCTTTTGACCCGGATCCTTCAGAACAAAATTGAGAATACTGGAGTATGCTCACTAGGTCTAGAACACAACACCAGAACACGAGACCCTACTTCCCAGTACAGGCCGCAGATTTATTAGGTTTGGCCACAATTTACGGCCAAGTAGGGGGCAGGGGTGTTGGGGTCTTGGCTAGGGTTGTCTACAGTGTTGTCTAGTGCTTTGGCATGTCTAGTTTTGTGATATTTGACCTGTAGGAAAATCTAGGGCAATATATCGTTTTGCATGTTCGTTGTGTTTGCGCGATACGCGCGATACGTGAGAGGGTTCTGTGATCCAGCGTATCACGGCGTGTCGCGATGGTTTTAGACGCGTACACACACGTTTTAGCGTATCGTGCACACACGCGTTTAGTTCGCGACGCGAGTTTCTCGTTTTGGTTCGATATCGCGTTTTGCGGAATATTTGGCTTATATGTGATTTCCTTGTCTTATTTGCAGCTTTGCAGGCAGGGACTACGGACACTGCTACAGGGGGGAGCAGATGGTAGGACTCACCTAGCGTGGAGTGTAGGTGAGAAGATTTAACATCTACAGGGGAATCGCCCGCATGGCGTTGTGCGTCTGGGCTAGGATTCTAATACTTGTCGCATATTCTACGTCATTGTTAGAATTGCGCCTTTACCTATCTACTTAGATATAGTTGTACTGTGACTAGTAGCCGTAGGGCACTGCACACATTATTGACGGTTCATGTCGCATGAGCACGGATTGTATGCTACACACACACCGTCAATAATTGCCATGTCACACACTAACCATTATACATTCTATTGCTTATCATACATGACATCTAGCTTATCGGTATACCTATAGTGTATCATACCTTTAGTGATAGGTACAGATACACCTTGCGATACAGCTACAGGTATACCTTGTACATATTTTACTTATACCGGAGGGATATCCTACATATTTTACTTATACCCAGGGGGTATACGACATCAGTTCTTATAATAGATACCTATACATTGCTACACCTGTATGTTACACACATATTCAGTTGCAGTCACATATTTACCTTTACTGATGTTACTTAGCTGTACCTTATTGGTTTCGCATACATCTGGTTTCAGCTACATTTTCTCTGTTATATGCTCGCATTTCAGATATATCGTATATATTTATTCCTGGATTGCGCATTATTATTTGGATTTTACATGATGTTTTCTGGATTTGGGAACCGCGGGAGTTCATGAAATTATGCATACATTGAAAAACCCGGTTTCCTTGATATGATATTTGCGCATCCACCATGGGTTTTATCGGTGCTGATTATATATACACCTACGAGGAGGCGTCGAGACCGTAGAGGATACATGGTGGGGCCCGGAGGTACCCGGGGCAAGAAAGGGATGTCGATGTGCTATGAGCCGATGAGCCCGGCAGGGGAACCATACCATCCGGTGACAGTACCAATGACTCGGCGGGGGTCATGGAGACACCGTTGGGAGTCATGCACATATGCATACGTCGAAAGACGAGGGTCAGAGATAGGCACTCGTGCTTTCGGGACAGCGTATGATATGTATCTATCAGGATTTCTGTGTCGATGCTTGGCACATTGTTTTCATGATATTTCTTTTAAACACCTTTGTATATATAACAGGGGATTAGCCGTTGTTATATATGTAAGTGCACGGCGGCACCCCGGCCGTCAATCCGACGCCGGAATGCGGAAGCGGTGAAAAACTTAAATTTTGCGGACTTTGCAAACCGGCACCACCGCGCACTAAACTCCGGATCGTAACCATTAAACTAGTCTAAGCTAACTTGAAGATGGGTTAGAGATATACCGACGATCCAAGTCCTCCGGTCTTCATCTCCGCTCCGATCACCTCGCGGGATCTCCGTCCATCTCCTCCTCGTCGGAAAGGGCACCACGAAGCCGGGTACTTTTACGGGCTCCCGCCTCTATACCGAGGCAACTCGGGCATGAAGCCGGCAACTCGACATGCCCAAGATTTGCTGTAGGAAGTAGTGTAGAATACGCTTTGTCTCACTTTGGGGTTGGTTGCCTTGATGGAGGAATCAAGATGATATGAACTTGGGGATTTTTGTGGCAATGAAAATGATATGAATGATTAATTTTCTCCACACCAAAATGAAGCCTATCATTTTCTCTCCTTCCTCAAATTTGTGGCCGGCCAAACATATGTAGGAAATGGTGGTGGTGGAAAACAAAAACCAAAGAGGGAGGTTATTGTAGTAAAAGCAAGTGGTGACCTTAACAAAACATGAACCATGCTTGTAACATACATCCACCCATACCCTTTCCCATCAACATTAAAGCAAGAATGGTGCAACAAATAATGATATCATCATAATAAATCTTTATGCAATAAACCCCTCCTCAAAATGTTATTTGCACAATTGCAAATAACCCCCTCCATCGGAAAAGTCCGGCCGGGAAAGAACAAAGGAAAACCGGCCGGAACGGAATGCAAACTGGCAACTCCAGAAAACTGGTCCCGTAATAAATTACAGGAAAAACCCCGATACTGTGCATACACACCCGCATCTGTATTCCGTCCGGATACAAATGCAAAGAGACAAAATCTACACTGTACTAAACTAGGACCGGCTTAAACCAAAGCCGGCTAGTAATATCCGTTCGATCCTGATCCGTGCAATACCGCACGTATCCGATCGAACCCTGCCATATACCTATACGGCTACTAGTACAAACCGTCCGATCCTGATCTGTGCAATACCGCACGTATCTGATCGGACCCTGCCATATCTCCATACGGCCTCTACAGCGTTTCGCCCGAAAGCTGAGTAACTGAAAGTGTGGGGAACTCTAAAGACTCGTCAATACTATGGCTGTGGATTTAACCACTAGCACGTCAGAGGTATAAGCCAATACGTAACGGGCCACCAGCTATTGACTAAAAGGGACGTCGATGAGCGAACTCATCCTGACACCCTACTGAGCCTGTCAGTGACAATATCCGTGCAGTCCGGTCCGTTCGTCTATGAGTATCGCATGGCGGGCCTAGGGGGTTGGTAAAAGTCAGACCCCCAAAAGCGGTACAAGTCGTGTCGGAGTGTAGCCCAGAACACCCTGAGATACTACTGGAATACCTACCAGTAAATCTCCTTGCCTTGGCCAAGGACTTTGTGTAATGGCTCTCCTAGACACAGCACGACCTCACCCCCAATACCGGGAGAGACGAACCCCTGAAGATACGCTCACTGCCTCCATGTGGCTCGGGACTGTACCCAACTAAAACCTGTTTGCACGACTCCTTTGAGCCGTGGTAGGGTAGTAATCAAAGTACAGTGGGAACTCACACGAGACAAATGACGATCCCCAGGTCGATGAACTAACCTGCACACATGTCACCAGGGAATTGCCATCTGACGTCTGGTATATGACCAACTAGCATGTTCCCGGCGAGTCCTGTCCGGTGTACTCATAACCCAATGAGCACCTGTATACATCTTAGGTGATCCAACTGACACCAGTGGCTTGTGAGACCGGCCACCGCCCCTCGTCGGGGTCTCGACTGTATACACTAGTCTACTAATGGAGTATCGATGCCCAGTCTCGAAACTCCCATGACTAGGGACCTTTTAAGGATAAGCTTATAGACCCCCAGCTCCCACTTATATGATCGCCCTCATACTGCTGGTGGTCAAGCAAGAATCCTAGGGGCTCTATCAACGTGTAATAGCGACGTGTCATGTCACCTAAAGCAGTACACGATGATAAAGGTAAACCTGATAGCATACTATCATCTCGAGTAAGACTGTTCTACCGGGATAGGTCCTCCCTCAATCATTGCAATCACGTGCCTGTGATCCAATAATTGACTCTGAGGGCACTATCTCCAACAATCTCCCACTTGCACTCAAGGCTAATTATTGCGATGTCGCATACTCACAGCCCGTGTGATACCGAACACCCAACTCCTCTACTAGTCAGTCGCACAAAACCTGTTTGCGAAACTATTGCGTTCGAGGAATAGCCTTAGTGAGTGGATCCGCTCAGAAGTTTCTTTCTATATCTCTCTATATCTCAAGTTCGCGGAGAATGCCATCTCCCGAAATGAGCAATACCTGTCTTAGAGTGTCTGGATGTCTGATGGGACTCAGCTCATAAATGAACTCCAAATCCAAACTTCTTAGACTGTATCGTCAACTGAACTTAATCAGTATCCTGCACCATGCCTCCCTCAGTATTGCCTTGGATCACCTGTCCAAAATACTGCCCCTCGTCAGAGGGAAAACTATAACTCTGACAACCTCCTTGTCGTCCAGGTCACCTTGGAAGCCTGGAATGATAACTGTCTCCTGAATGAGGCTGTCGTTATCATATCGCTAGAACATCCACTTATGTTCTAAAACTGCTTCCGATTGTTTCTCCAGGATTGGATTAATGTCAACTTATTGCATCTTGTGCAAGAACAACATCTGGTGTGGTACTTGACATCTCATGATTGACTCAATTGCCTGAGCAAGTGATCTGCCAATCATGCACGTCCCTCTCCCCTTTAGTCTGTAAGACACCTTTGGAGAGGGTGACTCCATTACCTGCAGGTACACTACCGTGCCAGGAGTCGTCCATCCTAAATACTCTTAGAATGCTGTCAAGTACCCAGATTGGGAAACCACCCAAATCTAGATCTAATACCATAGATCCAGTAACCAGTATGTCTGATATAATGTCCAAGTCCTGTGTGGAGAAACTACTGTGTGACGACCAAAGTATAACCGATCGTAGTGTAGGAGTTTCCTTTCCCACTCTGTGTATATCATCCAAATACCAGGATATCACACCCTACTACCTTCTCAACAGATCCATCCCCTATTCTGATGACGTCAAACCCATGACTGTCATATCAGAAATAGATGATCTATCTCCGCTACATCTGCTTTAGTCTATAAATAGATATAAGCTTCCTGTCCACCAATGCTTCCGCTGCTCCCACTGACTACGACAACCCTCTGGCAGAGTCATATAGACGTACACTTCTAAAACTAGTTTAGAACGACGCTATACTCATCCTCCCGCCGGGTCTCGTAACCTGGAACAACAGCAATGGCAATTGTGGGTAAACAAGAACTTCCCTGTCACCGTCCTTGAGGCTACCGTAGTGCCTCTCGGGTGCCTGAAGTTACCCACCTTATCTGCGGAGTGGCCAATGGAATGTCAAACCAGATTGAATCTTTAGGTTCCTTATCAAATCTTCAGTAATCGTTTGTGGTTCTGGAATCACTTCCAGTTCTACCATACTCCCACTACTGCTTTCTGAAAAAATCCATTTTTTAATAAAACTGTGGCGAGTCTAGAACAATATCGCTATTGTTCATCCAGATGGTAGAAAGTCAACCCTCGTCATAGCCTGGGTCAACCCACAAACAGCCATTACAGAAACGTGCCTTGAGTTGTCCAGTGTCTGGTTTTAATCATAAACCGGACAACTCCCCGTACCTTAACATCGTTAAGATATGAACTGTTCTATATCCAATATAGAACCAGAGGCACTGATTTAATTGAACTAGATTCAAATCATGCAGCTGTCTCCAGTGCATGTCAACTAAATGGAAGGAGGCGGATCAGCGTTACTCAACTTAGGAACACTTCCAATTATGAGTAACCTGAAAGAGAAGCAAGATCTCTTTATCAACTGAATACCAAACACAAGTATCTACATCTTCGATCACCTTGAAGAATCCCGATACTTGCTACACCTGGTTCTCTACTCTATTCAAATACCTATAACTCCTCAAAACTTAGACCCTGTGTTTCTACGAAACACATGTCTAAGAACTAGAGAAGTTAAAAGTAAACAGAATATAGTATGAGGACCAACCCCTCTGTCCTAATGGACACTGGACAACATACAATACTCTGTATAAGTCCGCTGAGTCTAACAACTCTTTCACTGTGTGTCGTAGGTTGAAAACTGGACTTATGGTTAAGAAGAATTACACCGCTGTTTAATGCTCCTTACCTAACCATCCACTGATATAGGTAAATGTCGTAGACATAATTTCAGAAAGGTATATCCCACTCTATGAAAATAGACGTACAGATATATCAATTTGAAATTGGTGCATAACAGCGGATATTCAAAACCAAATATTTGCCGACCGGCAAACAGCCCAGGTGATTTTCTCAAATATCACCGATTACAACGAATCCCGATATAATGAGGATGATCACCCAATTCCCAATAACTTACTCCCCCTCATCATCTGTAAAACCATACAGATATGAGAATCAAACCTGGTAAATACATACCCTGGAGCAAGTATCTAATCGGGAAATCAGTTTTCCTTTAACATTACACAGTGAAACTGAAACATTGAAATGTTCCGATGGGGTATTCTGGTATTCCTAGTAATGCCTCTTCCATTATCCAGATTCACAACTATAACCGCATAATTCTTTGCCACCTCTCCAAATCCCTTTATATGTCTTTAGTCATTACCTTCTGCACACCCCTTAGGCCAAATGGTTTTCTTCCTTCCCTACCGTTCGGCACCAGCCTATGGTTTGGAAGAAGACTATCCAATAAGCATAATGGGTGTACTGTCCTAGTCCTAGGAGCACTCGCAATGCGAGAGAAGGTGAAGATAAAAGACAACCGAATAAACCTTATTCTTATTTCTCCTGAACCAGAATCCATCCCCGAACTGGAACCAGTTCCATTCGAGTTCGTATATAACCATACGATGGAGTATCCAAATAAACTGTGGATCTTCGTAGTGATACGGAGTGTCCTGGAGAAATACAAAGGTGATGTGGGAGTGGTAACGAAATATTTGGTTTGGTCGTGAATATCTGTTGCAATTTACTTTGCCCTCTTACTAATCCCTTGTTTTGTCTGAACTTAATACCTTCTGCACACCATCGTTATGCTAATTGGTTTTCTTCATTCCCTACAGGTCGGCACCAGCCTAAGGTTTGGAAGAAGACAATCCAATTTGCGTAATAGGTGTACTACCCCTAAACCAAGGAGTACTCGTAACCTGAGAGAGGGTAAAAGGAAAAGACAACTGAATAATCCTATCCGTTTTCTCCAGAACCGGAAACCATCCTCGAATAAATTCTTTCGAGTTCGTATCTAACCATACGATGGTTTTGTCCAATGGAAGTGGACGTTCGCAGTAATGCGGGGTGTCCTGGAGAAAAGGGTAAAAGTAGGAGTGGCAATGAGGTTTGCAACTCTGACAATCCAAAAGCCGGTGTTTAAGAAGGTTCGGTCAACTTGGTCACTGAGTCAAAGTCTTAGGGTCGGGTCAATGGTCGCTACCAGAGAGAGAGAAAAGAAACACTCAGCGTGCACTCTAACCTAGATCAGAATGGTTACCAATTTATCTAATCTGGAAACCTCCCACTGTACCTCAAATTCTCCTCCAAACCTGAAAGAAGAATTAGTCGGGGTCACCCGAGGAGTAAACCAACTCATCAGTGGGAATCGGGATCCAACTCTCATCGCATGACAACGTGACGGAATCCGCTCACGGTATCACACTCCAGAAGGTATGCGCATATATGGCAAGTTTCAGTACTTTTGAAACTCCCGATGTGATTTCTGCCCCATGCTCTTATGACCTTGACTTTGGCCAACAAATCATAAGTCACATGTCAAGTTCTGCCCGTCATTCTCCAGGTTAATTTGAATCCACCCGTACATACCCTTGACTTTGGCCAACAAGGCAGTACGACTGTTCCAAACCAACGCATCTATCTATGCTGCATATGAATAACCAACAGCTACCAAACACTGTGCCTTGACTTTGGCCAACAAACACAGCTTGAATACTATTGACTACCCATATGAAACGACGGAGGGCTACGAATGGTTTCTGGCGAAAACCTTTAACGTAATGAACTTGATATCGTTGAAGGAACGGATAGCTTTTTAGAAATATAGTGACGACAACTTCCGCTAAAGAGGTCACTCCCGGTGAAGGGATCTCGGCTCTTTCCCCGTAGAATGAGGTGCAGGATATTCCAACAGAATACCACGGTGCAAAGCAAAAGTAATCGGCTATAGTGAAGTTAATGCCCTGACGCAAACTTCTGTCCAAGGGGTCACTCCCGGTGAAGGGATCTCGGCCCTTGCCTCGTCGACTGAAGAGCAGGATATTCCAAATGAATACCACGATGCAAAACAAAAGTGAACGTCCTTGCAATAATAGCTTTTTGAAAAGTGTTCCAACAACATCAGAATAGGTTTGTTTTAACTTGCATTGATCCGAATCAATGCAATCCCATCAATTGATCACACCACAAAGAACGAAAATATACTGACGTACGTATATGCCATCCGCATTCGCCACTGGGTCCCGTCATCACTCGTTAGGTTAGCTTACTAACGACAGAGCGGGGACTGGACTAGCGCGGATGAAAAACATATACAACATCTACTAATATATATACCAATATATTATATTTCGCTCAAGGCGTGAATAAAAATGCAACATCACAGAAATGTACAGCATTATAGAACAATACAGATATCTGGGATCCCCGGGTTTCACAGAGCCGCTGAAACCCGACGTTCCCCTGGTCGTGTGGATAGCCTGTGCAATGAAAACCTAGACCCCTACGGGCGCGGCAAGTCACCCGCCAAAACCTGAAGCGAGGCAGCCCCCTTCAGCGCCGTGAATGGACCACCCAGCACTTCACGGAATCCGGCAACTTGGGCACCCCTCCTGGGTCAACCTGTACCCCCTACGAGTGCGGCGAATAGCCCGCCAATTCCAGACTGAAGCCCCCTCCGTCTCAATGACATGAGATGCGGGCTTGTTGCCCTCCAGAACCCGGCTATCCGTGCACCCCTCCGCGGGGTATCCTAGTACAGAAAGTAAAATATACATACAACGGGTACATCGACCGCAACCAGGTCGTGCCCCAAAAGAATAATACAATCAGGCAGTGACGGCAGTCCACATGTCGGACGCTCGCCCCGCAATATCAAATGTACATAATACAACAGCATAGTACTAGCATTGCATCCAGGCTATCCCCCACGACCGATCCGCAACATCACAGCAAATACATAGAACATCAACATGAAAGTCACGTTCGCAAATCCGTCTAACCGGGCTATAGCAGTTAGACCGGATTTACCGATCGAGTGACATTCACGGTCGCAGATATAATGTAAATACTGTGAAAAATGTGTTTAAAAAAAATTTCCGATTGATCAAACAATTAACAAGTGGGCCCCAAAGAAAACTGTAGCACTCACAGAAACAATTGGCCCAACTTTAATATTCCAAAGCCCATATTTTAAGCCCAGAAGGCCTCTGTAAAAAAATGGTGAAGTGATGTGAATAGTGCGCGGCGGAAGGGCCGCATAAATGGGGTTTTCGCGGCGGTTCCGCGCTCCAACTGTGGATTCACTTCATCGAATTTTTACAGAGCTCTTAGATTTTCCAGTACATCAATATTTTACAACCTGAAAAATTTTTCGAGACCAAAATATTTCAACAGAAACTGATGTGAACAAAAAATACGGTTTTTGGAAATTTTGGTCGATCGGAAATGCAAACACACCAAACGAAGCTAGACGAAGTTAATGGCGAGGCTCTGATACCACTGTAAGTGCACGGCGGCACCCCGGCCGTCAATCCGACGCCGGAATGCGGAAGCGGTGAAAAACTTAAATTTTGCGGACTTTGCAAACCGGCACCACCGCGCACTAAACTCCGGATCGTAACCATTAAACTAGTCTAAGCTAACTTGAAGATGGGTTAGAGATATACCGACGATCCAAGTCCTCCGGTCTTCATCTCCGCTCCGATCACCTCGCGGGATCTCCGTCCATCTCCTCCTCGTCGGAAAGGGCACCACGAAGCCGGGTACTTTTACGGGCTCCCGCCTCTATACCGAGGCAACTCGGGCATGAAGCCGGCAACTCGACATGCCCAAGATTTGCTGTAGGAAGTAGTGTAGAATACGCTTTGTCTCACTTTGGGGTTGGTTGCCTTGATGGAGGAATCAAGATGATATGAACTTGGGGATTTTTGTGGCAATGAAAATGATATGAATGATTAATTTTCTCCACACCAAAATGAAGCCTATCATTTTCTCTCCTTCCTCAAATTTGTGGCCGGCCAAACATATGTAGGAAATGGTGGTGGTGGAAAACAAAAACCAAAGAGGGAGGTTATTGTAGTAAAAGCAAGTGGTGACCTTAACAAAACATGAACCATGCTTGTAACATACATCCACCCATACCCTTTCCCATCAACATTAAAGCAAGAATGGTGCAACAAATAATGATATCATCATAATAAATCTTTATGCAATAAACCCCTCCTCAAAATGTTATTTGCACAATTGCAAATAACCCCCTCCATCGGAAAAGTCCGGCCGGGAAAGAACAAAGGAAAACCGGCCGGAACGGAATGCAAACTGGCAACTCCAGAAAACTGGTCCCGTAATAAATTACAGGAAAAACCCCGATACTGTGCATACACACCCGCATCTGTATTCCGTCCGGATACAAATGCAAAGAGACAAAATCTACACTGTACTAAACTAGGACCGGCTTAAACCAAAGCCGGCTAGTAATATCCGTTCGATCCTGATCCGTGCAATACCGCACGTATCCGATCGAACCCTGCCATATACCTATACGGCTACTAGTACAAACCGTCCGATCCTGATCTGTGCAATACCGCACGTATCTGATCGGACCCTGCCATATCTCCATACGGCCTCTACAGCGTTTCGCCCGAAAGCTGAGTAACTGAAAGTGTGGGGAACTCTAAAGACTCGTCAATACTATGGCTGTGGATTTAACCACTAGCACGTCAGAGGTATAAGCCAATACGTAACGGGCCACCAGCTATTGACTAAAAGGGACGTCGATGAGCGAACTCATCCTGACACCCTACTGAGCCTGTCAGTGACAATATCCGTGCAGTCCGGTCCGTTCGTCTATGAGTATCGCATGGCGGGCCTAGGGGGTTGGTAAAAGTCAGACCCCCAAAAGCGGTACAAGTCGTGTCGGAGTGTAGCCCAGAACACCCTGAGATACTACTGGAATACCTACCAGTAAATCTCCTTGCCTTGGCCAAGGACTTTGTGTAATGGCTCTCCTAGACACAGCACGACCTCACCCCCAATACCGGGAGAGACGAACCCCTGAAGATACGCTCACTGCCTCCATGTGGCTCGGGACTGTACCCAACTAAAACCTGTTTGCACGACTCCTTTGAGCCGTGGTAGGGTAGTAATCAAAGTACAGTGGGAACTCACACGAGACAAATGACGATCCCCAGGTCGATGAACTAACCTGCACACATGTCACCAGGGAATTGCCATCTGACGTCTGGTATATGACCAACTAGCATGTTCCCGGCGAGTCCTGTCCGGTGTACTCATAACCCAATGAGCACCTGTATACATCTTAGGTGATCCAACTGACACCAGTGGCTTGTGAGACCGGCCACCGCCCCTCGTCGGGGTCTCGACTGTATACACTAGTCTACTAATGGAGTATCGATGCCCAGTCTCGAAACTCCCATGACTAGGGACCTTTTAAGGATAAGCTTATAGACCCCCAGCTCCCACTTATATGATCGCCCTCATACTGCTGGTGGTCAAGCAAGAATCCTAGGGGCTCTATCAACGTGTAATAGCGACGTGTCATGTCACCTAAAGCAGTACACGATGATAAAGGTAAACCTGATAGCATACTATCATCTCGAGTAAGACTGTTCTACCGGGATAGGTCCTCCCTCAATCATTGCAATCACGTGCCTGTGATCCAATAATTGACTCTGAGGGCACTATCTCCAACAATATATACCCTTACACCAATATTAGTGGAATGGGACGCTAATATATGTGTATTGCCCCCATCATATTTATTTCTGCAAATATATATTCCTTTAGGATGTTAGAAACTTACTTGAGATTCGACTTGGGATATAGGTGATTCATTGACATTGGATATTGGATATGAAAGAGATTGTTGATTTGTACATTCGAGATATAGGAGAGCTATTCGATATTGTACATTGAGGTGATGTGAGACTTATATGATGTGAGAGCCCAGTTTGGGGGCTGATTTGAGGAATTATGGATTTGAGTGTCTTGATGGATTATGATCCTGCCACGATGTCAGGTTTCCGTGGAGATGACATATTCCACCCCATACCTCACACTTATCTATTTTATGCACAGTTTCATATATTGGTAGTACCTGTTAGTGTACCCTTATGATAGTTGCATATCTACATCCTCATATCCCTATTGCATGAATATTGCATACTATTGTCATGTTATTATGGCTTCACATATTGATTGTACCTGCTAGTGTACTTTCCTTTATTCAGCATTTGCATGACATGTTATTACTGTAATCGTATATCTTAGATTCATGCTGTACGTGCATTCCTGCGATTACCTGCATATGTTATCTACTATTCACGAGTTGGCAACTCACCCCCGTTGTGCCACAGGTGTTTCAGATTTTTCTCCCGAGTAGTCGAGACAGGCTATTCCGCTTTTCAGCTATCATCTTTTGCTACAGATACCGCATCAGCTCACAGTACTATTTTGCTTAGGTGGGTTTTGGTGGTTATCTGTATTTTGTATTGTACATTCGTTGTATCTTGTACTCTCCATCTATTATTATGTTGTTGAATTAGAGACTTGGTGAGGACGTTACTGTATATTATTTGTTGGTTTGTTGTCTTTTATATACAGCTTTCTCTCTATTGTCTTTATTTCTTCGCTACAGCGTCATATTTTTGTGTTGCATTCATCTTGGTTAGTTTTTACAAAAAGGGGGTGTTGCTAAAACTTTAAAGAAATAAAGGAGGGCTTTTAAAGAATTTGGGTTGCGATTTCAAATGTTTCAAAAACTTATATTATCTTTTCCGTATTTTCTTGGTTTAGATTTCTGGGTTTTGGCTTTCTTTTACTCCGTTACGTCTTTGGGCGTTGCGTAGTATTAGGGCCGTCACGGGCCAATTTTGGGTCGTGACAGCTAAATCCATTCCTAGTGTCCCTTGTCCTTCCGTTACGTGCGCTTATTTCCAACCCTAGGCCAAACACCCTCAACTATGTATCCAATTAAGTCACAACTATATGTCACGTTGTAGTGCGCCCAAAGGACTTCTCGACTTAGGTCGCGACTATATGTCACGTATAGCGTGCATAAGTGAGGGGCTGTGTTTGTTTGGTCTAGGTTCATTTTAGAATGTTTGGCGAAGAAAAACACAAGGTATTTTTCCGTCCCTCATACTAACCTTCCTTAGCCCCTAACAAGTGTGGAATTATTCACACATTTCAAAGGAAAATAAAACAAGAAAGTAGAAAAGAAAGAAAGGAAAATACGGTTTTACAAATGGTAGCAAGCTAACTATTTGAGCCCTCACCTAAGCAACGGACTCCATAGAGTATCATGGCTTGAGAAAAAATACGGATAAAAAGAAAAGAAAAGAGCAACAAGAAATAACAACAACTATTTAACAACAATAAATAAGTTACATTAAGAATTAAAATTATAATATAAGAAATGAAAGATACAAGATAATAAAAACACTCATCTTCATTAACATCAACTTAAAAGCTCTCACTATACTTTTATGGAGGAATGATGAAGAAGAAGAAGAAACAACAAGCTAAACTATACTAAATCCTAACAAGAAAGAAGCCTTCTTACTTGGCTCAAAACTGGGCTATTTATAGGCAGAGAACTGAAACCCTAAGGTCATTATCTGAGCCCTAATACAATTACCAAAATAACCTCAAAATACGATAAAAAGAAGACATGATGGCGCCGCGGAACCGCCGCGAAAACGCCATATTAGCCGCGGTTCCACGGTGGTTTGGTGGCATTGGTATCTCGTTTTTCTAAGGCTTCTCCATGTTGTTTTCATCTATTGTTTAGCAGGTCCCAAATTGCAAAATACTTCCAAAATATGTTCAGATTTTCAACAGCCCAAAATGGCTTCACTTTTAATTCATTTGACCTTTATCTCCCTCAGCTCCGTGCATTCATTAAATTTTGTGTTGCCCCTCTCATGCTCTATGCTTGACCGAGACACGAATGACCACTGTTATTTGTCTTGTCTCTTGAACTGGTAAGCGGCACTGGACGGATGCGGATGACTGAAACCCGGATTTTTTCTGTTTGTGACAAATGTTCTGGATTTTGGCGTAACTGTGAAGATTTTGTATGAACAGCAAGTAAAAAAATATATAGCCGAAATGATTGGGCACCGCGAAAAATAGCCGAAATGTTTGGGCAATCGTGACTTTCGCAATATAAAAAAAGCTGAAAAGATAGAGAATCGCGGAAAGAAATAAAAGAATGAAATGAAAACGAAACTTTTCTGCCCCGCAAGTAGGTCCATATTGGCTCTTGTATACGATCCGTGGGCACAAATGAAATAAAGGGAACCATATTTTCCTACCAGGCTCCGTCAAAAAGAGAGCCAGATCTCGACGGTTCATATACAGCCTAGAGGTCGCTCGACATGCGTCTCATTCCAACAGGGTGCAGACGCAACGTCAACATACAAAAGTGGAGTGATGGCAAAAATCCTAGCTCCAGCTCGACGTTCCTCACTCTAGCAGAGTGCGGACGCAACTGTCAAATGAAATTGGAGCAATGGCATATTCCTAGCTTTAGATCTCGATGGCAACATTTACAACCTAGAGATCAGCTTGACGTTCTTTTTCGGTGCAGATGCAACGTCAACAAGGATCTAAGGGGTCAAATAAAAGTGAAGTGACGACAAAAATCCTAGCTTCAGGTCTTAATGGCAACATCTAAAGCCTAGAGATCACCCCGGCATTCTTCCCATTCCAGCAGGATACAAATGCAACGTCAGCAAAAGACCCAAGGGTCAAAGTAAAAATGGAGTAACGGCAAAATCCTAACTCAAAGTCTTGACGGTTCATATACAACATAGGGACTATCTCAATGTTCCCCCTCATTTCAGCAGGATGCGGACGCAATTATCAAATGAAATTGGAGCAATAGCATATCCCTAGCTCCAGATCTCGATTGCAATACATACAGTATAGAGATCACACAGATGTCTACCCTACTTCAGCAAAGAATCGGCGCGATATCGTTAAAGAAAAAAATGAAGTGATGGTATATTCCCAGCTTCGGGTCTCGACGGTAACTTATATAAAGCCTAAAAGACTATCGGAGATCATCTTACACCAGAGCGGAGTGGTTATGACTCATCTGTAGGGTTCCTAGGCATCCTAATGAGGTCTCACAAGGCATCAACCATGCCAATTTCAAATTTAAACGGTGCCGAGAAACCCTAGAACGGATCGTTGGCTAGATTTCTAGGCGAAACAATAAACTAGTTAACACTTAACTAAGAGATACGGAAATACAACCTTTGTAGATCCGGTTCTCCACCTCCATAGCTCCGCAATGAAGTCTCCTCGCTGTCCATAACAAGTCCCGGGCTCTAGCGTCGGCTTCATCGGAGAATGGACGGGCTAGGTCATCGATGTCCATGCCGAAGATGATCTACGTCGAGGCATCGCTAAATCAAGCTCCGACTTCACCAAGTCAAAAAACTTGTGAAGAAAACACACTCTACTACTTGGCAAGAGGTAGAGGATGAAGAAATAGGAGGTGGGTTCTCTTTAGAATTGGATTTCTCACTCTCAAGCTCAAGTTGCCATTGATGGCCTCAAGGTTTCAAACTTGAAGATGAAGAAGAAGATGAGCTAGAATTATGATAAGTCTATTTTAAAATGAAAAGAAAAACAATACTTATCATAATCAAACTAAGGTTAAGTGTAGAGAGCAAACCATGGTAAGTAGGAATAGTTAGGGTTTAACATGAAGACAAAATGGTCTTTGAGTCAAACCTTCATGAAGCTTCATCAAGCTTCATGACAAAAGAAAACCATTTTGTTTTCATAAAATTATTTAAATAAAAAGGAATGGATAAATAAATGAGTGATTGAAACAAAACCCTAATTATCTACTTAACCATGGTTTTATTCTTTATACTTAACCATTTAACATGCATCATCAAATATGATACATACAAGTGCACAAAAGTATATCACATATACATCATGCACAATCCAAGTGAGAAAATCCATTTAAAGTGAACCATTACTAGTTAATGCAAAGTAATATATCAAATATATAATTATACATTAAATCATTAAATCAACACTTGATTCAATGATCCGGTCATGTCGCACACAACCGACTAGTATACAATGTATCGGCTTATCGAATCAACGCTTGAATCGATAACTAGGTTATATCGCATACAACCATTCGATACATTCATCGCGAGAATGGAATACGGTATCACATACACGCATTATTCTCGGTCCCGCACATATCTCATATGCGCTCCTATTTCGTTTCGCTTGAGCCAGGAAACCTCTGTGTAGGACTCTAAAGACTCGTCAATACGCCGGCAGCAGGTGATGATCATATCAAACACCCACAAGCCGCAAGCGGTCTGCTAAACGTAACGGCCACCCGGGTATTGAGCGATCAGAAGATCGACGAGCAAGCCCGCTCACACTCCAGTGAATCCAACCAGTAACACTACCGTACAGTCCGGTCTGTTCGTCTGATATGTCGCATATCTCGCCTAGGGGTGGTAAACGTCAGACCCCAATAGCTCGATAAGTCGTGTCGATATGAGGTCTATAACAATTCGAGAAACTACTGGTAACACTTACCAGTAAATCTCAGCAACCCTGGCCAGGGATTTCCTGTTATAGCCAATCGAACACAGCGCAACATCAACCCCCTATACCGGGAGAGACGAATCCCCTCCTATCGCTCATTGCCTCCATGTGACTCGGGACTGTACCCAAAAACCACCGTTTTGCACGCCCTCTTGGACGTGGTAAGATGGAAATCAAAGCACAGTGGGAACCACACAAGACTCTATGACGATCTCGGGTCAACAGACTACTTTGTACCAGTGTCACCAGAGAACTGCCATCTGACGTGAGGTATAATACCATCTGGGAGTTCTCGGCGAGTCCGTCCAGTGTACCCAGTCTCTACTGAGCACCCGTATATCATCTCTGATGTCAAACACCAATGGATATGGGATCATCCATCGCCCATCTGTATGGGTCGAGAAGGTATACGCTAGTCTACTCTGGTATATCGATGCCCCGTCTCGATACACCCACGACTAGGGACTTTGAAGGATGTACTTATAGACTACCATGTCCCCACTAGTATGATCCGCATCATAGTCTAGGTAGTCAAGTACACATCCTAAGGGCTTTACCAACATGTAACAGAGAGACAATCAGTGAACACGCTAAGGTAAAGATCAACCAGATAGCATACTATCATGTCGAGCAAGAAAGTCCTCCCTATATATGTCCCAGCATCCACTACAATATACATCCTATGTACAGTAATGGCCTCTAGGGCATACATATAACTAACCATCTCCCACTTGCACTAGGGCCATCTGTAGCAGTGGTTGCAGTATCTCATACTCAACCATCCCATAAAAGTCTCTCTTTGGGAACAGGCCTTTGTGAGTGGATCCGCTGTGTTGTCCTCTGAGTCTACTCTCCTAACCTCGATCCCTTGGAGATCAACCATCTCCATGATCAGGTGATACTGCCTTAGAATATGTCTGGATCACTGATGGGACGGACGTTCCTTGGCATAAGCCACAACTCCATTGTCACACAATGGTAGGAACTAAGTTCATCTCATGAACCAATATACACCCAGACTGCCTCTTTGGTAGCATCTTAAGTAGCGATGTATCCAGCCTTAATTGTCTAGTATGCCACGGTATCTAGCTTGGAACTCTTCCAACATTCCGTCCCTCCACTGAGGGTAAAGACAATGCCTGTGACTGACATTCAGTCGTCTTTATCACCCTGGAACCCTTCCAGTGATTCTCCCCAGGATCGGTTGATACCGTCTCACTACTACTAGTGAGAGTCCTAACATCCAATTAGATCTATCTCATAGATCCAAAAAACCCAGGATTTAGGAGGTATCACTTTGATCCTATATGGAGAATCATTGTGATAAGCGGAGATTGATCGAGCGTAGCATAGGAAACTCCTTCCCTATCAAGAGTATGTCATCCACGTACTCTACGAGGATCGTCACCATACTCCCTACTACCTTCTTATTTATACAAGGTTCATCTACCATTTTGATGATGTCAACTTCTTTGACCGCTTCATCAAAACAGATGTTCCAACTCCGCGATGCCTGCTTTATCCTATAAAGCATCTTGCACACGTTTCCGCTGCTCCCACTGTCTACGAAGCCCTCTGGCTGTGTACTTATAGACACTCTCTTCTAAACATCATTTAGAAAAGCTGTCATGACACCCAACCACCAGATATCGTAGTCATGGTATGTAGCCGTGGCAAGTAGGATCTGGATGGACTTAAGCATAGCTACTTAGAAAAAGTTTCATCATCATCCATACCTGGTCAATGATGTAGACCTTTAACAAGTCTAGCTTTGAAAGTCTCAACTTTTCCATCTACACCAAGTAATCTTCTCAAGATATACTTGCTCCTGATGGGGATTTAACCCTTCAGATATTGCAACTAAAGTCCATACTTTGTTGGTGTATAAGGATTCCATCTCAGATTGCTAAACATCCAGCCATTCTTACAGAGTCTTACTCTCGATGGCCTGCTCGAAGCTAGTTGGGTCATCATCTCACGATGCAATCCTCGCTCCCACTGTCATAGAGTTACCGAAGTATCTCTCAGGCGGGTGAGGAACCCTACTAGATCGGCGGAGAGGCTGAGGTTCGTTGGTTTCTACTGAATCCTTTGGTTGTACCAAATCATCTGCTGTAGTTTGTATAGCTGGAACCTTTCCAGTTGTACATAACAGACCTTGCCTCGAGCCTGTCCGGATTATGCTTTTAAACATAGCCCGGACAACCCCAAATCTTAACCAACTTAAGATATGGGCTCTTCCCTTATCATATCACATATGAAGTGGTAGGCAACTGATTTGATTCGAACCCTATTCAATAGGTATGCAGCTTCTCAAGTGCATAACTCCCAAAAAGGAAAAAGGTAACTCAGCAGTACTCATCATAGAGCACACCATATCAAATAGGGTGTATCTGCTCCGCCCCGATATACCATCATGCTATGGTGTATACGGAGGAGTAATGCTGAGAGAGAATCTCATTCTCCTTTAGAATAGTCCAAGAATTCCGTGCTCAAGTATTCTCCTCCCTGATCTCATCAAAAGACATAATACTTATACCCGTATTAGTTCTCTACTTCTTACTTATATTCTGTGAATATCTCAAAAGGTTCGGACTCATGTTTCAACAGGAACATAGGTCTGAATCTCGAAAGATCATCAGAGAATGTAATGAAGTACAAAGAACCGGTCTTGGCATGTGTAGACAGGGGACCTACATACATCAACATGTATCATCCCAATAGTTCACTAACACTTTCTCCGTTTCCAATAAACGGAGCTATGGTCATCTTATCTCTGTGACATGACTGGCAAGTTTCACAAGATGTAAATTCAAACTGATTTAAATATGCATCTAAATGTAACTTAGCTAGTCGGGTCGCATTGATATGACCTAGTCTACAATACCTCAAGAAGAATTCGTTCATTTCTGAACTCTTCCTCTTGTGTGTGATCCGTATACTAAGAACTGTAGTTTGATTTAGAACATCAATACTTTTAGATAACGTGCCTGAACCGATCAACTTTTGATATAGGAAATGTTCAAAACATTATCCAACAATACAAAATTTTATCATTTCTTTACTAATAAAGAGAGTGATATGATTTTGTATATCAGGTTCGGTATCTAATAACATTCGTTCAGAATCAATGTATTTGGAATACAGGGTGACAGTGACCGACAGACTTGGCTGCAACTCTTGCCCCGTTTTCTGCCTCATGAAACTTAGCACCCGTTCTCAGTTCTCTACCTTTCTGTAGCCCTATGTAACAGATTACATATCTGGGATCCTGATCTGGTATCACATACCCAGGACGTAGAGGATACGGAGAAACAGTTCTTTGTAATGAACACACCCGAAGATGATGCATCAGCATGCACTCTCTTCGTTTGGGCGGCACGGGAATTCTGGTAATCCCCTATTTCCTGCTCTGTCTTATAACAATTATAAGTTGGAGCGGGACCAACGTTCCCCAGCTCAGTATAACAAGCGGGTTCGGTCAAAAAACCGTATTATTATCTTGATTAAGGTGTGATATGGTCGCTACCAGGAGAGAGAGAGAAAAAAACACTCAGCGTGCGCTCTTGTAAGAATAGATTGGTTATTATTTTATCTAATCAGGATGGCTCCCACTGCTTTTTATCAAATCTTCCTTCAAACCCTAAAAGGAAAGACTAGCCGGGATTAATTACACACTACAAGTTCACCAATCTTTCAGCCAGGCCAGTGTCGGTACTTTGAGGGAGGTCCCCCGTACTTTCGCACGAACCTAATTAATGTAAACCTCGTTTTCCTAGAGGCGTAACCCCGTTGACACCTTTCTAGACACCTACTTGATCGGCTAATTGTAATGTATAAAACTCTCCCAGGAGTAACTCTTACTCGCAGCGGGTATCGGGATCCAACTATCTCATAGAAGGTATGCAATCTCATTGCAAATTTCAACACTTGAAATTCCCGATAATATTTTGCCCCTAGCTCGCTGTGACCTTGACGGAGGCCAAACAACCCATAGTCCGCTAGTCAAGTTCAACCCGTCATTTCCTGATTGAATTAAACCCACTCGCACGACCCTTGACGGAGGCCAAACAACGCCGTACGAATACCCTAATCCAATCGCATCATATGCTAGCAGATAAGCACTAGTTAGCTACCGTACACTACGCCTTGACGGAGGCCAAACAACCGCAGCACGAATACTAACTAGTACGTATCTGAAATGACGGAGGGCTACGACAGGTTTTTCTGAAAACCTATTGCGTAATGAACTTGATATCGTTGTAGAATCAAATGATTTTAAAATGGAGTGCTTTTGAGGCTTTTCTAGTTTTGCTAAAGGAGTCACTCCCGGTGAAGGGATCATCGGTCATTTCCTCGTCGAATGAGGTGCGGGATATATCATATATATCACTGTGCAAAGCAAAAACACTTAAAAGCAATCAAAAGACAAACCGAGTATGTAGCATCTGCCAGTTATTGCTAAAGGAGTCACTCCCGGTGAAGGGATCTCGGTTCTTTCTTCATCGAATAAGGTGCAGGATATATCACATATACCTCTGTGCAAAGCAAGAACTGTAGCTACCTGTTTTATTTTGAAATTCGATTCTACAACATCTTAGGTTTCTTTTATTTCATTAATCACATTAATGAAGTCCCATCATTTAAGTACCTAAACATCACAGATAAATACGACGTACACTTATGCCATCCGCATTCGCCTCGATGTCCCCTCGTGCACCGTTAGGTTAGGTAACTAACGGCGGAGCAGGGCAGGGCTAGCGCGGGTGTAAAACATAAGTAACGTCTATATAATATACCATATATACTATATACTGTATCTATCACAGAACATCACATGATCACATCACAGATATCGCAGCAGAAGAAACATATGAAATATTGGATATACTAGGACGTCCGTGTTTTCAATACGAGCCAGTATAAAACACGGATTCCACGGTCGTGATGAATAGCCAAACCCACACCCCTAGACCCCTACGAGAGCGGCAAGCAACCCTACCAATTCTAGAGTTAGGAGACCCGGACTCGACTCCTCGAGTTGGTCTCCCACTGGACTCCAGAACCCAGTTACTTGTGCTCCCCTCCTTGGGTCTTTCCTAGTGCGGAAAAGTAAATAATATACATCAACGGTGACAACTTCCGCAACCTGGAAGTGCCCCAATAAAAGAATATTACATACAAGTTTTTACATGAATGAAAATGAAAAACACTCATCTCACATAAAAAAACCCCGGCTATTCAAACACGACGATCCAATATAACATATCCAGCAACACATAACATCACATGTCATCAACGTAAGTAAATATGTCCATCCCAATTGTCGTTGACATATAGCAACGAAACCGGCGATATCACATATTACACTTACGGTCACAGAAAAGAAAGTGTAAAACTACAACAGTTGGAATCCGTAATCTCTTTAGACATTGCATGCCTAATCAAATGAATTCTTTAGACATCGCATGCCTAACAATTATAAACCCCGCATTTTAGTCTCAAAATCGAAAACTCTTTTCAATATCAAGTCGGGCAATTCAACAGGATTCCCGACATTCTGATCGAATGCTCGTCGCAAACTTTAGTAGGCGGCTTCACCCCCGATACCGTCGACGAAGTGCACCAAGGCGGAACACCGCTACCGCGAGCACCCGTACGGATGCTTTCGGCGACGGGGTTCTCCTACAGTCACTTGGTCGGGGCTATGGAGTGAGGCTGTCTATTAAGTTTACCCGGCGAGTATCCGCGTACGCTACGTGATTGCGACGGACTTTTGATCACATCAAAATTCCGTGGCAACCGATTAAGTGAGACTAAACTGCTATGTTTATAACATTCATTCAGTTATCTCATAACTTCTTGTGAATTCCAATTATTGTATCCCATTCCAGATAAACAGAAAATGTTAAACTTTTCGATCGAACAATCGAACACCCAAGTTTTTCCGATACAGCTCAACACATGAAATAAGTCTAACAACATTCCGTTCGTGCCTCAGTACCAACGGTCCAGCCGTAGAAGGGTCAAGCCAACGCCTCACATGTGGCACGCCGTACTGCCCCAAACCCGAAGGTTCAAAGGGCAGTTCAAGACGGTCACATAATCGAGTTAAGGTTTGTTGTCTTCTAGAGGGTCCATCGAGTTACTTGCACTACTAAGAACGTCGTTAAACTACGGAAAAATCCAACACTTGGAAATTTCCCGACAGGGGAAAAATTGGGTATTTATATCCGGTCGAACTTTTTAACATATTCTAAAATTTATTCGGAAAGCCACACAGACAAAATTTGATAATCCGATCGAACATACGAATCCCCAAAACAACTCCAGAAAATTCAACTCTTGAATAAATTTTAAAAATACTCAGAGAACTCAGCACCTGAAATAATGAATTACTGTGCAAACAGTTAGGGCTGACGTCATCAATATGCCGCGGAACCGCCGCCTAAGGCAGGCTTCTGCCGCGGTTCCGCCGCATCTTGCACTGTTCATGACCCCAATTTTGCGCAGTAATTCTTTGATTTCCCTGCTGGGTTTTCTGCATATTTTTAATTTGGAAAAATCCCAGGTTTTGAAAAAAGGACAGTGAGCATTTTTGTGATCGGGTTTCGGGTTCGTTCGGACTTCAAACTCCGTCTGGACTTCGCCTAAGGCTCTAGCTAGGCTCTGATACCACTGTAGGGTTCCTAGGCATCCTAATGAGGTCTCACAAGACATCAACCATGCCAATTTCAAATTTAAACGATGCCGAGAAACCCTAGAACGGATCGTTGGCTAGATTTCTAGGCGAAACAATAAACTAGTTAACACTTAACTAAGAGATACGGAAATACAACCTTTGTAGATCCGGTTCTCCACCTCCATAGCTCCGCAATGAAGTCTCCTCGCTTTCCATAACAAGTCCCGGGCTCTAGCGTCGGCTTCATCGGAGAATGGACGGGCTAGGTCATCGATGTCCATGCCGAAGATGATCTACGTCGAGGCATCGCTAAATCAAGCTCCGACTTCACCAAGTCAAAAAACTTGTGAAGAAAACACACTCTACTACTTGGCAAGAGGTAGAGGATGAAGAAATAGGAGGTGGGCTCTCTTTAGAATTGGATTTCTCACTCTCAAGCTCAAGTTGCCATTGATGGCCTCAAGGTTTCAAACTTGAAGATGAAGAAGAAGATGAGCTAGAATTATGATAAGTCTATTTTAAAATGAAAAGAAAAACAATACTTATCATAATCAAACTAAGGTTAAGTGTAGAGAGCAAACCATGGTAAGTAGGAATAGTTAGGGTTTAACATGAAGACAAAATGGTTTTTGAGTCAAACCTTCATGAAGCTTCATCAAGCTTCATGACAAAAGAAAACCATTTTGTTTTCATAAAATTATTTAAATAAAAAGGAATGGATAAATAAATGAGTGATTGAAACAAAACCCTAATTATCTACTTAACCATGGTTTTATTCTTTATACTTAACCATATAAACATGCATCATCAAATATGATACATACAAGTGCACAAAAGTATATCACATATACATCATGCACAATCCAAGTGAGAAAATCCATTTAAAGTGAACCATTACTAGTTAATGCAAAGTAATATATCAAATATATAATTATACATTAAATCATTAAATCAACACTTGATTCAATGATCCGGTCATGTCGCACACAACCGACTAGTATACAATGTATCGGCTTATCGAATCAACGCTTGAATCGATAACTAGGTTATATCGCATACAACCATTCGATACATTCATCGCGAGAATGGAATACGGTATCACATACACGCATTATTCTCGGTCCCGCACATATCTCATATGCGCTCCTATTTCGTTTCTCTTGAGCCAGGAAACCTCTGTGTAGGACTCTAAAGACTCGTCAATACGCCGGCAGCAGGTGATGATCATATCAAACACCCACAAGCCGCAAGCGGTCTGCTAAACGTAACGGCCACCCGGGTATTGAGCGATCAGAAGATCGACGAGCAAGCCCGCTCACACTCCAGTGAATCCAACCAGTAACACTACCGTACAGTCCGGTCTGTTCGTCTGATATGTCGCATATCTCGCCTAGGGGTGGTAAACGTCAGACCCCAATAGCTCGATAAGTCGGGTAGATATGAGGTCTATAACAATTCGAGAAACTACTGGTAACACTTACCAGTAAATCTCAGCAACCCTGGCCAGGGATTTCCTGTTATAGCCAATCGAACACAGCGCAACATCAACCCCCTATACCGGGAGAGACGAATCCCCTCCTATCGCTCATTGCCTCCATGTGACTCGGGACTGTACCCAAAAACCACCGTTTTGCACGCCCTCTTGGACGTGGTAAGATGGAAATCAAAGCACAGTGGGAACCACACAAGACTCTATGACGATCTCGGGTCAACAGACTACTCTGTACCAGTGTCACCAGAGAACTGCCATCTGACGTGAGGTATAATACCATCTGGGAGTTCTCGGCGAGTCCGTCCAGTGTACCCAGTCTTTACTGAGCACCCGTATATCATCTCTGATGTCAAACACCAATGGATATGGGATCATCCATCGCCCATCTGTATGGGTCGAGAAGGTATACGCTAGTCTACTCTGGTATATCGATGCCCCGTCTCGATACACCCACGACTAGGGACTTTGAAGGATGTACTTATGGACTACCATGTCCCCACTAGTATGATCCGCATCATAATCCAGGTAGTCAAGTACACATCCTAAGGGCTTTACCAACATGTAACAGAGAGACAATCAGTGAACACGTTAAGGTAAAGATCAACCAGATAGCATACTATCATGTCGAGCAAGAAAGTCCTCCCTATATATGTCCCATCATCCACTACAATATACATCCTATGTACAGTAATGGCCTCTAGGGCATACATATAACTAACATCATCGGGACTCCAAATTGAGCCTAACCTCAAGTAAGAAGCGTCATGGCAAATTCCTAACGCTTTCCCTTCCAACGGTAATATAATCTAAGAAGATTACTTAAAGACGTCTTGTCCAGCCCCCGAAGGGATCAGAAACACGACAGTCGCGGAGCTACTCGAATAACAGCTTGAAGACTGCATGTCAAGGAATACATCTGCCAATGCGATGGTACCACGGACTAAAACCCTAATACCACAAACCTAACAGATCTCTGTCGTAAAGAATGGAGGTTATCTGCATATAATGTTAGGATAAGTTTGCCTGTAAACCCAAGGGAGGTAAACTAAAAACACTCCGAAATGAGTACATAAACTAGAAACTCCGAAACGAGTGAATAAACTACAGACTCTGAAATGAGTAAATAAACTAGAAACTCCGAAACAAGTGAATAAACTAATTGGCGCTAAAATAAGACATTAAGAAACAGAAAGATGCAACTTATAGGCTTCAGGGTTCAAAACTACATTTCTTAAGGATCGAGATCTAAGTTAACGATAGATAACGACACTTGTCAGATCAAATTTCTAATAAAAATTGTGTATGACATGCCAGCCCGAACCGACCATATGTTATGCATTACTTCATTCACGGGTATACCACCGTGAGCAACGTGGTAGGGAGAAGCACTTGTTCACATCAGTCCAATGTTCACCTATAGCTAGATGCATGTGTCAGAAACATCTAAGATTAAAATGCAAAGTATATGTACATAAACAAGATGCCCACATGGATATGTGCTGGAGAAAAAACATTCAACAGTCAACAATAAAGAAGCACATTTGAATAAGTACTTTATTATGAAGGAAATAGATCACCGAACACGGGATCAAAAGTACAAGGGTTTACAAAATTAAGAATAAAATTTTCTAAAACCCTCTCTGTCTTCTCCACCATGTCGAAGCGGGGATCTTCACAAGGAGTTGCTCCCCATCGTTCAGCGCTGTGCTCATCAGCGAAGGCAAATATGATGGCCAGCTGAGCCTGTATATGGTTTAGCAACTGAACAGAACGATCCCTCAGAGGCTGGATAATCAAATGTGCTTCATGAAAGCACTCGATCTTGTCCTTCGCCGCGTCGAGCATCGCCGGAATCATTACGCTGGATGAGGAGGGATGTCAGCAAGTACAGATGAGAAGATCATCCGGAGCCAAAAGGATCCAATAGGAAGTGGAGAACCCCTATGAGCCAGGAGCTCAAACATCACCGTGTCACATTAGTCATCTGTGAGAACAGGATCCACCAATCCCGCAGCAAAACGAGGAACAATTCCCTCAATAGGTACCTCCCATGGTTGCCGACGAGCGTGAGGACAATTGCAAGCCATGACTCTTGGTCTGTTAAAAATGGTTCTCTCCTTATGAAGAAAAAGAAGATCGTTGCTTAAGAATATAAAAAGAAGCAGTTAAATTTAGGCACAGAAAATATTGTGCACGGTGGAACTATTTCCAAGACCTGACAAAAGGGGCATGGGAAAAGAAAGAGTTGACTCATGGAAATCAGAGCAAGAAGGTGAAACGATTCCTTCAGCAGCGCCTCACATGCATGACACATGAGCGCCGGCGCTAATTCTTTTCAGGATTAAATCTTGTAGCAACACCTCACGTGCATGACATGTGAGCGTTAGTGCTAGTTTTTCTATATATATATATATATATATATATATATATATATATATATATATAACAACACCTTACGTGAGGCACATACGAGTATTGGCGTAAAGAAAAGGGGGAGTTTTGTCATTCATACTTCGATGAAATTTAAACATTGGTGAAGAAAAAAAGGTTTTTACAATGGCAAGACGTTGAATTCCGGACACGGATTCATGAACTTAGAGGCAAGTTTGAGTAAAGTGCTTCTAGCTTCGTTGACCATCTTCTTATGCATTTTCACACGAATGCAAGCGTCGGGATCCCCGCTGATGTCGTCCATCCTCTGGTATGCAGATATTGTCGCCTTCTGTTGGAAGACGCGATGCAAAACAGCGATGAGATCATCTCTCTGCTTCTTTGAGATCAGGATCATCAGATATACTGAATGCACCTTGTCTTCAGCATCATCAAGTGCCTCGCGCAGCATGGCCTCATCTAGCTCAGGAAGTGCTTCCCAAATCGACCCAACGACAATCCTCAAAAGGGCAGAACGGCAGGGGAGCAATCGATCATTATAATCATCAAAGCGACGCATCACCTCAGCGCATTGGGTGTCAGTAAACTCCTGGTCCTGATAACAGCCTTGGACACAAATGTCCTCATAAGAGATAATCTCTTTAAGATCATACAGATGAGAAGCCATAGTACCTGTAAAAAAGGGGGGGTTAATTATTGACACAACGTTCAAGGCCTTAGCAATCAAAATACCAAAATCAACACACTCTAAAAAACAGTGGCCCCTGCAAAATCAAAGGTAATGCCCCATCAATGATGAGGCAGGCATTCATTGTAGGAATCCAAAGGGATTCTCATTTAATGAAAAATTTCATTGAACAATGGAGTTCAAGACTTCCAATATTCTCGAAAAACGAGTTCTACAGCAGATTCAAATCTGCAAGAAGAACCCTAAAAAATGAGAATACAATTCCCAAAAGAATTTTCTCAGAGCTAAGCTCTGTAGAACAAACTGGAATTAAATTCCTCAGATAATGGGATAAAATCCCAGAAATCCCCACGGGAAATGGAATTAAATTCCAAACAACCCTCAAAGAGCAAAGTCACTAACAGGGTAAAACCCTAAGATCTCTAAGACGCATGGTCTACCCAAATAAAAGTTCTAAGATTTCTAAGAGATCGTTCCAAGAAAAGAGCAAAGCTCTGTTAATGGGTTAAAAACCCAAAACGAGAAGAGATTCTTCTTTAAGAGTTAAATCGTGATCATAATTCTTACCAATTCTTGACAGAGTTTAACTCTGAGAAAGTTCTGTGAACAGAGATCTAAGCTCTGAAAAGAGAATTAAATTCTCAAAGAAGAAGAATACTCAAAAAGATGATGGAACGTTAGTCATCTCAAGGACCAAAGGCCCTATTTATAAGACATGAAGGAATGGTTCAACTCCCAAGGATATCGAACTGTGGAAAAGGTGACACCGTTGCACTCACGTGTGAGCCACATGAGCACAACAGTGGGGGGCATTTGTTCCCACAATATTTAACCTAATAAAAGAGCAAAGCTCTGTTGGAATTTAATGAGGCAGTGCCTCACGTGCTCTCCACAAGGGCGCCAACGCCAGAGCCAATTTTATAGGATTAAATCCTATGGTGGCGCCTCATGTGCTCCTCAGGCGGGCGACAATATGCAAAGCACATAAATACCTATCATAAGAATTAAATTCTTATATGGCGCCGCACATGCTTATCACGCGGGCGCCAATGTGCAAAACACATAAGTGCCTATTATAAGAATTAAATTCTTAAGTCGCGCCCACGTTCATAACACATGAATGCTAGCACCCAATTTCATATCAGTAGAATTAAATTCTATATTCCCCGAACAAAAAGCTGGGATATTCTCTATTAAATAGAGCCGTTGGATCAAAAATCCAATGGAGATGATAAATCATCAAAATACAGAATTAAATTCTATTGGGAGAAAACATCTCCCAAATCTTTCTAAAATAAGGAAGATACTCTGAATTAGATCAATGATCCAATAGTAGAATAAAATTCTGTTTTGGAAATATATTCTCTCAATCTTTCTAAATAAAAAGATTGCTCTCTGTAAAACAGAGAACCCTTGGATTACAAATCCAATGGTGATTAAAAATCACTATTTTACAGAATAAATTCTATATATGAGAAAATATTTTTCCAATCTTATTAAAAACAAGAAAACATATTCTGTAAAACAGAAACACTTGGATCAAAGATCCAAGGGTGGGTAAAATTCCCCAAATCAATTAAATCAATTTGAATCTCTCAATGAGAAATTTTCTCAAAACTAATTAACAATTTGCCTCCACTATATAAAGGACCCGAGACTTCAAGTCTCACACACAGACACAGTCAAATAGAGAACCCCCCTCTAAGCTTCTGAAAATTACAGAAAACTTTCAAAACAACAGAGAATTTAATTCTCAAAGAAGAAGACTGTCCTCCTCAAAACCCTAGGTAAAAAAAACCACAGAGATCAAAACATCATTGTACCTATTTCAAAGGTTTAACCCTTCTCAAAGAACTTAGTTCTTTCTCTAGATCAGAGATCCACAAGATAAGTCTCCCACAAGTTGAGAATTTAATTCTCATCGGGAAGATCTTGTTTTTGAGAATCAAAAATTCAGAAAAGAATTAGGAAAAAGAAGATAACCTGTGGGGATTTAATTCCCTGGAAAATAGGGTTTAACGCTAAAAGAAACTTAAAAGAACTTGGTTCTTAAGAGAAAACTTAATCCCGGATCTTCAAAACAAAGATCTTGGTAATCATTAATAGGAAAAATGCCATTAGCAGAGACTCAATCTCTGAAAGAGAAAAGAAATTAGCGCCTCACGTGGGCGCCACAAAAATAAAAAGAGTGCTCGGCACTCCATAAATAGCCAAAACAGCTAAGGGCTCAACACTGATTGGAAAGTGCCCACCACCCTACGTGCTCCTTACGTGGGCGCCACAAAAAAAGAAAAGAGAAAGAGTGCTTAGCACTCCATAAAAAGCCAAAACGACTAAGGGCTCAGCACTGATTGGGCAGCGCCTCACGTGCTCTTCACGTGGGCGCCATAAAAAAAGAGAAGAGAAAAAGTGCTTAGCACTCAGTAAATAGCCAAAGCAGCTAAGTGCTTAGCACTGATTGGACGGTGCCTAGCGTCTCACGTGCTCCTCACGTGGACGCCATAAAAAAAGGGAAAAGGAGAAAAAGTGCTTAGCACTCCACAAACAGCTAAAATGGTTAAGTGTTCAACACTCATTGGGCAGCGCCCAACGCCGCACGTGAAAAGCACGTGGACGGCATAAAAAGTGCCTAGCACTTCATATAAAGACAAAATGATCAAAGTGTTCAACACTTATTGGGCAACGCCCATGACTGAATACTTCACATGATTACATATGGGCGTCAAAACTCAAATAAGTGCTCAGCACTTTTATATAAAAGGAAAGGGACTGAAAACACAGAACCCAAAACAAGTGCTTAGCACTTTTGAGAAAAAAGAAAAACTAAGCAGACCAAGCTCAAATTGGCTAAGTTCTAAAGTTTTCTTGCAATTGAGCCCAAATGCTCATTTATAGATTTAAGTTGATCTTAATCTCAAACTAGATTAACGATCCTTAAATAAAGCAAAAATATTTTGAACTGAAGGAATCTACAACCTAAGTTCAAAACCCCTGTCAAGCAAATCCTTAACCCAAGCCCAAATCTAAAATATACGGATTTGGACTAATCCGTACCCTACGGGCAACAACACAAACTAGTCTCCGTATATCCACGGGCAACCAAAACAAACAAAAATACATACAACACGAAGTGAACTGCCGGAACAGGAAAAAGTGGTTATCGTAACGCAATAACGTAATTAACTGCAGGGGCTTGCTCCTGCAGGGAAGAGCGTCCCTACAATAAAAAAAACCCTTATAAAATGAGGGGGAATATGAAGAAGTCTGCTACAACGGTCACATCCGTCCAAACCTCCGATATATGGTGCCATAAATCAACTTGGTATCTTCGGAGAGGTGAACGGATAAATCCAAATAGCATCTGCCCCCAAATTCGGGTAATACGATCCATCCTGGTTCGCCTCTGTTTTCGGCAGTGAACACGCCCGTTATATGTCACCAGGTACTGCCACGACATCAAGATAGGAAAAATCCTTATCGACAATGGATCCACCGTTAATCTTCTCAACGTGAAAGTGCTGAAGAAAATTTGCATGAATATTCAGCATCTTGCCTGACATAAAATTACCATCTCCGGGTTTGACTCATAGTCGTCACGAATGCTTAGGTCCGTAATATTGACGCCACGCTTTGGGCTGCTCGTCACTAACATCAAATTTCATGCCATCGACGCTAAGACTTGCTATAACACTCTACTCGACAGGCCTTGATTACACAAGTACAACGCCATCCCTTCTACACAATATCAGTGTATGAAGTATTTCAAGGATGACTCGGAGTACATAGTCACGGGAGAGCTAAATCCGTTCTCCGTAAACGAAGTCCGGAAATACGAAGATGCAAAATACTTCCTACTAGACTTAGAGAATATTGAAAGGTGCCACAAGCCGGAGAATGAACAGAGATCCATTGCCACTATCTCAATCTTTGGGAGCGATACCAAGGAAGATGAAGAAATAGTCTACTCGAGGCAACCCCAAAGGCAAAACAATAAGTCTGGACCATCTACTCATGTTTTGGTCTTTGGAAGCGACTCTAAGAATGAAACTAATGCAGTGTTCTCCATTTACCCATCACACAGGCTTTTACTGAAGCGGATCAGAGTCTGCGAATCACAATGGCTCTGTCTCGACACTACAAGGAACTTGATACGCTTGATACATACAGTGTGCGAGAACTACAAACTTTCTAACGTACCTCCCAGGCGAAGAGGTGAAAAGGCGATCCTCTTCTACCAATTTACAGAGACTAAACTAGAGAAAGAAATTTGGCACGGTGCTGATCTTGCACTCGACAGGTTTCAACCCATCAGTCTGCCAAGATGCTACGCGAAGGGATTAAAAAAGTTATTAAGATGCCAAGGCGTACCCCTCGAATAAACTGTTCGACAAACCCAATTCTACAAAAAGATTTGGAATATTCCCGGGACTCAACGAAAGAAGCCCAATGGGAAGATGGAGAAAACTGGGCTGGGATGCGTTCAGTCCAAGAAGCGGGAGAAAATCTACAGTTATCATGTCGTAAATAGCTCGGGTGAAGAGGAAATCGCTCTTCCTAGTAGCTGTGACGTCAAATCGGAGTGAGATTCCGCTCTAAGAGCATTAGGTCCATCGCTTGAAGAACAAATTGACAAGCTAATAAAAGAAGCTTGTCAAACGAGCCGGAACAATCGCAGCCGTAAAATGGTCATTTATGAAAAAGCCAAGACGCAGCGTCTCAGCCGGCAATCTGCGGAGAAACTAGACCGTAATACACTTCATCCCCAGCTCGCTATATGTTCCCACGAAAGGGGAAAATCCCAAAATGGAGGCAAAAACAGGGCCAAGAACGCAAACAACGCTCGAAAACAACAAAGCGGATCCAAAATACTCCTTTGTAACAACTCTAAAATCACTGTACAGAAATTTTCTTGTTATTGTATAGAAAAGAGTATTACAGCCTATGTAAGAGTTAAAAATTATTTTTGTTAAATAAAAGCAAGAAACAACTTGTAGCTCACTGGTAAAGCCCCTTCACTGCTGTGACATAGCCTATATGTTCGATTCCCATCATACACGATTATTTTTCAGATTTTTCTTTTTAATTTTTCAGAAGCCCAAGAGTTGCACGTGCAATACACGGGAAAATGAAAAGTTTCAGAAAAATCAAACATACGTGGCACGAATCTCGAGGCAATGCCTCAAGATCCGACGGCCCAAACCCATCAATGGGCCAGTGCCGACAGTCGATCTTGCTCCAATTTGCTCTGTACTTTGCACACACACCCGTTTGGCTCTCCTTAACTCCCCTGCACTGTTTGATTTTTCTGCAATCAAACAGAGACCCTTCAATTCACTATTTAACACCCTTTTAATACTTTTTAATCCAAAATTTTAATTGCTAAACCCTAATTCTCTACTATAAATACCACCTCATACCCTAGCTACCCTCTATTCTGAAAATTTCTAGCAAAATCACCTCAAAAGTTCCTAAGTGAAAGTGGAGTTAGAAACCAAGCTCCTTCCGTCGAAGATCAAAACCGTTTCCGGAGCTCCCGCAACGCCATGAAGCCCCCTCCTTTCTTCCTTACTCTCTTCTCGATATTACAAATCCGTAAATTCCTCTCATCTCTCTTTCTTTTCATCTCCTTTCATCTCCTAAACATATATCGGTAAAGTGGAGTTACTTCCGATACATTTCTTTATAAAACATAGAACTCTCTTTTCCTTTATATATAAGTCAAACTAATTTTACCACCCAACTTGTAACTCTAATTACAATCTTTTAGTTTCGAGTTTAACCAAAATTTTCATGTGAAATAAACATAAACGAACTTTTTCATTAAAATACCTTGAACTTTAGAATAGACCTCCTTTTGATAATTGTTAAAAAAGTACGTTTAGGAAAACTTCACGGGGTAACGACCTACCCCATACGTACACTTTGGTTTCATAGCACGATGTCTATACACACACACACACACAACACATTTTCAAAACCGGGTTTTCTTTAAAGCGATATTTTATAATCCTTGATAAATACGCCTTTACAACCCTCGTTAGTGGACCCGCTAATGGATGGTGCAGATTATCACACATCCTTGGGATAGTAGAACGAGATGCAGAACTTCTCATGGAGTATTCGATCTTGAAAGGAAATAAAATACGGTTTTTAAGAAACACAACTTTTCTAAACAAAACTAATTTTTGAAAAAATATATAAAAATTATAAATTCATATTTTCAATATATTATGAAACTGTATTTTTAAAAATGAAAGATTAAAATGTTAATGAAATACCATTAAGTTACTAAAAAGGGCTAGTTTTAATAAAATAACATAAACTTTTAAAAACTAAGTTTTTATCATTAAAATACCCCAATAATTAAAATACATGCTTATGAAAACCCTAAATCTTGTAAATCACCCTCAAGGTTATATTTAAAACAATAATAATATATTTTTCATAAAAACCCCTCGAGATATGCAAACAATACTTTAAGGACTATAGAATTAACATAGCTTTAAGCGATATCATTTCTCTTAAACCCCAGGAAGCCGGAGAAAGTGAGTGCTTGCCTATTTAGGTTAGACAACTTAACGGAGTTATCAATGGCAATTGTCTTGGAAAAAGACTCAAATCCTGCCGTCCATGTGCAACAGTTGCCGATTACTCCCGAATCTAAGAATTCAAGAGTTAAATCCGTTCACAAGTGTCTGACTCGATCTGAGTCCAAACTCAAAATAGAATCCAAAATCAAACACAAGCTTGAATACTTGATCATGAATCTGAACACACGAATTCAAATATCAAACTCAAACTTGTATACTTGACTCGACTTGACCGAACCATGGTTATAACATGACATGAACTCGACATGACTACCTAAATACATGATTACATCCTGAACATGAACCTGAACATTTTATATCCATGGATTCGGCCAAGCCTTATAATCATAATCTATACAATACAATACGCGGAGATAAAGGGGTAGATTGGTACGGAACGTATATCGTGGCACGAGAGGTCACTTTAACAGACACCTACATGAATTCATATGCTGTTGTCCCGTGGGTTATGATGGGATCTTGTACTACATATTACCGTAGTCCACGGGGTAAGATAGACTCCTCTCGTATACATGAATATTTTCCTTATCAAACTACAAACAACCACATTAGAATAACCATCATATACCTGTGAATGATCATATACAATTTTACCTATCCTCTGTTCTTTTATGTTCCTATTCACATGATATACTATCTTCTCTTACTTCTTTTGGGACTTACCGAGCGTTAGTTCGCTGACGACATTCTTTTCTATTTTTTCTTTGGGATGTTCATCAGGAGGACCGGACTTTGAGAAGATAGAGCCGAGCCCGGAAGATTTGGACCAATTTGCTGCACAGCCAGATTACTAGCTCTTTCCAACGTGCACTTACTTTCTGTATGCCATTGTTTAGGCATTTACTTTATTTATTGTATCTTTTATTTTCAAACAGTTGTATATAAAGTTGAATGTAAATAAAGTTGTTATTTTATTTTATTACACTTGTCATTCTTGTTTATTGCTATATTGCTTAATTGCGCTTAACGTATTTATTTCATAGTAAATACGTTGAGGGCTTGGCACATCACCGTTTCCGTCTATTGGGAAGCGGGGCGAGATAGGTTTTGTTGGAAGCCCATGCAGATCAGTTATGCATGAAGTCTTAAGCAGTATATCACAAGAATTATAAGAATCAGCAACAATACATTTCTTACATTTCAAAATTCTTGAATTTATCCTAACATTTCCTTTTCTATCAAGGTGATAGATTCTCCTAACAACACCAGCACCAATGTCAATGGCAACACACCACCGCCTACCTTACCGCCTCCCCCTACCGTTGCTACTCCAATCAATGAACAGATGGTGCTTCTAGAAACCATCAAAAGTCTTCAGGAAGGCCAACAGCAGTAGACTACTATTCTCATGAACCGTCCGGAAGCCGAACCACCTAGAGTAAAGCAATTTCGTGCATTGCCGTAACGACTCTAATTTCATTGTACAAAATTTTTGAAGTTAACATACATAATAGAGTTTCAAGCCTGAGCACATGTTATAAATTTAATTTGTTTAAGAACAACAAGAAATAACTTGTAGCTCATTGGTAAAGCCTTGCATTGCTGTGACATAGCCCCTGTGTTCGAATCCCATCAGCTACATATATTTTTTCTGAATTTTTATTTTAAAATTTTTGGAAGCCCAAAAGTTTACACGTACAATACACGTAAGAAATGAAAAGCCAGAAAATTAAACATGTGCAAAATACTATTAACTGCGAGAAGGACACGTGGCATGAATCTCAGCACCCAAAGCCTTAAGATGGCCGGCGAGATCATCAATTAGGCCGGTGGCGCCGGGCTCCCCCATCGGTAATGCCCCCATTCTCTGCACCCCAGTCTTTTGGCCTACCCCCACTACTCCAGTGCTATTTGATTTCTCTGTAAATTAACAGAGAACTTAAATTCACTCATAAATTCTATTTTTAATACATTTTTTATTCTCTTTTCACTCACAAAACCATAATTCTATCCTATAAATAGAACATCACACCCTAGCCCTACTCATTCTGAAATCTATTGCTAAAATTCTCAAAAATCTCCAAGCCAAAGTAGAGTACAGGTGGAGTTAGGACTAGATCAAGTTCTGGCGAAGATTCGAGACGTTCCCGGAGGCTTCGTGACACCACGAAAATCTCAATACCTTCCTCCCTCTATTCATAACCCAAACAAATAGTAAGTCCCCTCTCTTCTCCTCTCTTCCTAAATTAAAATGTTCTCTTTTCAAAAATTATCGGAAGTGGAGTTATTCCGACATCTGTTTCTAAACTCGTTAAAAGCACAACTTTTCTTAATAACCATTCATCCATGTTATTACAATTTGCTTAGTAATCATGAAACAACCTTTGAAAACAAGTTTCAGCTCAAAATACTATGTTATGTACCTATTATTTGAAATTTTCATTTAAATACCACAGACTTTACATATGACGTATTTTAATACTTTTGCTTATATTACCTTTAGAAAATCTCATGAGGTAATGACCTACCTCTCACAAACACGCATATTGACATAGCACGATTCCCTTGAACAACAATTTTGTGGTAAATACAACTTTTATATCAAAATACCATAAACAATTATTAAAACCGTATTCTTTAAATTGTGTTATTTACATTCCTTACGATTAAGCCTCTACAACCCATTTTGGGGAACCCAATCGGGATGGTGCAGATTATCGCACATTCTTGGGACTAGTAGAGTGAGATGCAGACCTCCTCATGGAGCATCCAATCTCGATGGAATTTTTAATGCAATTTTTAAGAAAACGTGATTTTCTATTTAATAAATAAATTTTATTTTTAAAAACTATATATAAATATTATCAAACCATCTATTTTAAATATATAATAAATCCCATGTTTTTTCTAAACAAAATAAAAGAATTACAAATTACATGAAAATACCATCAAGAATCCATACAAGTCAAATTTACACAAAAATACCATAAACTATTCAAGCTAGGTTTTTATTCACTAGAATACCTCACATTTAAAAATTACATCCATGGAAACCCTAAATACGATAAATAAATATTTGAGGATTATTTTGAAAGTATACTGAAAATATTTTTCATAAAACCCCCTTAAGTATATTAAATTACAATAAGGACCCTAGTAAATATAGGTTTAAGATGGACCAACTCTCTTGAGCCTCAGGGAGCCGTAGAAAATGGGTGTTTACCTATTTAAGGTAGAAAACTAAAACGGATTTATCAATGGTAATTGTCTTGAGAAAATACACAAATCCTGCCGTACATATGCAGCGGTTACCGATAACTCCTAAACCTAATTCAGGACTCAAATCTGTTTAAAGTGTCTGACTCAATCTGAGTCTCGGTCTAATCTGAATACAATCCAAAGATGAATCTAACTATAACTCTATTTCAACATGAATCTAAGCATGAACACTTGAACTTGAACCTGAACCTGAATACCGAGAAATACAAACATGCAACGTGACTCAACTGGACCGAACCATGGATATATTTTGAACTTGACTACATGACTATTCGTTTACATCCGATCCGTTTATATGAACAACTTATACCATGGTTTTGGCAAGTCTTATACAACAAATCATTATAATCAATACAATATGCATTGTGGGGTTTTAACGGGGTAGATTGGTATGGAATGTATTAGAAGTGGTACGAGACAGTCACCATAATACACCTAACCTGAACATCCGTGCCGTTGTCCCGTGGCTTGATGGGTCCTTGTGCTCCATATACCTTAGTCCGCGGATAGTTGGACTCCTCTTGTATACTCTGATGCATTCTGTACCAAGGTACAAACAACTACGTTAGTATAACAAAAACAGATAAATTATCAGATATATTCAATTTACTTGATCTATTCATATCTCTCTCTTGGGACATACCGAGCGATTTTTTCGCTGACGACATTCATATTTCTTCTTTCTTTGGAATGTTGTCACGAGGACCCGACTCTCAGGAGATCGAGCCCAGCCAAGAAGATTTAGAGCAATTCACTGAGGATCTAGAGTTCTAGATTTTCTTGTACTTACCTTACTTTCAGTTCATATGCCATTATTTAGGCATCGCTTTCCATTATTGTATTTTACTTTCCAGTGTATGTAAAGAATGAATATAAATAAAAAAAGTTCTTGTTTCATTATATCACTTATCATTCATGTGCTTGACTTTTATATTGCTTATTTATGATTAACGTGTTTACTTCTGAGTAAATACGTCGCATCCCTGCCACATCCTCTTACCTTACATTAGAAAGCGGGGCGTGACAATTGCATCCCAGGAACTTTTCAGGGAAAGGGAGTCCTCTCGAGGCTGAAGAATGGACCCAGAGTATAGAGGACGACCTTACCACAGCACAAGTACCAAACATAGCTTGGGTTCATATGGCCAAGCTCCATCTCACCGACAACGCAAGAGTCTAGTGGAAGCTAAGGAAAGCCGTCTCACACAACCCATACAGTGGAAGACATTCCGCTGTCTATTCGATGCGAAGTTCTTCCCCGAGACTACCCGTTTTGAGAAGGAGCAACAGTTCATCCACCTGCAACAAGGTTCCATGTGGGTAAAATCGGTGGATGAATATGATGCCGAATTCAGGTAAAGAATTCGTATCAAATTCTATTCCGTAAGACACATCACTATCCTGACATCAATATCTTATCAGGTTCACGGCATACTTGACCCGACTGATGAGATCAGGCCAGACGATTCCAACAGAGCTTAGACCCGGAGATTCAGGCAGCATTAGCCACAGGCGACTACCCAACTCATAAACTCGCCCTAAAGGCAGCACGTCGTTACGAAGCTGTGGTCAAGAAGAAGGGTAAGCTCCAAATAGCCGGAATCAAATGCCCTGCTACCCAGATGATAGGATGAGCCTCTTCTAGGCTGAATTTTGCACCGAAGAGGCCAGGAGGATCGTTTAACCAGTCCAGTCCAAATTTCTGTTTCTACTTCAAGAGAACTGGGCACTTGGCGAAGGACTGCAGGCGTGCAAATGGCCTGTGTTTGATTTGTGGTACAGCTACTAATGCGATAGAAGCATGCCCATATCGTATTAACACAGCACTAGCACCCAGGCCCACAATTACAGCCTTGCAGAGGCCAACCATTCAGACTCTTGCACCTTGCCTAGCTCATCCTGCACCAGCTCCACGTGGACCACCTGCACAGCCTCATCGTCAATTCCATCAGGCACAAAGAAACGTGCCCTAAGGACAGAGGAATGTGGCTCCAGTAAGGAGGAATGTACTAAGACAACAAGCTTTTACAATGACGGTTGAGGAGGCCGAAGCCACAGGACAAGTCATCACTGGTAAATTCCCCCATCTTTTCAACCATTCAATTCTTTTGCATCATTATACTTTTCCTATATCTAAACACAATCTCACACAACTTAGATACTATACTGGTAGCCATTCTTCCTGCACTCGCACTTTTCGACACTAGAGCTTTACACCGCTTAATATCACAACGATTCATGAGAATGCACGCGATTCCCATGAAACCACTCATTTCAAGCTGGAATGTCAGTTCCGTGAATGGAGTCTTGAAGGAAACTTTGGGGTAAGATCGGTGCCCAATTGTAGTTTGCGGTCGAGAATTCTATGCAAATTTCAAAGTACTGGACATACCAAATTTCGATATTTTGTTGGGAATGGATTGGCTGAGAGTATTATATGCTACTATTGACTGACGTCAAAGGAGGGTAGTATTTGAGATACCAGACCACCCAGTCTTCTATTTCAAAAGTGGAGATAGAACCTTAGAGCCAAGAAGCTACCGTTCTAAACCAAAGAATGCAGAAGTGTTCTCTCTACCTGCGGAAGAAGAAAAGCCTGAAGTAGTTAGAGAGTTTGAGGATGTGTTCCCTGAAGACATATCAGGTTTGCCTCCCGATCAAGCTCTTGAGTTTAGTATTAATTTACAACCTGGCGCACAATCTATAATCAAAGCTCCATACCGATTAAGTCTAGAAGGATTGAAGAAGATTCGCATTCATTTAGACGAACTGTTGAAAAAAGGTTGGATCCGACCCAATACTTCAAGTTGGGGATTTCCGGTGTTACTAGTGAAAAAGAAGGAAGGTTCCTACAGGATGTGTGTGGATTATCGAGCTCTGAACGAAGTGACGATTAAGAACTAGTATCCACTACCACGCATCGGTGGCCTTTTCGATCAGTTACGTAAGTCTTGTGTCTTTTCAAAACTAGATCTTCATTCGGATTATCATCAGGTGAAGGTCAAAGATTCTGACATTCCGAAGACGGTGTTTAGGACTCGTTATGGTCATTATGAATATCTCGTAATTCCATTTGGAGTGACCAATGCACTTGCCATCTTTATGAACCTGATGAACCAAGTTTTTCGAGAGTACCTAGACAGGTTCGTTGTCATCTGCATCGATGACATCCTGGTGTATTCAAAGAATCGGAAGGAACACGCCAAGCATTTATGCATTGTCCTGGAGACATTACGACAACATCAGCTCTACACCAAGTACAGGAAGTGAGAATTTTGGCTAGATCAAGTCGGATTTCTCGGATATATCGTTTCAGGCGAAGGAATCGCTGTAGATCCAGCTAAGGTGTCAGCTGTCAGTGAGTGGCCGACACCAAAGACGGTGAAAGATATATGAAGTTTCTTATGATTAACAGGATACTACCTACGATTCATTGAAGGATTCTCAAAGATCGCAACACTCCTAAACAAGCTCACATGAAAAGACGAAGCATTCGTGTGGTCAGAAGCATGTGAAAAGGCTTTTGTAGAACTCAAGTCGAGGTTAACCTCTGCACCTATTCTTATAGTACCGGATCAATCTGGCAGATTTATTGTGTATTGTGATGCGTCCTCTAAAGGATTAGGATGTGTTCTACACCAGCATGGAAAGGATGTAGCTTTTGCATCAAGACAACTAAAGGTTCATGAGCGCAACTATCCAACACATGGTCTGGAATTGACAGCCGTCATCTTCGTACTCAAAATTTGGTGCCACTATCTTTTAGGAGAACGAGTGGATATATACACTAACCACAAAAGTCTGAAGTATGTATTTACTCATAAGGAACTCAACATGCAGCAGAGAAGATGATTAAAACTCATGGCGGACTTCGACATCAACCTACAGTATCATCCTGGGAAGATGAACATAGTTCCCGATGCTCTTAGTCGCCAGCCATAAGCAATGAACATCACCGCTCAGTGGAGACAACAACAAGAACTGCATAGATTGGAGATTGAAATAGTTGTGCCAGGTAACAGTTCATATTTGATGAACTTACAAATCCAGTCCACTCTTGTCAATCAGATCAAGGCAGCTCAAATAAATGATGCCAAGCTACAAAAGATCCGAGAACAAGTAGAAAGTGGACTTCGAACTGACTTCATCATCCATGAAGATGGATCATTGCGATATGGAAGCCTTTTATGCATGCCAATCGGACCTGTTCGAGAAGAGTTGATGAATGAACCTCACAACTCTTCTTATTTTGTACACCCCGGTGGCACGAAGATGTACAATAATCTACAGAAACATTACTGGTGGTATGGAATGAAGCGTGAAGTAGCAAGGAGCATAACCAAGTGTTTAGTGTGTTAGCAAGTGAAGGCTGAACATCACAGAACTGCCGGTCTACTTCATCCGTTACCAATCCCATAATGGAAATGGCAGCACATTACCATGGACTTTGTGACTGTTCTCCCTCACAGCATGAAGGGTAACGATGAAATTTGGGTTATTATGGATCGACTCACCAAGTCGGCTCACTTTATTCCATTTGGAGTTGGCCAGTCAACCGAGACGTTAGTAAAGAAGTACCATATTTGATACCCATAAACTCATGCAGGAGATCGTGAGATTACACGGAGTACCTGTTTACATCGTCTCCGGTCGTGATACAAGATTTCGATCACAATTTTGGCAGAGTCTGCAAGCTATCCTATAAACGAGTCTGAATTTCAGCACAGCGTATTATCCACAAACAGACGGATAGTCCAAGCGAACAATTCAGATTCTGGAAGATATGCTAAGAGCCAGTATGTTAGACTTCGGAGATTCGTAGGAAGATCACCTACACCTTGTGGAGTTTTCATACAACAACAGCTATCAGGCAAGCATTAGAATGGCGCCATTCGCAGCACTCTACAGATGAAAGTGTCGTTCACCGCTAAGTTGGGATAACGTTGGAGATCGTGAACTCCTTAGACCAGAGATGATCGTAGCAACTGTGTACATGGTTCGCACGATTAAGGAAAAGATGCGAATAGCCCAAGACCGACAGAAGCATTGGGCATATGCAAAGCACTGACATCTGGAGTTCCGACCTGGAGACCATGTATTCCAGAAGATCTCTCCAAACAGAGCAGTGGTCCATTTTGGAAAGAAGGGTAAGTTAAGTTCAAGATACATAGGACCATTCGACATACTCGAACGAGTTAGAGAAGTGTCATACCGTTTAGCACTACCATCCTCATTGGAAGGAGTGCACAATATGTTCCACATATCCTAACTACGAAGATATGTGAACGACCCCAGCCACATACTTGATCACTCAGAGCTCACGGTACAAACTGACCTAACCTGTGAGCAACAACCAGTTGAGATCCTGGACCGAAAGGTGAAAACATTATGGAATAAAGAGGTAAACTTGGTCCGAGTGATGTGGAGAAAGGATTCGCCAGGAGAATCAACATGAGAAAGAGAAGAAGATATGCGTGCATGTTACCCTTACCTTTTTAAAAATTTGTAACAACTCCAATTTTAGTGTACAAAAATTTGTTTAAAAGTTAATGTATACTTGGGGTATTTGCATTTCCTGTGAGTACTATAAGTATTTGTTTTGCTTTTTGATAGCAAGAAAGAGCTTGTAGCTCATTGGTAAGACCTTGCACTGCTGAACCAAAGCACCAGAGTTCAAATCCCATTAACCATATTATTTTTTAAAATTTTTAGAATCCCAAGAGTCTACACATGCTAAACACGTAAAACCAAAAGTCACATATAAAACAAACTGACCCAGGGGGTATACTAAGCGGCGATAGACACATGACGACAAGACTCAGCCCGACTCGCCTGAATCGGCCCGGCGACTCGGTGGGATCGGCCGGCGCCGCCGGCCGACTCGGAGCCAAATTCAAGTTTTCTTCTGGAAATTTGTGTCTTTTGATCTCCCCCATAACCCTATACACTTTGAATACCCTGCACATTTACGGAGTCAATAAAAACATCTATTTACTCTATTTTAAATACAATTTTCATACAACCTTTCATCTACCCTAAATCCTAGATTACCCTATAAATACCATTCTAAATCACACCCCTTCACTCACAAACTCCGTCCAAACTCTCAAGAAAAATCTCTAAACTTTTGTGTATAAGTGGAGTTAGCGAAGGGCAAAACTCCGGCGAACTTCCAACGACGACTCCAGGAGCTCCCGGCGACGAAACGACACACCGGAACCTACTTCCACTCCCTCTTCCTCTTTTCTAAGCTAAATTCTAGTAAGTCCCTCCTCCCTCTTATCTTTTCTATTCTAAAATCTTGTATTTCTAAAACCCGACGGAAGCGGAGTTAATCCGACTTCCGATTCGGTTTTTCTTAAAAATTCCATATTTTCTTAAATACAAATATACCACACCCTCACATCTTGACTATTAAATATTAACAAAATATCATGAACAAGTTCCATAGCAAAATATTTTATATTGTAATTTTTATCGTACTTTTTCAGTAAAATACCATGTAGTTTAGTATCGACATTAAATATCATAATTTCTTGCTATACCTTTAAATAGATCACGAGGTAATGACCTACCTCTTCACAACACTCATATGCAATATAGCACGATACCTTTCGGGAACATAGAATATGGGAAACACAATTTTACACATAAATACCTTTTACTATAAAAACCTTTCTATAAGATTATGTATTTTAAACAAATCTTTGCAAAGGGCCGTTACAACCCATTTTGGGGAACCCATTCGGAATGGTGTAGATTATCGCACATCCTTGGGCTTAGTAGTGCGAGATGCAGACCTCCGCAAGAAGCATCCGGTCTCGAAAGATTTAAAAATACAAATATCTTAAGAAAATGAGATTTCTAGAAAAATAATAAATTAAATTATTTTTATAAATATATATATATATGTATCATCAAAATATCTATTTTTAATATAGTATAAATATTCCAACTTTTCTAAATCAAAAGAATCACTTTACATGGAAATACCATGCAATTCTATACAAGTTCAATTCTTTACAATTAAATACCTTATATTATGAAAATAGGTTTTATTCACTAGAAATGTCACAATGATAAAATATACATCAATGAAAACTTTAAAGATGATAATAAAATAATTGAGGTGTATTTTGGAAACTATACAAAATTATTTTTACATAAAACCCCCTCAAGTTGTATAAATTACAATAAGGACCCTAGTAAATATAGGGTTAAGTGGGACCAATCTTTTGAGGCTCAGGGAGCCGGAGATATGGGTGCTTACCTATTTAAAGTAGACAACTTAGCAAACGGTGTTATCAACACGGTAATCGTTTTTGAAAAAGACGCAAATCCTGCCGCCCATGTGCAGCGGTTACCGATAACATCAAAACCTAATTCAGGATTTCAATTTCTTTTCTAATTGTCTGACTCAGACTGAGTCTCATTATAAATAATCTGACTTGAATATGATTCAAGTACAAACTACAATTCAATATGAATCCATGAATCTATATATAAACAAATCCGTTCTATCTATTCAATCTGTATTGACCGAACCGAACCATGGATATACTTCTATCTACATGATTCTCCGGTTATATCCATTTAATAATATCATGGTTTCGGCAAGTCATCCATCTATACAATTCCATTACAAGACAATACAATACAAACAATACAATCAAGACATCGTAGAGTTTAAGGGGTAGATTGGTAAGGAAAGTGTTAGAAGTGGCATGAGACTGCAAGATTTAAGACACCTAACTTGTATTCCATTGCTGTTATACCGTGGCATAAACGGTTCCTTATACATTCCGTTCACCTTAGTCTCTGTTCTACTGAGCTCCTCTCGTATACACTGGCATTCTTCTGTACCAAGCTACAAACAACAGCGTTAACAATATAATACAACTTTAAAAGTTATGCACACTCTCTCTCTCTCTGTCTATTATATTTCTCCCTCATCTTTGGGACTTACCGAGCGATTGTTCGCTGACGACATTCCTTCTCTTTCTTCTTTGGAATATTGTCAGGTGATTCGGACATTCACGAGATCGAGCCCACTAGCGAGGACTTGGATCAGCTAGCCTACGACCCAGAGATTTAGATTCATTGTACATATTTCATTTCAGTACTTTCCATTTCTGTTATGCCAATGTTTAGGCATTGCTTTCATTCAGATGTATTTACTTTTCCATGTACTATAAAAGAATGTTAATAAATAAAATTGTTGTTCATTACATTTGTCTCTTGTGTATATTTCTTTTATATTGCTTAGTTACGCTTAGCGTATTAACATCAGAGTAAATACGTAGCGGCCTCGTCGCGTCCTCTTCCCGTACACCGGGAAGCGGGGTGTGACAGGTTTTGTTGGGGGCCCATGCAGGTCAGAGCTGTATGGAACCCTACCATGCAGTTCAGTTCTGCGTGGATAACCTAAGCAATATAACACAAGGACCAGCAACTAAAATATTCTTTACAATTCATATTCCTTGAATCTTATCATTTCATATACTTTGAATCTGTCCTAACCTAAATTTTCTTTCAAGGTTATAGATTCCCCGAACAACACCAGCACCAATGTCAACAACAAACCTCCACCACTACCACTCGCACCTGCCGTTCCTGCTCCAATCAACGAGCAGACGGTCCTTCTTGAGGCGATCCATAGCCTCCTAGAAGGACAGCAGTAGCAGACTGCTCTTTTAATGAACCGTCCTGAGGCAGAAGCATCTGGGGTGAAGCAATTCAGAGCTTTGCACCCCAAACAGTTCTCAGGAAAAGAGAGCCCTCTAGAAGCTGAGGAATGGGCTCAGAGCATCAAAAATGATCTGGCAGCGGCACAAGTGCCAGAGATATCTTGGGTCCATGTTACGAAACTGCAGCTCACGGACAATGCACGGGTTTGGTGGAAGGTGGAAGAAAGCCGTCTTTATCAACCCATCGAATGAAAGACTTTCCGAGACATGTTCGACGCAAAGTACTTCCCTGAGACTGCCAGGTTCGACATGGAACAGCAGTTCATCCATCTGCAACAGGGTTCGATGTGGACCAAATCAGTGGATGAATACGATCTGAGTTCACCATGCTCAGTCGATTTGTGGCACATGATATCGACGGATGAGATCAGAGCCCATCGATTTCAACAAGGTTTAGATTCGGAGATCCAAGCTGCACTGGCCACAGGAGATTTTCCGACTTATGAATCGGCTCTGAAAGTTACCTGCCATTATGAGGCAGTGGTAAAGATGAGGGGCAGACCTCAATCTGCCGGAGTTAAGCGCCATGCCAACCAGATGGCAGGAGGAGCCTCATCAAGGCCACCTTTTGTGCCAAGGAAACTGGGAGTACCGAACACAGGCCCAGCCAAGCCTTTTATACCTACTGCAAGAGAGTTGGACATATGATGAAAGACTGTCGGCGAGCCAACCATCTTTTCTTAGTCTGCGGCTCAGCTACTTATGATATTGGGACTTGTCCCCAAAGACACAACTTAATTGCTGCACCCAGGCCAGCAATCACTTACCAGCAGAGACCAACCCTTCAGGCACCTGCTCCAAGACTAGCTCTCCCTGCTCCACCACCTAGAGGACCACCGACTGCACCTCCTCCTCGTCAGTTCCATCAAGCTCAACGGAACGTTCCGAGTAATGCTCCTCCGGCCAGGAGGAATGTACCACGGTGACAGGTTTTCATGATGACCGTGGAAGAAGCTGAGGCCACTGGCTAAGTCATCACTGGTAACCCTTTCTTCTCAAGTTTTTCTTTCAGTCTTAACACCTACCTACATATTTTTCCTATACCTAAAACATATCCCACATACCTTAGGTACAATCTTAGTAGCCTCACTTCCTGCACTAGCACTCTTCGATACTAGAGCATCCACTGCTTTATGTCGCAACGGTTCGTCTGAACTCATGCGATTCCAGTCACACCGCTTGTATCCAGCTGGAATGTCAGTTCAGGGAATGGCGTTCTAAAGGCAATAATGGGATACAGCTTGTGTCCAGTAGTCGTCTGCAGCAAAGAATTCTATGCTGACTTCAAGGTGCTGGACATACCGAACTTCGATATGATTCTAGGTATGGATTAGCTCAGAAACTTCTATGCCACCATCGACTGTCATCAAAGAAGGGTAGTATTCGAGATTCCAGACCATCCAGACTTCTATTTCAAAAGTGGAGACCGTACCCTAGAGCCAAGTACTTACAAGGTAAAACCAAAGAAGGCAGTGATTGCAGCAACTCAAGCAGAGGAAGGATCAAAGCCAGAAGTGGTTCGAGAGTTCGACGATGTATTTCCTGACGATATATCAGGTTTGCCTCCCGATCAAGCTCTTGAATTCAGTATTGATTTAGTACCAGGAGCACAACCGGTGATCAAAGCACCTTATCGATTAAGTCCGGAAGGTTTGAAGAAGGTTCGAACTCAGTTGGACGAATTATTGGCGAAAGGATGGATTCGTCCCAGCATGTCAAGTTGGAGATCACCAGTACTGCTTGTGAAGAAGAAGGAAGGTCCATACAGAATGTGCATCGATTATAAAGCCTTGAACAAAGTCACGATAAAGAACAAGTATCTGCTACCGCGTATCGACGATTTATTCAATCAGCTAAGTGGATCTTGTGTTTTCTCCAAATTAGATCTTCGTTCAGGTTATCATCAGGTGAAGGTCAAGAAAGCTGATATTCATAAAACGGCTTTCAGAACTCGATATGGTCATTAAGAATTTCTAGTGATGCCATTTGGAGTGACCAACGAACCAGCAATATTCATGAACCTGATGAATCAAGTTTTCCAGGAGTACTTAGACAGGTTCGTTGTCATCTTCATCGACGACATCCTGGTGTATTCTAAGAGTCGAAAAGAACACGCCGAACACCTACGAATTGTCCTGGAAACTCTACGACAACATCAATTATATGTCAAGTACAGCAAGTGCAAGTTTTGGCTAGATCAAGTTGGTTTTCTTGGACATATCATATCAGGCGAAGGAATCTCTGTGGATCCAGCGAAAGTTTCAGCAGTAAGCGAATGGCCGACACCAAAGTCAGTGAAGGACATTTGAAGTTTCTTAGGTCTAGCTGGGTATTACAGAAGGTTCATTGAAGGCTTTTCGAAGATAGCAACACCCCTGACCAAGATCACACGTAAAGATGAAGACTTTGTGTGGTCAGAAACATACGAGCAAGCATTCATAGAACTCAAGTCAAGGTTGACATCAGCACCTATTCTCGTTATACCGGATCAATCTGGAGGTTTCGAAGTGCATTGTGATGCATCCGGTAAGGAATTAGGATGCGTTCTATATCAACAAGGCAAGGTTGTGGCTTATACTTCAAGACGGCTGAAGATTCATTAGCGCAATTATCCGACGCATGATTTGGAATTGGCAGCCGTAATCTTTGCTCTTAAGATTTGGCGCCATTATCTTCTTGGTGAACGAGTGAACATATACACAGATCACAAGAGTCTGAAATATGTGTTTACTCAGAAGGAGCTTAATATGTGGCAGAGATGATGGTTAAAACTCATGGCGGACTTTGACATCAACCTGCAATATCACCCAGGGAAGGTGAATGTGGTACCTGATGCCCTTAGTCGCCAACCATTATCGATGAATCTCACCGCCCAGTGGAAGCTTCAACAGGACTTGCATCAGATGGAGATTGAAGTAGTCATGCCAGGTAACGTTTCAAGCTTGGCGAATTTACAAGTTCAATCAACAATTGTCAATCAGATCAAAGCAGCTCAAGCAAGTGATGCTAAGTTGTAAAAGATCAGAGAACAAGTGGAAAATGGACTCTCATCATCCATGAAGACGGATTTTTGAGATACGGCAGCAGATTATGTGTACCAAAAGGTTCTGTTCGGGAAGAGTTAATGAAAGAAGCTCACAGCTCTCCCTACTCAGTACACCCTGGAGGTACAAAGATTTACTTCAGAATTACTGGTGACATGGAATGAAGCGTGAAGAAGCCAGAAGCGTCTCAAAAAGTTTGGTGTGTCAGCAAGTAAAGGCTGAACATCACAGAGCTGTTGGATTACTTCAACTATTACCTATCCCATAATGGAAGTGGCAACACATCACAATGGATTTTGTGACTGCACCCCCTCGCAGCACAAAGGGTAACGATACGGTATGGGTTATTGTGGATCGACTCACAAAGTCGGCTCACTTCATCCCATTTCGAGTTGGCCAATCAACTGAGACATAAGCAAAGAAGTATATGGAGGTAAGAATCTACTTAAGATTTAAACTCTTCAAATATGTATTATCTCTGATACCCATGAACTCATACAGGAAAATGTGCGACTTCATGGAGTACCGGTCTGCATTGTCTCCGATCATGACACCAGGTTCCGATCGCAATTTTGGCAGAGTCTGTAAGCGAGCTTGGGAACAAGTCTGAACTTCAGCACAGCTTATCATCCACAAACTGATGGTCAGTCTGAGCGAACTATTCAGATCTTGGAGGATATGCTCAGAGCGTGCGTGTATGTTAGACTTCGGAGGATCGTGGGAAGATCACCTACATCTTGTGGAGTTTTCGTACAACAACAGCTACCAAGCAAGCATTGGAATGGCACTTTTTGCGGCATTTTATGGAAGGAAGTGTCGATCGCCATTAAGTTGGAACAATATCAAAGATAGGGAACTTCTTGGATCTGAGATGATGTAGCAACTGTTGATGTGGTTCGTACTATCAAAGAAAAGATGCGCATAGCTCAAGATCAACAGAAGCACTGGGCTGGTGCAAAGCGACGTCACTTGGAATTCTAGCCGGGAGATCACGAATTCTTAAAGATATCTCCAAACCGTGGAGTGATCCAATTTGGAAGACGGGGTAAGCTAAGTCCAAGATACATTGGACCGTTCGACATACTCGAACGAGTCGGTGAAGTGGCATACCCCTTGGCACTTCCACTTTCATTGGAAGGAGTGCATAATTTGTTCCACATATCCTAAATCAGAAGGCATGTGAGTGACCCCAGCCACATTCTCGATCATTCCGAGGTCATTATACAGCCCGACTTATCTTGTGAGCAACAACCTGTGGAGATCCTGGATAGAAAAGTGAAGTCATTTCGGAACAAGAAAGTCAACTTGGTTCGAGTGATGTGGAGAAAAGACACTCCAGGAGAATCGACTTGGAAAAGGGAAGATGAAATGCGCGCAAGATATCCTCACCTATTTGAAAACTAGTCCTTAAAATAAAATTTGTAAATTTCGAGGTTGAAATTTTTGTAAGGAGGGTAGACTGTAATAACTCCAGTTTTAGTGTACAAAAATTGTTTAAAAGTTAATGTATACTTGGGGTATTTACATTTCCTGTGAGTACTATAAGTATTTGTTTTGCTTTTTAATAGCAAGAAGGAGCTTGTAGCTCATTGGTAAGACCTTGCACTGCTGAACCAAAGCACCAGAGTTCAAATCCCATTAACCACATTATTTTTTTAATTAGTTTTCTTTTAAATTTTTAGAATCCCAAGAGTCTACATGTGCTAAACAAGTAAAACCAAAAGTCGCATATAAAACAAACTGGCCCAGGGGGTAGACCAAGCGGCAATGGACACATGACGACAAGACTCGGCCCGACTCACCTGAATCGGCCCGGCGACTCGGTGGGATCGGCCGGCGCCGCCAGCCGACTCGGAGCCAAATCCGAGTTTCTTCTGGAAATTTGTTTCTTTTGATCTCCCCCCATAACCCTGTACACTTTAAATACCCTGCACATTTACAGAGTCAATAAAAACACCTATTTACTCTATTTTAAATACAATTTTCATACAATCTTTCATCTACCCTAAACCCTAGATTACCTTATAAATACCATTCCAAATCACACTCCCTTACTCACAAACTCTGTCCAAACTCTTAAGAAAAATCTCTAAACTTTTGTGTACAAGTGGAGTTAGCGAAGGGCAAAGCTTCGGCGAACTTCCGACGACGACCGTAGGAGCTCCCGGCGACAAAACGACACACCGGAACCTACTTCCACTCCCTCTTCCTCTTTTATAAGATAAATTCCAGTAAGTCCCTCGTCCCTCTTATCTTTTCTATTCTAAAATCTTGTATTTATAAACCCGACGGAAGCGAAGTTAATCCGACTTCTGATTCGGTTTTTCTTAAAAATTCCATATTTTCTTAAATACAAACATACCACACCCTCACATCATGACTATTAAACATTAACAAAATATCATGAACAAGTTCCATAGCAAAATATTTCATATTGTAATTTTTATCGTACTTTTTCAGTAAAATACTGTGTAGTTTAGTATCGACATTAAACATCATAATCCTTACTATACCTTTAAATAGATCACGAGGTAATGACCTAACTCTTTGCAACACTCATATGAAAATAGCACGATGCCTTTCGGGAACATAGAATACGGAAAACGCAATTTTACACATAAATACATTTTACTATAAAAACCTTTTTCTACAAAATTATGTATTTTAAACAAATCTTTGCAAAGCGCCGTTACAACCCATTTTGGGGAACCCGTTCAGGATGGTGCGGATTATCGCACATCCTTGGGCTTAGTAGTGGGAGATACAGAACTCCGCAAGGAGCACCCGGTCTCGAAAGATTTAAAAATACAAATATTTTAAGAAAATGAGATTTCTAGAAAAATAATAAATTAAATTATTTTTATAAATATATATATATATCATCAAAATATCTATTTTTGATATAGTATAAATATTCCAACTTTTCTAAATCAAAAGAATCAATTTACATGAAAATACCATGCAATTCTATACAAGTTCAATTCTTTACAATTAAATACCTTATATTATGAAATTAGGTTTTATTCACTAGAAATGTCACAATGATAAAATATACATCAATAAAAACTTTAAATATGATAATAAAATACTTGAGGTGTATTTTGGAAACTATACAAAATTATTTTTACATAAAACCCCCTCAAGCTTTATAAATTACAATAAGCACCCTAGTAAATATAGGTTTAAGCGTAACCAGTCTCTTGAGCCTCAGGGAGCCGGAGATATGGGTGCTTGTCTATTTAAGGTAGACAACTTAACAAACGGTGTTATCAACACGGTAATCGTCTTTGAAAAAGACACAAATCTTGCCGCCCATGTGCAGCGGTTACCGATAACATCAAAACCTAATTCAAGACTTCAATTTCTTTTCTAATTGTCTGACTCAGACCGAGTCTCATTATAAATAATCTGACTCGAATATGATTCAAGTACAAACTACAATTCAATATGAATCCATGAATCCATATAAACAATCTGTTCAATCTATTCAATCTGTATTGACTGAACCGAACCATTAATATACTTCCATCTACATGATTCTCCAGTTATATCCATTTACTGATATCATGGTTTCGGTAAGTCATCCATCTATACAATTCAATTACAAGACAATACAATACAAATAATACAATTAAGACATCGCGGGGTTTAAGGGGTAGATTGGTATGGAAAGTGTTAGAAGTGGCACGAGACTGCAAGATTTAAGACACCTAACTTGTATTCCATTGTTGTTGTACCGTGGCATAAACGGTTCCTTGTATATTCCGTTCACCTTAGTCTCTGGTCTACTGAGACTCCTCTCGTATACACTGGCATCCTTCTGTACTAAGCTACAAATAACAGTGTTAACAATATAATACAACTTTAAAAGTTACACTATCTCGCTCTGTCTATTCTATTTCTCCCCCATCTTTGGGACTTACCGAGCGATTGTTCGCTGACGACATTCCTTCTCTTTCTTCTTTGGAATATTGTCAGGTAATTCGAACCTTCAGGAGATCGAGCCCACTAGCGAGGATTTGGATCAGCTAGCCTACGACCCAGAGCTTTAGATTCATTATACATATTTTATTTCAGTACTTTCCATTTCTGTTATGCCACTCTTTAGTCATTGCTTTCATTCAGATGTATTTACTTTTCAATGTACTGTAAAAGAATGTTAATAAATAAAGTTGTTGTTCATTACATTTGTCTCTTGTGTATATTTCTTTTATATTGCTTAGTTATGCTTAGCATATTTACTTCAGAGTAAATACGTAGCGGCCTCGGCGCGTCCTCTGCCCGTACACCGGGAAGCGGGGTGTGGCAAAATTAGTTCTTATGTAATTGTAAATTTTGAGGACGAAATTTTTATAAGAAGGGTAGAATGTAACGACTCTGAAATCACTGTACAGAAATTTTTTTGTTATTGTACAGAAAAGAGTATTACAGCCTGTGTAAGAGTTAAAAGTTATTTTTATTGAATAAAAGCAAGAAACAACTTGTAGCTCGCTGGTAAAGCCCCTGCACTGCTGTGACATAGCCTGTGTGTTCGATTCCCATCAGACACAATTATTTTTCAGATTTTTCTTTTTAATTTTTCGGAAGCCCAAGAGTTGCACGTGCAATACACGAAGAAATGAAAAGTTTCAGAAAAATCAAACAGGCGCAATGAGGATGAACACCCAAGTATACACGTAGCACGAATCTCAAGGCAATACCTCAAGATCCAACTGCCCAAACTCATCAATGGGCCAGCGCTGACGGTTGATCTTGCTCCAATTTGCTCCGTGCTTTGCGCACACACCCCTTCAACTCCCCTTAACCACTCTGCACTGTTTGATTTTCCTGCAATCAAACAGAGACCCTTCAATTCACCATTTAACACCTTTTTAATCCAAATTTTTAATTCTCAAACCCTAATTCTCCACTATAAATACCACCCCATGCCCCAACTCCTCTCTATTCTGAAAATTTCTAGCAAAATCAGCTCAAAAGTTCCTAAGTATAAGTGGAATTAGCAAACAAGCTCCTTCGATCGAAGATCGAAGCCATTTCCGGAGCTCCCGTGACGCCACGAAGCCACCTCCTTTCTTCCTTACTCTCTTCTCAATATTACCAAGCCGTAAGTCCCTCTCATCTCTCTTTCTTTTCGTCTTTTAAACATATATCGGTAAAGTGGAGTTATTTCCGATACATTTCTTTTTAAAACATAAAACTCCATTTTCCTTTATACATAAGTCAGACTAATTTTACCACCCTACTTGTAACTCTAATTACAATCTTTTAGTTTCGAGTTTAACCAAAATTTTCATGTGAAACGAATATAAACGAACTTTTTCATTAAAATACCTTGACTTTAGTATAGACCTCTTTTTGATAATTGTTAAAACAATACCTTTAGGAAAACTTCACGGGGTAACGACCTACCCACACACACACTTTGGTTTTATAGCACGATATATATATATATATATATATATATATATATGGTTGGTTCAAGGAATAGCTTTTACATTAAAATACCATACCTTTTCAAAACCAGGTTTCTTTTAAAGCGGTATTTTGTAATTCTTGGCAAATACACCTCTACAACTCTCGTTAGGGGACCCGTTAATGGATGGTGCAGATTATTGCACATCCTTAGGATAGTAGAGCGAGATGCAGAACTTCTCACGGAGTATTTGATCTCGAAAGGAAATAAAATACGGTTTTTAAGAAACGCGACTTTTCTAAACAAAACTAATTTTTGAAAAATTATATAAAAATTATAAATTCGTATTTTCAATATATTATGAAACTATATTTTTAAAAATGAAAGATTAAAATGTTGATGAAATACCATCAAGTTACCAAAAAGGGCTGGTTTTCAATAAAACACCATAAACTTTTAAAAGCTAAGTTTTTATCATTAAAATATCCCAATAATTAAAATACATGCTTATAAAAACCCTAAATCTTGTAAATCACCCTCGAGGTTATATTTAAAACAATAATAATATATTTTTCATAAAAAACCCTCGAGATATGCAAACAATACTTTAAGGACTAAAAAATTAACTTAAGCTTAAACGGTATCATTTCTCTTAAGCCCCAGGGAGCCGGAGAAAGTGAGTGCTTGCCTATTTAGATTAGACAACTTAACGGAGTTATCAATGGTAATTGTCTTGGAAAAAGACACAAATCCTGCCGTCCATGTGCAACAGTTGCCGATTACTCCTGAATCTAAGAATTCAAGAGTTAAATCTGTTTACAAGTGTCTGACTCAATCTGAGTCCAAACTCAAACCAGAATCCAAAATCAAATAAAAGCTTGAATACTTGAGCATGAACCTGAACACACGAATTCAAATATCAAACTCAAACTTGTATACTTGACTCGACTTGACCAAACCATGGTTATAACGTGACATGAACTCGACATGACTACCTGAATACATGATTACATCCTGAACATGAAGCTGAACATTTTATCTCTATGGATTCGGCCAAGACCTGTAATCATAATCTATACAATACAATACGCGGGCATAAATAGGTAGATTGGTATGGAACGTATATCGTGACATGAGAGGTCACTTTAAAAGACAGCTACATGAATTCATGTGCCGTTGTCCCGTGGGTTATGATGGGGTCTTATACTACATGTTACCATAGTCCACGGGGTAAGATGGACTCCTCTCGTATACATGAATACTTTCCTTATCAAACTACAAATAACTACATTAGAATAACCATCATATACCTGTGAATGTTCATATACAATTTTACCCGTCCTCTATTATTTTAGTTCTTATTCACATGATATACTATCTTCTTTTACTTCTTTTGGGACTTACCGAACGCTAGTTCGCTGACGACATTCTTTCTTTAGGATGTTCGTCACGAGGACCGGACTCTAAAGAGATAGAGCCGAGACCGGAAGACTTGGACCAGCTTGCTGCACAGCCAGATTACTAGCTCTTTCCAGCCTGCACATACTTTCTGTATGCTATTGTTTAGGCATTTGCTTTATTTATTGTATCTTTTATTTTCAAACAGTTGTATGTAAAGTTGAATGTAAATAAAGTTGTTGTTTCATTTTATTACTCTTGTCATTCTTATTCATTGTTAAATTGCTTAATTACACTTAATGTATTTGTTTCATAGTAAATACGTTGCGGGCTTGCCACGTCACTGTTTCCGTCTATTGGGAAGCGGGGTGTGATATCCTTCATAAAGAAGATGGGCCGAGAGTACTTTTTTCTTCAAGACAAGACAAGAAAAATATTCAACCTTATCATGAAGCACCAAATGATGACGCTTCCGAAGTCTCGGCACCCTGAACAAATAAACGAAGTCCATCATCCGAATTATTGCTTCTATCATCGAGTAATAGGTCGTCCTCTTGAAGACTGCTTCACCTTCAAAGACTAGGTAGAAGACCAGTATCGACAAGGCAGGTTTACATTATCCGACAGCTGGAGGGTAACCCCGCCACAAAAGCATGAGCCAAAAAAGACCTACCCCGTCAGGATAGGACCAGCTCAACCACAAAAAGGGAATCAGACTCGTACTTGCCATATGGTAACACTCTCAAAAGAGGGAGGACATGAGAGTATGAATGTGTCACGACCCGAATGTGTGGAACGTGACTGGCACTTAAATCACGCAACGTCTAGAGGCGTAAGATAATCTAAGTAAGCCAACGCCCAGAAATCTAAACCGTTTAATGAAATATGAAGAAATACTTGTTTTTAAAAGGTGATTTTAACAAAATATTTACATCAAAGAATTTTAAAAGCATCAAGTTTTCTGAAAATTTCGAAAGAGTTTCCTTGGTAAAAACTGGCCCCAAATGGATACAAAACATGAATATGTATAAAAAATGAATAAAGGCATCCTCAAGCGGGAGCTAACTCTTCGCTAAAAGGCGGAACACAACCACATACAGGATATATCATAATAATATGAAAAAACATATAGAAAGCAAGAAATAAGGAAAGCATAAAAGTCGGCTCACATGAGCTCGACACTAGATATCAAAATAATACAAGTCTCACTGTCCAGACTCTAGGTCACATATACAAATGGTAGATGGAGTGTACTAGATACAAAAGTAAATATACATGGTGGGAACAAAAGAATATCCTCGCAAAACCTACCTACAAGCAAAACCGCAAGTCGAAGCAAGAGGAAGCAGGAGAAGAAGTACGCCCGCCGCTACTATGCTGACGGGTCGGTCCTGCAAGACACTGTGGCACAACGGGGGTGAGTTGCCAACTCGTGAATAGTAAGTAACATCTAATAAGGCTATCGCAATTATACACTCAAATGCCTCATAACCTATGTATACAACAATGATGCTATGCACTAATATGAATGCGACATGAATGAATAATCAGGCACGAAATCTGGATATATATCTGGTATGAGAAAAATATGTATTCTTATCTTAGTAAAACTTTTGTATAATCAAATTGGGGTATCATCAAATGAAATCGACAGAAAACCATGTCAAATATCGACACAATATATATATATATATATATATATATATATATATATCGGTAGCCGTCTCTCAGATCGGCCCTCAAATTTGTCAAATCACACGACTCCGGTCGGTATCCTCTGGATGACCACCGGGTCAATAATCAGCGGTAGGTAGTGCTCCCCGGCCAGGCTCAACGTCTCTCTATACGGCCTTCTTGTCCCGAGGTACCTCACCGGGTCCACCATGTACCCGCAGGCGGTTCCTCCTCTCTCCTCGAATCGGGTATGTGTATACACGTGGCTCAAGAACCGAGAAAACTCATGGTGGACGCCACACACATCATATCACGAGAAAACCGCAATTTCTATTTTTGAAATGATCATAAGTTTATAAAAGTCATTTTGCGGTTTTCCACAAATCTCATGAATACGGAAATCTCCAAGGAAATCACAATATACGAATATGTAGATGACGATGAATGTCCATGATATCAATATGATGCAATGATGATGAATGGCTTGGTGACTACATAGCAATAACGAAGAATTGAGCTAATTAACTTGAATACCACATATCACTAATGATGCGATGCAAAGATTGCTGATTATTAAGTAATTTCTAGTGTTCGTGACATAGCAATTACCGATAGCGTGTGTATTCGTATAAAATAGTGCACGTGCAGCATAAACCATCGGTAATGGTGCAAATATCCTAAGTGACAATATCAATGTATGTGATGATGCTAGTACAATATGAATATGATACACGCCAATGAAAACAAGAACTATAGGTAGATCCTAGCTATCGAGCACTTTACGCCATCCAAACGATTCTTCCATAGATGTGTACATCTACTCACCGGAACGTCTCGGCTAATTGAATCCAATCACTGCTTTACCTTTCCTTGTCGCGTTCGACGTCTCCGCAACCGATCCTAGAATCGCAAAATTATAACACATAAGACTAAATATTCGATAAAACGCGAAGACAAAACGATACGAAGCAACTAACGTGCACTAGATAAACACGCGTGCACTTAGTGCAAAAAACGCGTGTGATACCGCCACAAACCACACCTAGGGGCTACTATGCATAGAAAACGCTAAACCTAGAACCGAATCGTACGTGTCGCGCATAAACAAAACACGTACATTAAAGGAAAATGGTTGCATATTTTACCTGAAAATGAAATAGGAAAAACAAGCAATACCAAATTCCCTAAAATACACACAGAGAGCATCCTACAAAAATTCATCACCTAATTCTACAGGAGGACCGGCGGCACCGGCAATTTAAGGGATCTCGTTGAGCAAAGTGGGGAAATTTGGGTCCAGGTTTTTAGGATAACTTCAGGGCTCTATACTCTACACTACTGTACTGCTTGATTTAGTTGTAGAACAACGTAATGATAGCAGATCACAGAAAACAGAAAACTCAATTAAAAACCGTTTTTGAAACACTAAATTGAAACATTGTGGTAGTTTAGTGAAACTTGCTGGATTAGTAAGACTATTAGGTGTTAATCTACTCTTAACTACCATAATAAGCTATAAAAACCCTAACTTAACCCAACACTCGCTTAAACACACTAAACTTCCATTAAAAGCTACTTAAACACCTGATTAAGACAATTAAGAGAAAAGATTAGCAAAGTTATAAGTAAACGAGGTTTTATACCTCAAGATGATTTTGAAAAGATTCAAACTTGATAGCCTTGCCTCCCAAACTGAAGACTTGCTTCAAGAACCATAAAAATGATTTGAAATTGAATGTTTTGAATTGATTTGTGAAGAATTTGTGGGGGTTTTATTGTGAGGTAGCAAGGTTTTAGCATAAAGGAAGGAGGAGGGAGAAGAAGAAAAGAGGAAGGAAAGAAAATATCAAGGGAGAGAGAACCTTGAGCCATGGCATACACCATGCCATGCCATTAAATGCACCATGCCTCTATTTCTTTTTCATTTTCATATTTTTTTTAGAAAACTCTAGAACCATGTTAGAAAAGACTAGACCATTGAAATAAAATGTGACATGCAACAAAAGAAAAGATGTGTTAAGTTGCCATGGTTACTTAAATAAGATTAACCCCTTATTAACCTAGGATTAACACTAAATTAGTATGTGTGTGCATGTTAAAATAATTTTTAATAATTAATAAATAAGGAAAATAAATTAGTGAACAAATAATTAAATAATGACTAATAAACACCAATAAAATAAGCAATTATATAATTAAAATAGGTATAATCATGTCTATGAGTCTCTTACCATAAAAATGGCTGCATGTGCAGCAGCACCAACTATGAAAAACCCACCGATCCACATGTGATGTGTAAACAACGAAAGTTGTGTACCATAGAAAATAATTACTAACTATGTTTAACGGAAAAACACATGTTATACCACTAATTAACACATAATTAACCTAAACGATTTTTAAAACGTTACAATCTTCCCCTTTAAAGAAATTCGGTCCCCGAATTAAAAAAAAAAATCTAACTACGCGTACCTTCGAAAAGATGGGGAAACTTCTTCCTCATCTCGTCCTCGGCTTTCCAGGTGACCTCTCCGCTGTTCAGGCCACACCAAAGAACCTTCACGGATGGTAAGACCTTTGATCTCAGTTTCTTCACATGCCGATCCAGAATGATACCCGCTGCTCGATGAAAAAAAGATCGCGCTCCAGCAAGATCGTCTGATGCTGAATCGCGTGATAAGGGTCATGAAGGTACTTGTGAAGCATCGATACATGAAATATGGAGTGAACATCTGAAAAACTGGGTGGAAGAGCCAAACGATAAGCAACTGTACCGACTCACTCGAGAATCTCGAAGGGACCCACATATCTAGAACTAAGCTTCCCTTTCTTCCCGAACCTCATCACACCTTTCATCGGCGAAACTCGCAAGAAAACATGATCACCCACGGCGAACTCAATTCTACGACGATGTCTATCCGCATAAGATTTTTGCCTGCTCTGGGCCGCTCACATCCTATCCTGAATCAACTGGATCTTTTATGTCGTCTCTTGCACAAGCTGCGATCCCAAAATACTGCTCTCACTGAGCTCTATCCAATAAACTAGTGATCGAAATTTTCTCCCATACAATGCCTCGAAGGGTGCCATCTGAATCGTCTCCTAAAAGCTGTTATTGTAGGAGAACTCTATCAAGGGCAAGTGATGATCCCAACTGCCACCGAAATCTAGAACGCATGCTCGGAGCATATCCTTAAGAGTCTGTATGGTCCGCTCTGACTGACCGTCGGTCTGCGGATGGAAAGCTGTACTGAAACTCAATCGAGTGCCCAAAGCCTCTTGATGTTTCAGCCATAGTCGGCTGGTGAACTGGGTACCTCTATTGGAAACAATGCAGGTCGGAATGTCGTGTAGTCGCACAATCTCATCAATATATATCTGAGCATACTGAGCAAATCCGAAAGTGGTATTCACTGGAAGGAAATGAGCCACTTTCGTCAATCGGTCTACGATCACCCAAATAGAGTCATACCCTCGACATGTCCTAGGTAGACCTACGATGAAATCCATAGAGATTTGTTCCCATTTCCACTCCGGAATGGGCAAAGGCTGTAACTCTCTTGCCGGCCTATGATGCTCGACCCTGACTTGCTGACAAGTCAGGTATCTCGAAACGAAATCTGTGACATCTTTCTTCATCCCTTCCCACCAGTAGATAGCTCTCAAGTCATGATACATCTTGGTGGAACCCGGATGAACGCTGTAAGCTGACTGATGCGCCTCATCTAAGATCTCGCACCTCAGCCCCTCGGAATCTAGCACACATAGTCGAGTCCCAAATCATAGTACTCCCTGGTCATCGACCACGAACTCTGAATCTCTACCCTGCCGAACCTGCTCCATGATCTCTGACAAACGAACATCGTCGAACTGTGCCTCCTGAATGCGATCAAGTAACTGTGGACGGGTGAGGAAATGAGCAAGCTGTCCTCCGGTCGAAGTAAACACAAACTGTACTCGGCTGTCGCATAAGATCTGCTAATCTGCGGAAAACTGTCTCTGAACTGCACTCAAATAAGACAAGCTACCTCTGGGCCTCCGACTCAAAGCGTCAGCTACAATATTCGCCTTTCCCGGATGATAAAGAATCTCGAAATCATGGTCCTTTACAAGCTCCATCCAACGGTGTTGTCACAAATTCAGATACCGTTGCTGGAAGATATACTTTAAGCTTTTTTGATCCATGAATATCTGGCACGACTCGCCGTATAAGTAAGTCCTCTAAATCTTGAGTGCAAAGACCACTGCGGCCATCTTTAAGTCATGAGTGGGATATTTCTGCTCGTGCTTCTTCAACTGCCAAGAAGCATAAGCTATGACCCTTCCGTGCAGCATCAACACACATCCTAAACCCACTCGAGAAGCTTCACAATAGACAACAAGGTCGCCTGACCCTAAAAGAAAAGATAATACTGGTGCAGTCGTCAAACGAGACTTCAACTGCTGAAAACTCTGCTCACAAGTCTCGGTCCGAAGAAATGGAACTCCCTTCCGGGTCAACCCAGTCAGCGGTGCAGCGATACATAAAAAATCCTGTACAAAGCGTCGGTAGTAACCGGCCAAACCCAAGAAGCTGTGAACCTCAGTCACCGAAACAGGTCTGGGCCAAAGCTGTATGGCCTCGATCTTCTTCGGGTCCACTCATATACCATTTCTCGTAACCACGTGACCCAAGAAGTCAACACTATCAAGCTAGAAAGCACACTTGAAGAATTTGGCATACAGTCGGTGCTCCTTCAAAGTCTGCAACGTAATCCTCAAATGCTGCTCATGCTCCTCTCGACTCCGGGAGTATACCAGAATGTCATCAATGAACACGATAATGAACTGGTCAAGAAACGGCCTGAAGATGCGGTTCATCAATGAAGGGTTACCCTAGTTCCCCGACCAACTTCCGTGGCCAAATGCGAAACAAAAATTTCGAAACGAGCAAAAACTCGGCACTAGAATAAAACATAACTGGATCTTTAACCATAAACCTAGCTAGCTAAAAGTGAGTTCTATCTACTATGAAAGAAGATATACCAAGAGACTCAATTCCTTTGGTCTTCTCTCCTCGTCATGTGCTCCAAGTGGCCTTCTTGAACTTGTTCGATCATCATCTCCGGCTCCATCGGTCCTCCGGGATCGAGCTTGTTCTCCGACTTTCTTTTGTCGTAAATGATCCAACCGGGGGGTATGATCCATGGCTCTAGCTCCTAACTATATAACAAAAGGAGCACCTAGAGAACTTGGTTTGCCAAACCAAGTAATCTAGGGTGTATTTTAGGGTGTCTTAGTGTTTAGCTATCTCTTTCTTACCTCTTCACTTGATTCTCAACACATGAGAAGGTAGTGAAGAGGAAGAAGATGAAGGTGGAGGAAGCTAGAGAGGAGGGAGGAGCTTGGAGAGAAAATGGAGCTCAAGAAAATAATGAGCAAGCATGAGAGAGAGAATAACACACAATGGTTTTGTATGCAATCATCTTTCATTAAACAATAGCAACCATGCTTCAATAGTAAACCCAAAATGAATTATAAATTCATTTGTAAACTATTGAAGCATGGTCAACTCCATACCTCCCTCACCTCTCACTTTCCACCTCATTTCCATTTATCAAATAAATGGAAAATCCAAAATGAGGTGGCCACCTTCTAGAAGGAAATCTGTATTAAATACGGATTTCAGTCTGCAGTACAAATATACCGGCAATCAGATAAAAATCCGAACGCCCAAAAGAGATAGAATAACACGAAGAACGTAATACTAGAATATATATCAAAATACATATATGTAAATTATTAAATCAATACCTGATTTAATAATCCGGCTCAAACCCGAGCCGGCTAGTATTACAAACTGTCCGATCGAAAATCCGAGTACCAAGTACATCAATCGATCGAACCCTGCACGTATCTAATACGGCTATTACATCGTTTTGCCTGGATCAAGGAAACCCTCTGTGTGGGACTCTAAAGACTCGACAGTACTCTGGCAGTGGGTTTAACCACAAGCATGTCAGTGGCACTAGCTGTACGTAATAGCTGCCCAGGTACCTGTTGAAAAGCAAGGCCGACGAGCAAACTCATCCGGATCTCCTACTGAGCCTATCCGTGACAATATCCGTACAGTCCGGTCTCTTCGTCAAAGAGTATCGCATACCGGGTCTAGGGGATGGTGAACTTTAGACCCTAACAACCTGATAAGTCGTGCCGATGTGGCTCAGGACCAATCCGGGAAACTACTGATCAACCTATCAGTAAATCCTAAGTGCCTTGGCCAAGCTCTTATGGTCCTGACCAATCGAATCACAGTACGATATCGACTCCCTATACCAAGAGAGATGAATCCCCGACAATCGCTCACTGCCTCCATGTGGCTCGGGACTGAACCCAACCAAAACCTGTTTGCACAACTCAGTAGAGCCGTGGTAAGGTAGTGATCAAAGCTCAGTGGGAACTTACACGAGACAAATGCCGATCTCGGGTCCAAAGACTAACCTGTACACATGTCACCTGAGAACTTCCATCTGACGATAGGTATAGTACCATATGGAAGTTCTCAGCGAGTCCGTCCATTGTACTCACACCCAGTGAGCACCTGTATACGATCTTAGATGCATCAGACCAATGGCTGCGGGACCAACCATCCCCCGACGGGGGTAGAAACGTATACACCAGTCTACTCTGGAGTGTCAATGCCAGTCTCGATACTCACGCGACTAGGGACCATTTAAGGATGTGCTTATGGACTACCCTGCTCCCACAAGTATGATCGCCATCACAACGCAGGTAGTCAAGCAAGATCCTAGGGCTTTATCAACATGTAACCGCAATATGTAATAACGAGTATGACATATGCCATGTTAAGATAAAGACAAACCACCATAGTATACTACCGTATCTAGTCTTTATCAATATGTGCAAACCAGACATAACAACAATACAAATAAATACACATATCCCGATAAAGACAAGTCAAATAATATACTATAAAACTGAGCAAGATTGTTCTGTACATACATATCCCTAGTGTCCATATGTATACATATACAATACTGGCCTCTAGGGCATATACATCCAACAATCTCCCACTTGCACTAAAGGCCAGTGATTGGCATACCGAATACCCAACGTCTTCTCTAAGGCCAGCTGCTGGCGTATCGCATACCCAACATCCCAAAAAGTCGCTCGAACTTTGCTTGAGGGAGTGCCTTTGTAAATGGATCCGCCGTGTTGTCTTTCGTATCCACTCTCCGGACCTCGATCTCCTGGTGATCTACGATCTCCCTGATCAGGTGATACCGCCTTAAGATGTGCCTGGATTTCTGATGGGACCGTGGTTCCTTCGCTAAAGCTATAGCCCCATTGTTGTCACAATACACTGGTATTGGATCAACAATGGACGGAACCACCTGAAGTTCGGCTATGAACTTCTTTATCCAGACCGCCTCTTTTGCGGCATTGCTTGCAGTAATGTATTCTGCCTCCATCGTCGAGTCTGCGACGGTATCCTGTTTGGAACTCTTCCAACATACCGCCCCTCCGTTGAGGGTAAACACAAAACCCCAGACGGACTTGCTGTCATCTTTGTCACTCTGGAAGCTTGAGTCGGTAAAGGACTCGACCCTAAGGCCTCCATTACCGTAAATCAGGAACATTTTTTTAGTCCTTCTCAGGTACTTGAGAATATTCTTTACCGCTGTCCAGTGGTCCTCACCTGGGTCCGACTGATACCGGCTCACCACGCTTAGCGCGTAAGCTGCATCTGGTCTTGTACATAGCATCGCATACATTATAGATCCTACCGCCGAAGCGTAGGGTATAGTGCTCATGCGAACCCTCTCCTCGTCAGTCTTGGGAGACATCTCCTTGGAGAGGGTGATTCCGTGCAATGTGGGTATGTTACCACGCTTGGAATCTTCCATACTAAATCTCTTTAGTACGGTCTCTATGTACCTGGACTGTGAAAGTCCCAGTAGTCTCTTGGATCTATCTCTGAAGATCTTGATCCCCAGAATGTACGAGACATCACCTAGGTCTTTCATAGAGAACCTTTGTGATAAGAATAGCTTGACCGATTGTAGCATAGGAATGTCATTTCCTATCAAAAGAATGTCGTCCACGTACAAGACTAGGAATACGACAGTTCGTCCTACAATCTTCTTATAAATGCATGGCTCATCTTCATTCTTGATGAAGTCAAAGTCCTTGACTGTCTCATCAAAACAGATGTTCCAGCTCCGCGATACTTGCTTTAATCCATAAATGGATTTGAGCAACTTGCACACCTTCCCGCTGCTCCCACTGTCTACAAAACCTTCTGGCTGATCCATGTAAACGCACTCTTCTAAACTTCCGTTTAGAAAAGCCGTTTTTACGTCCATCTGCCAGATCTCATAGTCATGGAAGGCAGCAATGGCAAGCAGGATCCTAATGGATTTGAGCATAGCCACTGGAGAAAAGGTTTCGTCGTAGTCCACTCCTGGTCTTTGACGAAAACCTTTTGCAACGAGTCTAGCCTTATAGGTTTCCACCTGCCCATCTACACCAAGTTTCTTCTTGTAGATCCGTTTGCATCCAACGGGTTTTACCCCAGGTGGAGCAACTTCCAGGGTCCACACTTTATTGGTGTACATGGACTCCATTTCAGATTGCAAAGCCACTTATCAGAGTCCCTACTGATAATGGCCTATCTGAAACTAGTAGGATCATCTTCTTCCAAGATGCAATCCTCTCGATCTCCATCTATGAGAAAACCGTAGTATTTCTCGGGCGGATGAGAAATCCTACTAGATCTGCGGAGTGGCTGAGGTTCGTCCGGGGTTATTGAATCTTGAGGTTCTGCCAAATCTTCAGTTTCAGTTTGTGGTCGCTGAATTTCTTCCAGTTCTACCGAACTCCCACTTGTTTCTTTTGCAAGAAATTGCCACTCTAAAAAGGTGGCGTGGCAAGATATAAACACCTTCTGTTCCTCGGTGTGGTAGAACAGATATCCTATTGAATTTTTAGGATATCCCACAAACTTGCATAAAACTGAACGTGCCTCTAATTTGTCCGGATTTTGTACTTTTACATATGCAGGACAACCCCATATCTTAATACGTTTAAGATACGGCCTTTTGCCATTCCATATCTCGAATGGTGTCTTAGGCACGGATTTGGATGGAACATCATTCAATAGATATGCTGCTGTTAAAAGTGCATGTCCCCAAAATGAAAGAGGCAACTCAGCACTACTCATCATGGAGCGAACCATATCCAATAGGGTACGATTCCTCCGCTCCGATACACCATTGTGCTGTGGTGTATACGGAGGAGTAAGTTGAGAGAGAATTCCATTCTCTTTTAGGTAATCTTGGAATTCCGTGCTTAAATACTCCCCTCCTCTGTCAGATCGGAGGATTTTAATACTCTTGCCAGTCTGGTTCTCTACCTCGTTTCTATATTCTTTGAATTTCTCAAAAGCTTCAGATTTTTGTTTCATAAGATACATATACCCGAATCTAGAGAGATCATCAGTGAATGTGATGAAGTACAAGAACCCACCCCTTGCATGTATAGACATCGGACTACACACATCACTGTGTATGAGCCCCAAGAGCTCTGCTGCTCTCTCTCCATGTCCGGTGAATGGAGATTTGGTCATCTTTCCTTTGAGACAAGATTGACAAGTTTCATAAGATGAAAATTCGAACGTATCCAAGAGTCCATCTTTATTCAACTTGCTCAGTCTTTTCTCTCCGATATGACCAAGTCTACAATACCACAAGTAGGATTCGTTCACATCTGAACTCTTCCTCTTGAGTGTATTTTGTACATTGAGAACTGTATTCTGATTTAGAACATAGATACCATTACACAGTGTACCTTCTGCAACCAATACCTTATGGAGGTAGATGTTCATGATATTTCTATCAAGAACAAAATTATATCTATCTTTATTAAGCAAAGAAACTGATATTATGTTGCATAACATGGAAGGTACATAGTAGCAATTGTTCAAAATCATAGTATTGTCATTTGGCAACACTAGGTGATATTCACCGACGGCCGTAGCATTGACTTGTGCTCCGTTCCCTACCCTGAGGGACATATCACCAGGTCCAACTATCCTATTTTGTCTCAGTCCCTGCAATAAATTACAGATATGAGATCCTGATCCGGTATTTAGTACCCAGGAGGTAGGACTGACCAAAAAGCAGTTCTCAATTACAAGACCGCCTGAAAAAGATGCAATAGTATGCTTCTTCTTCGATGAGGTCATCAAGGAATCCATGCTTTCCTCTTTCCCTTGCTAACACTTACGACTGTTGTCATAAGTTAGAGCCGAACAGACGTTCCCCAGCCCCGAATAAGAATTCAGATCGGTCAAGCAATACATTTTATTATCTTGATTAGGGCGTGAAATGGTTTCTACCTGGAGAGAGAGGGGGAAAACACTCAGCGTGCACTCTTGCAAGATTAGATTGGTTTATTAATTTATCTAACCAGGATGGCTCCCACTGTTTCCTCAAATTTTTCTTCAAACCCTAAAAGAAGAACTAGTCAGGATTAATCGCACGTCACAATACTTGCTTAACCTTTCAGCCAGGCCAGTGTTGGTACTTCGAGGGAGGTTTTCCAACGCTTTCGCGAAGTTCCTTAATTATATAACATATTTTCCCTGGAGGCGTAGCCCCGCTAACACCTTTCTAGACACCTACTTGGTTTATAACATTGATTGTTAAGTGTGATAATCTCCCGAGAGTAATCCTACTCATCAGTGGGATCGGGATCCAACTATCATTATGTGATGCACTAGATGGAATCCACTCTAGTCACCACACTCTAGAAGGTATGCTAAATCTGCAAGTTTCCTGTATATTTGAAACTCTCGATGTGGTTTCTGCCCCTAGGATCCAAGTGACCTTGACTGAGCCAGCATATCAAAAGATCCTAGTCAAGTTCACCCCGTCATTATCTTGATTGCATTAGACCAACTCGTACGAGTCCTTGACTTAGCCAAAATGACCGTACGACTGTCCTAACCAATTGCATTACATGCTACAGAAAAATATTACATAGCTACCGAACACTACGCCTCGGCTGAGCACGAAATACGTAGCACGAATACTAATCAATACCAATCCGAAATGACGGAGGGCTACGGCTGGGTTTTTGGCGAAAAACCCGTTAACGTAATGAACTTGATATCGTTGAAGGAACCTGAGTAGTTTTATAAATATATAGTGACGATAAACCTTTGCTAAAGAGGTCACTCCCTGTGAAGGGATCTCGGCTCTTTCCTCGTCGAATGAGGTGCGGGATATTCCAAAATGAATACCACGATGTAAAGCAAAAATTAATCGACTATAGTAAAGTTATTACCTTGACGCAAACTTTTACTCAAGGGGTCACTCCCGGTGAAGGGATCTCGGCCCTTTTCTCGTCGAATGAGGTGCTGGATATTCCAAATTGAATACCACTGTGCAAAGCAAAAGAGAACGTCTGTAATTTCAGTTTTTAAAGCCTGGTTCCAACAACATCTTTTAGGTTTATTATCTTGCATTAATCAAAATTAATGTGGTCCCATCAATTTGTAACCTATCACACCAGAAAAGAACGAAAATAAAATGTACGTATATGCCATCCGCATTCGCCACGGGGCCCCGTCATCACCCGTTAGCTTACTTAACTAACGACAGAGCGGGGGCTGGACTAGTGCGGGTGCAAAACATATACAACATCTACTAGTATATATATATAAGTATATATAACATTCGTCCCAGGCATGATAATAAACAACATCACAAATAACATTACAGAATGGTGGATAATTTTGGAGCCCAGGGTTTCATTTGAGCCACAAATAAAACCCGAAATTCTCTGTCGTGTGGATAGCCTGTGCAATGAAAACTTGTACCCCCTACGAGTGTGACGAATAGCCCACCAGTTCTAGAACGAAGCCCCCTCCGTCTGAGCGCCACGAGATGCGGGCTTGTTGCGTTCTAGAACCCGGCTATCCGTGCACTCCGCCGTGGGGTAATCCTAGTAAATAATATTAAAAAAATATATACAACCGGTGACATCGACCTCAGCCTGGTCGTGCCTCAAAATAATATACAAACAGCAAAGACGGCAGTCCACATGTCAGACGCTCGCCCCGCAATAACAAATGTACAAATGATTTATAAACTGTATTCTAACATTGCACCACATGCTATCCACCACGACAATCCAACCACAATCACAGCACAAGCACACAACATCAACGCGAATGTCACGTTCGCAAAACTCATCTGAAAGAACATATAGCAATCAGACGAGTTTTATCGATCGAGTGACATTCCCGGTCGCAGATAAAAGTGAATGTACTGGTAATAAAACATGTATCTTAAAATTACGATCGACTAAACTTTACAAGTGGGCCCCAAGAATTTAAACCAACACTGTAACAAATCTGGGCCCAAAAATAATTATTCCAGAAACCACAATTTCTAATATAAGAGGCCCAGAAGAAAGTTTGCCCACGTGGGCCCCAAAACGGCCGCGGAACCGCCGCCAATAGGGGGTTTATGCGGCGGTTCCGCGGTAGTTTGGTGGGGTCATGTGACAAAATATCTTCAGTTTTCTTTAAAAAGCCTGCATGATTTTCTGAGACCACAAAATTGATTTTTCGAGCACTTTTAAAATCGACAGAAAAATCATGTGAGAAAATGCAGTTTTTGAAAAATCCAGTCGATCGTTATTCTAAACACGTTTAAACAAGCTAGTATAGGTTTTATGGGTGGCTCTGATACCATGAAGGGTTACCCTAGTGCCCCGGCCAACTTCCGTGGCCAAATGCGGAACAAAAATTTCAAAACGAGCAAAAACTCGGCACTAGAATAAAACTTGACCGGATATTTAACCATAAACCTAGCTAGCTAAAAGTGAGTTCTATCTACTATGAAAGAAGATATACCAAGAGGCTCAAGTCCTTCGGTCTTCTCTCCTCGTCATGTGCTCCAAGTGGCCTCCTTGAACTTGTTCGATCATCATCTCCGGCTCCATCGGTCCTCCAGGATCGAGCTTGTTCTCCGGCTTCCTTATGTCGTACATGATCCACCCGGGGGGGTATGATCCATAGCTCTAGCTCCTAACTATATAACAAAAGGAGCAACTAGATTACTTGGTTTGCTAAACCAAGTAATCTAGGGTGTAGTTTAGGGTGTCTTAGTGTTTAGCAATCTCTTTCTTGCCTCTTCACTTGATTCTCAACACATGAGAAGGGAGTGAAGAGGAAGAAGATGAAGGTGGAGGAAGCTAGAGAGGAGGGAGAAGCTTGGAGAGAAAATGGAGCTCAAGAAAATAATGAGCAAGCATGAGAGAGAGAATAACACACAATGGTTTTGTATGCAATCATCTTTCATTAAACAATAGCAACCATGTTTCAATAGTAAACCCAAAATGAATTATAAATTCATTTGTAAACTATTGAAGCATGGTCAACTCCATACCTCCCTCACCTCTCACTTTCCACCTCATTTCCATTTATCAAAAAAATGGAAAATCCAAAATGAGGTGGCCACCTTCTAGAAGGAAATCTGTAGTAAATACGGATTTCAGTCTATAGTACAAATATACCGGCAATCAGATAAAAATCCGAACGCCCAAAAGAGATAGAATAACACGAAGAACGTAATACTAGAATATATATCAAAATACATATATGTAAATTATTAAATCAATACCTGATTTAATAATCCGGCTCAAACCCGAGCCGGCTAGTATTACAAACTGTCCGATCGAAAATCCGAGTACCAAGTACATCAATCGATCGAACCCTGCACGTATCCAATACGGCTACTACATCGTTTTGCCTGGATCAGGGAAACCCTCTGTGTGGGACTCTAAAGACTCGACAGTACTCTGGCAGTGGGTTTAACCACAAGCACGTCAGCGGCACTAGCTGTACGTAACGGCTGCCCAGGTACCTATCGAAAAGGAAGGCCGACGAGCAAACTCATCCGGATCTCCTACTGAGCCTATCTGTGACAATATCCATACAGTCCGGTCTCTTCGTCAAAGAGTATCGCATACTGGGTCTAGGGGATGGTGAACGTCAGACCCTAACAACCTGATAAGTCGTGCCGATGCGGCTCAGGACCAATCCGGAAAACTACTGATCAACCTATCAGTAAATCCCAAGTGCCTTGGCCAAGGTCTTATGGTCCTGACTAATCAAATCACAGTGCAATATCGACTTCCTATGCCGGGAGAGACGAATCCCCGACAATCGCTCACTGCCTCCATGTGGCTCGGGACTGAACCCAACCAAAACCTGTTTCCACGACTCAGTAGAGCCGTGGTAGGGTAGTGATCAAAGCTCAGTGGGAACTCACACGAGACAAATGCCGATCTCGGGTCCAAAGACTAACCTGTACACCTGTCACCTGAGAACTTCCATCTGACGCTAGGTATAGTACCACATAGAAGTTCTCGGCGAGTCCTTCCAGTGTACTCACACCCAGTGAGCACCTGTATACGATCTTAGGTGCATCAGACCAATGGCTGCGGGACCAACCATCCCCCGACGGGGGTAGAAACGTATACACCAGTCTACTCTGGAGTATCAATGCCCAGTCTCGATACTCACGCGACTAGGGACCATTTAAGGATGTGCTTATGGACTACCCTGCTCCCACAAGTATGATCGCCATCACAATGCAGGTAGTCAAGCAAGATCCTAGGGGCTTTATCAATATGTAACCGCAATATGTAATAACGAGTATGACATATTCCATGTTAAGATAAAGACAAACCATCATAGATACTACCGTATCTAGTCTTTATCAATATGTGCAAACCAAACATAACAACAATACAAATAAATACATATATCCCGATAAAGACAAGTCAAATAATATACTATAAAACTGAGCAAGATTGTTCTGTACATACATATCCCTATTGTCCATATGTATACATATACAATACTGGCCTCTAGGGCATATACATCCAACAATCAAATCCATGAACACTGCTGGGGCATTGGTGAGCCCGAACGACATCACCAAGAACTCGTAATGCCCATAGCGCGTATGAAAAGCAGTCCTCGGAATGTCATCCTTCTGAACCCGCAACTAATGATAACCCGACCGCAAGTCAACCTTCGAGAAATGTCCTGCACCCTAAAGATGATCAAACAAATCGTTAATGCGATGTAGGGGAAGTCTATTCCGCATGGTAACTCAATTCAATTGACGATAATCAATGCACAATCTCGTATTGCCGTCCTTCTTCTTGACGAACAGGACAAGAGCTCCCCAAGGCGACACACTCGGACGAATAAGTCCCTTATCCAGCAAATCTTGCAACTGTTCCTTCAGCTCTCTAAGCTCCGCCGGGGCCATCCAATAAGATGGTATAGAAATAGGCCCCGTATAGGGGATCAATTCAATGCAGAACTCGATATCGCGCTCTGGTGGCAATCCAGGCAACTCGTCAGGAAAGACATCGGGAAACTCCCTCACAATCGGAACCCGGTCCAACGGGACCTCTGCGACTCCAGCATCACGAACATACGCAAATAATCCCTGACATCCTTTCCTCAAGAGCCGACTAGCGCGAAGGGCAGAAATCAAACTAGGAAGGGTGGCACTACGGTCTCCCTGAATAATAAGAACTGGCTCACCCGGAAAATTAAATCTGACCGCCTTCTCACGGCAGTCTACAGACGCATAACAAGTAGCTAACTAGACTAACATATCGAGGAGAATCAAGTCAACAGAATAATCCTTATCCCCGATATGAACAGAACACAGTCGAAATACATGTCGAGCGATAAAAGACTCTCCTACGGGAGTAATAACGACAAGTGGTTGATATAGCAAAGACGACTCTCGGCCCAACCTCGGTACGAAGTGTGTAAATACATAAGAATACGTAGAACCTGGGTCGAATAATATACACGCGTCGAAAGAACACACTGGAATAGTACCTGTCACAACGACGTTCGATGCCTACGCATCTTCAGGAGTCAAAGAAAAAACTCAGGCATGTCCTCTGCCGGTACCCAGCTTTCCTCTGCATCTGCCACCTCATCCTCTCTGAACCAGACTGCCACGACCATGGCCTCTCAGGGCATAGATCTGGCGTGGAGCAATAATAGGTGTAGGAGGTAAAGCATTCGGAGGAAGGGTGAAGGTGGTAAATTCACATGTGGAACTGTCGCCTCGCCCTGTCGCCTAACGGTATAATATCTAACAGATGCAGTGGACTCCCACATCGATAACATCCTTGCGATGGCTGCTGACCCGGTAAATAAGAGCTGAACAACTGGACTCGCATCTTGCCTCGACCACCACCACAGCCTCTACCTGTCATATCTCTGCCAAACCGCACTGGAGCTGATATACCTGTACGAATCCTCTTCGGCACGGTAGGCTCAGAAATACGCTGCTCTACTAATATAGCGGCATATATCACTGCTGCATAGGTTTCGAAGTGCTGGGCGCCGATAGAAAGGAAGAGCTGTGTGTCAAGGCCTCGTACGAATCTCTTTATGCATTTTTCTTCAGCGTCCACCAGGTAAGGAGCATATCTGGATAGCTGAGTGAACTGAACGTCGTACTCGAACATGGTCATCCCAGGAGTCTTGCGCAAAGACTCAAAACTATGGGATCGAGCATCCCTGATGCTCTCCAGAAGGAAACGAGCTAGAAACACCGCCGTAAACTCATCCCAGGTCATAGGAGGTAGACCTGCAGCTCAGCCTCTCACAACTAACTCGCACCACATCTGAGGAAGACCCTCCAGACAAAAGATCGCAAGCTCGATCGATCTCTCATCGGAACACCTCAATGAGAAGCAGATCCTGGCCATCCTGTCGAAGAACGTCTGTGGATCCTCCGCTGGGTCTATGCCTGTGAAAACTGGAGGCTTCAGCTTCATAAACTCCTGTAATGATACTACGATAGTCTCGGTAACAGCAGGAATAGCTGTCTGGATAGCATGTACTATTACAATCCCCGTAGTAGGAGGAGCATCATCGGATCTCGGTGCCCGGCTGACCCTAACTAAAGATCCAACCATCTAGCTCAAATCCTGAATACTCGCCTTCAGCCTAGCTATCCGGCCTAGAGAAGGGGGATCAGTCTGTCCCTGAGGTGTAGGCGTACCGCCCTGGTCGGTCCTCGTCTCAGACGAGCTCGCTCTAATCTCATCTCTGGCGGCAGCTATCTGGGCCCTCGTAGTCTTCGGCGGCATAATGGCTGGAACGTAAATTAAGTAAGCCGAAACCCAGAAATCTAAACCTTTTTAAGAAAATAAAAGAAGTGAAGTTTTGAAATAAGGGTATGATGAAATCAAAAGTTTTCTTAAATGTATAAATAGTGGAACATGAAAAATGCAAGTGGATTTTATTAGTTGAAAAATATGTTTCGTCTTTTAAAAATTTGGGCAACACCTCCTTTGTATATTTTGATCCAAAACCACATATACACAATAATAATAAAGGCATCCCCAAGCGGAAACTAGCTCTTCGCCAACCGGCGGAATCACAACCACGCAAGTCACATAATAAGTATACGACGTCCAACGGCGAAGATCAACACAAAAAAGATAATGTAAAGCAAGACATCAACCCCATCTAGCGAACATAAACCCTCGCCCTAAGTCTCGCAACCATAAGTCTCACTAAGTCTTACTAATTATATAAATACTAGTTTCTGATTTAATGGAGTTAACTAGATACAACAGGAATAATAAATACAAGAGGGGTACGATCCAACATGTACCACCTACCAAAGCAAAACACTCGAATGCAGCTATGTGTCGGCGATGCCGTTACTGATCCATGCGGTCAACCTGCAAGAACTGTGGCACAACGGGGGTGAGTTGCCAACTCGTGAGTAGAAAACATCATCGGGTATAAATAGAATAAAACAACGATTCATAGGTCAACTATATCATAAAAGTAATACTATGATATCTAGGGTGACCGTATCTGCATATGTGCCAACAATATAATCAATGACTATCAACATGTGGCTAATATCTACGTGTCCATCAATGACACAACAATATCATGCATGTAAATATCATAAAGCATATGCATGTAAATATGAGGATATCAACAAACGTGTGTCCATCAACGACACATCAAAATCATGGAATCTGAGTGTCCAACATCGACACTCGAAACATCATGAAACCCGTGTCCAACATCGACACGTAAATTCTCATATATCGGGCTCCGTCAGTCCGGATCGGCCCACGGGCTTCGTCTGCGGGATCGGCCCTCGGGCTCCGGCAGTACGGATCAGCCCATATCCATCTCTCGACTCCGGTCGATATCCTTCGAATAACCGCCAGGTCCAACCAATCACCAGTAGGTAGTAGTCCCTCTGCCAGGCTCATCGTCTACAGCACGACATTCCTTTCTTGCCCCGGGGTACCATACCGGGTCCACCATGAACCGAGAAAACGCATGGTGGACGTCGCAAAATATCATATCAAGAGAAACCGAGTTTTTAAATCAATACATACTTTCTTTTAAAATAACCCCGGTTCTCAAATCCAGAAATCTCATGAAAACAGCATATCTCAATGCGTATAATCATAAAGCATGATGTATGTGACATATAACAGAAATGTAAGTATATCCGTATCTCATGCAACATAGAACAGTGATGTGAATATAGCAAGTAAATCATGCAAGGAATCATATCATGATGCAGCAAATCTACTGTGTAGTGACATAGCAATTATCGATGATGAAGTGTGTGAGCCGGCAAATCTGTGTAAGTGTAACATACACATCATCGATAATGGTGTAGGTGTACTAACACAGGTATATGTAATGCAATGAGAATGATATAAACGTAGCATAAAATATATCGTCAGCTAAATACTATAAGGTATACGTATCTAACATGACCGAGTCGGTGAATCTATCAATCGGCATCCAGCCTCACAACATCACGTACGGTATGATCCATCGTACGGCATCCTCTAGTCAAGGGTATGGATCAATCATCATAAAACTCATCAAGTACGGTAAATCATCGTACAGCGGCATTAAACCATTAAGGATCCTATCAACCTATATGACGCTGAGGATACGTGTTAGTTATATGTATGCCCTAGAGGCCATTACTGTACATTGGATGTATATTGTAGTGGATGCTGGGACATATATAGGAAGGACTTTCTTGCTCGACACGATAGTACGCTATCTGGTTGCACTTTATCTTAACATGTATACTTTCTGTCTCTCTGATTACATGTTGATAAAGCCCATAGGATGTGTACTCGACTTCCAGGACTATGATGTAGATCATACTAGTGGGGCCTGGGTAGTCCATGAGTACATCCTTGAAATGTTCCTAGTCGAGGGAATATCGAGACGGGGCATCGATATTCCAGAGTAGACTAGCGCATATCTTCTCGACCCATGCGATGGGCGATGGATGATCCCATATCCATTGGTGTTTGACATCGAAGATGGTATGCGGGTGCTCAGTTGAGACTGGGTACACTGAACGGACTCGCCGAGAACTCCCAGATGGTATTATACCTCACGTCAGATGGCAGTTCTCTGGTGACACTGGTACAGCTTAGTCTGTTGACCCGAGATCGTCATAGAGTCTTGTGTGTCTCCCACTGTGCTTTGATTTCCACCCTACCACGGCTCTACTGAGTCGTGCAAACAGGTGGTTTTTGGGTACAGTCCCGATTCACATGGAGGCAATGAGCGATAGGAGGGGATTCGTCTCTCCCGGTATTGGGGGTTGATGTTGTGCTATGCTCGACTGGCCATAACAGGAAATCCCTGGCCAGGGTTGCAGTGATATACTGGTAAGTGTTATCAGTAGTTTCACGAATGTTATGGACCCTACGTCGGCATGACTTATCGAGCTATTGGGGTCTGACGTTTACCACCCCTAGGCGAGATATGCGACATATCAGACGAACAGACCGGACCGTACGGTAAGTGTTACTGGTTGGATTCGCAGGAGTGTGAGCGGGCTTGCTCGTCGATCTTCTGATCGCTCAATACCCGGGTGGCCGTTACGTTTAGCAGACCGCTTGCGGCTTGTGGATGCTTGATATGATCATCATCTGCTGCCGGCGTATTGACGAGTCTTTAGAGTCCTACACAGAGGTTTCCTGGCTCAAGCGAAACGAAATAGGAGCGCATATGAGATATGTGCGGGACCGAGAATAATGCGTGTATTTGATACCGTATTTCATTCTCGCGATGAATGTGTCGAATGGTTATATGCGATATAACCTAGTTATCGAATCAAGGATTGATTCGATAAGCCGATACATATGATACTAGTCGGTTATATCCGATATGACCGGATCATTGAATCAAGTGTTGATTTAATGATTTAATGTATAATTATATATTTGATATATTGCTTTGCATTAACTAGTATTGGTTCACTTTAAATGGATTTTCTCACTTGAATTGTGCACATTGTATATGCGATATAGTTTTGTGCACATGTTTGTATCATGTTTGATGATACATGCTTACTTGGTTAAGTGTAAAGAATCAAACCATGGTTTAAGTTAATGATTAGGGTTTTGATTACTTATTCATTTATCTTATTTATTTATATCCATTTTGGAAAATGAAAAAGATAAATGAATGGTTGCTTATTTTGTTTTTAGTTGAAGATTCTTGAAGCTTTGACTTAGTCTTCATTCTTGTCTTATACTTAACCCTAACCATTTAACTAACCCAAGTTAATTCTCTACACTTAACTATAGTTGAAGTCATGATAAGTATTGATTTAATTATCTCATTTTTAATTAACTTATCATATCTTCTTCTTCTTTCTTCATCTTCTTCTTCAATGAAGAAAGCTTGCTACTCCAATGGCAAGTCATGAAATCTAGTGAGAAATCCAAAACTAAAGTTTACCCACTTCCTATTTCTTCATCCTCTACCTCTTGCCAAGTAGTATAGGGTGTTTCCTTCACAAGTTTTTCTGACTTGGTGAAGTTGGAGCTTGTTCTAGCGATGCCTCGACGTAGATCATCTTCGGCATCGAACCGACGATCAAGCCCGCCCATTCTTCGATGATGCCGACGCTAGAGCCCAAGACATGATTTGGACAGCGAGGGGACTTCATTGCGGAGCCGTGGAGGTGGTGGACCGGATCTACAAAGGTTGTATATCCGTTCCCTTAGTTAAAATGTTAACTAGTTTGCTTGTTTCGCCTAAATATCTAGTAAACGATCCGTAGTCGGGTTTGTAGGCACCCGTAAAATTTGATTTGTGCATGTTTGATCATTTGTGAGACTTCACTAGAGTGCCTAGGAACCCTACAGTGGTATCAGAGCCTAGCTAGAGCCTTAGGCGAAGTCTAGACGGAATTTGAAGTCCGAACGACCCGAAAACCCAAACCCAAAATAGCTCTCTGTCCTTTTTTCAAAATCTGGGATTTTTCCAAATTAAAAATTGCTAAAAAATTCAGCAGGGAAAAACAAGAATTACGGTGCAAAAAGTTTCTGGTGAACAGTGATTTGTGCGGCGGAACCGCGGCAGAAGCCTGGCTTCTGCGGCGGTTCCGCGGCCTTATGGTGACGTCAGCCCTTATGTTTTGCACAGTAATTCTTGATAAATTATGCTGAGTTTTCTGGGAATTTTTAAATTGATTCAAGAGTTGAATTTTTCTGCTGTGTTTTTGGGGATTCGGTGTTTCGATCGGAGTATCAAATTTTGTCTGTGTGGCTTTCCGGATAAATTTTAGAATATGTTAAAAAGTTCGACCGGATATAAATACCCACTTTTTCCCCTGTCGGGAAATTTCCAAGTGTTGGATTTTTCCGTAGTTTAACGACGTTCTAAGTAGTGCAAGTAACGCGATGGACCCTCTAGAAGACAACAAACCTTAACTCAATTATGTGACCGTCTTGAACTGCCCTTTGAACCTTCGGGTTTGGGGCAGTACGGCGTGCCACATGTGAGGCGTTGGCTTGACCCTTCTACGGCTGGACCGTTGGTACTGAGGCACAAACGGAATGTTGTTAGACTTATTTCATGTGTTGAGCTGTATCGGGAAAACTTGGGTGTTTGACTGTTCGATCGAAAAGTTTAGCATTTTCTATTTATCTGGAATGTGATACAATACTTGGAATTCACAACAAGTTATGAGATAACTAAATGAATGTTATAAACATAGCACTTTAGTCTCACTTGATCGGTTGCCACGGAATTTTGATATGATCAAAAGTCCGTCGCAATCACGTAGCGTACGCGGATACTCGCCGGGTAAACTTAATAGACAGCCTCACTCCATAGCCCCGACCAAGTGACTGTAGGAGAACCCCGTCGCCGAAAGCATCCGTTCGGGTGCTCGCGGTGGCGGTGTTCCGCCTTGGTGCACTTCGTCGACGGTATCGGGGGTGCGGCCGCCTACTGAAGTTTGCAACGAGCATTCGATCAGGATGTCGGGAATCTTGTTGAATTGCCCGACTTGATATTGAAAAGTGTTTTCGATTTTGAGACTAAAATGCGGGGTTTATAATTGTTAGGCATGCGATGTCTAAAGAATTCATTTGGTCAGGCATGCGATGTCTGAAGAGATTGCGGATTCCAACTGTTATAGTTTTACACTTTCTTTTCTGTGACCGTAAGTGTAATATGTGATATCGCCGGTTTCGTTGCTATATGTCAACGACAATTGGGATGGACATATTTACTTACGTTGATGACATATGATGTTATGTGTTGCTGGATATGTTATATTGGATCGTCGTGTTTGAATAGCCGGGGGTTTTTATGTGAGATGAGTGTTTTTCATTTTCATTCATGTAAAAACTTGTATGTAATATTCTTTTATTTGGGGCGCTTCCAGGTTGCGGAAGTTGTCACCGTTGTTGTATATTATTTACTTTTCCGCACTAGGATAGACCCAAGGAGGAGGGCACAAGTAACCGGGTTCTGGAGTCCAGTGGGAGACCAACTCGAGGAGTCGAGTCCGGGTCTCCTAACCCTAGAATTGGTAGGGTTGCTTGCCGCTCTCGTAGGGATCTAGGGGTGTGGGATTGGCTATTCATCACGACCGTGGAATCCGTGTTTTATACTGGCTCGTATTGAAAACACGGACGTCCTAGTATATCCAATATTTCATATGTTTCTTCTGCTGTGTTTTATCTGTGATCATGTGATGTTCTGTGACAGGTATTATATATAGTATATATGATATATTATATAGACGTTGCTTATGTTTTACACCCGCGCTAGCCCTGCCTCGCTCTGGCGTTAGTTACCTAACCTAACGGTGCAGACGGGACATCGAGGCGAATGCGGATGGCATAAGCGTACGTTATATTTATCTGTGATGTTTAGGTGGACTTAAATGATGGGATATTCATTAATGTGATTAATGAAAGAAAATAAACCTAATTGATGTTGTGGAATCGAATTACAAAATAAAAACAGGTAGCTACAGTTCTTGCTTTGCATCGCGGTGTTCATTATAGAACATCCTGCACCTTATTCGATGAGGAAAGGACCGAGATCCCTTCACCGGGAGTGACTCCTTTAGCAATAACTGACAGATGCTACAACCCTCGGTTTGTCTTTGATCGCTTCTATAGTTTCCTCTTTGCACAGTGATATATATGATATATCCTGCACCTCATTCGACGAGGAAAGGGCCGACGATCCCTTCACCGGGAGTGACCCTTTAGCAAAACTAGAAAAGCCTCGAAAACATTCCATTTAAAAACCATTTGATTCCGCAACGAGATCAAGTTCAAAGCGTTAAAGGTTTTCACAAAAACCAGCCGCAACCCTCCGTCATTTTAGGAAGTAGAGTACTTAGTATTCGTGCTGTGTTTGTTGACCATAGTCAAGGCACAATGTACGGTAGCTAAGTGATGTCTTCCTACACCGCATATGATGCGATTAGTTAGGACAGTCGCGTGACTTTGTTGACCTTAGTTAAGGGTCATGTGGGTGGGTCTAATTAATCACGAAATGACGGGTAGAACTTGACTAGTACTTATGATTTGTTGACCATAGTTAAGGTCATAGGTGCTAGGGGTAAAAACCTTTATCGGGAGTTTCAAGTGTTGAAATTTGCAATGAGATTGCATACCTTCTATGAGATAGTTGGATCCCGATACCCGCTGCGAGTAAGAGTTACTCCTGGGAGAGTTTTATACATTACAATTAGCCGATCAAGTAGGCGTCTAGAAAGGTGTTAACGAGGTTACGCCTCTGGGAAAACGAGGTTTACATTAATTAGGTTCGTGCGAAAGCACGGGGGACCTCCCTCAAAGTACCGACACTGGCCTAGCTGAAAGATTGGCGAACTTGTAGTGTGTAATTAATCTCGGCTAGTCTTTCCTTTTAGGGTTTGAAGGAAGATTTGATAAAAACAGTGGGAGCCATCCTGATTAGATAAAATAATAACCAATCTGATCTTGCAAGAGCATACGCTGAGTGTTTTCTTCTCTCTCTCTCCAGGTAGCGACCATGTCACGCCTTAATCAAGATAATAATACAGATTATTGACCGAACCCCCTTGTTATACTGAGCTGGGGAACGTTGGTCCCGCTCCAACTTATAATTGTTATAAGACAGAGCAGGAAATTGGGGATTACCAGAATTCCCGTACCGCCCAAACGAAGAGAGTGCATGCTGATGCATCATCTTCGGGTGTGTTCGTTACAGAGAACTGTTTCTCAATATCCTTTACGTCCTGAGTATGTGATACCAGATCAGGATCCCAGATATGTAATCTGTTACATAGGGCTAAAGAAAGGTAGAGGACTGAGAACGGATGATAAGTTTCATGAGGCAGAAAACGGGGCAAGAGTTGCAGCCAAGTCTGTTGGTCACTGTCACCCTGTATTACCAATACATTGATTCTGAACGAATGTTATTAGATACTGAACCTGATATACAAAATCATATCAGTCTCTTTATTAGTAAAGAAAGGATATAATTTTGTATTGTTGGATAATGTTTTGAACATTTCCTATATCAAAAGTTGATCGGTTCAGGCACGTTATCTAAAAGCGTTGATGTTCTAAATCAAACTACAGTTCTTAGTATACAGAACACACACAAGAGAAAGAGTTCAGAAATGAACGGATTCTTCTTGAGGTATTGTAGACTAGGTCATATCAATGCGACCCGACTAGCTAGAGTTACATATAGATGCATATTTAAATCAGTTTGAATTTACATCTTGTGAAACTCGTCAGTCATGTCACAAAGATAAGATGACCATAGCCCTGTTTATTGGAAACAGAGAAAGAGTTAGTGAACTCTTGGGATGATACATGATGATGTATGTAGGTCCCCAGTCTACACATGCCAGGACCGGTTCTTTATACTTCATTACGTTCTCTGATAATCTCTCAAGATTTAGACATATGTTCCTGTTGAAACACAAGTCTGAACCTTTTGAGATATTCACAGAATATAAGTTAGAAGTAGAGAACCAAAATATGGGTATAAGTATTATGTCCTAGGATGAGATCAAGGAGGAGAATACTTGAGCACGGAAATACTGGACTATTCTAAAGGAGAATGAGATTCTCTCTCAGCATTACTCCTCCGTATACACCATTGCACGATGGTATGTCGGGGCGGAACAAATACACCCTATATATATGGTGTGCTCTATGATGAGTACTGCTGAGTTACCTTTTTCCTTTTGGGAGTTATGCACTTGAGAAGCTGCATACCTATTGAATAGGGTTCCAATCAAATCACTGCCTACCACTCCATATGAAATATGGTATGGGAAGAACCCATCTCTTAAGCGAGTTAAGATTTGGGGTTGTCCGGCCTATGTTTAAAGCAAAATCCGGACAAGATCGAGGCAGGATCAGTTCTGTAGAACTGGAAAGGTTCCAGCTATACAAAACTGCAGTTGATGATTTGACAGAACCATAAGATTCTATAGTTCCCGACGAACCTCAGCCTCTCCGCCGATCTAGTAGGGTTCCTCATCCGCCTGAGAGATACCTCGGTTTCTCGATGACAGTGGGAGCAAGGATTGCATCATGAGATGATGACCCAACTAGTTTCAAGCAGGCCATCGAGAGTAGGGACTCTGTAAGAATGGCTGGATGCTTAGCGATCTGAGATGGAATCCATGTACACCAGCAAAGTATGGACTTTAGCTGCTATATCTGAAGGGTTAAATCCCCATCAGGAGCAAGTATATCTTGAGAAGATTACTTGGTGTAGATGGAAAAGTTGAGACTTTCAAAGCTAGACTTGTTAAAGGTTTTCGTCATCGACCAGGCGTGGATAATGATGAAACCTTTTTCCAGTAGCTATGCTTAAGTCTATCCAGATCCTACTTACCACGGCTACATACCATGACTACGATATCTGGCGGTTGGGTGCCATGACTGCTTTTCTAAATACTGATTTAGAAGAGAACGTCTATAAGAACACAGCCAGAGGTCTTCGTAAACAGTGGGAGCAGCAGAAACGTGTGCAAGTTGCTTTACATAATGAAGCAGACATCGCGGAGTTGGAACGTCTGTTTTGATGTGATAGTCAAAGTGTTTGACTTCATCAAAATGGTAGACGAACCTTGTATATAAAAAGGGGGTAGTAGAGAGTAAGGTGGTCATCTTCGTATTGTACGTAGACAACATACTCTTGATAGGAAAAGAATTTCCTATAATACGATCGATCAATCTCCTATTATCACAAGGATTCTCCAAATAGGATAAAGATGATACCTCCTAAATCCTGAGATTTGGACCTATAAGATAGATCTAAAGGGATATTAGGGTTCTCACTAAGTATAGTGAGATTGTATCAATCGATCCTGGGGAGAATCACTGGAAGTGTTCCAGGGTGATAAAGACGACTGAATGTCAGTCACAGGCACTGTCTTTACCCTCAGTAAAGGGACGGTATGTTGGAAGAGTTCCAAGCTAGATACCGGGGCAAACTAGACGATAAAGGCTGGTAACATCGCTATTGAAGATACAACCAAAGAGGAAGTTTGGGTGTATATTGGTTCATAAAATGAACTAGGTTCCTGCCATTGTATGACAATGGAAGTGTGGCTTTGGCCCTGGAACCTTGGTCCCATCAGTGACCCAGACAAATTCTGAGGCAGCATCACCTGATCATGGAGATAGTTGATCTCCATGGTGATCGAGGTTAGGAGAGAAGACTCAGAGGAGAACACGGCGGATCCACTCACGAAGGCCTTTTTCCCAAAGAGAGACTTTTAGGGGATGGTTGAGTATGTGATACTGCAACCACTGCTACAGATGGCCCTAGTGCAAGTGGGAGATTGTTAGTTATATGTATGCCCTAGAGGCCATTACTGTACATTGGATGTATATTGTAGTGGATGCTGGGACATATATAGGAAGGACTTTCTTGCTCGACACGATAGTACGCTATCTGGTTGCACTTTATCTTAACATGTATACTTTCTGTCTCTCTGATTACATGTTGATAAAGCCCATAGGATGTGTACTCGACTTCCAGGACTATGATGTAGATCATACTAGTGGGGCCTGGGTAGTCCATGAGTACATCCTTGAAATGTTTCTAGTCGAGGGAATATCGAGACGGGGCATCGATATTCCAGAGTAGACTAGCGCATATCTTCTCGACCCATGCGATGGGCGATGGATGATCCCATATCCATTGGTGTTTGACATCGAAGATGGTATGCGGGTGCTCAGTGGAGACTGGGTACACTGAACGGACTCGCCGAGAACTCCCAGATGGTATTATACCTCACGTCAGATGGCAGTTCTCTGGTGACACTGGTACAGCTTAGTCTGTTGACCCGAGATCGTCATAGAGTCTTGTGTGTCTCCCACTGTGCTTTGATTTCCACCCTACCACGGCTCTACTGAGTCGTGCAAACAGGTGGTTTTTGGGTACAGTCCCGATTCACATGGAGGCAATGAGCGATAGGAAGGGATTTGTCTCTCCCGGTATTGGGGGTTGATGTTGTGCTATGCTCGACTGGCCATAACAGGAAATCCCTGGCCAGGGTTGCAGTGATATACTGGTAAGTGTTATCAGTAGTTTCACGAATGTTATGGACCCTACGTCGGCATGACTTATCGAGCTATTAGGGTCTGACGTTTACCACCCCTAGGCGAGATATGCGACATATCAGACGAACAGACCGGACCGTACGGTAAGTGTTACTGGTTGGATTCGCAGGAGTGTGAGCGGGCTTGCTCGTCGATCTTCTGATCGCTCAATACCCGGGTGGCCGTTACGTTTAGCAGACCGCTTGCGGCTTGTGGATGCTTGATATGATCATCATCTGCTGCCGGCGTATTGACGAGTCTTTAGAGTCCTACACAGAGGTTTCCTGGCTCAAGCGAAACGAAATAGGAGCGCATATGAGATATGTGCGGGACCGAGAATAATGCGTGTATGTGATACCGTATTTCATTCTCGCGATGAATGTGTCGAATGGTTATATGCGATATAACCTAGTTATCGAATCAAGGATTGATTCGATAAGCCGATACATATGATACTAGTCGGTTATATCCGATATGACCGGATCATTGAATCAAGTGTTGATTTAATGATTTAATGTATAATTATATATTTGATATATTGCTTTGCATTAACTAGTATTGGTTCACTTTAAATGGATTTTCTCACTTGAATTGTGCACATTGTATATGCGATATAGTTTTGTGCACATGTTTGTATCATGTTTGATGATACATGCTTACTTGGTTAAGTGTAAAGAATCAAACCATGGTTTAAGTTAATGATTAGGGTTTTGATTACTTATTCATTTATCTTATTTATTTATATCCATTTTGGAAAATGAAAAAGATAAATGAATGGTTGCTTATTTTGTTTTTAGTTGAAGATTCTTGAAGCTTTGACTTAGTCTTCATTCTTGTCTTATACTTAACCATAACCATTTAACTAACCCAAGTTAATTCTCTACACTTAACTATAGTTGAAGTCATGATAAGTATTGATTTAATTATCTCATTTTTAATTAACTTATCATATCTTCTTCTTCTTTCTTCATCTTCTTCTTCAATGAAGAAAGCTTGCTACTCCAATGGCAAGTCATGAAATCTAGTGAGAAATCCAAAACTAAAGTTTACCCACTTCCTATTTCTTCATCCTCTACCTCTTGCCAAGTAGTATAGGGTGTTTCCTTCACAAGTTTTTCTGACTTGGTGAAGTTGGAGCTTGTTCTAGCGATGCCTCGACGTAGATCATCTTCGGCATCGAACCGACGATCAAGCCCGCCCATTCTTCGATGATGCCGACGCTAGAGCCCAAGACATGATTTGGACAGCGAGGGGACTTCATTGCGGAGCCGTGGAGGTGGTGGACCGGATCTACAAAGGTTGTATATCCGTTCCCTTAGTTAAAATGTTAACTAGTTTGCTTGTTTCGCCTAAATATCTAGTAAACGATCCGTAGTCGGGTTTGTAGGCACCCGTAAAATTTGATTTGTGCATGTTTGATCACTTATGAGACTTCACTAGAGTGCCTAGGAACCCTACAATACGGACCTAACGCCTCGTACGGCATATCACTCCTGATTCACAATATCATATATGTCTATATACCTATATCCCAGGTCACATCCGTATCAATCTCATGTCAGGGGACCAGCAAAAGTATCAATCCTCTCATATCGACTCGCATCCGTACCGACGTATCAATCAAGTCATCATATCACATCGTATATTATTTTCATCACATTTATATCCCACATCAAGTCATTTACATATATATATCCTATCTTATAAATCTCATGTTATGCTACTCTAAATCTCATACTTATTCTAGTGAAACTACATATCTATAAGTCGTGATTCACATTCACTTTTCATATCCCTAAAACTTTTATCTCATATTTCAATATATATATATTCAATCACTCATATCATCTCACACTATCTTTTTAACCATATCCCTAGTTTTCTAATTTAGGTTTCTACGACTGTATCCTATAGATCGGTTTCCATCGGGGGTGCTATACGCCATCTACCCGACTTCCCCCGTAGATATAGATCTACTCACCAGCGGAACTCCTCGTTCAGCCATAGTCGATGTGCTTCGTAGTCTCGGAAGTCCACGCTGTTAGTTATATGTATGCCTTAGAGGCCATTACTGTACATAGGATGATATTGTAGTGGATGCTGGGACATATATAAGGAGGACTTTCTTGCTCGACATGATAGTATGCTATCTGGTTGCTCTTTATCTTAACATGTACACTGATTGTCTCTCTGTTACATGTTGGTAAAGCCCTTAGGATGTGTACTTGACTACCTGGACTATGATGTAGATCATACTAATGGGGACATGGTAGTCCATAAGTACATCCTTCAAGGTCCCTAGTCGTGGGTGTATCGAGACGGAGTATCGATATACCAGAGTAGACTAGCGTGTACCTTCTCGACCCATACAGATGGGCAATGGATGATCCCATATCCATTGGTGTTTGACATCAGAGATGATATACGGGTGCTCAGTGGAGACTGGGTACACTAGACGGACTCGCCGAGAACTCCCAGATGGTATTATACCTTACGTCAGATGGCAGTTCTCTGGTGACACTGGTACAGGTTAGTCTGTAGACCCGAGATCATCATAGAGTCTTGTGTGATTCCCACTGTGCTTTGATTCCACCTTACCACGTCCAAGAGGGCGTGCAAAACGGTGGCTTTTGGGTACATTTCCGAATCACATGGAGGCAATGAGCGATAGGAGGGGATTCGTCTCTCCCGGTATAGGGAGTTGATGTTGCGCTGTGTTCGATTGGCTATAACCGAAAATCCCTGGCCAGGGTTGCTGAGATTTACTGGTAAGTGTTATCAGTAGTTTCTCGAACTGTTATACACCTCATATCGACACGACTTATCAAGCTACTGGGGTCTGACGTTTACCACCCCTAGGCGAGATATGCGACATATCAGACGACAAGACCGGACTGTACGGTAAGTGTTACTGGTTGGATTCACAGGGGTATGAGCGGGCTTGCTCGTTGATCTTCTGATCGCTCAATACCCGGATGGCCGTTACGTTTAGCAGACTGCTTGCGGCTTGTGGGTGTTTGATATGATCATCACCTACTGCCGGCATATTGACGAGTCTTTAGAGTCCTACACAGAGGTTTCCTGGCTCAAGCGAAACGAAATAGGAGCACATATGAGATATGTGCGGGACCGAGAATAATACCAGTATGTGATACTGAATTCTATTCTCGCGATTTGTATCATTGGACGGTTATATGAGATATAGCCGGGTTACCGAATCAAGTGTTGATTCGATACATTGATACACTTGATATTAGTCGGTTATATGCGATATGACCGAATCATTAAATCAAGTGTTGATTTAATGATTTAATGTATAATTATATATTTAATATATTACTTTACATTAACTAGTATTTGTTCACTTATGATGGATTTTCTCACTTGATGTGCACAAGTAGTATATGTGATATATTTTTGTGCACTAGATTGTATCATGTTTGATGATACATGCAAACTTGGGTGTGTGTATGCTATACACCATGTTTAGGTAAATGGTTAGGGTTTTATTTACTTTATTTATTTTGGTTAAAAGAAAAAAAACTAAATGGTTGCTTTTGTTTTATGCAAGAAGCTTCTTGATGCTTCATGCATCTTTGACAAAGTAACCATTTTGTTTTTATCCCTTAACCTAACCATTTCACCTAAACCTTAGTTTATTCTCTACATGAGTTTACTCATCCATGGTTGCTAAATGATAGACATCACTTGATTTTCTTTTTGGAGATAATTCATTATTCATTTTCTTTTCTTCTTCTTCTTCTTCATGAAGAGAAGAAACCATTGCTAGAAAATTCCAAGTGATGAATCCAAGTGAGAAATCCAATTCTAAAGTGAACCCACTTCCTATTTCTTCATCCTCTACCACTTTCCATGTAGTAGAGTGTGTTATCTTCACAAGTTTCTTGACCTAGTGAAGATGGAGCTTGAGTTAGAGTTGCCTCGACGTAGATCATCTTCGGCATCAAAGTCAACGACCTAGCCCGCTCATTTCTCTGACGAAATCATCGTTAGAGTCCGGGATCCCGATGATCGCAGCGAAGGGACGTCATCATGGAGCTAAAGAAATGGAGGACCGGATCTACAAAGGTTGTATTTCCATTCACTTAGTAGCAAAGTTGTTTGCTTGCATTTGTTTTCGCCTTACCTCTAGTAATCGATCTAGTTTAGGGTTTCTCGGCACCTGAAAATTTGAATTTGGCATGGTTAATGCCTTGTGGAACCTCTTGAGTGTGCCTAGGAACCATACAGTGGTATCAGAGCCTAGCTAAAGCCTTAGGCGAAGTGTAGACGAAGTTAGAAGTCCGTTCGAACCCGAAACCCTAATACAATACCCTTCTCTGTACATTTTCTGAAAATGTGGGTTTTTGTGAATTAAAAATATGCAGAAAAATAAGCAGGGTTTTCTATGAATTACTGTGCAAAACGTGGGCCTAAGTCGATCAAGCCGCCACGGAACCGCGGCACGAGCATGGCTCGTCGGCGGTTCCGCGGCCGTACTGTCAGTTCATTCCCCAAATTTTGCACAGTAATGTCACTATTTTATTCCTGAGTTTTCTGGGAATTTTTAATTTGCACTCAAGAGTTGAGTTTTCTGGGTTGTATTGGGAGTTCGTTGTTTCGATCGAAAGTTTAACTTCGTCTATGTGTTTTTCCGGGTATTTTTGAACATGTTAAAAAGTTCGACCGGATATAAATACCCAATTTTTCCCCTGCCGGGAAATTTCCAAGTGTTGGATTTTTTCCGTAGTTTGAGAACGTTCTAAGTAGTGCAAGTAATGCGATGGTCCCTCTAGAAGACAACAAACCTTAACTCGATTATGTGACCGTCTTGAACTGCCCTTTGAACCTTAGGGTTTGGGGCAGTACGGCGTACCACATGTGAGGCGTTGGCTTGACCCTTCTACGGCTGGACCGTTGGTACTGTGGCATGAAGTGAATGTTTTTAAACTTATTTCATGTGTTGAGCTGTTTCGGGAAAACTTGGGTGTCTAATTGTTCGATCGGAAAGTTTAACATTTTCTATTTATCCGGAATGTGATACAATATTTAGAATCCACAAAGAGTTATGAGATAACTGATTTGGATGTTATAAACATAGCAGTTTAGTCTCACTTGATCGGTTGCCACGGAATTTTGATGTGATCAAAAGTCCGTCGCAATCACGTAGCGTACGCGGATATTCGCCGGATAAACTTAATAGACAGCCACATCCCATAGCCCCGACCAAGTGACTGAAGGAGAACCCCATCGCCGAAAGCATCCGTTCGGGTGCTCGCGGTAGCGGTGTTCCGCCTTGGTGCACTTCATCGACGGCATCGGGGGTGCGGCCGCCTACTAAAGTTTGCGACAAGCATTCGATCAAAATGTCGGGAATCTTGTTGAATTGCCCGACTTGATATTGAAAAGAGTTTTCGATAATGAGACTAAAATGCGGGGTTTATAATTGTTAGGCATGTGATGTCTAAGGAATTCAGATGGTTAGGCATGCGATGTCTAAAGAGTTTGCGGATTCCAACTGTTGTAGTTTTACACTTTCTTTTCTGCGACCGTAAGTGTAATATGTGATATCGCCGGTTTCGTTGCTATATGTCAACGACAATTGAGATGCGCATATTTACTTACGTTGATGACATGTGATGTTATGTGTTGCTGGATATGTTATATTGGATCGTCGTGTTTGAATAGCCGAGGGGTTTTTATGTGAGATGAGTGTTTTTTATTTTCATTCATGTAAAAACTTGTATATAATATTCTTTTATTGGGGCACTTCCAGGTTGCGGAATATGTCACCGTTGATGTATATTATTTACTTTTCCGCACTAGGATAGACCCAAGGAGGAGAGTACAAGTAACCGGGTTCTGGAGTCCAGTGGGAGACCATCTCGAGGAGTCGAGTCCGGGTCTCCTAACTCTAGAATTGGTAGGGTTGCTTGCCGCTCTCGCAGGAGTCTAGGGGTGTGGGTTTGGCTATTCATCGCGACCGTGAAATCCGTGTTTTATACTGGCTCGTATTGAAAACACGGACGTCCTAGTATATCCAATGTTTCATATGTTTCTTCTGCTGCGATATCTGTGATGTGATCATTTGATATGTTGTGATAGATACTGTATATAGTATATATGATATATTGTTAGTTATATGTATGCCCTAGAGGCCATTACTGTACATAAGATGTATATGGTAGTGGATGCTGGGACATATATAGGGAGGACTTTCTCGCTCGACATGATAGTATGCTATCTGGTTACTCTTTACCTTAACGTGTATGCTGATTGTCTCTCTGTTACATGTTGGTAAAGCCCTTAGGATGTGTGCTTGACTACCTGGACTATGATGCGGATCATACTAGTGGGGACATGGTAGTCCATAAGTACATCCTTCAAAGTCCCTAGTCGTGGGTGTATCGAGATGGGGCATCGATATACCAGAGTAGACTAGCGTGTACCTTCTCGACCCATGCAGATGGGCGATGGATGATCCCATATCCATTGGTGTTTGACATCAGAGATGATATACGGGTGCTCAGTAGAGACTGGGTACACTGGACGGACTCGCCGAGAACTCCCAGATGGTATTATACCTCACGTCAGATGGCAGTTCTCTGGTGACACTGGTACAGAGTAGTCTGTCGACCCGAGATCGTCATAGAGTCTTGTGTGGTTTCCACTGTGCTTTGATTTCCATCTTACCACGTCCAAGAGGGCGTGCAAAACGGTGGTTTTTGGGTACAGTCCCGAGTCACATGGAGGCAATGAGCGATAGGAGGGGATTCGTCTCTCCCGGTATAGGGGGTTGATGTTGCGCTGTGTTCGATTGGCTATAACAGGAAATCCCTGGCCAGGGTTGCTGAGATTTACTGGTAAGTGTTACCAGTAGTTTCTCGAACAGTTATAGACCTCATATCGACACGACTTATTGAGCTATTGGGGTCTGACGTTTACCACCCCTAGGCGAGATATGCGACATATCAGACGATCAGACCGGACTGTACGGTAGTGTTACTGGTCGGATTCACTGGAGTGTGAGCGGGCTTGCTCGTCGATCTTCAGATCGCTCAATACCCGGGTGGCCGTTACGTTTAGCAGACCGCTTGCGGCTTGTGGGTGCTTGATATGATCATCACCTGCTGCCGGCGTATTGACGAGTCTTTAGAGTCCTACACAGAGGTTTCCTGGCTCAAGCGAAACGAAATAGGAGCGCATATGAGATATGTGCGGGACCGAGAATAATACCAGTATGTGATACTGTATTCGATTCTCGCGATGTGACATTGATCGGTTATATGCGATATAGCCGGGTTATCGGATCAAGTGTTGATTCGATAAGTTGTTACTAATGATACTAGTCGGTTATATGCGATATGACCGGATCGTTAAATCAAGTATTGATTTAATGATTTAATGCATAATAATATATTTGATATATTACTTTGCATTAACTAGTATCGGTTCACTTTAAATGGATTTTCTCGCTCGGGTGTGCACATTGTATATTCGATATAGTTTTGTGCACTTGCTTGTATCATGTTTGATGATACATGCCTTATGGTTAAGTGTTAAGAATTAAACTATAGTTAAGTGGGTGATTAGGGTTTTTGATTTCATTTTATTCATTTATCTTTTTGGAAAAAGAAAAGGCAAAATGAGGAAAATGGTTGCTTTCTTTTGTTCATTCATGAACCTTCATGAAGACTTTGACCAAATGACCATTTTGTCTCATGCTTAACCCTAACCACTCACTTAAACCTTAGTTAACTCTCTACATCTAACCATGGTTCATTATATGATAAGGATTGGTTTTTCTTTTCTTTTCTAATTAATCTTATCATATTATTCTTCTTCTTCTTCCTTGCTTCAAGTGAAGAAAGCTTGCCTCCATCAATGGCAAGTGATGAAAAAGAGTGAGAAATCCAAATCTAAAGTCAACCCACTTCCTATTTCTTCATCCTCTACCTCTTGCCAAGTAGTAGAGTGTGTTTTCTTCACAAGTTTCATGACTTGGTGAAGTGAGAGCTTGATCTTGCGATGCTTCGACGTAGATCATCTTCGGCATGGACATCGACGACCTAGCTTGCTTATTCTTCGACGAAGCCGACGCTAGAGCCCGGGAGTTCACTTGGACAGCGAAGGGACTTCGTTGCGGAGCTATGGAGGTGGAGCACCGGATCTACAAAGGTTGTATTTCCGTATTCCCTTAGTTAAGTTGTTAACTAGCTTACTTTTCGCCTAGACATCTAGCAAACGATCCGTAGTCGGGTTTCTCGGCACCGTTAAAATTTTAATTTGGCATGTTCGATGCCTTGTGAGACCTCTTGGGGGTGCCTAGGAATCCTACAGTGGTATCAGAGCCTAGCTAGAGCCTTAGGCGAAGTCCAGACGGCGTTTGAAATCCGAACGAACCCGAAACCCCATTTTTTCCATGCTCTCTGTCCAATTTTAAAAAACTGTGATTTTTCAATATTAAAAATTTGCAGAAAATCAAGCAGGGTTTTTTATGAAATACTATGAAAAACGGAGACCTAACTCCGTCATAACGGCGCGGAACCGCAGCCTAATCCCACGTGGCGCGGCGGTTCCGCGGCAATACTGTTGACTCGTTGACTCCTTTTTGCACAGTAATGTTTATAATTAACCCCTGTGTTTTCTGGGTAATTTTAATGTATACTCTACAGTTGAGTATTCTGGAGTTGTTTTGGGGACTCGGTGTATTCGATCGGATTATCAAATTTTGTCAGTGTGGCTTTCCGGATAAATTTTAGAATATGTTAAAAAGTTCGACCGGATATAAATACCCAATTTTTCCCCTGTCGGGAAATTTCCAAGTGTTGGATTTTTCCGTAGTTTAACGACGTTCTAAGTAGTGCAAGTAACGCGATGGTCCCTCTAGAAGACAACAAACCTTAACTCGATTATGTGACCGTCTTGAACTGCCTTTTGAACCTTCGGGTTTGGGGCAGTACGGCGTGCCACATGTGAGGCGTTGGCTTGACCCTTCTACGGCTGGACCGTTGGTACTGAGGCACGAACTAAATGTTGCTAGACTTGTTTCATGTGTTGATCTGTATCGGGAAAAGTTGGGTGTTCGATTGTTCGATCGGAAAGTTTGACATTTTCTATTTATCCGGAATGGGATACAATAATTGGAATTCACAAGTAGTTATGTGATAACTAAATGAATGATATAAACATAGCAGTTTAGTCTCACTTGATCGGTTGCCACGGAATTTTGATGTGATCAAAAGTCCGTCGCAATCACGTAGCGTACGCGGATACTCGCCGGGTAAACTTAATAGACAGCCTCACTCCATAGCCCCGACCAAGTGACTGTAGGAGAACCCCGTCACCGAAAGCATCCGTCCGGGTGCTCGCGGTAGCGGTGTTCCGCCTTGGTGCACTTCGTCGACGGTATCGGGGGTGCAGCCGTCTACTGAAGTTTGCGACGAGCATTCGATCAGGATGTCGGGAATCCTGTTGAATTGCCTGACTTGATATTGAAAAGAGTTTTCGATTTTGAGACTAAAATGCGGGGTTTATAATTGTTAGGCATGCGATGTCTAAGTAATTCATTTGGTCAGGCATGTGATGTCTGAGGTGGTTGCGGATTCCAACTGTTGTAGTTTTACACTTTCTTTTCTGTGACCGTAAGTGTAATATGTGATATCGCCGGTTTCGTTGCTATATGTCAACGACAATTGGGATGGACATATTTACTTACGTTGATGACATGTGATGTTATGTGTTGCTGGATATGTTATATTGGATCGTCGTGTTTGAATAGCCGGGGGGTTTTATGTGAGATGAGTGTTTTTCATTTTCATTCATGTAAAAACTTGTATGTAATATTCTTTTATTGGGACACTTCCAGGTTGCGGAAGTTGTCACCTCTTGTATATTATTTACTTTTCCGCACTAGGATAGACCCAAGGAGGAGGGCACAAGTAACCGGGTTCTGGAGTCCAGTGGGAGACCAACTCGAGGAGTCGAGTCCGGGTCTCCTAACTCTAGAATTGGTAGGGTTGCTTGCCGCTCTCGTAGGGGTCTAGGGGTGTGGGTTTGGCTATTCATCACGACCGTGGAATCCGTGTTTTATACTGGCTCGTATTGAAAATACGGACGTCCTAGTATATCCAATATTTCATATGATTCTTCTGCTGCGATATCTGTGATGTGATCATGTGATGTTCTGTGATAGATACAGTATATAGTATATATGATATATTATATAGACGTTACTTATGTTTTACACCCGTGCTAGCCCTGCCCTGCTCTGCCGTTAGTTACCTAACCTAACGGTGCACGAGGGGACATCGAGGCGAATGCGGATGGCATAAGTGTACGTCGTATTTATCTGTGATGTTTAGGTACTTAAATGATGGGACTTCATTAATATGATTAATGAAATAAAAGAAACCTAAGATGTTGTAGAATCGAATTTCAAAATAAAACAGGTAGCTACAGTTCTTGCTTTGCATAGCGGTATATACGATATATCCTGCACCTTATTCGATGAGGAAAGGACCGAGATCCCTTCACCGGGAGTGACTCCTTTAGCAATAGCTGGCAGATGCTACACACTCGGTTTGTCTTTTGATTGCTTTTAAGTGTTTTTGCTTTGCACAGTGATATATATGATATATCCCGCACCTCATTCGACGAGGAAAGGACCGACGATCCCTTCACCGGGAGTGACTCCTTTAGCAAAACTAGAAAAGCCTCAAAAGCACTCCATTTTTAAAATCATTTGATTCTACAACGATATCAAGTTCATTACGCAATAGGTTTTCAAAAAACCTGTCGTAGCCCTCCGTCATTTCAGATAAGTAGTAGTTAGTATTCGTGCTACGTTTGTTGGCCTGCGTCAAGGCGTAGTGTGCGGTAGCTAACTGGTGCTTATCTGCATAAGCATATGATGTGATTGGATTAGGGTAGTCGTGCGACTTTGTTGGCCTGCGTCAAGGGTCGTGCGGGTGGGTTTAATTCAATCAGGAAATGACGGGTTGAACTTGACTAGCGGACTATGGTTTGTTGGCCTGCGTCAAGGTCATAGGACGCTAGGGGCAAAATATTATCGGGAATTTCAAGTGTTGAAATTTGCAATGAGATTGCATACCTTCTATGAGATAGTTGGATCCCGATACCCGCTGCGAGTAAGAGTTACTCCTGGGAGAGTTTTACACATTACAATTAGCCGATCAAGTAGGTGTCTAGAAAGGTGTCAACGGGGTTACGCCTCTGGGAAAACGAGGTTTACATTAATTAGGTCCGTGCGAAAGCACGGGGCACCTCCCTCAAAATACCGACACTGGCCTGGCTGAAAGATTGGCGAACTTTTAGTGTGTAATTAATCCCGGCTAGTCTTTCCTTTTAGGGTTTGAAGGAAGATTTGATAAAAAGCAGTGGGAGCCATCCTGATTAGATAAAATAATAACCAATCTATTCTTGCCAGAGCGCACGCTGAGTGTTTTCTTCTCTCTCTCTCCAGGTAGCGACCATATCACGCCTTAATCAAGATAATAATACGGATAATTGACCGAACCCGCTTGTTATACTGAGCTGGGGAACGTTGGTCCCGCTCCAACTTATAATTGTTATAAGACAGAGTAGGAAATTGGGGATTACCAGAATTCCCGTGCCGCCCAAACGAAGAGAGTGCATGTTGATGCATCATCTTCGGGTGTGTTCATTACAGAGAACTGTTTCTCAGTATCCTTTACGTCCTGGGTATGTGATACCAGATCAGGATCCCAGATATGTAATCTGTTACATAGGGCTACAGAAAGGTAGAAGAACTGAGAACGGGTGATAAGTTTCATGAGACAGAAAACGGGGCAAGAGTTGCAGCCAAGTCTGTTGGTCACTGTCACCCTGTATTACCAATACATTGATTCTAAACGAATGTTATTAGATACCGAACCTGATATACAAAATCATATCAGTCTCTTTATTAGTAAAGAAACGATATAATTTTGTATTGTCGGATAATGTTTTGAACATTTCTTATATCAAAAGTTGATCGGTTCAGACACGTTATCTAAAAGCATTAATGTTCTAAATCAAACTACAGTTCTTAGTATATAGAACACACATAAGAAGAAAAGTTCAGAAATGAACGGATCCTTCTTGAGGTATTGTAGACTAGGTCATATCAATGCGACCCGACTAGCTGAGTTACATTTAGATGCATATTTAAATCAGTTTGAATTTACATCTTGTGAAACTCGCCAGTCATGTCACAAAGATAAGATGACCACAGCTCTGTTTATTGGAAACAGAGAAAGAGTTAGTAAACTCTTGGGATGATACATGTTGATGTATGTAGGTCCCCTGTCTACACATGCCAGGAATGGTTCTTTATACTTCATTACGTTCTCTGATGATCTTTCGAGTTTCAGACCTATGTTCCTGTTGAAACACAAGTCCGAACCTTTTGAGATATTCACAGAATATAAGTTAGAAGTAAAGAACCAAAATACGGGTATAAGTATTATGTCCTTTGATGAGATCAAGGAGGAGAATACTTGAGCACGGAATTCCTGGACTATTCTAAAGGAGAATGAGATTCTCTCTCGGCATTACTCCTCCGGATACACCATAGCACGATGGTATATCGGGGCGGAGCAATAACACCCTATATGATATGGTGTGCTCTATGATGAGTACTACTGAGTTACCTATTTCCTTTTGGGAGTTATGCACTTGAGAAGCTGCATACCTATTGAATAGGGTTCCAATCAAATCAGTCGCCTACCATTTCATATCTGCTATGGAAAGGGAAGAGCCCATGTCTTAAGCAAGTTAAGATTTGGGGTTGACCAGCCTATGTCTAAAAGAAAAATCCGGACAAGCTCGAGGCAAGGTCTGTAATGTGGAACTGGAAATGTTCCAGCTATACAAACTACAGCACATGATTTGATAGAACCAAAGGATTCAGTAGATTCCAACGAACCTCAGCCTCTCCGCCGATCTAGTAGGGTTCCTCACCCACCTGAGAGATACTTCGGTTTCTCTATGACAGTGGGAGCGAGGATTGCATCATGAGATGATGACCCAACTAGTTTCGAGCTGGCCATCAGGAGTAAGACTCTGTAAGAATGGCTGGATGCTTAGTGATCTGAGATGGAATCCTTATACACCAGCAAAGTATGGACTTTGGTTGCTATATCTGAAGGGTTAAATTCCCATCAGGAGCAAGTATATCTTGAGAAGATTACTTGGTGTACATGGAAAAGTTGAGACTTTCAAAGCTAGACTTGTTAAAGGTCTACGTCATTGACCAGGTATGGATGATGATGAAACCTTTTCTAAGTAGCTATGCTTAAGTCCATCCAGATCCTACTTGCCACGGCTACATACCATGACTACGATATCTGGTGGTTGGGTGTCATGACTGCTTTTCTAAATGATGTTTTAAAAGAGTGCGTCTATAAGTACACAGCCAGAGGGCTTCGTAGACAGTGGGAGCAGCGGAAACGTGTGCAAGATGCTTTATAGGATAATGCAGGCATCGCGGAGTTGGAACGTCTGTTTTGATGTATTAGTCAAAGAAGTTGACATCATCAAAATGGTAGATGAACCTTGTATAAACAAAAAGGTAGTAGGGAGTATGGTGACGATCCTCGTAGAGTATGTGGATGACATACTCTTGATAGGGAAGGAGTTTCCTATGCTATGCTCGATCAATCTCCGCTTATCACAATGATTCTCCATATAGGATCAAAGTGATACCTCCTAAATCCTGGGTTTTGGATCTATGAGATAGATCTAATTGGATGTTAGGATTCTCACTAGATGTAGTGAGATGGTATCAATCGATCCTGGGGAGAATCACTGGAAGTGTTCCAGGGTGATAAAGACGACTGAATGTCAGTCGCAGGCATTGTCTTTGCCCTCAGTAAAGGGACGGTATGTTGGAAGAGTTCCAAGCTAGATACCGTGACATACAAGACGATAAAGGGTAGATACATCGCTACTTAAGATGCTACCAAAATGGCTGTCTGGGTGTATATTGGTTCATGAGATGAACTTAGTTCCTCCCATTGTGTGACAATGGAGTTGTGGCTTATGCCAAGGAACGTCCGTCCCATCAGTGATCCAGACATATTCTAAGGCAGTATCACTTGATCATGGAGATGGTTGATCTCCAGGGAGATCGAGGTTAGGAGAGTAGACTCAGAGGACAACACAGCGGATCCACTCACAAAGGCCTGTTCCCAGAGAGAGACTTTTATGGGATGGTTGAGTATGAGATACTACAACCACTGCTACAGATAGCCCTAGTGCAAGTGGGAGATTGTTAGTTATATGTATGCCCTAGAGGCCATTACTGTACATAGGATGTATATGGTAGTGGATGCTGGGACATATATAGGGAGGACTTTCTCGCTCGACATGATAGTATGCTATCTGGTTACTCTTTACCTTAACGTGTATGCTGATTGTCTCTCTGTTACATGTTGGTAAAGCCCTTAGGATGTGTGCTTGACTACCTGGACTATGATGCGGATCATACTAGTGGGGACATGGTAGTCCATAAGTACATCCTTCAAAGTCCCTAGTCGTGGGTGTATCGAGATGGGGCATCGATATACCAGAGTAGACTAGCGTGTACCTTCTCGACCCATGCAGATGGGCGATGGATGATCCCATATCCATTGGTGTTTGACATCAGAGATGATATACGGGTGCTCAGTAGAGACTGGGTACACTGGACGGACTCGCCGAGAACTCCCAGATGGTATTATACCTCACGTCAGATGGCAGTTCTCTGGTGACACTGGTACAGAGTAGTCTGTCGACCCGAGATCGTCATAGAGTCTTGTGTGGTTCCCACTGTGCTTTGATTTCCATCTTACCACGTCCAAGAGGGCGTGCAAAACGGTGGTTTTTGGGTACAGTCCCGAGTCACATGGAGGCAATGAGCGATAGGAGAGGATTCGTCTCTCCCGATATAGGGGGTTGATATTGCGCTGTGTTCGATTGGCTATAACAGGAAATCCCTGGCCAGGGTTGCTGAGATTTACTGGTAAGTGTTACCAGTAGTTTCTCGAACAGTTATAGACCTCATATCGACACGACTTATTGAGCTATTGGGGTCTGACGTTTACCACCCCTAGGCGAGATATGCGACATATCAGACGATCAGACCGGACTGTACGGTAGTGTTACTGGTCAGATTCACTGGAGTGTGAGCGGGCTTGCTCGTCGATCTTCAGATCGCTCAATACCCGGGTGGCCGTTACGTTTAGCAGACCGCTTGCGGCTTGTGGGTGCTTGATATGATCATCACCTGCTGCCGGCGTATTGACGAGTCTTTAGAGTCCTACACAGAGGTTTCCTGGCTCAAGCGAAACGAAATAGGAGCGCATATGAGATATGTGCGGGACCGAGAATAATACCAGTATGTGATACTGTATTCGATTCTCGCGATGTGACATTGATCGGTTATATGCGATATAGCCGGGTTATCGGATCAAGTGTTGATTCGATAAGTTGTTACTAATGATACTAGTCGGTTATATGCGATATGACCGGATCGTTAAATCAAGTATTGATTTAATGATTTAATGCATAATAATATATTTGATATATTACTTTGCATTAACTAGTATCGGTTCACTTTAAATGGATTTTCTCGCTCGGGTGTGCACATTGTATATTCGATATAGTTTTGTGCACTTGCTTGTATCATGTTTGATGATACATGCCTTATGGTTAAGTGTTAAGAATTAAACTATAGTTAAATGGGTGATTAGGGTTTTTGATTTCATTTTATTCATTTATCTTTTTGGAAAAAGAAAAGGCAAAATGAGGAAAATGGTTGCTTTCTTTTGTTCATTCATGAACCTTCATGAAGACTTTGACCAAATGACCATTTTGTCTCATGCTTAACCCTAACCACTCACTTAAACCTTAGTTAACTCTCTACATCTAACCATGGTTCATTATATGATAAGGATTGGTTTTTCTTTTCTTTTCTAATTAATCTTATCATATTATTCTTCTTCTTCTTCCTTGCTTCAAGTGAAGAAAGCTTGCCTCCATCAATGGCAAGTGATGAAAAAGAGTGAGAAATCCAAATCTAAAGTCAACCCACTTCCTATTTCTTCATCCTCTACCTCTTGCCAAGTAGTAGAGTGTGTTTTCTTCACAAGTTTCATGACTTGGTGAAGTGAGAGCTTGATCTTGCGATGCTTCGACGTAGATCATCTTCGGCATGGACATCGACGACCTAGCTCGCTTATTCTTCGACGAAGCCGACGCTAGAGCCCGGGAGTTCACTTGGACAGCGAAGGGACTTCGTTGCGGAGCTATGGAGGTGGAGCACCGGATTTACAAAGGTTGTATTTCCGTATTCCCTTAGTTAAGTTGTTAACTAGCTTACTTTTCGCCTAGACATCTAGCAAACGATCCGTAGTCGGGTTTCTCGGCACCGTTAAAATTTTAATTTGGCATGTTCGATGCCTTGTGAGACCTCTTGGGGGTGCCTAGGAACCCTACATATATTATATATACGTTACTTATGTTTTACACCCGCGCTAGCCCTGCCCCGCTCTGCCGTTAGTTACCTAACCTAACGGTGCACGAGGGGACATCGAGGCGAATGCGGATGGCATAAGTGTACGTCGTATTTATCTGTGATGTTTATGTGATTTAAATGATGGGACTTCATTAATGTGATTAATGAAAGAAAAGAAACCTAAAATGTTGTGGAATCGAATTTTCAAAAACAGGTAGCTACAATTCTTGCTTTGCATCGTGGTGTTCCTTATAGAACATCCTGCACCTTATTCAATAAGGAAAGGGCCGAGATCCCTTCACCGGGAGTGACCCCTTTAGCAATAACTGGCAGATGCTACACCCCTCGGTTTGTCTTTTGATTGCTTCTATAGTTTTTGCTTTGCACAGCGGTATAAATGATATATCCCGCACCTTATTCGATAAGGAAAGGGTCGACGATCCCTTCACCGGGAGTGACCCCTTTAGCAAAACTAGAAAAGCCTAAAAAACACTCCATTTTAAAATCATTTGATTCTACAACGATATCAAGTTCATTACGCAATAGGTTTTCAGAAAAACCTGTCGTAGCCCTCCGTCATTTCAGATAAGTAGTATTTAGTATTCGTGCTACGTTTGTTGGCCTGCGTCAAGGCGTAGTGTGCGGTAGCTAACTAGTATTTATCTGCTTATGCATATGATGCAGATTGGATTAGGGTAGTCGTGCGACTTTGTTGGCCTGCGTCAAGGGTCGTGCGGGTGGGTTTAATTCAATCAAGAAATGACGGGTTGAACTTGACTTGCGCACTATGGTTTGTTGGCCTACGTCAAGATCATAGGACGCTAGGGGAAAAATATTATCGGGAATTTCAAGTGTTGAAATTTGCAATGAGATTGCATACCTTCTATGAGATAGTTGGATCCCGATACCCGCTGCGAGTAAGAGTTACTCTTGAGAGAGTTTTACACATTACAATTAGCCGATCTAGTAGGTGTCTAGAAAGGTGTCAACGGGGTTACGCCTCTGGGAAAACGAGGTTTACTGTAATTAGGTCCGTGCGAAAGCACGGGGAACCTCCCTCAAAGTACCGACACTGACCTGGCTAAAAGATTGGCGAACTTGTAGCGTGTAATTAATCCCGGCTAGTCTTTCCTTTTAGGGTTTGAAGGAAGATTTGATAAAAACAGTGGGAGCCATCCTGATTAGATAAAATAATAACCAATCTGATCTTGCAAGAGCATACGCTGAGTGTTTTCTTCTCTCTCTCCAGGTAGCGACCATATCACGCCTTAATCAAGATAATAATACGGATGTATTGACCGAACCCGCTTGTTTTACTGAGCTGGGGAACGTTGGTCCCGCTCCAACTTATAATTGTTATAAGACCGAGCAAGAATAAGGGAATACCAGAATTCCTATGCCGCCCAAACGAAGAAAGTGCATATGATGCATCTCCTTCGGGTGTGTTCATTACAAAGAACTGTTTCTCTGTATCCTCTACGTCCTGGGTATTTGATACCGGATCAGGATCCCAGATATGTAATCTGTTACATAGGGCTACAGAAAGGTAGAGAACTGAGAACGGGTGATAAGTTTCATGAGACAGAAAACGGTGCAAGTGTTGCAGCCAAGTCTGTTGGTCACTGTCACCCTGTATTCCAAATACATTGATTTTGAGTGAATGTTATTAGATACCGAACCTGATATACAAAATCATATCAGTCTCTTTATTAGTAAAGAAATGATAAGATTTTGTATTGTTGGATAATGTTTTGAACATTTCCTAAATCAAAAGTTGATCGGTTCAGGCACGTTATCTAAAATCATTGATGTTCTAAATCAAACTACAGTTCTTAGTATACGGAACACACACAAGAGGAAGAGTTCAGAAATGAACGATTCCTTCTTGAGGCATTGTAGACTAGGTCATATCAATGCGACCCGACTGGCTTAAGTTACATTTTAGATGCATATTTAAATTAGTTTGAATTTACATCTTGTGAAACTTGCCGGTCATGTCACAAAGATACGATGATCACAGCTCTGTTTGATGGAAATAGAGAAAGAGTTAATGAACTCTTGGGATGATACATGCTGATATATGAAGATCCCCTGTCTACACATGCCAAGACCGGTTCTTTGTACTTCATCACATTCTCTTATGATCTCTTTAGATTCAGACATATGTTCCTGTTGAAACACAAGTCCGAACCTTTTGAGATATTCACAGAATATAAGTTAGAAGTAGAGAACCAAAATACGGGTATAAGTATTATGTCCTTTGATGTGATCGAGGAGGAGAATACTTGAGCATGGAAATCCTGGACTATTCTAAAAGAGAATGAGATTCTCTCTCAGCATTACTCCTCCGTATACACCATAGCACGATGGTATATCGGGGCGGAGCAATAGCACCCTATGTAATAAGGTGTGCTCTATGATGAGTACTACTGAGTTACCAATTTCCTTCTGGAAGTTGCACTCATGAAGTTGCATACCTATTGAATAGGGTTCCGATCAAATCAGTTGCCTACCACTTCATATGAGATATGGAAAGGGAAGAGCCCATATCTTAAGTTTTTTAAAATTTGGGGTTGTCCGGCCTATGTCTAAAAGCAAAATCCGGACAAGCTCGAGGCAAGATCTGTTATGTAGAACTGGAAATGTTTCAGCTTTACAAACTGCAGCTGATGATTTGGTAGAACCAAAGGATTCAATAGTTACCAATGAACCTCAGCCTCTCCGCCGATCTAGTAGGGTTCCTCACCCACCTGAGAGATACTTTTGTTTCTCTATGACAGTGGGAGCGAGGATTGCATTATGAGATGATGACCTAACTAGTTTCGAGCTGGCCATCAGGAGTGGGACTCTGTAAGAATGGCTGGATGCTTAGCGATCTGAGATGGAATCCCTGTACACCAGCAAAGTATGGACTTTGGCTGCTATAACTGAAGGGTTTAATCCCCATCAGGAGCAAGTAAATCTTGAGAAGATTACTTGGTGTAGATGGAAAAGTTGAGACTTTCAAAGACTAGACTTGTTAAAGGTTTTCGTCATCGACCAGGCGTGGAAAATGATGAAACCTTTTCAAGTAGCTAAGCTTAAGTCCATCCAGATCCTACTTGCCACGGCTACATACCATGACTACGATATCTGGCGGTTGGGTGCCATGACTGCTTTTCTAAATAATGTTTTAGAAGAGAGCGTCTATAAGTACACAGCCAGAGAGCTTCGTAGACAGTGGGAACAGCGGAAACGTGTGCAAGATGTTTTACAGGATAAAGCAGGCATCGCGGAGTTGGAACGTCTGTTTTGATATGGTAGTCAAAGAGTTTGACTTCATCAAAATGGTAGATGAACCTTGTATAAACAAAAAGGTAGAAGGGAGTATGGTGGTGATCCTCGTAAAGTACGTGGATGACATACTCTTGATAGGGAAGGAGTTTCCTATGCTACGCTCGATCAATCTCCGCTTATCACAATGATTCTCCATATAGGATCAAGGTGATACCTCCTAAATCCTAAGTTTTGATCTATGAGATAGATGTAATTGGATGTTAGGATTCTCACTAGATATAGTGAAATGGTATCAATCGATCCTGGGGAGAATCACTGGAAGTGTTCCAGGGTGATAAGGACGACTGAAAGTCAATCACAAGCATTGTCTTTACCCTCAGTAAAGGGACGGTGTGTTGGAAGAGTTCCAAGCTATATACCGTGGCAAACTAGACGATAAAGGCTGGTGACATCGCTACTTAAGATGCTACCAAAGAGGCAGTCTGGATGTATATTTGTTCATGAGATGAACTTAGTTCCTCCCATTGTGTGACAATGGAGTTATGGCTTATGCCAAGGAACGTCCGTCCCATCAGTGATCCAGACATATTCTAAGGCAGTATCACCTGATCATGGAGATGGTTGATCTCCAAGGAGATCGAGGTTAGGAGAGTAAACTCGGAGGACAACACGGCGGATCCACTCACAAAGGCCTTTTCCCAGAGAGAGACTTTTATGGGATGGTTGAGTATGAGATACTGCAACCACTGCTACAGATGGCCCAAGTGCAAGTGGGAGATTGTTAGTTATATGTATGCCCTAGAGGCCATTACTGTGCATAGGATGTATATTGTAGTGGATGCTGGGACATATATAAGGAGGACTTTCTTGCTCGACATGATAGTATGCTATCTGGTTGCTCTTTATCTTAACGTGTACACTGATTGTCTCTCTGTTACATGTTGGTAAAGCCCTTAAGATGTGTACTTGACTACCTGGACTATGATGCGGATCATACTAGTGGGGACATGGTAGTCCATAAGTACATCCTTCAAGGTCCCTAGTCGTGGGTGTATCGAGACGGGGCATCGATATACCAAAGTAGACTAGCGTATACCTTCTAGACCCATACAGATGGGCGATGAATGATCCCATATCCATTGGTGTTTTACATCAGAGATGATATACGGGTGCTCAGTGGAGACTGGGTACACTGGACGGACTCGCCGAGAACTCCCAGATGGTATTATACCTTACGTCAGATGGCAGTTCTCTGGTGACACTGGTACAGGTTAGTCTGTAGACCCGAGATCGTCATAGAGTCTTGTGTGATCCCCACTGTGCTTTGATTTCCACCTTACCACGTCCAAGAGGGCGTGCAAAACGGTGGCTTTTGGGTACAGTCCCGAATCACATGGAGGCAATGAGCGATAGGAGGGGATTCGTCTCTCCCGGTATAGGGAGTTAATGTTGCGCTGTGTTCGATTGGCTATAACCGGAAATCCCTAGCCAGGGTTGCTGAGATTTACTGGTAAGTGTTATCAGTAGTTTCTCAAACTGTTATAGACCTCATATCGACACGACTTATCAAGCTACTGGGGTCTGACGTTTACCACCCCTAGGTGAGATATGCGACATATCAGACGACGAGACCGGACTGTACGGTAAGTGTTACTGGTTGGATTCACAGGAGTGTGAGCGGGCTTGCTCGTTGATCTTCTGATCGCTCAATATCCGGGTGACCGTTACTTTTAGCAGACCGCTTGCGGCTTGTGGGTGTTTGATATGATCATCACCTGCTGCTGGCGTATTGACGAGTCTTTAGAGTCCTACACAGAGGCTTCCTGGCTCAAGCGAAACGAAATAGAAGCGCATATGAGATATGTGCGGGACCGAGAATAATACCAGTATGTGATACTGAATTCTATTCTCGCGATTTGTATCATTGGACGGTTATATGAGATATAGCCGGGTTACCGAATCAAGTGTTGATTCGATACATTGATACACTTGATATTAGTCGGTTATATGCGATATGACCGGATCATTAAATCAAGTGTTGATTTAATGATTTAATGTATAATTATATATTTGATATATTACTTTACATTAACTAGTATTTGTTCACTTAAGATGGATTTTCTCACTTGATGTGCACAAGTAGTATATGTGATATATTTTTTTGCACTAGATTGTATCATGTTTGATGATACATGCAAACTTGGGTGTGTGTATGCTATACACCATGTTTAGGTAAATGGTTAGGGTTTTATTTACTTTATTTATTTTGGTTAAAAGAAAAAAAAACTAAATGGTTGCTTTTGTTTTATGCAAGAAGCTTCTTGATGCTTCATGCATCTTTGACAAAGTAACCATTTTGTTTTTTTCCCTTAACCTAACCATTTCACCTAAACCTTAGTTTATTCTCTACATGAGTTTACTCACCCATGGTTGCTAAATGATAGACATCACTTGATTTTCTTTTTGGAGATAATTCATTATTCATTTTCTTTTCTTCTTCTTCTTCTTCATGAAGAGAAGAAACCATTGCTAGAAAATTCCAAGTGATGAATCCAAGTGAGAAATCCAATTCTAAAGTGAACCCACTTCCTATTTCTTCATCCTCTACCACTTGCCATGTAGTAGAGTGTGTTATCTTCACAAGTTTCTTGACCTAGTGAAGATGGAGCTTGAGTTAGAGTTGTCTCGACGTAGATCATCTTCGGCATCGAAGTCAATGACCTAGCCCGCTCATTTCTCCGACGAAACCATCGCTAGAGTCCGGGATTCCGGTGATCGCAGCGAAGGGACGTCATCACGGAGCTAAAGAAATGGAGGACCGGATCTACAAAGGTTGTATTTCCATTCACTTAGTAGCAAAGTTGTTTGCTTGCATTTGTTTTCGCCTTACCTCTAGTAATCGATCTAGTTTAGGGTTTCTCGGCACCGGAAAATTTGAATTTGGCATGGTTGATGCCTTGTGGAACCTCTTGAGTGTGCCTAGGAACCCTACACACGCAAGGGTACCTACAATAAATACACAATGGCAAATGCTATTAACATCAAGTTCCGAAATCCAATACGGTACGCGATGCGCTCACGGGTTAGAACCTATAGCCTACGCATGCAAAACCAACCAATTATTCCCTGTCGTTGATGTACAAACATCCAACGACCAAATACAATATCAAATACCAAACCCAAATTCAGAAATCGCAAAACACGAAAACAACAACCTAGGAAAACCACTTCCAGGTTTCACCCTAGGCCAATTTTGCACATAGGGTTGCCCTAGATATCTGATAACAAGACCACTGAACAAAATTCACACCATTCTACTCTGATGTGGCCGCAATTTGCGGCCGCAATGAATTAATCTGCGGCCAGATTAGGGAATTTGGGTCTCGGGTTTCATGGGTTGCTTCATGGTTGCCTGCATGTCTCACTGTCATGGGAACTTAATTTATGGTGGTCTTGGGTCACTCCAGATTTCTATAAACCATCACAAACTGTCAAATTACGATGTCAGGAAAATTCTTCGTCTGTGTTTTGGTTTTCTAGTCTCTGGTCTTAGCCATAAACTCAACGCTAATGTCTTGTAAACAGCCACTACATATCACCAACCCATAAAATTACCCAAACCTTCTCTAGGAATTTCCAAACATCACATACCCTAATCAAATCACATTCTAAACTAAACCAGAATACAAGAAAACTCAAACTAAACTAAATGGAAGAAGATATACCTCATTTGGGCAACTCAAGAAAAACGCTAGCTTCCCAAAGTCTTCAAAATTCAACTTTGACTGGTCCAAAGTGTTGAGAATGAGGTGGGGATCAACTTTAATGATAAGGGTGTAGGGTTTTGATGAAGATTTGGAGATGATTCTTGAGGGTGAAGGTAGAGGGAGATGAGGAAGATGATGAGAAAAACAAATGGGGGATGAATGAATGGCTGCCCTCTCTCTCTCTCTCTCTCTCTCTCTCTCTCTTATTCTCACCCTCTTTCAACTCATTTCTCACTCTCTCTCTCTCTCTTTCTCCCCAATCATTCTCTTTTTAACCCTTTTATCTTTTTCTCACAATAATACACATAACACCAATAAAACAACACAAATGCAACAACATACAACAAAATGCGACATGACATGGTGCACTAGCCATGGAAAAATGTAGAAACACGGATTTGGTTTAATCGCGATTAGTAGTGCACCAATCGGGTTAAATTTTTAAACTGCATATAATTAATTATAAATTGCCAAATCCAATAAATATATTTTTAAATAAATAAATTATTTTAATCTCCAATTATTTCACAAATATTGGTATATATTTATACCATTTTACGAAAACCCCAATTTCGCAAATCGGGTAGTTTTCGCGAAATATATTATTTTAATATTAAATTCCAAAAATAATATTTTATATTTTCTAAAATGTTACACTCGTGAGTAGTAGGTAACATCTAATAAGGCTATCGCAAGCATGCACGTAAATGCGTCATAACCTATGTATACAACAATGATGCTATGCACTAATATGGATGCGACATGAATGAATGATTAAGCACGAAATCTGGATATATATCTGGTATGAGAAAAATCTGTGTTCTTATCTTAGTAAAACTTTTGTATAATCAAACTGGGGTATCATCAAATAAAATCGACAGAAAACTGTGTCAAGTATCGACATAATATATATATATATATATATATATATATCGGTAGCCGTCTCTCAGATTGGCTCTCAAATTTGTCAAATCACACGACTCCGGTCGGTATTCTCTAGATGATCACCGGGTCAATAAAACTGGTAGGTAGTGCACCCCTGCCAGGCTCAACATCTTTCTATACGGTCTTCTTGCCCCATGGTACCTCACCGGATCCACCATGTACCCACAAACGGTTCCTCCTCTCTCCTCGAATCGGGTATGTGTATACATATGGCTCAAGAATCGAGAAAACTCATAGTGGACACCACACACATCATATCACGAGAAAACCGCAATTTCTATTTTTGAAATGATCATAAGTTTATAAAAGTCTTTTTGCGGTTTTTCTCAAATCCAGAAATCTCATGAATACGAAAATCTCCTAGGAAATCACAATATATGAATATGTAGATGACGATGAATGTCCATGATATCAATATGATGCAATGATGATGAATGGCTTGGTGACTACATAGCAATAACGAAGAATTGAGCTAATTAACTTGAATACCGCATATCACTAATGATGCGATGCAAAGATTGCCGATTATTAAGTAATTTCTAGTGTTCGTGACATAGCAATTACCGATGGCGTGTGTGTTCGCATAAAATAGTGCATGTGCGGCATGAACCATCGGTAATGGTGCAAGTGTCCTAAGTGACAATATCAATGTATGTGATGATGCAAGTACAATATGAATATGATACACGCAAATAGAAACAAGAACTATAGGTAGATCCTAACTATCGGGCGCTTTACGCCATCCAAACGATTTTTCCATAAATGTGTACATCTATTCACCGGAACGCCTCGGCTAATCGAATCCGATCACTACTTTTCCTTTCCTTGCCGCGTCTGACGTATCCGTAACCGATCCTAGAATCGCACAATTATAACACATAAGACTAAATATTCGATAAAACGCGAAAACAAAATGATACGAAGCAACTAACGCGCACTAGATAAACACGCGTGCACTTGGTGCACAAAACGCACGTGATATCGCCACAAACCACACCTAGGGGCTGCTATGCACAGCAAACGCCAAACCTAGAACCGAATCGTACGTGTCGTGAATAAACAAAACACAAAATGGTTGCAGATTTTACCTGAAGATGAAATAGGAAAAACAAGCGATACCAAATACCCTAAAATACACATAGAGAACATCCTACAAAAATTCATCACCTAATTCTACAAGGGAACCGGCGGCGCCAGCAATTTAAGGGATCTCGACGGGCTAAGTAGGGAAATTGGGGTCCGAGTTTCTAGGATAATCTCAGGGCTCTATACACTACACTACTGTACTGCTTGATTTAGTTGTAAACAAACGTAATGATAGAAGATCATAGAAAACAGAAAACTCAATTAAAAACCGTTTTTGAAACACTAAATTGAAAAATTATGGTATTTTAGTGAAACTTGCTGGATTAGTAAGACTATTAGGTGTTAATCTACTCTTAACTATCCTAATAAGCCATAAAACCCTTAACTTAACCTAATCCTCGCATAAATACACTAAACTTGCATTAAAAGCTATTTAAACACTTAATTAAGACAATTAAGAGCAAAGATTAGCAAAGTTATAAGTAAACTAGGTTTTATACCTCATGATGATTTGGAAAAGATTCAAACTTGATAGCCTTGCTTCCCAAACTAAAGACTTGCTTCAAGAACCATAAAAGAGATTTGAAATTGAATGTTTTGAATTGATTTGTGAAGAATTTGGGACGGGGGGGGGGTTTGTGAGGTGGCAAGGTTTTAGCATGAAGGAAGAAGGAGGGAGAAGAAGAAAAGATAAGGGGAAGAAAATATCAAGGGAGAGAGAACCTTGAGCCATGGCATACACTTTGCCATGCCATTAAATGCACCATGCCTCTATTTATTTTTCTTTTTCATTTTTTTTTTGGAAAACTCTAGAACCATGCTAGAAAAGACTAGACCATTGAAATAAAATGTGACATGCAACAAAAGAAAAGATGTGTTAAGTTGCCATGGTTACTTAAATAAGATTAACCCCATGTTAACCTAGGATTAACACTAAATTAGTGTGTGTGCATGTTAAAGAAATTTTTAATAATTAATAAATAAGTAAAATAAAGTGAACAAATAATTAAATAATGACTAATAAATACCAATAAAATAAGCAATTACATAATTAAAATAGGTATAATCATGTCTATGAGGAAAATAATTATTAACTATGTTTAACGGAAAAACACGTGTTATACCACTAATTAATACATAATTAACCTAAACGATTTTTAAAACGCTACAGAATGACCTCTTCAGGTGCTTTGAAAATGAAGACAAGGACGAGGTGATCTCAGAGCTTCCACCAGCACCAAAAGAGCTAGAAGATGGGATACACACTACGGCGGACAACCTAAGAAAAATTGACTTAAGAAAGGAAAATGATCTGAGGCTAATGTTCGTCGGTGAGCTACTATCTAAAAAACAGGTAGCCACGTTAAAAGACGTGCTCATGCAGTATAAAAACTGCTTTGCATGGAACTATTCCAAAATGTCGGGTCTAGATCCAAAAGTAGCTGTATATAAACTGGCCATATCGCAAGGTATAAAGCCAATCAAACAGGCACCGAGAAGGATACGACTCGAACTTAAGATAAGTATCAACGCTGAAATCAAGAAACTAATTGACTCCGTCTTTATCCAAGAGATTCAATATCCCGACTAGATCGCTAACATCGTTCTGGTGATAAAGGAAAACGGGACGGTTCGCATTTGCGTGGACTTTCGGGACCTAAACAAAGCCTGCCCGAAAGACGACTTCCTGGTGCCCGTTACTGAGCTTATGATCGATAACACGTCCACTCACGAGTCTTCTCCTTTATGGATGGATCTTCAAGATACAACCAAATAAAAATGCATCCTGAAGACCAGAAGCAAACCGCCTTCCGAACCCCGCTAGGCATATTCTGTTATAAGGTGATGCTCATCGGTTTGAAGAACACCGGCGCTACCTACCAGAGGGCCATGACAAAAATCTTCGATGACCTCATACACGAGATTGTTGAATGCTATATCGACGACCTTGTAGCGAAGAGCAAATCTCATGAGGAACATTGGGAACATCTAAAAATAGTGTCCCAACATCTTCAGAAGTATAATCTGAAGATGAACCCTCTAAAATGTGCATTTAGAGATTCCTCAGGCAAATTCCTGGGATTCATTATACGTCACCGGGTATCGAAATCGATCCCTCAAAGATTAAAGCGATTATGGAAATGCCCACACCGAGAACCCTCAAACAACTGTGATCTCTCCAAGGAAAGCTCGCTTATATACGGCGGCTCGTAGCTAACCTCTCTTGAAAATGTCATATGTACAATCATCTAATGAAGAAAGGGACCCTGTTTGTCTAGGATCACAAGTGCCAAAACGCACTAGACGAAATCATGCAATAACTGCAAAATCCGCCAGTATTGGCCACTCCAGTTATAGGAAAACCCCTTATCCAATATACAACGGCCCTAGAGAGTTCTCTAGGTGAATTGTGGGGACAAGAGAATGATCAAGAAAAGGAGAGAGCTCTATACTATTTAAGTCGAGTTCTTCTGGAGGCAGAAAATAACTATTCCCCCATCGAAAAGTATTGCCTAGTGTTGATCTTCGTAATAATGAAGCTCAGACATTACGCCTTGGCACATGAGGTCCATTTCATATCGAAGGTGGATCCTCTCAAATATCTATTGTCAAGGGCCATACTAATATGAAGGCTTGCCAAATAGGCCCTCCTCCTGATGGAGTTCTCGATAACGTATCGACCCCTCAAAGCAGTGAAAGGTCAGGCCATTGCCGACTTTCTCGTGAAGCATCCGATACTGGCCGACTCCTCCATAAATTGCGAGTTTCCAGACGAACATTCATTTGATGCAATCGAAGAAGAAAATGATTCCCAATGGGAACTCTACTTCGATGGAGCGTCTTCTATGAAGAGGCGAAAGCAAAACACCCCCATAATCAAAGCCGGGGTGGGCCTTATCTTCGTAACCCCACAAGGAGGGATATTACGTTACGCCCTTTCCTTAACAGAGCCAAGGACTAACAACGAAGCTTAATACGAAGCTTTGATAGCAAGTCTTGAGATCACTATCGACATGGGAATCAAAGATCTCCTCATATATAGAGAATCCCAGTTGATCGTTAGCCAAGTAAATGATGACTATCAGACATGTAAGTCAGAACTGATAAAGTATGGAGAAAGAGCACAGCAACTGCTGACACAAATCCCTTCCTATACCTTGGAAAGCATACCACGTGCGGAAAACAGCAAGGCGGATGCATTGGCCAAATTGGCTAAGGAATTGGCCGATGAAGACCTCGATGATGTGAGGATCATTATGCAAAACCGCAGGGTTTTCGCGCCAACAGATATATCTTCGGAAGACCTGATAGAGCCATCCGAAGAAAAAGAAATGACCAAACAAGTAACCCTTCAAATTGAGGATGAAAAAAAGGTCGAGGACTGGAGGGAATTCTTCGTAGACTATTTTAAGTCCCAACGAACGCCCGAAAATGCTTCATTCAAACATCAGCTCATGAAACGAAATTTGTCTTTCGCCTTCGTCAATGATACTCTATATAAGAGATCGTTTGACTGTCTATGGCTAAGATGCCTGGGGCCGGAAGAAGCAAAGAAAGTCGTCCAAGAAATTCATGACGGACTCTGCGGTTCTCATCAAGCTAGGACAAAGATAAAGCTGAAGATAAAAAGAATGGGTTATTATTGGCCCGCGATGATTCAGGACCGCCTCGAATATGTGAAGCAGTGTCACTCGTACCAAATTCTCGGGGATTTCATTCATCAACATCCAAATCCGCTACACCCTACAGTGGCTAGCTGGCATTTCGAAATGTGGGGAACCGATATAATTGGCCCAATAAAACCGGCATCATCCAAAGGACATCGTTCATACTAGAAACAACTAACTACTTCTCTAAATAGGCAGAAGCACTACTACTAAGGGAGGTGAAGACGAAGAATATCCTCCACTTCTTCAGAACCTATGTCATCTATCAGTTCGGCACTCTGCGACGGATAATCTCGGATAATGGGCCAGTTTACAGAAGCCATAAAATAAGCCGCTTCGCACAGCAGCATAAAATAGATTGGAGATACTCGTCGGTCTATAATTCTTGGGACAACGGTCTAGCTGAAGCTTTCAATAAGACCTTGACAAAGATTATAAAAAACGGTGTCCAGAAACAAAAAGGACTGGCACGAAAAGCCGCATGAAGCTCTCTGGGCGTACCGAACAACATTCAAAACGGCCACGAATACAACACCATATGCATTAGTGTTCGGCACAGAAGCAGTTTTTCTATTGGAAATAGAACTCCCCTCTCTACGACTAGCGGTTCGATACGAGCTGACAGATGAAGAAAATGCTCATCTTAGACTTGAAGAGCTCGATGCCCTTGACGAAACTCGCCTTATAGTACAGCAAAATCTGGAGGCTTATAAGGCAAAGATGACACGGTCATATGAAAGATTAACCAGGCCGAGAACATTCTGCCAAGGCGAACTCATGCTGGTCGTCAAAAGACCAATGATCCCCAATTATGCAAAACAGGGGAAGTTCGAGCCGAACTATGAAGGTTCGTACATCATAAACAAAGTCTACCAAGGTGGAGCCTACCTGCTTATGGATATGCATGACGAAAGACCCTTCCGGCCAATAAACGGCCAATTCCTCAAAAAGTACTACACTTGAAGAGTCATGACTTAGGTCAATGATAGATGACGATGCTTGTTTCCGCTTGCTATCTTCCTAAGTCAGAACTCTGAAAGCAATACCAAAAAAAATATCATCACCCCAAACACGGCGATAATGGACCGAAACGTCCTTAAACTAATACTGGACTGGAACATCTTGTCACGCCTCTTTCTAGAGTGCGCTAAGATCAGCACATGACAGAGCCAACCATACTACCTGTGGCAAGGAAACATCCCTCCACAGTCACATTACGCCTGTTTATAAAATATCAAGAACAATAAAACATAAAACTAACTAGTACATGTCCATCTGTCAGAATAAAAGAGTCAAGAAATATATATGCAGAAATGATAAATCCAACAAACAGTAACATCTGGAAATACGTCCCAATACGGGCTCACATCAGGAAACAAAACTACGGAATGGAAACTAAACTAAACTATCACTAAACACGATCCTCACTGCTCGGCTTGACGGCTAAAGTACTCCTGGTCAGCCTGCGACAGAGATAGAGGAACTGGACCATACAAAACCCAAATGTCACTGCGTCATAATATCAACAATAAATAAATAACCAGGATGCAACGAGATATGCAGGCATGAATATAAATGATAACATGAATATAACAAGTAAACACATATATGAAACAGTGAGGTGTATATGTGTATGTGAAGTGCGGTGAGTAATCTAAACTGTGCTACTGAGTTATCTATTCTAAAGTTATGAAATCAATTTAATGGAATCGTCGATGTAACTTAATAGTATCCCGTGCATGCCCGGGACCACGGTCCAGACTCTCGGGCTGAATCCGAGACGTGCCGCTAAGCACTAAACAGGAAACATGTACAGGCGAATGATGTCAGCAGCAACATCCCGGGACTGGCCCAGCCTCTAAAACTGATAAGTATAAGCATCGAACTGTCGAGTTATAAGTCAGGTTTCATCATTGATTTTCCCTTACCCCCAAGGTTATGTGTTCAAGTCAGGTATTGATAAATATAAGACTAATGCCAATATAGGATCAAGCAGGTATAGGTTTGTCTATGCAGACAACAGGATACATCCGTCAGGACAACAAATCAGGATTGTCGGCATTAGTAACAAGATCAGGTATCAAGTCAAGTAGTGTATCAGGGCATGACAGGTTGTGCATATATATCAAATGGATGCCCAAAGTAAAAATGTAGCAAGTATCGAAGCACGTTAAAACACAGATGCACAAGTAACAATCTATAATATCATATTATAAGTCCATGAGTCATATGATGCACACTAGCAAGCATAGTAAATGAATACAGCAGTAACATGAAATAATCAGGTTCCAGCATGCAACTAAATATGTAATAAACAGTACGGATACGAACGGATATCGTAAAAACGGTAAACTGTAACAGGGATGCACAATGCAATATACATGTAATATTTTTATTCATATAGATGTAAATATAACAGCATAGCATGTAGCAAGATAAACTTGCCTGGTCGGATATCACGACGGGGTGCGTACGCCGCGTCTGACATCGGGTAAACGTCGCAATTCACACACCCGCGTACAGAACAGAACCAAGCTATGCAAGAACATGACCACGCTAGCTGAGGACGTCTACTGGGTCGCCCTGATCGTCGGCGACGAGCACGGCTCCGGCGATCACCGGGAAACGCGAAATCAAGAAAGAAAGAGAAGAAAGAACAAGAAGAAGAAGAAGAGTTGCACTGTGGTTTGGTGCTTTGGGGTTCTCTGGTGTTCGGGAATAGAGACAAGGCGAGGAGGACGTCGACGGTGGGTTTTCCGGTGAGGTTTCACGGCAAGGCGGGGTGGCAGGTTCTTGAAGTCGGGGATCAGGTTCTGTGCAGGGTATGAGCTCGGGTTTCTGGGGAGTAGGAGAAAGGAGAGAGGGGGAGAAGGTGGTGGCGAGGGGTGAGGCCGACGGGGTCGGGGTTCCGGCAAGGCAGGGTATGCAGGCGAGGGTTCTTGGAGGGTCGGAGTTAGGTTGCAGGGGTCGGGGAAAAAGATAGAGGAGGAAGAAAAGAAGGTGGAGCTGGTGGTGATGGGGTGAGGTCGACGACGAAGAGGCTACGGCGACAAGGTGCAGGCGAGGTCAGGTTCTTGAGTTGTTGGGTTCAAGGATGGGAACCAAGCACAGAAACCAAAACACTATCCGCACCCAAAACGAATAAAACAGGAAATAGCCACAGAATAAATAAATCATCAAAACAAACATGGTATAATAGAACTAGGGTGTTACATTATACCCAACTATAAAAAGAATTTCGTCCTCGAAATTCCCGGAACAAGAAAAGACAAGAAAACATGAATCTAAGAGAAGAGGTGTGGAAACTTCTGTCAAATCTCGTCTTCTCATTCCAAAGTCGATTCTCCGTGCGAGCGATTCTTCCATGAAACAAGTACGAGAGGGATAACCTTGTTCTTGAGGACCTTTTCTTTTCGATCAATAATCGCCATCAGTCGTTCTTCATATGTCAAGTGTTCCCTTACTGTCAGCTCTGAATGATCTACCACGTGCGTCTCATCTCGAACATACTTACGAAGTTGAGATACATGAAACACGTCATGAACACTCGCCAAAGATGGTGGTAAAGCCAATCAATAAGCTACTTCGCCAACACGCTCGATGATACTGAAAGGCCCTACGAATCGAGGACTAAGCTTGTCTCGACTCCCAAAACGAATCACTTCTCTAGTCGGTGATATCTTCAAGAATACAAGATCACCAACTGTAAACTCCAAAGGTCTTCTTGTTGTATCGGCTCAACTTTTCTGTCGATCTTGTGCTGCCTTCATATGATTTCGGATCGTATTAACTTTCTCCATGGTTTGCACGATAAGATCCGGTTCCAATAATCTTCGTTCTCCAACATCGTCCCAGCAGACGGATGAGCGACACTTACGACCATATAGCGCTTCGAATGAAGCCATCTGGATAGTCGCCTAAAAACTAATATTATACGAAAACTCTACCAAGTGTAGATGATCCTCCCATGAACCCTTGAAGTCCAACATGCAAGCTCTCAACATATCTTTAAGAGTTTGGATCGTTCTCTCTGAATGGTCGTCTGTCTGAGGATGATAAGCGGTGCTAAATTTCAATCGAGTCCCTAAACTTTCATGTAAGCTCCTCCAAAAGTAGGACAAAAATTGGGTATCACAATCGGAAACGATGCTCATGGGTACTCCATGCAATCCCATAATCTCCTACATATATCATTCTGCTAACGCTTCCATCGACTGACCAACTCGAAATGGTATGAAATGAGCTGCCTTAATCAATCGATCAACAATCATCCAAACTGCATTATTACCCTTTGGACTCCGCGATAAAGCTGTCATGAAATCCATGGTTATAAGTTCCCACTTCCACTGAGGAATCAGAAGTGGTTGCAATAAACCAGCTACTCTTTGGTGTTCAGCCTTGACTTGCTAACACACCAAGCACTTCGCTACAAAGCGAGAAATCTCCCGTTTCATACCTTCCCACCAGAAATATTGTCGTAGATCTCGGTACATCTTCGTGCCTTCCGGATGTATGGAATATGCGGAACTGTGCGCCTCCTTCATAACTTCTTCATGAATATCTCTTTTCGGTACACATAAACGGCTCCCATATCATAACGAATTATCATCATGAATCAACAAGTCCGTTCGAAGTCCTGTTTCAACCTGTTCTCGAAACTTCTGTAATCTTAGATCGTGCGATTGCGCTGATTTAATATTATCGATCAAGGACGACTGTACTTGCAGCTACATCAACTGTCCTGAAGAATGCGGTAACACAATCTCCAACTCGAATCTCTGGAAATCTTCGATAAGCTCCTTTTGTGTAGTCAACATTCGTATTGCTGGCAACCGACTTAGCGCATCCGGCACTACATTAAATTTCCCCGGATGGTACTTGAGATCAAGATCATAGTCAGCCATCAGCTCTAACCATCTGTGCTGCCTCATGTTGAGCTCTTTCTGCGTAAACACGCACTTTAGGCTTTTGTGATCGGTGAATACTTCGACCCTTTCGCCCAATAAGTAGTGTCTCTAAATTTTCAAAGCGAAAATCACTGTTGCTAGCTCCAAATCATGAGTTGGGTAGTTCTTCTTATGGGTCTTCAATTGTCTCGATGCGTAAGCTATAACCTTCCCATGCTGCTTAAGAACACATCCCAAGCCTTTCCCAAATGCATCACTATGAATAACCAACCGTCCGGAACCGTCTGGCACGGTCAGAATAGGAGCGGTTGTCAATCTTTGCTTCAACGCCTCAAAAGCTAACGCACAACTATCCGTCCAAATGAACAGTACCTCCTTTCGCGTTAGCTTGGTCAATGGTTCAACTAATCGAGCGAAATTCTCCACGAACCTTCTATAGTATCCAGCAAGCCCAAGAAAATTTCTGATCTCCGCTACGTTCTTCGGAATCGGCCAATCATGAATTGCTGCAATCTTTTCAGAATCAACAGCAATTCCATCTCCGGATACGACATGTCCCAAAAACTTCACTTCTTCGAGCTAAAACTCGCAATTGTTCATCTTCGCATATAATCTTTTTTGCCTCAACGTTTGCGATGCGATCTTCAAGTGTTCTGCATGCTCTTCTTGCCTCCTCGAATATACCAGAATATCGTCGATAAACACTACTATAAACTGGTCCAAGAACGGTGAAAAGATTCAGTTCATCAAGTCCATAAATATCGCCGGTGCGTTCATGACTCCGAATGGCATCACTAAGTACTCGTAATGCCCATATCGAGTTCGGAACGCTGTCTTGCAAATATCTTCTAATTTTTCTCGAACTTGATGATATCCGGATCGCAAATCCAACTTCGAGAATACCCTTGCGCCACTGAGTTGCTCGAATAATTCGCCGATGCAAGAGATTGGGTACTTGTTCTTAATAGTCATCCGGTTTAATTCTCGATAATCGATGCACATCCTCCGTGTGCCATCTTTCTTCTTAACTTGAAGAATTGGAGCTCCTCAGGGTGAATTGCTGCTGCGAATCCAACCCTTCTCTAGCAATTCGGTAACCTGCATCTTGACTTCTTCTAACTCCACTTGTGCCATCGGATAATACGCTTTGAGATTAGCACTGCTCCAGGAACAAAGTCGATCGTGAACTCCACATCTCGTTTTGGCAGTAAACCCGAGATGTCTTCGAACACGTCCATAAACTCTCGAACTACAGCTATTAGCGCTTCTTTTGCAACTTGTTTACAAACTTCACCTTCCAGTAAACAGTTCTCCTCATCATGAATTTACAAGTTGTTCTAAGACTTGTGGGTTATTAGCCCACCACTCTTCCGCTGCGCTACTCTGATAATCTGCGGCGGGTTCATCGAAACTCCTCAAAACGTCCTGCATCTGAACTGTCTTGAAGCAGTCAGTACTACTGCAATCAAAAGCTTCTCCTGAGCTTCTCCTTGATCTTTGAAACACAAACGGATAGGTCACTACGGGACAAGGGGAAAGATACAACACGTTTGTTAGATTCAAGCTTGTGATAAAATATAAAGTGGTAAGCAAAGCAACCAAGAGAAACAAGGTAATACAACGACCATAAATCAAGGAAAGGAATCAAGAATAGGACTCCAAGTTACTTAAATCGAGTACCACATTGTAACCATGCCGCGGTACATAGTTACAATCACATAACTCTATTCAAGTCGTTCAAATCCTAGTATCAGAATCGAAGGTATAGGGAGGGAGAAACAATAAGGAACCAAAAGGATTCCAAGCCGAGATGCAAAGTCACTTGCAGATCGTCAAGATAAAAGGGTCAAGAGAAAGATAAGATTAAAGAATCACGACACTCTGTGGCAAGACATATTCCTAATTATGGGTTTTCTGGTTAGTGTATTGGGTTCAATACCCAACTACAAAAGAACCAAACCCGATAAACCTAAATCCTATGGCTCTGATACCAAACAAACCCTGTCGCGCCCCGCTTCCCAGAGTGCGCTAAGATCAGCACGTGACAGAGCTAACCATGCTACCTGTGGCTAGGAAATATCCCTCCACAGTCACATTACGGCTGTTTATAAGATATTAAGAACAGTAAAACATAAAACTAACTAGTACATGTCCATCTGCCAGAATAAAAGAGTCAAGAAATATATGTGCGGAAACGATAAATCCAACAAACAGTAACATCTGGAAATACGTCCCAACATGGGCTCACATCAGGAAACAAAACTGCAAAAAGGAAACTAAACTAAACTATCACTAAACACGACCCTCACTGCTCGGCTTGACGACTAAAGTACTCCTGCTCAGCCTACGACAGAGATAGAGGAACTGGACCATGCAAAACCTAGATGTCACTGCGTCATAATATCAACAATAAATAAATAACCAAGATGCAATGAGATATGCAGGCATGAATATAAACGATAACATGAATATAACAAGTAAACAAAGATATGAAACAGTGAGGTGTATATGTGTATGAGAAGTGCGGTGAGTAATCTAAACTGTGCTACTGAGTTATCTATTCTAAAGTTATGAAATCAATATAATGGAATCATCGATGTAACTCAATAGTATCCCGTGTATGCCCGGGACCATGGTCCAGACTCTCGGGCTAAATCCGAGACGTGCCGCTAAGCACTAAATAAGAAACATGTACAGGCAAATGATGTCAGCAGCAGCATCCCGGGACTGGCCTAGCCCCTAAAACTGATCAATATAAGCATCGAGCTGTCGATTTACAAGTCAGGTTTCATCATTGATTTCCCCTTACCCCTAAAGTTATGTGTTCAAGTCAGCTATTGATAAATATGAGACTAATGCCAACACAAGATCAAGCAGGTACAGGTTTGTCTACAGACAACAGGATACGTCCGTCAAGACAACAAGTCAGGATTGTCGGCATTAGTAACAAGATAAGGTATCAAGTTAAGTAGTGTATCAAGGCATGACAGGTAGTGCATATGTATCAAACGGATGCCCAAAGTAAAACTGTAGCAAGTATCGAAGCACGGTAAAACACAGATACAGAAGTAACAATCTATGATATCATATTATAAGTCCATAAGTTGTATGATGCACACTAGCAAGCATGGTATATGAATACAGCAGTAACATGAAATAATCAGGTTCCGGAATGCAACTAAATATGTAATAAACAGTACGGATACGAACGGATATCGTAAAAACGGTAAACTGTAACAGGGATGCACAATGCAATATACATGTAATATTTTTACTCATATGGATGTAAATATAATAACATAGCATGTAGCAAGATAAACTTGCCAAATCGGATCTCACGACGGGGTGCGTACGCCGCGTCTGACGTCGGGTAAACGTCGCAATGCACACACGCACATACAGAACAGAACCAAGCTATGTAAGAACATGACCACGCTAGATAAGGACGTCTACTGGGTCGCCCGGCTCGTCGGCAACGAGCATGGCTCCGGCAATCACCGAGAAATGCGAAATCAAGAAAGAAAGAGAAGAAAGAAGAAGAAGAAGAGTTGCACTGTAGTTTGTTGCTCTGGGGTTCTCTGGTGTTCGGGGACAGAGATGATGCGAGGGGGATGTCGACGGTGGGTTTTCCGACGAGGTTTCACGGCAAGGCGAGGCTGTGGGTTCTTGAAGTCAGGGATCGGGTTCTATGTAGGGTATGAGCTAGGGTTTCTAGGGAGTAGGAGAGAAGAGAGAGGGGGAGAAGTGGTGGCGAGGGGTGAGGCTAACGGGGTCGGAGTTCTGGCGAGGCGGGGTGTGCAGGCGAGAGTTCTTGCAGGGTCGGGGTTAGGTTGCAGGGGTCGGGGAAGAAGAGAGAGGAGGAAGAAAAGAAGATGGAGGTGGTGGTGACGGGGTGAGGTCGACGACGAAGAGGCTATGGCGACGAGGTGCAGGCGTGGTCGGGTTCTTGAGTTGTTGGGTTCGGGGACGGGTACCAAGCACAGAAACCAAAACACTATCTGCACCCAAAACGAATAAAACAGGAAATAGCCACAGAATAAATAAATCATCAAAATGAACATGGTATAACTTAACTAGGGTGTTACACATCCTTAAACTAATACTGGACCGAGAAGTCCCTAAACTAACAATAGACCGAGACGTCCCTAAGCTAACAATGGACCGAAACGTCCTTAAACTAATACTGGACCGAAAAGTCCCTAATCTAATAATGGACCAAGAAGTCCCTAATCTAATATTGGACCGAAATGTCTCTAAACTAACAATGAACCGAGACGTCTGTTCATACCATAATATTGTATTTTATATTCCCCATTCTTATGCATTTTACAATGAAAACAGGTGCTTTTGACCCATGTCTGCTACATGTTACAGGTTACAGGTTCTTAGAGCAAAAACAGTGAAAAACACAAAAGACGACACAAAAGAAGGACTTTTGACCAACAATTAGGAGGATCTTAGTAAAGCCCAGCAGAAAAACTGTTCACCATCAACAAGGCAACGCAAGATTCAAATTTGTAAGAAAGACGGTTAAAAGATCCATTGCAAAGTGTTCACTGACGATCTGGAATTAATACAGAAGCCTAATTGAAAAAAGAAATGAAGAACCAGGAAGCCCAGAATAATACCAAGAATCCCAGGAAAAATAATGATTTAAACTCATCATTGGGCCGCGGATCCGCGTCCCTTCTGAAGCATCATGGAAAGAAATTTATTGCAGATTGTTCAGAGGAAGCTATGGAAAGATTTCTTGGGGCTATATTTGTAATTTTAGACATGCAGAGCAATTGTAAACGTAGGGTTTCTATGTCCTATAAATAGAACCCTAAAGCCTTGTATTTTTCTCATGCCTCCCTATGCCTCCCCTCATTAATAAATTTCAGCATTCTTTTGGAGAGCATCATTTTTTGTAGGTAAATTATTTTCTTGACTTAGTTTAATTTAGTTTAAGAATTTTATTAACTTGCAATAGATGTTTCTTCTCTTTAATAAAATCATGTCTTTCTTCATCCCTTCAATGAGCGAGTAGTTTCCTCGCTTGTTAGGGTTAGGAATAGGGAAGGATTTGAGAGATGAAGATCTCTCATCTCTTTTCGTTGCCAATCTTTTATGAACATTAGAACTCTATGCATACCTTCTTATTCCGCTCCCTACGGCACTCTATCCCTCGAGGTAGCGGTGATACCATAGTATAAAGGCCCGGATTTTTAGGTTTTCCATGGAGGTTAGGGTAAAAATTAAGAAAGGAAGGACAAGGATCTCTCATCCCTTTTCTTGTTAGGGTTAGATCTGGGGAAGGTTTGAGAGATGAAGATCTCTCATCCCCTTTCTTGCCCGTCATATATTTTTATAGGACTCCATGCATACCTTCTTATTCCGCTCCCTACGGCACCCTATCCCTCGAGGTAGCGGTGATATCGTAGTATAAAGGCCCGGATTTTTAGGTTTTCCATGGAGGTTAGGGTAAAAATTAAGAAAGGAAGGACAAGGATCTAGAGGAAGAATCATCTTCCCAATCATCCCAATCCCCTTTGTTAAGATTTACCATAACACTAATATGATATATTTAATTAAAGGCAATGGAAAGAGGTGTAGATTTTTGTTTACCAAATTTTCCCTAAACCTAATCTTAGCAAGTTTCTAATCCTAGTATCATACAACTTCAATTTTTAGATTTAATAATCAATCCGAACACCCTTCGGAATTAACTCGTTTGAGCGACTAGGAAATTCACAATATCCCTGTGGACCGACCCGTACTCACCGGCTAGCTGCAAAGCGACGCCGTTCTTGATTGCGGTTATAAATATTTTTGATCTATCATTTAGAAAGCGCAAGCACGCTAAATCATACCAATCAAATGGCGCCGTTGCCGGGGATGGCGTAGTAATTTCCTTTTTGCAATTTCGGGTTAATCAAAATTTTAAAAAAAAATCATAAAAATCCCAAAAATTATAAAAATATATCAATTGTTATTTTTTGGAAAGGGTACTTTGTTGTGTGAAATCTTGCAGGAACAAACTCGGATCTGGAAATTTACAGAAAGACAAACAGAAAACTAAATATCAAAACAGAAGGGAACTACGAAATCAGAGCAGCAGAATTTTTCCCGAGAACCAAGCCCTCCATTGCGCCGCCCTTCCGCCGCACTAACCCACTTTAGACTGCGGATCCGCCGCGGTCTTGGAGTTTCAGAACGTCAAAATTTTTCTGGGGACCCGCGCCCGCTCCTTCACCGCGGAACCGCGGCGGGAGACCCCTTTTGGCCGCGGTTCAGCTGCTCTCGGGTGACGTCATCAGGTGAAAATTCCTCTGTAAGTTTCTCTGGTCTTTCTATGGAGATCTAGATATATCTTTTCTGAAATATTCCTGCAGGATTTTGTGCGCCTTAAAAATATTTTCCCTTCCAAATATCGATCTTGTGCAGGATTTGTGGGCCCCGCTTGAACTAAATTGATTGCAAGAAATATTTTGCTGTTAATTCTTTCCAAATAAAGATTATTGTGATATGCTTAACATAATAACTGATTGCAAGTGATATTTTCTGTTGCATATCTTTTATTAAAAAATCTCTTGCAACAACTTTCAAATAAAGAAAAAGTAAAAGGAAAATTTTTATTAGAGAACTGGCAAACTTTTGCCGCAAATAAATCCTTGCAGTACCTAACCTTCCTTCTTGTCACTTTTCTTCTTCTAACATGGGTACCCCACATCATAAATCTCTAGCCGAACTTTGGTATCCCGAACCTAATTTTGCGTCGTTCGGCAATTTGTTCAATCAATTTAAAGACGATCCTTCCATGCCTAAAATATCCTTGAAAGATCAAATAGAGGCGTCTAGGAGAAACAATTTGACTTTTCAATCCACCTTGTATCAACCGAGTCAACCTTCACCACATACATATGTTGATACCACTTCTTCAAGTCCTTCTGTCACTCCTAGGCCGATGTCCATTGCTGAGCATATTGCTCAATCTCGCAGTCGATCTTTCACCCCTCTCCACACATCTAGTTCTAGGGATCAACAAGACTATTCACCTTTTTATCCACATGTTGACCCTACCCCAGTCCAAGAACCTTGGTATCCCGAACCTAATTTTGCGTCATATGTCAATGTGTTCGGTCAATTTAAAGACGATCCTTCCATGCCTAAAAAATCTTTGAAAGATCACATAGAGGAGTCTAGGAGAAATAGTTTGACTTTTCAAACCACTTTGTGTCAACCAAGTCAACCTTCACCACCTACATATGTTGACACCACTTCTTTAAGTCCTTCTGTCACTCCTAAGCCGATGTCCATTGCTGAGCATATTGCTCAATCTCGTAGCCGATCTTTCACCCATCTCCACACATCTAGTTCTAAGGATCAACAAGACTATTCACCTTTTTATCCACATGTTGACCCTACCCCAGTCCAATCACCCACTTCCTACCAGTCCTACCCGACCTTTCCATCTTCACTAGACACTGCTTCTGCACAGCCATTAGGGAGTTTCACATATCCAAACAATTTCGAATCTTTTACCGAAACCCCCTTACCATCCAAGTCTAGTTTGGAAGAGGCGTTGGAGGCGTATATCGCAGCAACAAACAAAATGGTTAGAAATGTGGAAGCGTCCGTGGCCACCCTTATGCAACCTGCTGAACCGGTAGCTAGTTTCCAACTAGCTCCAAATTTTTCAATGTATGAGGCGGCGGTTGGACAGAGTGAGAATGAGAGAGGATTTCCAAATCAAACCTACCCTTACCCAATTGAAGGCCACAACTCCAGTTTTCCATCGAATGTCCTAAATGATTCACAAGTTCAAAATAAAAGCGAGTTGTGTGATTTTGTAGTGTTTGATTTGCCAGATTGTGAAGAACCCCCTTCGAGTGAAACAGCACCTAATCCGTTTGACCTTTATACTTCCACTCTAGAACCTACATTGATAAACATCCATGCTTTTGAGGAGGTGTCTAAAGAAATTGACTTTCACTTGATTGAGGATATAGACGCCGGGAATGTTTCGGATGATGAACCTGTCGATTTAATTGAAATTTTATGTTCAAATCATCATCCCGAGTTATTAAATGTTTCTCCCGAATCTCATATGCGTCTTGATTTTGATGATATTGGCATGGATAAGCAAATTTTAAAGGAAAATATTGAGGAGAATTATGAGGATAGTACTGAGGTTAATATTGAGGTTGAACCATTTTCGTTTGATGTGTCGAATTTTCCAATACACCCTCCTAAATCCTTAACTGATACCCTTCCTCACTCACTTCTTTCCGTCCTTCCTATCGTTTCGACTGTGCAAGAGACCGTTACGCTTTCATCTCCAGTACCTAGTTCGACGTACCCATGTTTGCTCACGACTCTTGAGGGATTTAATCTCATTTTTTCGCGGGTTGATAGATTAGCACAATCGCTTTTTACACATCGGTCATTACAAATTGTGCTAATCTATACACTCCATCCACACCCTCAAATTCGTATTCCCACTTTCTTTGGTTCTTCTAATCTTTCTTTAATGATATCGAGTGTTGATGAATCACAATCCGACATTTTGAGTTCGATAATTTTCAATTGGACCTTCGAGGAAAGTTTCGAAGATATTTTCGCCGACGAACTCGCATTCTTAAATGATATGGATTTTGTGATTAATCAACCTCCACTCGAAGAAGTAGAACCCCTACCATTTCTTCTTCCCCTCCGCCATTCTCCTCCACCCAGACCATATTATCCCTTTCTCTCCACACGGTCTCGTGTGCTTCTCATTTCTTTTCTTTCCACTCCATTCTTTCACCAACTCTACCATTACCACGATAGAATTTTTGAATGGTTGGTGCTAACCTTTGGATTGTGCAAGGCCAAGCTTAAGTTTGGGGGACCTTTGTATATATCTTTTGTTTTCTTTTTCTATAAAAAAAAAACAAAAAAAAATTCAAAACATTAAAAATAAAAAAAATTATAAATAAATAAACAGGGGAGTATCGGTATTTTGACCCTCTTGGTTTAGCATGACAGTGAGGACACTGTCAAGTTCAAGTTTGGGGGTATGCTCGGTACGTCTTCTTCCTTCGCATTCATTTGTACATATTTTTGCATTTGCATGCTTATTTGAAAACCCATAAAATTTGAAAAATTTCAAAAATTATAAAAATTATTGTATTCAATTTTGGCTAGTTGACTTGAATTTGACAAATAGGTTAACTGGCTAGGAACAACTAGATCTTAGGCTTAGTGAATTAAATACCCTAAAAATAACCTTCCTTAAAGTTTAACGGTAGAAAGTATATGCATTGTAGTTTATTTAGAAATAGGCAAATTTTGGGTTCACTTCTTGGGCTAAGTCGAAACGAAGGAAAAGTATTAAAACTTTTATTAGAGTATAAGTTTGAAAAATAGTTCCTAACTTAAGTCTAGATTCTGAAAATGTATACCCTACAAAATGCACAAACACGCACCTTGAAACTTGGATTAGTAGAAGAGACCTTGAATACTCTTGTCTAAAGTCTTTCGCACAATGAAAAAGAAAAAAAAAAGAGGTGGATAAAAAAAAAATGGACACTGGTTTTTGTGATTACTTAAGGCTGTAAAAATAGAAAAATATTTAGCGAGGGTGCTTCATCACCTAGTGCCTTAGACCAACTGGTTTGGGAGCCACTGCTAAAAGCCTTGGGTGTTGCAAAAATTAGGAAGTACGCTTTAACACGCTAACGCATCTTGTAATCGGTTGTTGGTACCTCAAGAAGTATTAACAGTCGCATGAAGGATGTGAAAGCGAAAGTTCACAAGTGCTTTGGACAATGGACGGGAGTACGATTGCTTGATTTGAATTTCCAAGTGTAGGGGTGAAATTTACACACACGTAGGGATATGTGATTGGAGTTTAGATAAGAGAAGGGAATGAAGAATAGAACTTGTGTCTTTAATAGAGTTGATAGAAATTCCTAAGTGGAGATGGAACTCAAGAAGGAAAACTTAAGAGATGCCGAAAGCTAAGTAGGTCTACATAACATATATAATCTTAAGTTAAATGATGAGGAAGTGTGAAGAATATGGGTGGATAATTTGCGAGTCAGAAGATAATAGAATTCCTTGTTAGAAAACCTAATTGGAAAACAGAAGTCGAACAGCCAAATTGATAGGATTTTGTGGGTGTAATCCGCTGAAAACCCTCAGGAGACAACACTCCTCCTACTAGGGACACCTAGAGGTTTAACGGCTTGTTGCACGTGCTCAGTGCAATCGCGTTTCCCTGCGAAAGTGCGGCTAGGTTAGATTTTTATCGAGAATAAATAAAATAATAAGTTTGCTCGAGGACGAGCAAAAGATAAGTTTGGGGGTATTTGTTCATACCATAATATTGTATTTTATATTCCCCATTCTTATGCATTTTACAATGAAAACAGGTGCTTTTGACCCATGTCTGCTACATGTTACAGGTTACAGGTTCTTAGAGCAAAAACAGTGAAAAACACAAAAGACGACACAAAAGAAGGACTTTTGACCAACAATTAGGAGGATCTTAGTAAAGCCCAGCAGAAGAACTGTTCACCATCAACAAGGCAACGCAAGATTCAAATTTGTAAGAAAGACGGTTAAAAGATCCATTGCAAAGTGTTCACTGACGATCTGGAATTAATACAGAAGCCTAATTGAAAAAAGAAATGAAGAACCAGGAAGCCCAGAATAATACCAAGAATCCCAGGAAAAATAATGATTTAAACTCATCATTGGGCCGCGGATCCGCGTCCCTTCTGAAGCATCATGGAAAGAAATTTATTGCAGATTGTTCAGAGGAAGCTATGGAAAGATTTCTTGGGGCTATATTTGTAATTTTAGACATGCGGAGCAATTGTAAACGTAGGGTTTCTATGTCCTATAAATAGAACCCTAAAGCCTTGTATTTTTCTCATGCCTCCCTATGCCTCCCCTCATTAATAAATTTCAGCATTCTTTTGGAGAGCATCATTTTTTGTAGGTAAATTATTTTCTTGCCTTAGTTTAATTTAGTTTAAGAATTTTATTAACTTGCAATAGATGTTTCTTCTCTTTAATAAAATCATGTCTTTCTTCATCCCTTCAATGAGCGAGTAGTTTCCTCGCTTGTTAGGGTTAGGAATAGGGAAGGATTTGAGAGATGAAGATCCCTCATCTCTTTTCGTTGCCAATCTTTTATGAACATTAGAACTCTATGCATACCTTCTTATTCCGCTCCCTACGGCACTCTATCCCTCGAGGTAGCGGTGATACCATAGTATAAAGGCCCGGATTTTTAGGTTTTCCATGGAGGTTAGGGTAAAAATTAAGAAAGGAAGGACAAGGATCTAGAGGAAGAATCATCTTCCCAATCATCCTAATCCCCTTTGTTAAGATTTACCATAACACTAATATGATATATTTAATTAAAGGCAATGGAAAGAGGTGTAGATTTTTGTTTACCAAATTTTCCCTAAACCTAATCTTAGCAAGTTTCTAATCCTAGTATCATACAACTTCAATTTTTAGATTTAATAATCAATCCGAACACCCTTCGGAATTAACTCGTTTGAGCGACTAGGAAATTCACAATATCCCTGTGGACCGACCCGTACTCACCGGCTAGCTGCAAAGCGACGCCGTTCTTGATTGCGGTTACAAATATTTTTGATCTATCATTTAGAAAGCGCAAGCACGCTAAATCATACCAATCAACGTCCCTAAACTAATAATGGACCGAGACGTCCTTAAACTAATATTCGTCCTAAAATGGGAATGTTGGACTGAAACGTCCTTAAACTAGCATTTCGCCCCAAATACGGAGATAAAGGACCGTTATGTCCTCACACGTTTAGCCCTACGGTGAATCCCCATATCGATTACCGTATACAATCCATGGGCATATACGATCGATAACTCTCCAAGGTCCCACATGATGTAGGCCTTAGAAGAAAGATCAGGGCCTACAGCTAATGGTTCGTTACCTTATGGACCATCAAAAAAAATAGTATGTCCACAAGAAAAATGGGCACGGGTAAAAACCTGAAAGGGCACCGTGAGTAAAAACAGTAGGACTACTAGCAAGCTAGTGAAAACCCGAAGGGGCGCAAACTTGTTAAAAAAAACCTGCGTGAGATCCTTACGACTCACAAATAAGCAACACACTTAGAAGTCCCCACAATTCCTAAAGAGAAATTACACTTGCGAGATTCTCACGACTCGTAAAAAGAATTCCCCCTATGAGACCTTTACGGCTAATAAAATTCAAAAGTCTTAAGTTACAGAGATCTAAATCTGTTCTTAAGCCGTCATATTCCCCAAGCTGCCTTACAGGCGGTCCAATATTGACCCTTGTATACAATCTACGGGCATAAATAAATATTCTGCCACCAAGTTCCACCAATGGCAAGAAATGTCCCCGTATGGTGAACGACACTCGTAAATCCTCTCGAGAAAATACTCTTGTAAGATCCTTACGATTTATAAGGGAAAACGTACTTAGGAATCCTCACGACTCCTAAGGAGAAAATACATCTATGAGATCCTCTCGACTCGTAGAGAGAAATACCTTTATGAGACCCTTACGGCTCATAAAGTCAAAAAGCCTTAGTCGACAGGATCTTAACCATGTTTTCTAAGCCATCTTTGTTCGAAGGAAAATGATGATTCGATCCTAGCAATATTCCAGTGGTAGCGATGCTGATGCCAAGATTGGTATCAGATTTCAAATCCCGAAAAAAAAGAAAAATAAGGCAAAATGATAGGACAACTCACAATAAAAAGCGGTGAGGAAAAAAAACCGAAATGATAGGGCAACTCGCAATAAAAAGTAGGGAGTAAAAACAAAAACAGCCGAAATGATTAGGCATCATGATAAATAGCCGAAATGATTGGGCAATCCGGACTTTCACGACATAAAAGCTGAAAAGATAGAGCATCGCGGAAAGAAATAAAAAATAAATTAAAAAATTGAAAATGAAACTTTTCTGCCCTGTAAGTATGTCCATATTGACTCTTGTATACGATCCATAAGCATAAATAAAGAAAAGGGAACCATATTTTCCCACCGCACTTCGTCAAAAGGAGAACCGAGTCTTGACGCAATGTCATCATAAAAAAAGACCTGAGGGTCAAAGCAAAAATAGAGTAATGGCAAAATCCTAGCTCTAAGTCTTGACAGTACATATACAACCTGGAGACTATCCCGGCGTTACCCCTCATTTCAGCAGGGTGCGGACGCAACTATCAAATGAAATTGGAGCAATGGCATATTCCTACCTCTAGACTTCAATTGCAATATAAACAGTATAGAGGTCCTACAGATATCCATACTACTTCAGCAAAGAATCGACGCGACATCATCAAAGTAAAAATGAAATGATGGCATATTCCTAATTTCAGGTCTTGACAGTAGTATATAAAGCCTAAAGACCGTTAGAAATCATCCGACCTCAGAACGGTGCGGTTATGACTCATCGGAGCTCCAAAGTGAGCCTAACCTCAAGTAAAAAGTGCCATGGAAAATACCTAACGCTTACTCTTCCGACAGTAATACAAATGTAAGTGCACGGTGGCGTCCCGGCCGTCAATCCGACGCCGGAATGCGGAAGCGAAAAACTTTGCAAACTAGCAAACCGGCACCACCGCGCACTAAAACCCGGATCGTGCCATTAAACTAGTCCTAGCTATCTAAAGAACGGGTAGAGAGATATACCGAGCGATCCGTGTCCTCCGGTCTTCTCGTCGTCTTCCCGATCTCCCGCGGAATGTCCGGTCTCCACCTCCTCGCCGGAAGGGCACCACGTCGCCTGCTTCTTTTACGGGCTCCCACCTCTTGACTGAGGCAACTCGGACACGAAGTTGGCGAGTCGATGTGCCCAAGATTTGCTGTAGGTTGTCTGTAGAATACTTTGTCTCTTGGGGTTTGAATGGAGTTGCCTTTTTGGTGGAGGAATGATATATGCTAATGGAGATGGAACTTATGGGATTTTATCAAACCAAAAAGAGTACAAAAACCCCACAACCATTTTTGGATAGCCCCCCTTCTAACTTGGCCGGCCATGGCTCATGAGGGAATCAGAGAGGAGAAAAATGAGAGTGGGAGTTAATCAATAATCAAGGAGGGGAGGAAGCTATCATCCAAAGGAGAGAGAAAAAGGATATGATGATCAATAATCATTTCAAAAAAAACCTCACTCCAAAAAAACCTATCATCAAACCCTCCATCATCATCCATCATCATTACTCCAAAAGTCAAGTAATGATCAAGCATCATGAAGTCAAGAAGTCAAGGTCAACAAGAGCTATCATGAAGCAACAAAATGCAAAGAACACCCTCCGCTAATGCTTATTTGCACAAATGCAAATAAGCCCTCCTCCACCAATCTTCGGCCAATGAAAGATACAAAGAAATATGGCCGAAATGGAAAATAGACTGGCAACTCCAAAAACTGATCCCGTAATAAATTACAGGAAAACCCCGCTACTGTATATACATACCCGCATTTGTATTCCGACCGAATACAAATGCAATGAGACAAAATCTACACTGTGCAATACTAGGATCCGGCTTAAACCAAAGCCCGCTAGTATTTTCCGTCCGATCATGATCCGTGCAATACCGCACGTATCTGATCGAACCCTGCCATATCTCCATATGGCCTCTACAGCGTTTCGCCCGAAACTTGAGTAACTGTGTGTGTGATGGACTCTAAAGACTCGTCAATACTATGGCTGTGGATTTAACCACTAACATGTCAGAGGTATTAGCCATACGTGACGGGCTACCAGCTATTGACCAATAGGGACGTCGATGAGCGAACTCATCCTGACACCCTACTGAGCCTGTCAGTGACAATATCCGTACAGTCCGGTCCGTTTGTCTATGAGCATCGCATGGCGGGCCTAGGGGTTGGTAAAAGTCAGACCCCCAAAAGCGGTACAAGTCGTGTCGGAGTGTAGCCCTAAACACCCTGAGATACTACTGGAATACCTACCAGTAAATCTCCTGCCTCGGCCGAGGGCTTTGTGTAATGGCTCTCCTAGACACAGCGCGACCTCACCCCCAATACCGAGAGAGACGAACCCCTGAAGATCCACTCACTGCCTCCATATGGCTCGGGACTGTACCCAACTAAAACCTGTTTGCACGTCTCCTTTGAGCGTGGTAAGGTAGTAATCAAAGTACAGTGGGAACTCACACGAGACAAATAACGATCCTCAGGTCGATGAACTAACCTGTACACATGTCACCAGGGAACTGCTATCTGACGTCTGGTATAATCCCAACTAGCAGGTTCCCGGCGAGTCCTGTCCGGTGTACTCATAACCCAATGAGCACCTGTATACATCTTAGGTGAACCAACTGACACCAGTGGCTTGTGAGACCGGCTACCGCCCCTCGTCGGGGTCTCGACTGTATACACTAGTCTACTCTGGAGTATCGATGCCCTGTCTCAAAACTCCCACGACTAGGGACCTTTTAAGGATGTGCTTATAGACTACCAGCTCCCACGTATATGATCGCCCTCATACTGCTGGCAGTCAAGCAAGAATCCTAGGGGCTTTATCAACGTGTAAAAGCGACCTGTCAGGTCACCTAAAGCAGTACACGATGATAAAGATAAACCAGATAGCATACTATCATCTTGAGTAAGACTGTCCTACCGGGATAGGTCCTCCCTCAATCATTGCAATCACGTGCCTGTGATCCAATAATTGACTCTGAGGGCACTATCTCCAACAATCTCCCACTTGCACTCAAGGCTAATTATTGCGATGTCGCATACTCACAGCCCGTGTGATACCGAACACCCAACTCCTCTACTAGTCAGTCTCACAAAGCTCGTTTGCGAAACTATTGCGTTCGAGAAATAGCCTCAGTGAGTGGATCCACTTTGATGTTTCTTTCTATGTCTCTCTATATCTCAAGTTCGCGAAGAAAGCCATCTCCCGAAATGAGCAATACCTATCTTAGAATGTGTCTGGATGTCTGATGGGACCTAGCTCATAAATGAACTCCAAATCCAAACTTCTTAGACTGTATCGTCAACTGAACTTAATCAGTATCCTACGCCATGCCTCCCTCAGTATTTCCTTAGACCACCTGTCCAAAATACTGCCCCTCGTCAGAGGGAAAACTATAACTCTGACAACCTCCTTGTCGTCCATGTCACCTTGGAAGCCTGGAATGATAACTGTCTCCCGAATGAGGTTGTCGTTATCATATCCCTAGAACATCCACTTATGTTCTAAAACTGCTTCCGACCGTTTCTCCAGGATTGGATCAATATCAACTCATTGCACCTACTGCAAGAACAACATATGGTGTGGTACTTGACATCTCATGATTGACTCAATTGCCTAAGCAAGTGATCTGCCAATCATGCACATCCCTCTCCCCTTTAGTCTGTAAGACACCTTTAGAGAGGGTGACTCCATCACTTGCAGGTATACTACCGTGCCAGGAGTCGTCCATTCTAAATACTCTTAGAATGTTGTCAAAGTACCCAGATTGAGAAACTACCCAAATCTAGATCTAAAACCATAGATCCAGTAACCAGAATGTTTGATATGAAATCCATTTCCTTTGTGGAGAAACCACTGTGTGACGACCAAAGTTTAACCGATCGTAGTATAGGAGTTTCTTTTCCTACTTTGTGTATGTCATCTAAATACCAGGACATCACACCCTACTACCTTCTTAACAGATCCATCCCCTATTCTGATGAAGTCAAACCTATGACTGTCACGTCAGAAATAGATGATCTATCTCCGCTATATCTGCTTTAGTCTATAAATAGACATAAGCCACATGTCCACCAATGCTTCCGCTGCTCCCACTGACTACGACAACCCTCTGGCAGTGTCATATAGACGTACACTTCTAAAGCTAGTTTAGAACGACGCTATACTCATCCTCCTGCCGGGTCTCATAGTCTGGAACAACAGCAATGGCAAGTCTGGGTAAACAAGAACCTCCCTGCCACCGTCCTTGAGGCTACCGGAGTACCTTTCGGGTGCCCGAGGTTACCCACCATATCTGCGGAGTGGCCAATGGAATATCAAACCAGATTGAATTTTTAGGTTCCTATCAAATCTTCAGTAATCGTTTGCGGTTCTGGAATCAATTCCAGTTCTACCATACTCCCACTACTGTTTTCTGAAAAAATCCATTTTTATTAAAACTGTGGCAAGTCAAGAACAATATCACTATTGATCTTCCAGATGGTAGAAAGTCAACCCTCACCATAGCCTGGATCAACCCATAAACAGCCATTACAAAAATGTGCCTTGAGTTATCCAGAGTCTGGTTTTAAGCATAAGCCAGACAACTCCCCGTACCTTAACATCGTTAAGATACGAACTGTTCTATATCCAATATAGGACCAGAGACACTGATTTAATTGAACCAGATTCAAATCATGCAGCTGTCCCTAGTGCATGTCAACTAAAATGGAAAGAGGCCGATCAGCGTTACTCAACTTAGGAATGCTTCCAATTATGAGTAACATGAAAGAGAAGCAAGTTCTCTTAGTCATTACTATCAACTGAATACCACACACAAGTATCTACATCTTCGATCACCTTGAAGAATCCCGATACTTGCAACACCTGGTTCTCTACTCTATTCTTATACCTATAACTTCTCAAAACTCAGACCTTGTGTTTCTACGAAACACATGTCTAAGAACCAGAGAAGTCACAAGTAAACAGAATCTAGTACGAGGACCAACCCCTCTGTCCTAATGGATACTGGACAACATACAATACTTTGTATAAGTCCCTTGAGTCTGATAACTCATTCACTGTGTGTCGTAGGTTGAAAACTGTACTTATGGTTAAGAAGAATTACACCGCTGTTTAATGCTCCTTACCTAACCATCCACTGATATAGGTAAATGTCGTAGACATAATTTCAAAAAGGTATATCTCACTCTATGAAAATAGACGTACAGATATATCAATTTGAAATTGGTGCATGACAGAGGATATTCAAAACCAAATATTTGCCGACCGGCAAACAACCCAGGCGATTTCCTCAAATATCACCAATTACAACGAATTCCGATATAATGAGGAAGATCACCTAATTCCTAATAACTTACTCCCACTCATCATCTGTAAAACCATACAGATGTGAGAATCATACCTGGTAAATACATACCCTGGAGTAAGTATCTAATCGGGAAATCAGTTTTCCTTTAACAGTACACAGTGAAACTGAAATATTGAAATGTTTCGATGGGGTATCCTGGTATTCCTAGTAATGCATCTTCCATTATCCAGATTCACAACTGTAACCGTATATCTCTTTGCCACCTCTCCAAATCCCTTTATATGTCTTTAGTCATTACCTTCTGCACACCCTTTAGGCCAAATGGTTTTCTTCCTTCCCTACCGTTCGGCACCAGCCTATGGTTTGAAAGAAGACTATCCAGTAAGCATAATGGGTGTACTGTCCTAATCCTAGGAGCACTCGCAATGCGAGAGAAGGTGAAGATAAAAGACAACCGAATAAACCTTATTCCTATTTCTCCTGAACCAGAATCCATCCCCGAACTGGAACAAGTTCCTTTCGAGTTCGTATATAACCATACGATGGAGTATCCAATAAACTGTGGATCTTCGTAGTGATACAGAGTGTCCTGGAGAAATACAAAGGTGAAGTGGGAGTGGTAATGAAATACCTGGTTTGGTCGTGAATATCAGTCGCAATTTACTTTGCCCTCCTTCTAATCCCTTTCTTTCTCTTTACATAATACCTTCTGTACACCATCGTTAGGCTAATTGGTTTTCTTCATTCCCTACCGGTCGGCACCTGCCTACGATTTGGAAGAAGACAATCCAATTTGCGTAATAGGTGTACTATCCCCTAATCTAAGGGGTACTCGCAACCTGAGAGAAGGTAAAATGAAAAGACAACTGAATAATCCTATCCGTTTTCTCCAGAACCGGAAACCATCCTCGAATAAATTCCTTCGAGTTCGTATATAACCATACGATGGTTTTGTCCAATGGAAGTGGACGTTTGTAGTAATACGGGGTGTCCTGGAGAAAAGGGTAAAAATAGGAGTGGCAATGAGGTCTGCAACTCTGACAATCCAAAAGCCAATGTTAAGAAGGTTCGGTTAATTTTGGTCACTGAATCATAGTCTTAGGGTCGGGTCAATGGTCGCTGCCAAAGAGAGAGAGAAAAGAAACACTCAGCGTGCACTCTAACCTAGATCAGAATGGTTATCACTTTATCTAATCTGGAAACCTCCCACTGTACCGTCAAATTCTTCTCCAAACCTGAAAGAAGAATTAGTCGGGATCACCTGAGGAGTAAACCAACTCATCAGTGGGAATCGGGATCCAACTATCATCGCATGATAACGTGACGGAATCCGCTCACGCTATCACACTCCAGAAGGTATGCGCATATCTGGCAAGTTTCAGTTTCTTTAGAAACTCCCGATGTGGATTTTTGCCCCATGCTCTTATGACCTTGACGAAGGCCAACATATCATAAGTCACATGTCAAGTTCTACCCGTCATTGTCCAGGTTAATTTGAACCCATCCGTACATACCCTTGACGAAGGCCAAAATAGTAGTACGACTGTCCCAAACCAACGCATCTATCTATGCTACAGAAAAGTAACAAATAGCTACCATACACTATGCCTTGACGAAGGCCAACATACATAGCATGAATACTAAGTGTTACCTTCCTGAAATGACGGAGGGCTACGAATGGTTTCTGGCGAAAACCTTTAACGTAATGAACTTGATATCGTTGAAGGAACGGATAGCTTTTATGAAAATATAGTGACGAAAACTTTTGCTAAAGAGGTCACTCTCGGTGAAGGGATCTCGGCTCTTTCCCCGTAGAATGAGGTGCAGGATATTCCAACTGAATACTACGATGCAAAGCAAAAGCAATCGGCTATAGTGAAGTTATTGCCCTGACGCAAACTTTTGTCCAAGGGGTCACTCCCGGTGAAGGGATCTCGGCCCTTGCCTCGTCGACTGAGGAGCAGGATATTCCAACCGAATACCACGATGCAAAACAAAAGTGAACGTCCTTGCAATAACAGATTTTTGAAAAGTGTTCCAACAACATCAGATTAGGTTTGTTTTTAACTTGCATTGATCCGAATCAACGCAGTACCATCAATTGATCACACCACAAAGAACGAAAATATACTGATGTACGTATATGCCATCCGCATTCGCCACTGGGTCCCGTCATTACCCGTTAGGTTAGCTAACTAACGACAGAGCGGGGACTGGACTAGCGCGGATGCAAAACATATACATCTACTAGTATATATATATATCAATATATAATATTTCGCTCAAGGCGTGAAAAAAAAGCAACATCACATAAATGTACAGCATCACAGAACAATACAGATATCTGGGATCCCCGGGTTTCACAGAGCCGCTACTAAAACCCGACGTTCCCCTGGTCGTGTGGATAGCCTGTGCAATGAAATCCTAGACCCCTACGGGCGCGGTAAGTTACCCGCCAAAACCTGAAACAAGGCAGCCCCCTTCAGCAACGTGAATGGACCACCCAGCACTTCACAGAATCCGGTAACTTGGGCACCCCTCCTGGGTCAACCTGTACCCCCTACGAGTGCGGCGAATAGCCCGCCAATTCTAGAGTAAAGCCCCCTCCGTCTCAATGCCATGAGATGCGGGCTTGTTGCCCTCTAGAATCCGGCTATCCGTGCACCCCATCTTGGGGGAATCCTAGTACAGAAAGTAAAATATACATACAACGGGTACATCGACCGCAATCTGGTCGTGCCCCAAAAGAATAATATACAAACGGGCAGTGACGGCAGTCCACATGTCGGACGCTCGCCCCGCAATATCAAATGTACATAATACAACCAAAACTGTACTAGCATTGCATCCAGGCTATCCCCCACGACCGATCCGCAACATCACAGCACAAACACAGAACATCAACGTGAATGTCACGTTCGCAAATCCGTCTAACCGGGCTATAGCAGTTAGACAGGATTTACCGATCAAGTGACATTCACGGTCGCAGATATAATGTAAATACTGTGAACTAATGTGTTTAAAATATCCGATCAATCAAATTTTACCAAGTGGGCCCCAAGCAATACTGTAGCAGATGAAGAAATTCTGGGCCCAAAAAGAACATTCCAAAAACCCTATTTTCAAGTCAGGAGGCCTCTGTAAAAAATTGGTGCACTGAATAAACAAGATGGCGGCGGAACCGCGGCCCAAACAGGGGTTTGGTCGCGGTTCCGCGGTGGTATAAAGGGTTCATGCAACCAAATTTTACCAGAGTTCTCTTACTTCCCTGCACATCTTTCTGCAACACACTGAAAAAAATTTCGAGCCAGAAAAAAATCGACAGAAAACTGATGCAAAGAAAACGTGGGTTTTTGGAATTTTGTTCGATCGAAAGTGTAAACACATTAGACAAAGCTAGACTAGGTTAATGGCGTGGCTCTAATACCACTGTGAGTGCACGGCGGCGTCCCGGCCGTCAATCCGACGTCGGAATGCGGAAGCGAAAAACTTTGCAAACTAGCAAACCGGCACCACCGCGCACTAAAACCCGGATCGTGCCATTAAACTAGTCCTAGCTATCTAAAGAACGGGTAGAGAGATATACCGAGCGATCCGTGTCCTCCGGTCTTCTCGTCGTCGTCCCGATCTCCCGCGGAATGTCCGGTCTCCACCTCCTCGCCGGAAGGGCACCACGTCGCCTGCTTCTTTTACGGGCTCCCACCTCTTGACCGAGGCAACTCGGGCACGAAGTTGGCGAGTCGACGTGCCCAAGATTTGCTGTAGGTTGTCTGTAGAATACTTTGTCTCTTGGGGTTTGAATGGAGTTGCCTTTTTGGTGGAGGAATGATATATGCTAATGGAGATGGAACTTGTGGGATTTTATCAAACCAAAAAGAGTACAAAAACCCCACAACCATTTTTGGACAGCCCCCCTTCTAACTTGGCCGGCCATGGCTCATGAGGGAATCAGAGAGGAGAAAAATGAGAGTGGGAGTTAATCAATAATCACGGAGGGGAGGAAGCTATCATCCAAAGGAGAGAGAAAAAGGATATGATGATCAATAATCATTTCAACAAAAACCTCACTCCAAAAAAACCCATCATCAAACCCTCCATCATCATCCATCATCATTACTCCAAAAGTCAAGTAATGATCAAGCATCATGAAGTCAAGAAGTCAAGGTCAACAAGAGCTATCATGAAGCAACAAAATGCAAAGAACACCCTCCGCTAATGCTTATTTGCACAAATGCAAATAAGCCCTCCTCCACCAATCTTCGGCCAATGAAAGATACAAAGAAATATGGCCGAAACGGAAAACAGACTGGCAACTCCAAAAACTGATCCCGTAATAAATTACAGGAAAACCCCGCTACTGTATATACATACCCGCATTTGTATTCCGACCGAATACAAATGCAATGAGACAAAATCTACACTGTGCAATACTAGGATCCGGCTTAAACCAAAGCCCGCTAGTATTTTCCGTCCGATCATGATCCATGCAATACCGCACGTATCTGATCGAACCCTGCCATATCTCCATATGGCCTCTACAGCGTTTCGCCCGAAACTTGAGTAACTGTGTGTGTGATGGACTCTAAAGACTCGTCAATACTATGGCTGTGGATTTAACCACTAGCATGTCAGAGGTATTAGCCATACGTGACGGGCTACCAGCTATTGACCAATAGGGACGTCGATGAGCGAACTCATCCTGACACCCTACTGAGCCTGTCAGTGACAATATCCGTACAGTCCGGTCCGTTCGTCTATGAGCATCGCATGGCGGGCCTAGGGGTTGGTAAAAGTCAGACCCCCAAAAGCGGTACAAGTCGTGTCGGAGTGTAGCCCTAAACACCCTGAGATACTACTGGAATACCTACCAGTAAATCTCCTGCCTCGGCCGAGGGCTTTGTGTAATGGCTCTCCTAGACACAGCGCGACCTCACCCCCAATACCGAGAGAGACGAACCCCTGAAGATCCGCTCACTGCCTCCATATGGCTCGGGACTGTACCCAACTAAAACCTGTTTGCACGTCTCCTTTGAGCGTGGTAAGGTAGTAATCAAAGTACAGTGGGAACTCACACGAGACAAATGACGATCCTCAGGTCGATGAACTAACCTGTACACATGTCACCAGGGAACTGCTATCTGACATCTGGTATAATCCCAACTAGCAGGTTCCCGGCGAGTCCTGTCCGGTATACTCATAACCCAATAAGCACCTGTATACATCTTAGGTGAACCAACTGACACCAGTGGCTTGTGAGACCGGCCACCGCCCCTCGTCGGGGTCTCGACTGTATACAGTAGTCTACTCTGGAGTATCGATGCCCTGTCTCGAAACTCCCACGACTAGGGACCTTTTAAGGATGTGCTTATAGACTACCAGCTCCCATGTATATGATCGCCCTCATACTGCTGGCAGTCAAGCAAGAATCCTAGGGGCTTTATCAACGTGTAAAAGCGACCTGTCAGGTCACCTAAAGCAGTACACGATGATAAAGATAAACCAGATAGCATACTATCATCTTGAGTAAGACTGTCCTACCGGGATAGGTCCTCCCTCAATCATTGCAATCACGTGCCTGTGATCCAATAATTGACTCTGAGGGCACTATCTCCAACAACAAATACTCCAACCTAAGAAAATTACTTGAAGACGTCTTGTCTAGCCTCAGAAGGGATCAGAGACACGACAGTCGCGGGGCTACTCGAACATTGGCTTAAAGACCGCATATCGAGGAATATATTAACCAACATGATGGTACCACGGACTAAAACCTAAGTACCACAAACCTAACTGACTTCTGTCATAAAAGAATGGGGGTTATTTACATACAACGTTAGGACAAGTTTGCCTGTAAACCCAAGGGAGATAAACTAAAAAGACTCTGAAACGAGTGAATAAACTATAAACACCGAAATGAGTAAATAAACTAGAGACTCTGAAATGAGTGACTATAGACTCCGAAATGAGTACATAAACTACTTCGTGCCAGATCAAGACATCAAGAAACAGAAATGTCAAAATTTTGAAAGTTATATACAATACCCTAACCCGAAACCAGCCATATGCTATGTATTATTCTACACTACTTCACTCACGGGTATACCTCTGTGAGCAAGATAGTGAGGGGAAGCATTTATTCACATCATTCTAGTGTTTACCTACATCTAGATGCATATTTGAATGAGAAATAGCGTTGAAAGTATACTCATTTTTATGTGCGTGTGTGCGCGTCGCATATGCGCACATCATTAGCATTCGCACTCAGCAGAAACTCTTAAGGGTAAAGTGCAAAGCACATGTGCAGATGCAAGAAGCCCACATGAATATGTGCTGGGGATGAAACACTCAGTAGTCAACGATAAAGAGATACATTTAAATAAGCATTTTATTCTACAGGAAATAGGTCACTAAACACGGGATAAAAAATACAAGGTTTTACAAAACTATAAATAAAGTTTTCTAGAGCCCTCTCAGCCTTCTCCACCATGTCGAAACGGCGATTTTCATGAGGAGTTGCTCATAATCGGTCAGTGCCGTGCCCATCGGCGAAGGCAGATATGATGGCCCGCTGAGCCCGTATCTGGCTTAGCAACTGAACAGAGCAATCCCTCAGATACTGGGTAATCAAATGTGCCTCATGAAAGCACTCGATCTTGTCCTCTGCTACGTCGAGCATCGCCGGAGTCATCTTCGTTAGATGAGGGAGAATGTCAGCAAGCACGAACAGGAAGATCATCTAAAGCAAATGGAGCCAATAGGAAAAGAAGAGCCTCTACGAGTCAAGAGCTCATACATCACCGTGTCGCGTTGATCATTCGTGAGAGCGGGATTCACCAAGCATGCAGCAAAACGAGGAACAATTTCCTTGATAGGCACCTCCCATGGCTGCCGATGAGCATGTGGACGATTGCAAGCTATGACTCTTGATCAATTAAAATGGTTATTTCCTTGCTAAAGAGAAGAAGAACATTGCTTCAGGTTATAAAGAGAAGCATTAAGTTTAAGCACAGAAAATGTTGTGCATGATGGAACTATTTCTAAGCTCTGACAAAAAGAAGATATTGGAAAAGAAAGAGTGGACTCAGGAAAAGCAGAGCAAGAAGGTGAAACGATTCCCTCGTACAATAAGGCAGCGCCTCACGTGCATAACGCGTGAGCGCCGGCGCTAGCTTTTTTTAGGATTAAATCCTATAGCGACGCTTCACGTGCAAAATGCGTGAGCGTCGGCACTAGTTTTTATATATAACAGCGCCTCATGTGAAGCACATGTAAGCATTGGCATAAAAAAAGGCTTTGTCATTCATACTTCAAAGAGATTTATACATTGGTAATAAGGATGATAAAAAATAAATAAGAAACAAACAAACATCATCAAAATGTCTACAATAGCAAGACACTGAACTCTGGACAAGGATTCTCAAATTCAAAAGCAAGTTTGAGCAATGCACACTCGGCCTCATCAACCATCTTTTTGTCCATCTGCTATCGGATGCAAGCGTCAGGGTCACTGAGGTCCTCCACCCTCTGGTATGCTGATACTATCGCCTTTTGTTGAAAGACACGGTGCAAGATGGCGACAAGGTTATCTTTCCGTTTCTTCGAAATCAACCCCATTAGATACACAGAATGCACCTTATCTTCAGTATCATTGAGCACTTAGAGCGGCATAATCTCAAGGCACCCAGGTATAGCTTTCCAGATCGACCCAACGACGATCTTCAAAATGGCAGATTGGCGGAGGAGCAATCGACCATTGTAATCGTCGAAGTGACTCATTACATCATCTCATTGAGCATCAGTGTATTCCTGGCCTTAAAAGCAACCTTGTATGCGGATTTCTTCGTAGGAGACAATTTCCTCGATATTGTATAGATGACCGGCCATGGTACCTGAAAAGAAACCCATTGGAAAGTTAGCAATGAAAATAAAACGCTAGCATCACAAAATCAAGATAGCGGCTCATCAAGATTGGGAGAATCCAAATAGCATCAGATGAGACATGTACCTATTGTGAGAATCCAAAAGGATAGTGCTCATTAAACAGTGCAGTTAAAAACTCCCAACATTCTCCGAAAGGCGGGCTCTTTAAAACAAACAATAGATTAAAATCTGTAAAAAAAACAAGAAGAAGAAAAAAGAAGGGATTAAAACCCCAAAAGTTCTAGAAAAGGAAAAACATCCAAGAACAGTAAAGGGAATAAAATTCCCAAAGTTCTTAAGATTCAAATCAGAGCTAAGCTCTGCAAAAAAAATGAAATTAAATTCCCCTAAATAGTGGGATTAAATCCTAGAAATCTCATGTTAGAAAATTCATGGGTTAATTGATGGGATCAGGTTCCAGAAAAATCTCAAGATTGACAGTAGAGTAAAACCCTAAGAAGGAGAATAAAAGATTCTCAAGTCTTGGATATGGACATCAAGAGCCACGATCTAACAAAAAGGTTTTTTTTAGATCTCCAAGAGATCGATTCAAAAGAAAAAAGAGAGCTAAGCTCCGTCGGATCTGATAATGGATTCAAAATCCAAAAATAAAAAATATATATATGATCAAAAAGGGTTAAGAGCTAAGCTCCGTTCATAATCCTCACCAAAAAATTTGGCAGAGTTTACTCTGTTCAAACGAGGTTCTTAAGGACAGAGATCTAAGCTTTGGAACGAAAATTAAATTCTCAAAAGAAGAGCAAGGCTCAAGGAAGAAGATGATAAGACAGCAATCATCTCAACAGCCAAAGACCCTATTTATAAGACGTTGGGAGAACGGTTCAACATCCTAGATGATCCAACGGTGATAAAAGTGACACCGTTGCACTCACGTATAAGCCACGTGAGAACAACAGTGGGGGCATTTGTTCTTCTAATAATTAAACACAAAAATAAGAGCTAAACTCTGTTAATTCCAAGAAGACAATGCCTCACGTGCTCCCCACGTGAGCGCCAGCGCCGACACCAGTCTTATAGGATTAAATCCTATAATAGCGCCGCACGTGAAATTCATGTGAGCACTAATGTGCAAAGCACAAGAGCGCATGTTATGTATAAGAATTTAATTCTTAAGTGGCATCCACGTGCATAACACGTGAGTGCCAGCACCCAAATTAAGAGTAGGTAGAATTAAATTCTACATGGAAATTATTTCCCTAAAATCTGAGATATTCTCTGTTAAATAGAGTCGTTGGATCAAAAATCCAATGGTGATGATAAATCATCAAATAATAGAATTAAATTCTATTAGGGGGAAATATCTTTATGATCTTTCTAAATGAAAAAAGATATTCTCTATTAAATAGAGAGCTGTTGGATTAAAAATCCAATAACAGAATTAATTCTATTTTTGGGAATATATTTCCCCAATATTTCTAGATAAGAAAGATATACTCTGTTAAATAGAGCACCCTGATAGAATTAAATTCTATTTTTAGGAATATATTTCCCCAATTTTTCTAAACAAAGAAAGATTGTTCTCTGTAAAACAGAGAGCCTTTGGATTAAAATCCAGTGGTGATTAAAAATCACCGTTTAACAGAATTAAATTATGTATATGGGAAAATATTTCCTTAATCTTGTTAAAAACAAGAAAGCATATTTTATAAAACAGAAAATATTGGATCAAAGATCCAACGGTGATTAAAATTCCCCAAATAATCTTTGAGACCAATAAAATCAATTGGAATCTCTCAATGAGAGATTTTCTCAAAACTGATCAACAATTTGCCTTACCTATATAAAGGACATGAGACTTCAAGTCACACAGACGGACGGAGAGAGAGGACACACACACAAAGAGGATCAACCCCCCAAGCTTCTGCAAACAAAAAGACAGAAGTCACAAAAACAGAGAATTTAATTCTCTTAAAAGAAGAAGATCTCTTTTCTTTCAAATCCTAGGTATAGAAAAAAGAGAGATCAAAATATCTCCTTTGCCTAATATATAAGAAAATAAGGGTTCAACCTTCATAAAAAAAACTTAGTTCTCTCTCTGACCTGAGATTTGCAAAGAAAATTCCCCCACAAGTTGAGAATTTAATTTTCATCAGGAAAATTTTGTTCTTCAAACTCAAAATCTAGGAGAAAGAACTAGATTAAAAAAAAGGAGTGAAGAAAACTTATGGTTCTAGGAATTTAATTCCTCTGCAAACAGGGTTTAACCCTATATGAAAGAACTTAGTATGAAAAGAAACTTAGTTCTCCAATTAAAAAAGAAAGAAAAGATCCCGGATGTTCAAAAAAACAAAGATCCAGGTGATCATTGATGGTCAAAATGCCATTTAATCTCTAAAAAAGAAAAGAAACTCAGCGTCTCACGTGAAAAACACGTGAGTGCTCAAAAGATTCCCAAAACAAAGGACTCAGCACCTCACGTGCTTCCCACGTGAGCGCCCCCAAACAAAGGACTTAGCTCCTCACATGCTTCCCACACGGACGCCCCAAACAAAGAACTCAGTGCCTCACATGCTTTCCATGCGAGCGCTCAAAACAGAAGGCCAGTGCCTCACGTGAAAGACACGTGAGCGCTGAGTAAAAGTGCTTAACACTCTATATTTAGTCAAAATGAGTGAGCGCTTAGCACTGGTTGGGCAGCGCCCAAATCTCAGCGCCTCACGTGATACACACGTAAGAGCCATACAAAAGTGCTTAGCACTGATTGGACAACGCCCATGACTGAGTACTTCACATGATACACATGTAAACGCCAGAGCTCCAAATAAGTGATTAACGCTTCTGCATAAAAGGAAAAAGGCTAAGAAAACAAAACCCAAATAAGTGCTTAGCACTTTTGAATAAGAGAGAGAGAGAAAGACTGAGCAGACCAAGCCCAAATTGGCTAAATCTCTCTGAAGTTTCTTGCAACTGAGCCCAAATGCTCTGTTGTTGGATTTTAAATAAAAAATGATCCTTAAAATATTGCTAAGTTGATCTTAGTCTTAAATAGGACTAACGCATTCTTATTTTAAAAATAAGTTGATCCCAAATGCCCATATATTTAAGCTGTTTTTAATCTCAAACTAGATTAACGGACCTTAAACAAAACAAAATATTTTTGAACTCAAGGACATATAACCTAAGTTCAAAAATCAAACCCCAAATCTCAAATATACGGATTTGGACTAATCCGCGTCTTAAGGGCGACAACATAAATTAGTCTCCGTATACAATCCACGGGCAACCAAGATAAAAAAAAAATAACACACGACACGAAGTGAACTTCCGGAGCAGAAGAAAGTGGTTATCATAACACTATAACGTAATTAACTGCGGGGGCTTGTGCCTGTAGGGAAGAGCGTCTTCATAATCAAAAACCCTTCATAAATGAGAGGGAATCTGATGAAGTCTGCTACAATGGTCGCATCTATCCAAACCTCCGATATATGGTGCCATAAATCAACTTAGTATCTTCGGAGAGATGGATGGATATATCCAAATAGCATCTACCCTCAAATTCAGGCTAGACGCCATCCGCGTCTCAATCCGGTCTTTCGGCGATAAACAATGGACTTGCCCCCTGTATAGCTTCTGGGCCGGAATATCATGCCCCTTGTGTTCTTTCGGAGTTCGAACATCTTACCCCTTGCGTGGCTTCAAAATTGGAGCATATGTCAGTCGCTGAAAGACCGATGTTCTTAGCTGGACCGGAGTATGCGCATAAGGTGCCAGCCTATTGAATACGAACTGGCGCGGAGGTGAAACACTCCTCGGTACCTCAGGAGCAGTTGACGTCTTAAAAGACGATCACTTGAAGACGGCTTTCTTCTGAATCATGGGCTTTTCAGAGGAGCCCATGGAGCTTGTTTCCAATCTCCGGAAGACCGAGCCTTCAGACTTATCATCAGAGCCTAAAGTAGTAGCTAATCAATCAAAGACCAACTTCTTCTGAGTATCCTCCTTTGGTGCTGGAATGCCGAGGGAGGGAGGTGGAAGTATTGTTCCAAAGAAAAGCCCATCTAGTTGCTGAGCCACCTGAGCCATAGGAATGCAAAGCACCGGGGCCATGACTTGCCCTAACCAAGTTATACCGGCCGAAGTGGCACTGGACCTAGCGTTGCATTTGATGTTGCTGAATAAGGCCATTAATCTGCATAGATGCGAAACACCAGTTTCAGTATCCCAAACATCCAAAAGAAACATAAATATAATATACCGCAATTGGTTCGCGAAACACGACACACGAAGTGTGGAGTGAAAAGAGAAATGGTTCCACTGGGCGTGCCAAAATCTATTTACAGCCGAAAACTAGGAAGACGAACGTCTTGCCTGAATTTAGGGTCAGATGCTATATGGAACATATCCATCCATCATTCCGAAAATACCAAGTTGATTTATAGCACCGTCTATCGGAGGTTTGGATAGATGCAACCGTTTTAGCAGACTTATCAGATTCCCCCTCATTTGTGAGGGGGGTTTTATTATGGTGACGCTTTTTTCCTACAGGCGCAAGCCCCTGCAGTTAATTATGTTATCATAACGTGATAACAACTTTCTCCTTCTCCATGTGCATCATTTCATGTCGTGTTTTATTTGTTTATATGGGGTTGCCATTGGATTGTATACGAAGACTGATTTCGTCATCACCCGTAGGGTGTGGATTAGTCTAAATTCATACATAAGATTTAGGGTTTTGAACTGAGGACGTAGATCTCATATAAATGAGGTCCAGTTCAGGTGTTTAAGGATCGTTAATCGTGTTTTAGATTAAGATCGACTTAAACATATTTAAGGACTATTAATCTTGCTTTAAATTAAGGTCAACTTAAACATATGAGCATATAAGCCCAAAGAAGTTTAAACTTCATATACTTAGCTAATGTGGTTCGAAGATTGTGTTTCAGTAATGATAAGCACTCAACGTACAACGCTAAACATCACGTGAGTCATTGAGTTTTAAATGCCCACATGGATATCACGTGAGTCGTTGTCTTCATGTACGCTCACATGCTTTTCACGTGGGCAATCAACTTCATGTATGCTCACGTGCCTTTCACATGGGCAATTATCTTCATGTGCGCTCACGTGCCTTTCACGTGAGGCGCGCACTTGGGTGCTCACGTGATATCACGTAAGCCGCTGTCTTCTTGGGGCACTCACATGCCTTTCACGTGGGCTGTTAGCTTCTTTAGTGCTTACGTGTGTATCATGTGAGCCATGCACTTGCTTGCTTTTCTTCCCAGTGCTCACGTGCGTTTCATGTGAACAGCTGTCTTCATGGGTGCTTAAGTGATATCACGTGAGTAGCTGTCTTTATGGGTCACTCACGTGCCTTTCACGTGAGATGTGCACTTGGGCTTCCACGTGCTTTTCACGTGAGATGTTGCGCACTTGCATAGTAATCTTTACCATCTGTACTCACGTGAATGTCACGTGAAGGACTATCTTCATGGGCGCTCACGTGTTTTTCACGTGGGAATTTAAGTATCAGCGCTCGCGTGCCTTCCACGTGAGATCTGTGTTTAGGGCTTCTTTTGAGTGCTCACGTGCACGTCACATGCGCCGCTATTTCATATTTTCTTTTGAGCATTCACGTGCCTTTCACATGCCATTGTTCCTTTATGTTTTCGCGTGTCTTTCACGTGAGCCTTTATTTTCTTAAGGTGTTCACATGTCTTTCACGTGATCCTTTCCATGTTCATGCAGAGATTAACTCTGAAAAATAGAGTTAAACTCTAAAAATATGCAGATCTTGTAAGAACTAAGTTCTTTCTTTTTTGTGAGAACTAAGTTCTTTAGGAAAAATCCTATCTTTAGGTAAAATCATATCTTTTGGGGAAACTAAGTTTCTGCAATATAAATTCCATCTTTTTCTTTCTTTCTTCTATGTCCTTTTCTTTTTATTCATGTGGGGGGGATAAAATATCATAGTTCTTCTCTAGATCTTGAGTCTGAAGAACAAGATCTTCTCGATGGGAATTAAATTCTCATCTTGTGGAAGATTTGTCTTGTAAATCTCAAATCCATAGAAAGAACTAGGATCTTTTTAAAGGGTTAAACCCTTATATCATATATGAAGGTAGGCAAGAAGGAGCTATTCTTATCTCTTTTTTTACCTAAGGCTTGAACAAGGAGGATGATCTTCTTAAAAAAAAGAATTAAATTCTCGGTTTGTTTTTGGTGGAAGCTTATGGAGGGTAATGTATATCTCGCAGAAGCTTATGGGTGATATTCTCTATATGAGACTTGAAGTCTCGGGTCCTTTATATAGGGAAGGGAAGACTATCATTAGTTTGAGAAAATCTCTCGTTGAGAAATATTAATTGATTTAATTGATATTAAAAATCACCCGGGGAATTTTATCACCGTTGGATCAAAGATCCAGTGAGTTTCTATTTAACAGAAAATATTTTCTGCTAGTTTTTGTAGGGTTCCTAGGCACTCTATAGAAGTCTCACAAGGCATCGAACATGCCTATTTCAAATTTTATGGGTGCCGAGAAACCCTAATACGGATCGTCGGCTAGATTTCTAGGCGAAATACGAATCTAGTTAACTACTTAACTAAAAGTTAGATGCTACAACCTTTGTAGATCCGGTTCTCCACTTCCTTAGCTCCACGTGGGTGTCCTCTCGCTGTCCATCATGAATCCCGAACTCAATCGTCGGCTTCATCGGAGAAACGGGCGAGCTAGGTCGTCGGCTTCGTGTCAAAGACGATCTACGTCGAGGCATCATAAGTTCAAGCTCCGACTTCACAAAGTTGTGAAACTTATGAAGAAAACACCCAAAACAACTTGGCAAGAGGTAGAGGGTGAAGAAATAGGAGGTGGGTTCACTTTAGAATTGGATTTCTCTCACTAGAACTCAAGTTGCCATTGATGGCATCAAGGTTTCTATCTTGATGAAGAAGGAGAAGATGAAGCTAGTTTTATGATAAGTTATTTAAAATGAAAAGAAAATTCATACTTATCATAATCTAACTAGGGTTAAGTGTAGAGAATAAACCATGGTAAGTGGATGGGTTAGGGTTAAGCATGAAGACAAAATGGTCTCCTTGGTCAAAGCTTCATGAAGCTTCAACAAGCTTCATGACAAAAACAAAACCATTTTATTTTCATTTATCCAATGAAATAAATAAAGAAATGAATAAATAAATGATAAGGCAAAACCCTAATTATCATTTAACCATGGTTTAATTCTTCACACTTAACCAAATGATCAAGTATCATCAAACATGATACAAATATGTGCACAAAAGTATATCATATATACAACTTGCACATCAAGTGAGAAAATCCATATAAAGTGATCCAATACTAGTTAATGCAAAGTAATATATCAAATATATAATTATACATTAAATCATTAAATCAACATTTGATTCAATGATCCGGTCATGTCGCACATAACCGACTAGTATTCAATGTATCGATTTATCGAATCAATGATTCGATAACTAGGTCATATCGAATATAACCAATCGAAACATTTATCGCGAGAATGAAATGCGGTATCACATACACGCATTATTCTCGCTCCCGCACATATCTCATATACTCTCCTATTTCATTTCGCTTGAGCCAGGAAACCTCTGTGTAGGACTCTAAAGACTCGTCAATACGCCGGTAGCAGATGATGATCATATCAAGCACCCACAAGCCGCAAGCGGTCTGCTAAACGTAACGGCCATCCGGGTATTGAGCGATCAGAATATCGACGAGCTAGCCCGCTCACACTCCTGTGAATCCAACCAGTAACACTTACCGTACAGTCCGGTCTGTTCGTCTGATACGTCGCATATCAAGTCTAGGGGTGGTAAACGTCAGACCCCAATAACCGATAAGTCGTGCCGATGTGAGGCTCATAACGGGTCGAGAAACTACTGGTAACACTTACCAGCAAATCTCTGATCAGCCCTGGCCAGGGACTTCCCTGTTACGGCCAATCGAGCACAGAGCAACATCAACCCCCAATACCGGGAGAGAAGAAACCCCTCCTATCGCTCATTGCCTCCATGTGACTCGGGACTGTACCCAAAGACCACCGTTTTGCACGCCCTCATGGACGTGGTAAGGTGGAGATCAAAGCACAGTGGGAATCACACAAGACTCTATGACGATCTCGGGTCTACAGACTAACCTGCACAAGTGTCACCTGAGAACTGCCATCTGACGTGAGGTATAATACCATCTGGGAGTTCTCGGCGAGTCCGTCCAGTGTACCCAGTCTCCACTGAGCACCCGTACACCATCTCTGATGTCAAACACCAATGGATATGGGATCATCCATCGCCCATCTCATGGGTCGAGAAGCGTATACGCTAGTCTACTCTGGTATATCGATGCCCCGTCTCGATACACCCATGACTAGGGACCTTGAAGGATGTACTTATGGACTACCATGTCCCCACTAGTATGATCTGCATCATAGTCCAGGTAGTCAAGTACACATCCTAAGGGCTTTACCAACATGTAACCATAAGACAGTTTAAAGAGACTAGTGTACATGTTAAGATAAAGAGTAACCAGATAGCATACTATCATATCGAGCAAGAAAGTCATCTCTATATATGTCCAAGCATCCAATATAATATACATCATGTGTACAATACTGGCCTCTAGGGCATACATACAACTAACAATCTCCCACTTGCACTAGGGCCAGCTGCTGTAGTATCGCATACCGAGCATCCCGAAGAGTCTCTCAAACTGTATCTGGGGAATGGCCTTCGTGAGTGGATCCGCCGTGTTGTTCTTCGTGTCAACCCTCCTGACCTCGATCTCCCGGCGATCAACAATCTCCCGGATCAGGTGATACCGCCTCAGAATATGCCTGGACCGCTGATGGGACCTGGGTTCCTTGGCCAAAGCCACCGCTCCATTGTTATCGCAATACAAAGGTATTGGATGCTCAATGGATGGAACCACTCCAAGTTCAGTAATGAACTTCTTGATCCAGACAGCCTCTTTGGCAGCATCGTTGGCAGCGATGTATTCAGCCTCCATCGTCGAGTCTGCCACGGTTTCCTGCTTGGAACTCTTCCAGCTAACCGCCCCTCCGTAAAGGATAAAGACAAAGCCCGACTGCGACTTAGAGTCGTCCTTATCACTCTGGAAGCTCGAATCGGTAAAGGACTCCACTTGGAGCTCTCCGTTACCATACACCAAGAACATATCTCTAGTCCTTCGCAAGTACTTGAGAATGCTCTTCACAGCTGTCCAGTGACTCTCTCCAGGATCAGCTTGATACCTGCTCACTACACTTAGTGAGTATGCTACATCGGGTCTGGTACATAGCATCGCATACATGATAGAGCCTACTGCCGAAGCATAGGGTATCCCTTGCATGCGAGCTCTCTCCAAATCAGTCTTGGGAGACATCTCTTTGGAGAGAGTGACTCCAGAGATCGTGGGCAAATTCCCACGCTTGGATTCTTCCATACTAAACCTCTTTAGTATGGTGTCAATGTACCTGGATTGGGACAATCCCAAAATCCATTTGGATCTATCTCTATAGATCCTTATTCCCAATATGCAGGAGGCATCACCAAGATCTTTCATTGAGAATCTTTGTGATAAGAAGAGCTTGACCGATTGCAGCATAGGAATATCATTTCCTATCAAGAGTATGTCGTCCACGTACAATACGAGGAAGACAACCTTACTCTCTGCCACCTTCTTGTAGATACAAGGTTCATCTGGATTTTTGACGAAATCAAACTCTTTGATAACGACGTCAAAGCAGATGTTCCAACTCCGCGATGCTTTCTTTAATCCATAAATGGATTTAAGCAGCTTGCACACCTTGCCGCTGCTCCCACTGTCTATGAAGCCCTCTGGCTGAGTCATGTACACGCACTCTTCTAAATCACCATTTAGAAAGGCGGTCTTAACATCCATTTGCCAGATTTCGTAATCATGGTATGCAGCGATGGCAAGCATGATCCGGATGGATTTAAGCATAGCCACTGGAGAAAAGGTTTCGTCATAGTCCACACCTGGTCTTTGGCGAAAACCTTTTGCAATAAGTCTAGCTTTGAAAGTCTCCACTTTCCCATCTACACCAAGTTTTTTCTTGAAAATCCATTTGCTCCCAATGGGTTTTACCCCTTCAGGAGCAACTTCCAAAATCCATACTTTGTTGGTGTACATGGATTCCATCTCGGACCGCATAGCATCCAGCCATTTCACTGAGTCCCCACTTGTGATGGCCTGCTCGAAACTAGTTGGGTCATCATCCTCCATGATGCAATCCTCACTGCCACCATCAATGAGAAAACCATAGTATCTCTCAGGTGGTCGAGAAACCCTACTAGATCGGCGGAGAGGCTGGGGTACGTCGGGCACCACTGAATCCTCTGGTTCTACTAAATCATTAGTTGCAGTTTGTGGTGCTGGAACCTCTTCCAGTTCTACCTCTTTGCCATTAATTTCTTTTGCAAGAAATTCCCTTTCCAAAAAGGTGGCATGTTGAGCAACAAACACTCTTTGTTCCTCAGCTTGGTAGAAAAAATATCCTTGAGAATTCTTAGGATATCCCACAAACTTGCAAAGGACTGATCGTGCCTCGAGTTTGTCCGGATTTTGCTTTTTGACATAGGCCGGACAACCCCATATCTTAATTCGTTTAAAATATGGTCTCTTCCCACTCCATATCTCATATGGCGTGGTAGGTACAGATTTAGACGGAACCAGATTCAATAGGTATATGGCTGTCTCAAGCGCATACCCCCAAAAGGAAATAGGTAACTCAGCATTGCTCATCATTGAACGCACCATATCTAATAGGGTGCGATTCCTTCGTTCCGATACACCGTTGTGCTGTGGTGTATAAGGAGGAGTAAGCTGAGAGAGAATCCCATTCTCTTTTAGATAATCCAGGAATTCACTGCTTAAGTATTCACCTCCTCGATCAGATCGAAGAATCTTAATACTTTTGCCCGTTTGGTTCTCTACCTCGTGCTTATATTCTTTGAATTTCTCAAAAGCTTCAGACTTGTGTTTCAACAGGAACACATGCCCGTATCTAGAGAGATCGTCAGTGAATGTAATGAAGTAGGAAGAACCATTTCTGGCGTGTGTAGACATAGGACTGCATACATCACTATGCACCAGTCCCAAGAGTTCAGTAACTCTTTCTCCGTGTCCCGTAAACGGAGTTTTGGTCATTTTTCCTTTGAGACATGAATGGCAAGTGTCATAAGATGATAATTCGAATGAATTCAAATATCCATTCTTATGCAACTTAGCCAGTCGTGTCTCATTGATATGGCCAAGTCTGCAGTGCCACAAGAAGGATTCGTTCATTTCTGAGCTTTTCCTCTTGTGTGTGTTTTGTATATTGAAGACTGTATTTTGATTGAGAATGAATATGCCATTATGTAGCGAGCCTGATGCAATCAACTTTTGATTTAGGAATATGTTCATAACATTATCCTTTACTACAAAATTATATCCTTCTTTACTTAATAAAGAAACTGATATAATGTTGCACATCATGTTCGGTATATAATAGCACTTATTCAGGACTAGTGTATCACCATTTGGTAATACCAGGTGATATATGCCAACTGCTTTGGCTGCAACATTTGCCCCATTCCCTACTTGAACGGAATGATCACCTTTTCCCAGTTCTCTACCTTTTCGTAGCCCATGTAACTGCTTACATATATGGGATCCTGATCCGGTATCTAATACCCAGGACGTAGGGTGAACTGAGAAACAGTTCTCAATAACAAACACACCCGAAGAAGATGCATCATCATGCACGTTCTCCGTTTGGGCGGCGTGAGAATCTAGATATTCTCCTGTTTCCTGTTCAGTCTTATAATATTTATAAGATAGAACGGGTCCAACGTTCCCCTGCACAGTATAACATGCGGGTTCGGTCAATACATCCATATTATTATCTTGATTAAGGCATGAAATGGTCGCTACCTGGAGAGAGAGAGAAGAAAACACTTTAGCGTATGCTCTTGCAAGATCAGATTGGTTATTATCTTATCTAATCAGGATGGCTCCCACTGCTTTTTATCAAATCTTCCTTCAAACCCTAAAAGGAAAGACTAGCCGGGATTAATTACACCCTACAACTTCGTCGATCTTTCAGCCAGGCCAGTGTCGGTACTTTGAGGGAGGTCCCCCGTGCTTTCGCACGAACCTAATTAATATAAACCTCGTTTTCCCAGAGGCGTAACCTCGTTAACACCTTTCTAGACACCTACTTGATCGGCTAATTGTAATGTGTAAAACTCTCCCAGGAGTAACTCTTACTCGCAGTGGGTATCGGGATCCAACTATCTCATAGAAGGTATGCAATCTCATTACAAATTTCAACACTTGAAATTCCCAATAATGCTTTTGCCCCTAGCGATCTATGACCTTGACTAAGTCAACAAACCATAAATCGCAAGTCAAGTTCAACCCGTACGTTTCCCGATTGAATTAAACCCACCCGTACGACCCTTGACTGAGTCAACAAGGTCGTGCGAATGCTCTAATCCAATCACATCTCATGTTGTTACAGATAAACATAATTTAGCTACCATACACTATGCCTTGACTAAGTCAACAAACATAGCACGAATACTAAATAATATCTATCTGAAATGACGGAGGGCTACGCGGGTTCTTTCAGAAAAAACCATGAGCGTAATGAACTTGATATCGTTGTAGAATCAAATGAAGTTTTGAAATGGAGTGATTTTGAGGCTTTTCTAGTTTTGCTAAAGGGGTCACTCCCGGTGAAGGGATCGTCGGCCCTTTCCTCGTCGAATGAGGTGCAGGATATATCATATATATCATTATGCAAAGCAGAAACTATAGAAGCAGTCAAAAGCAAACCGAGTGTGTAGCATCTGCCAGTTATTGCTAAAGGAGTCACTCCCGGTGAAGGGATCTCGGTCCTTTCCTCATCGAATAAGGTGCAGGGCATATCATATATACCACTGTGCAAAGCAAGAACTGTAGCTACCTGTTTTGTTTAAAATTTGATTCTACAACATCATTTGGTTTCTTTTGTTTCATTAATCACATTAATGAAGTCCCATCATTTAAATACCTAAACATCATAGATAAATACGACGTACACTTATGCCATCCGCATTCGCCTCGATGTCCCCTCGTGCACCGTTAGGTTAGGTAACTAACGACAGAGCAGGGCAGGGCTAGTACGGGTGCAAAACATAAGTAACGTCTATATAATATATCATATATACTATATACTGTATCCATCACAGAACATCACATGATCACATCACAGATATCGCAGCAGAAGAAACATATGAAACATTGGATATACTAGGACGTCCGTGTTTTCAATACGAGCCAGTATAAAACACGGATTCCACGGTCGTGATGAATAGCCAATCCCACACCCCTAGACCCCTACGAGAGCGGCAAGCAACCCTACCAATTCTAGGGTTAGGAGACCCGGACTTGACTCCTCGAGTTGGTCTCCCACTGGACCCCAGAACCCGGTTACTTGTGCTCCCCTCCTTGGGTCTATCCTAATGTGGAAAAGTAAATAATATACAAAAGGCGACAACTTCCGCTACCTGGAAGTGTCCCGAATAAAAAGAATATTACATACAAGTTTTTACATGAATGAAAATGAAAAACACTCATCTCACATAAAAAAACCCGGCTATTCAAACACGACAATCCAATATAACATATCTAGCAACACATAACATCACATGTCATCAACGTAAGTAAATATGCGCATCCCAATTGTCGTTGACATATAGCAACGAAACCGGCGATATCACATATTACACTTACGGTCACAGAAAAGAAAGTGTAAAACTACAACAGTTGGAATCCGCAACCTCTTTAGACATCACATGCCTAATCAAATGAAATACTTAGACATCACATGCCTAACAGTTACAAACCCCGCATTTTAGTCTCATTATCGAAAACTCTTTTCAATATCATATGGGACTAAACTGCTAGATTTATAACATTCATTCAGTTATCTCATAACTGTTTGTGAATTCCAATTATTGTATCCAATTCCGGATAAATAGAATATATTAAACTTTCCGATCGAATATTCGAACACCTAAGTTTTCCCGACACCGATCAACACATGAAATAAGTTCAAAGACATTCATTTCATGCCTCAGTACCAACGGTCCAGCCGTAGAAGGGTCAAGCCAACGCCTCACATGTGGCACGCCGTACTGCCCCAAACCCGAAGGTTCAAAGGGCAGTTCAAGACGGTCACATAATCGAGTTAAGGTTTGTTGTCTTCTAGAGGGTCCATCGCGTTACTTGCACTACTTAGAACGTCGTTAAACTACGGAAAAATCCAACACTTGGAAATTTCCCGTCAGGGAAAAAATTGGGTATTTATATCTGGTCGAACTTTTTAACATATTCTAAAATTTATCCGGAAAGCCATATAGACGAAATTTGATAATCCGATCGAACTATCGAAGCTCCAAAACAACCCCAGAAAATGCAACTCTTGAATAAATTTTAAAAATTCCCAGGAAAACCAGCATCGGAAAATAAGAATTACTGTGCAGAATTCATTGTTTAATGAGGCCGTACGGCCGCGGAACCGCCGCATGCGCTAAGCTCATGCCGCGGAACCGCGGCGACTTGGTGGATTTGGGCTGTCGAATTTCACAGTAACTCTTAGAATCACCTGCTGATTTTTCTGCATATTTTTAATTTGGAAAAATCCCAGATTTTAGAAAATATACAGAGAGCATTTTGTGAGTTAGGGTTTCGGTTCGTTTGGACTTCAAACTCCGTCTAGACTTCGCCTAAGGCTCTAGCTAGGCTCTGATACCACTGTAGGGTTCCTAGGCACTCTATACAGGTCTCACAAGGCATCGAACATGCCTATTTCAAATTTTATGGGTGCCGAGAAACCCTAATACGGATCGTCGGCTAGATTTCTAGGCGAAATACGAATCTAGTTAACTACTTAACTAAAAGTTAGATGCTACAACCTTTGTAGATCCGGTTCTCCACTTCCTTAGCTCCACGTGGGTGTCCTCTCGCTGTCCATCATGAATCCCGAACTCAATCGTCGGCTTCATCGGAGAAACGGGCGAGCTAGGTCGTCGGCTTCGTGTCAAAGACGATCTACGTCGAGGCATCACAAGTTCAAGCTCCGACTTCACAAAGTTGTGAAACTTGTGAAGAAAACACCCAAAACAACTTGGCAAGAGGTAGAGGGTGAAGAAATAGGAGGTGGGTTCACTTTAGAATTGGATTTCTCTCACTAGAACTCAAGTTGCCATTGATGGCATCAAGGTTTCTATCTTGATGAAGAAGGAGAAGATGAAGCTAGTTTTATGATAAGTTATTTAAAATGAAAAGAAAATTCATACTTATCATAATCTAACTAGGGTTAAGTGTAGAGAATAAACTATGGTAAGTGGATGGGTTAGGGTTAAGCATGAAGACAAAATGGTCTCCTTGGTCAAAGCTTCATGAAGCTTCAACAAGCTTCATGACAAAAACAAAACCATTTTATTTTCATTTATCCAATGAAATAAATAAAGAAATGAATAAATAAATGATAAGGCAAAACCCTAATTATCATTTAACCATGGTTTAATTCTTCACACTTAACCAAATGATCAAGTATCATCAAACATGATACAAATATGTGCACAAAAGTATATCACATATACAACTTGCACATCAAGTGAGAAAATCCATATAAAGTGATCCAATACTAGTTAATGCAAAGTAATATATCAAATATATAATTATACATTAAATCATTAAATCAACATTTGATTCAATGATCCGGTCATGTCGCACATAACCGACTAGTATTCAATGTATCGATTTATCGAATCAATGATTCGATAACTAGGTCATATCGAATATAACCAATCGAAACATTTATCGCGAGAATGAAATGCGGTATCACATACACGCATTATTCTCGCTCCCGCACATATCTCATATACTCTCCTATTTCATTTCGCTTGAGCCAGGAAACCTCTGTGTAGGACTCTAAAGACTCGTCAATACGCCGGTAGCAGATGATGATCATATCAAGCACCCACAAGCCGCAAGCGGTCTGCTAAACGTAACGGCCATCCGGGTATTGAGCGATCAGAAGATCGACGAGCTAGCCCGCTCACACTCCTGTGAATCCAACCAGTAACACTTACCGTACAGTCCGGTCTGTTCGTCTGATACGTCGCATATCAAGTCTAGGGGTGGTAAACGTCAGACCCCAATAACCAATAAGTCGTGCCGATGTGAGGCTCATAACGGGTCGAGAAACTACTGGTAACACTTACCAGCAAATCTCTGATCAGCCCTGGCCAGGGACTTCCCTGTTACGGCCAATCGAGCACAGCGCAACATCAATCCCCAATACCGGGAGAGACGAAACCCCTCCTATCGCTCATTGCCTCCATGTGACTCGGGACTGTACCCAAAGACCACCGTTTTGCACGCCCTCATGGATGTGGTAAGGTGGAGATCAAAGCACAGTGGGAATCACACAAGACTCTATGACGATCTCGGGTCTACAGACTAACCTGCACAAGTGTCACCTGAGAACTGCCATCTGACGTGAGGTATAATACCATCTGGGAGTTCTCGGCGAGTCCGTCCAGTGTACCCAGTCTCCACTGAGCACCCGTACACCATCTCTGATGTCAAACACCAATGGATATGGGATCATCCATCGCCCATCTCATGGGTCGAGAAGCGTATACGCTAGTCTACTCTGGTATATCGATGCCCGTCTCGATACACCCACGACTAGGGACCTTGAAGGATGTACTTATGGACTACCATGTCCCCACTAGTATGATCTGCATCATAGTCCAGGTAGTCAAGTACACATCCTAAGGGCTTTACCAACATGTAACCATAAGACAGTTTAAATAGACTAGTGTACATGTTAAGATAAAGAGTAACCAGATAGCATACTATCATATCGAGCAAGAAAGTCATCTCTATATATGTCCAAGCATCCAATATAATATACATCATGTGTACAATACTGGCCTCTAGGGCATACATACAACTAACAGTTTTAACAAGATTTGAAAAATATTTTCCTAATATAGAATTTTATTTTATTTTCTGATTTGATCGATGATATTATAATCACCATTGGATTTTAAATCTAAAGGCTCTCTGTTTGACAGAGAAAATCTTTCTATATTAAAAATATCAAGAGAAATATTTTCCAAATAGAATTTAATTCTACTTGAAACCAGTGCTTCAAGCTGATGCGCTCACGTGCTTTTCCCGTGAGTGCTGCCATATACATATATGGCAGCAGCATTCACGTGCTTTGCACATGAGCGCTCATGTGTTTAACACGTGGGGCCTTTATAGGATTTAATCTTATCTGAAGCCATTGCTCATATGCTTTGCATGTGAGCGGTCACATGGACATCACGTGAAGGGTTATCATAGGATTTTTAATCAGATCAGAAGCCGGCGCTCACATGCTTTGCATGTGAGCGCTCACGTGGATATCACATAGGGGCTTCCTTTCATCTTTTTTGTTCCTTCTTTTTAAGGGAACAATATGGCTTGCCTTGAATGACAAGTTTGGAGGCACCTCTACAGCTAAGGTGAGAAGGCTCAATATCAAGTTTGATACCTTTAGGAAGCGCCAAAACACTACTATGAGGCAACACCTAAAGGAAATGGGCAATATGTGTTAGGAATATGTATGCCCTAGAGGCCATTATTGTATGATATAGTGGATGCTTGGACATATATATATATAGAGGACTTTCTTGCTCGACATAATAGTATGCTATCTGGTTGCCTTTATCTTAACATGTAGACTGGTATTATTATACTGTCTATCTCTTACATGTTGATAAAGCCCTTAGGATATGTACTTGACTACCAGAACTATGGTGCAGATCATACTAGTGGGGCCAGGGTGGTCCAAAAGTACATCCTTTAACAGTTCCTAGTCGAGAGGATATCGAGACAGGGCATCGATATTCCAGAATAGACTCGTGTGTACGTTTCTTGACCCTGTATGAGGCAATGGTTGATCCCACAACTATTGGTGTGTGACATCAAAGATTGTACACAGATGCTCATTAGAGAATGGGTACACCGAACAGGACTCGCCGAGAACTCCTAGTTGGTATTGTACCTATCGTCATATAGCAGTTCTCTGGTGACACGGTACAGGTTAGTCTGTAGACCCGAGATCATCATAGAGTCTTGTGTGGCTCCCACTGTGCTTTGATTTTCTCCCTACCACGGCTCAAAGGAGGCGTGCAAACATATGGATTTTGGGTACAGTCCCGAGTCACATGGAGGCAGTGAGCGATAGGAGGGGTTTCCTCTCTCCCGGTATTGGGAGTTGATGTTACGCTATGCTCGATTGGCTATAACTGGAAGTCCCTGGCCAGGGCTACTGATGAGATTTACTGGTAAGAGTTACCAGTAGTTTCTCAAACCGTTATGAGCCATACATCGACATGACTTATCAAGTTACTGGGGTCTGACGTTACCACTCTTAGACTCGATATGCGACATATCAGACGAAGAGAACAGACTGTACGGTAGTATTACTTATAGGCTTCATGGGAGTTTGGACTAGCTTGCTTGTTGATCTTCTAATCGCTCAATACCTGGTTAGCCGTTATGTCCAGCTAGTACCGCTGATGGCTTATGGGTGACTGATATGATCATCACCTACTGCTGGCGTATTGACGAGTCTTTAGAGTCCCATATAGAAGTTTCCTGATTCAAGCGAAACGAAGTAGGACACATATGCTGATATATGCGTGGGGCCTGATTAAATATGAGTATGTGATACCGTATTCTAATCTGGCGGTTATTTGGTATCGGTTAGGTTATATGTGATATAACCAGATTATCGAATCAAATGTTAATTTGATAATGTGATATATGGATAAATAATATTAGTCGGTTATATGTGATATAACCGGATTATTAAATCAAGTGATGATTTAATAATTTGATATATATATTATATTTGATATAATTATATGTTAACTAATATTATTAGCTCACTAATTACTTTACTAATATATATATATATATAAATATATATATATATATATAAATATATATATATATATAAATATATATATATATATAAATATATATATATATATATATATATTAATTATATAATGAAGCATGGCATGATTTTCTATTTATTGGAAATGGAAATAATGAGGTGGAAAATAAGGAATGGAATGAAGCATGGCTTTTATATTTCTTTATTTATTTGCTTGCACTATTGTAGCATGGTTCAATTTATTTATTAAAATAAATTCCATGCTTCAATGAATGGGCAGATTTATTGAGCCATGGTTCAATTTTTGGATGGGAGTTAGTTCATTTTTCTACACATGAGACTTGAGCTCATGAGATGAGTTATTGGTCTCTAGCTCTTTCCAATTTTCCTCACCTCACCTCCAAGTTCAAACCCTCACATGTGATGTGAATCATTAAACTTGTGAGAACCTTAGTGAGCAAACAAAACCCCTACTTCACCATCCCACAATAGATTAGCACTTTGGTGTGGTGTGTTGCTTTCACTAATTAGATTTTAGTGAAGAGGTATCTTGATCAAGTGGACTTTGGGTGAATCATCTTCGGCACGAAGATCACGGAGGAGGCTCGTTCAAGTTTCAAAAGGAGCCTAGTGGAGTCGCGTGGACCACAACCCGGAGTATTTGAAGAGAAGGACACGGTCTACAAAGGTTGTAGCCCCTTTCTCTTAGATAGTTTTATTGATATCTAGAATAAACCCTAATCGTTTAGTTAAAGATTTTGGTTAGTGTAGATTAGCATCCCGAAAAATTTTAAAAACGGCATGCTTGATACTAGTAAAACCCTGTGATGGTGCTAACATACACTTTCAATATGATCAGAGAGTTGAGGTCAGCAGGACATACTCTTATTGATGAGCAACAGGTGCAAGCAATCATTCGGTCTCTTCCTCACAATTAGGAACATATGAAAATTAATATGACACGATGAAAATATCAAGACTTTCGATGATATTGTGCGTCATTTGGAGTTGGAAGATGAGCGATTAGAGACGGCTAAATCTTCAAGGCAGGCTTATGTTGCCGAATCAAGTTCACACGAGGCTTCGTGCTTTAAGCGCAAAAGGAACTTTAACCTTTTTAACTCCAAGGGAGGAAAAGGATATGGACCGAAAAACAAAAAGGAAAATTTTAAAGTCATAAGAAAGGCAGGCGCAGTGGCAAAAGGAAGGACAAGACTGAGATGACCTGCTACAACTGTGGCAAACCGGGTCACTTTGCTCGTGAATGCACTAACTAAAAGAAGACTCAAGAGCCACATACCACGTAGCTAGAGACCATGGAACATTTGTGGAGTATCGTCGAATTCAAAGTGGAACTAGTGATAAAGTTCCTAGCATCCTTGCCACTAACCCGCGGCCTTTGCGGAATGAAAAACTTTAAATTTTAAAAATGGCGCTAGAAATTTAAACCCTAAAATCTATCCAAACACGCAACTAGCTAACCAGAAGGTTTTATACTACTCGGTTGAAATAACAACCTTTGTAGTTGTGTCCTTTGTCGTCAAATCCTCTTCTTTAGCTCCTCGGAACTCCGGGATCGAGCTTGTAGGCCGGTCTTCCTTAGCCTAGATGAATGAGCTTAGAAGTGAGAGAAAATCTATTCCTATGGTTTTGTTAAAAATATTTTTAATAAATAAAAAATGCAACCATACTTGAATAGTGATGTAAAAATGAATTATTTAATTCACTTGCCATCCCTTTCACCATTCCTTAGAGCCACCCCATCATGCCACATCATTTCTATACAACAACAACAACTGAGCTTTTTATCCCAAGCATATGGGGTAGGCTACATGAACCAACATGAGAATCACGCCGGGTCCAGCACATGAATCCTCTGTCTCCACTCACTTCTATCGAACAATATACTTTCATTGAGTCCTTTGGCAACCATATCGTTTCGTATCACCTCCATCCATGTTTTCTTCGGTCTCCCTTTTGCCTTTTTGCCATTACCCATATCGAGAGTATCTATTCGTCGAACCGATGCTTCCATAGGTCTGCGTCGCACATGACCAAACCATCTAAGCCGGTTTTCCCGCATCTTCTCCTCCACGGGTGCTACACCAACTTTTGCACGAATATCCTCATTTCGCACCTTGTCTTTTCTAGTGTTACCGCACATCCAACGAAGCATGCGCATCTCCGCTACGTGCATCTTCTGTGTATGATGCTTCTTAGGAGCCCAGCATTCTGTACCATATAATAAGGCAGGCCGAATAGCGCTCCGATAAAACTTCCCTTTCAATTTTAACGGAAAGTTACGATCACACAAAATCCCTGTTGCACTCCTCCATTTCAACCAACCAGCTTGGATCCTTTGATTAACATCACTATCGATCTCCCTATTCCTTTGGATGATGGAACCTAGATATCTAAACTGGTCGCTCGGTGATATCTCTTGCCCTTCCAATGTTATACCAATATGGTTTTGACTTCTCTGGCTACTAAATTTGCAGTGCATATATGCTGTCTTGGACCTGCTCAATCTGAATCCCCGAGATTCCAATGTTTGTCTCCATAATTCCAATTTGGCATTAACCCCTACTTTCGTCTCATTTACTAGAACAATATCATCAGCGAATAGCATACACCAAGGGACCTCATCTTGGATAGTTCTAGTAAGCTCATCCATCACGATGGTAAACAGGAAAGGACTTAATGCAGATCCTTGATGTAAACCAATAGTAATCGGAAAATCACTTGTTAAGCCACCGCAAGTTCTGACATTTGCCACTACTCCGTCGTACATATCCTTGATTATGTCAATATACTTGACGGGGACCCCATTTTTCATCATTGTCCCCCATAATACCTCTCTAGGTACCTTGTCGTACGCTTTTTCTAAATCAATAAATATCATATGCAAATCTCTTCTCCTCTCTCGAAAGCGCTCGACAAGTTGACGAAGCAAATGAATCGCCTCTGTCGTCGATCGTTCAGGCATGAACCCAAATTGGTTATCTGTTATCTTAATATCCTTCCTTAGCCTGTGTTCAATCACTCTCTCCCAAAGTTTCATGGTGTGACACATTAGTTTTATTCCACGGTAGTTTGAGCAACTTTGAATGTCACCCTTATTCTTGTAGATAGGTACAAGGATACTTTTCCTCCATTCATTTGGCATCTTTTTTGTCTGCCAAATCTTATTAAACAGATCTGTCAGCCATTTAACGCCTATTTCTCCTAAGCATCTCCAAATCTCGATAGGAATCCCGTCAGGTCCAACCGCTTTTCTTAAACCCATTCTGTTCAAAGCTTCTTTAACCTCAGTAAGTCTTATTTTATGCATGAAATCACGATTTATATCTTGAGATTGAATGACAAGTCCATCCAAATTCTTAGTAAAGCTCTCATTGAACAATTTGTCAAAATAATCTCTCCATCTTTCCTTGATATCCTCATCTCGAACTAAAACCTTCTGATTTTCATTTTTGACACACTTCACCGCACATAAGTCTCTAGTCTTCCTTTCCCGCATTCGAGCAATCCGGTATATATCATTTGCAGCCTCTTTAGTGTCTAATTTCTCGTACACCTCCTTGTAGACCTTAGATTTAGCTTCCCGAACAGTTTTCTTAACTTCCTTTTTAGCCATTTTGTACTTCTCAAATCTCTCCACATCTCTACTTTTCTTCAAATCTTTATAAGAATCTCTTAATTTTAATAGCAGCCTTTACATCTTCATTCCACCATGATATGTCCTTAGATGGTGGAGCACCACCTCTCGACTCACCAAGTAGATCTCTAGCTACTTTCTTGATACAACTAGCCATTTTGTTCCATGTTTTGTCTGGATCATCTTCCGACTGCCAATCCGCTTCTTGTACTACACGATCTATAAAAGCCTTTTGATTACCTTCTTTCAATCGCCACCATTTAATTTTAGGCTCTACCTTACGTCTAATCTTCCTAGGTTCTCTTCTAAATCGAAAATCTAGAACTAAAAGTCTATGTTCAGTAGTTACACTCTCACCTGGCACTACCTTACAGTCGATACAACAACCTCTATCTATTCTTCTCGTCAGAAAAAAGTCTATTTGACTAGCATTTGATCCGCTCCTAAAAGTGATAAGGTGGGACTCTCTTTTCCTAAACCAGGTGTTTGCTAAGATCAAGCCATAAGATAAAGAAAAATCTAGAATCGAGTCACCTACTTCATTCCTTTGTCCGAAACCAAAACCTCCATGGATAGTATCAAACCCACTACGACTAGTACCTACATGTCCATTAAGATCACCACCAATAAATAACTTCTCTCCACTAGGTATACTTTGCACCACCTCGTCTAAATCCTCCCAGAATAGACGCTTACTAGCGTCATCAAGACCTATCTGTGGTGCATAAGCACTAATAACATTAAAGATCTCTCCACCTAGAATAAGCTTAACCAGTAAAATTCTATCACCTTTTCTCCTAATCTCAACTACATCCTCAAGCAACCGTCTATCTATGATTATACCTACCCCATTACGATTTTTATCTCTACCCGTATACCAAAGCTTATAACCCCAAGGCTCTATGACTCTACTCTTTTCACCTACCCACTTAGTTTCTTGCAAACACATAATACCAACTCTCCTCCTAATCATCACCTCCACTAATTCTATTAGTCTACCCGTAAGGGAACCTATGTTCCAGGAAGCTAGACGGATCCTATGAAACCCTTGCTTATTTGTCACTACACCCGGGTTCCGATGTAGCGCGCCGTCTCTGGACGACGACCCTTGCTTATTTGTCACTACACCCGGGGTCCGATGTAGCGCGCCGTCTGTAGACGACGACCCTTGCTTATTTGTCACTACACCCGGGGTCCGATGTAGCGCGCCGTCTCTGGACGACGACCCTTGCTTATTTGTCACTACACCCGGGGTCCGATGTAGCGCGCCGCATCTGGACGACGACCAAGCCCTTGCATATTTAACACTACACCCGGGATCCGATGTAGCGCGTCGCTGAGTAGGGGACGCCCCAACGATATTCTTAGTATGGTTCATGTCATAGAATGTGACAAAGTTTTACGTTGGCTGTCACAAGCCTACCACAACCCTCACCCTTTCTCATCCGGACTTGGGACCGGCAACGGTGGGTTTATGCCACCTCATTTCTATATTTTTCATAAATGAAAAATCCATGAAATGAGGTGTCCTTCTAGAAGATATTTTTGTATTCCTATAAAAATATGTTCCCACAAATACATGCTCGTATTCGTACAAATACAAATACTCGAGAGATAGAATAATACAATGAATATAATATTAGAATATACATATCAATATATATATATATGTAAATTATTAAATCAATACTTGATTTAATAATCCGGCTTAATCCTAAGCCGGCTAGTATTATCAACCATCCGATCAAAAGTCTGTATAGCTAGTACACTCATTAATCGGAACCCTATACGTATTAATATACAGCCACTATATCATTTGCCTGAACCAAGGAATACTCTCTTTATGGGACTCTAAAAACTCGACAGTACGCTGGCAGTGAGTTACTGAATAAATCCATAGCCATAAGCACGTCAGCGACACTAGTTGTACATAACGACTACCCAGGTATCTGTCGAAAAGAAGGCCGACGGGTAAACTCATCCGAACCTCTACTGAGCCTATCTGTGACAATCTTCGTACAGTCCAGTCTCTTCATCTAAGAGTATCGCATACCGAGTCTAGGGGTTATGAACGTCGGACCCTAACAACCCGATAATTCATGCCGATGTGGCTCAGGACCAATCCGAAAAACTACTTATTTAACTATCAGTAAATCGCATCTGCCTTAGCTAAGGTCTTATGGTGCTGGCCAACCGAACACAGTGCGACATCGACTCCCTATGCCGGGAAAGACGAATCTCTAACAATCGCTCACTATCTCCGTATGGCTCGGGACTGTACCCAACTAAAACCTATTTGCATGACTCAGTATAGTCGTGGTGGGTAGTAATCTAATTACAGTAGGAAATCACACGAGAAAAATGACGATATCAGGTCTAAAGAACCTGTACTCATGTCACCTGAAAACTTCTATCTGACGATAAGTATAATACCATCTAAAAGTTTTCGGCAAGTCCGTCCAGTGTACTCACCCCCAGTGAGCACATGTATACGATCTTAGGTTCCACACACTAATGGTTGTGGGACCAACCATCGCTCCCCATCAGGGTCTAAAAACGTATACAACAGTCTACTCCGGAATATCGATACCCATTCTCGATACTCCCATGACCAGGGACTTTTAAGGATGTGCTTATGGACTACCCAGCCCCCACATATATGATCGTCATCATAACACTGGTAGTCAAGCAATAATCTTACGGGTTGTATCAACATGTATTAGCGATACGTAATAACAAGTAAAACATATACATATGTTAAGATAAAGACAAACCAAATAGTATACTATCATATCGAGCAAGATTGTCATGTACATATATATGTCTAAGCATCCACTATATATATACAATAATGGCTTCTAGGGCATACATATCCAACAACTAAGTGGATATATGTAGGAAACAACTCAAGAGTTGAAGTCAAAGGAATCGGTATATGCAAGTTGAATTTGCGTAGTGGTCGAACCTTATTCTTACACGATATTCTCTTCGCTCCTGAAATTCGACGAAATTTAGTTTCTGTTTTAGTCCTTCTTAGTTCAGGTTTTAGACTTGATTTTCATAATTGTGGTGTTGATTTGTATTTGCGAACAACGTTTTATGGTTTTGGTTTTATGTAGATAGCTTTATGGTTTTAGACATTAATTATGATGTATTTAATTTTAATAATAATGAATATTTTTCCTTAATTGCATTATGTAGTAATGTTCATATTGATGCAAATATTTGGCATGCTAGAGTTGGACATATTGGATGCGACAGAATGCTAAGATTAGCAAGAGATGGTTTAATTAGCCCACTTGAAAAATTAGATTATTCTATTTGTGAATACTGTCTAGCAAGAAAAACATCTAAAAAACCATTTGCCAAAGGAACCAGAGCAGAATTTCCATTACACATAATTCATTCGGATATCTGCGGTCCGATGAATGTAAGGGCGAGGTATGGAGCCTCATATTTCATCATATTTACATATGATTTCACAGATTATGGCTATATCTATTTGATCTCACATTTGTCCGAAGCACTAAATTGCTTTAGAAAGTATATAAATTTAGTTGAAAATCAATTAGACAAAACTATCAAGACTTTAAGAACTTATAAAGGCCGTGAATATTTATCAGATCAATTCAAAGATCTATGTGATGAAAAAGGTATAATTCAACGGTTAACTATTCCCAGAACTCCATAACAGAATGATGTGACGGAAAGACGGAATAGAACCCTATTAGAGATAGTTAGGTCCATGATGGCCGAAGCAAATCTACCAATATCATTTTAGGGAGACACGCTATTGACAGCAGCCTATGTACTTAACCGAGTGCCTCTAAATCAGTTACTTCCACTCTGTATGAGTTATGGACAGGTATGAAACCAAAGTTAAGTAATTTGCAATCTTGAGGATCTGTAGTCTTTGTCCATGACCCTTCTAATAAATACGGAAAATTAAGTCCAAGAAAAAAAATGTAATTTTATCCGATATTCGAAAACCTCTAAAGAGTATGTGTTCCTTGTTGAACATGAAGATGGAAGTGTAACTGAACTCGAATCGCGAGATGGTACATTCTTGGAGAATGGATTTCTAAAGAAAGATGAGGTTGATAGGAATATTCCGTTTTTTTTAAATGGAAGAATCTGAGAATATTGGCGCACCTGGGGTCAATAAGGATTTCCCCAAACTTCCCGATGTAGTTGAGGAAAACGAGGAGATGCCTAAACATCTTGATCCAAGTGGGAGCGAAATACCTAATGAGTCTATTCGACAAGAATCTCTAATGCGAAGGAGTAACCGTAAGAGTATCCCGCGACGTCGTTTTGAAATTGAGGGAGAAATATTTATTATTACTCCTCAAGATGACGAAGAACCACAAACGGTGAAAGAGGCTTTCTCGTGTCTTGCAAAGAAAGAATGGAAAAATACGATGGAAGAGGAAATGGAGTTGATGAGAACCAACCATGTTTGGGACTTGGTTGATCTTCTGCCAGGACGTAAAGCAATTGGGAATAAATGGATTCTCAAAATTAAGCGTAATGCAGATAGTTTTATTGAACGATATAAAGCTCATCTCGTTGCAAAAAGTTATACCCAACAAGAAGGCGTAGATTACGAGAAAGCCTTTTCTCTTGTAGTTAGGTTTGCCTATATTCGTCTTATTCTATCCACAGTGGCACATCTGGACTTGGAATTGCACCAGATGAATGTCAAGACTGCATTTCTCAATGGAGAATTGATGAGGAAATCTACATGGAACAACCTGTAGATTTCATTGTTAAAGATCAGCAGCGCAAAGTATGCAAATTTCAACATTCAACATACGGTCTAAAACAATCATCCAGACAGTGGTATTTGAAATTTCATCAATCCATGATCACATTTGGATTTGTGATGATTGATGAAGACCACTGTGTATATGTAAAGCAGTCTGAAGATAGTTTTGTGATACTATCTTTCTATATGGATGATATTTTATTAGCTGGAAATAACAAGGAGTTTATTGTCGTCATTAAAAAAATGGTTGTCCTCCAATTTTGAAATGAAGGACATAGGTGGAGCAAATTATATTCTCGGGGTTAAGATCCAAAAAGACCGTTTAAGAAAACTTTAAGCTCTCAAGTGCCATATATTAATAAGATTCTTGAATGTTTTAACATGAGTAGTTACAAAACCATTGACAACCTCATTGCGAAAGGCGAGGCTTTAAGCCTTAGGTTATGTCCTAAGACTCCTGAAGAGCGAAATAAAATGGAAAATGTTCCCTATTCCAGTGCTGTTAGGAGCCTGATGTACACAATGATGTGTACTCAGCCGGATATTTGTTATGCCGTGAGTCTAGTGAGCAGATATCAATCAAATTCAGGAAGAGCACATTGGAAAGTTGTAAAAAGGATTTTCAGATATCTAAGAGGTACTGCGAATTATTCCCTATGCTTTCAAGGACATAATTTGCGCTTATTGGGTTACTCGGATACTGATTAGGGAAGAGACCTAAATGAACGCAAATCAACATCAGGATATGCATTCTTACTTAATAATGGCGCCGCCTCCTGGGCTAGTAAGAAGCAAACATGCATAACCTTATCGATAATGGAGGCAAAATTTGTGACATGTTCCACTGCAGTACAAGAAACAGTATGACTCAAGATATTTCTACAACATTTGGGAGTATTGACTTTCATTCCAATGCTAGTAACGATATTTTGAGCCATTCAAGCAGCGATTGCATATATATACGAAAGATCCAAAATATCATAGCAGAACTAAGTATATTGATATCAAATACAACTTTGTGAGAGACATGGTTAAGAAGAAAGAAGTGGTCATTTAATATATCTCTACGCATAAACTGGTTGCAGATCTTTTTACTAAACCAATTCCTAGAAATGTGTATGCGGGACATGTTAATACTCTAGGATTGTGTAGAATGTGATAAATTATTGTATCATTATGACACTTCGTTTGTTCTTCATTTGTTTGTTTAATATGAAACGTTGGTGCACACACATACAAGATGAGAAAATATGTCATATAAGTAGAGATTGGCCTTCTCACACGAGCAATCGCCTCTGGCGCCATAGATGCGAATAGAGATGATACATTCAAATACCATAACTATAGCGATGAGAAGCTATAAGATTTGAAATATGTCACCTCGGAGAGAGTCAAGATGAGGTGATGATAAAAATAAATGAACGATATAGATGTCCCACTATCTATATAACCTATAGTAAAGCCAGGTATAAGACCTCGGTGTACACTTAGAAAAGTGAATACCTAGAGGGTTCGAGTTAGGCGCTTGAAGGCGACTGAACTCAGATCTGTACGGTGATAAGTATTTTGAGACGTACGCTTTAAAGAATTTCACCGTAACATGTGAATCATACCACGTGTGCTTAGTGACCTATAAAGGAAGTATGTGAATAAATCCCTGCTTCATTACCGTGTGAATCATTAGAGGCAAAATAGACGTCGAAAAGATTTTTTTGCCCTATGTGACTTGTGACTGTATCTTAAAATTTTAGTTCAATGATTGCTACTTTAGCATGTTTTCAATAGTTATGAGATATTTGGTTTTATGGAACATGTCTAGGAAAGAAGTTAAACCAAAATTAAAAGATACATGTGCGAAAAGAAGACAATTTTGTTATACATTGTTTACATATATTCACTGGTCGATCAATTATGTCGTATTTTGGTAAGATTAGGACATAATTGTGAATATAAGGAAATAAAAATGAGTCGAATACAGCCTTAGAGGGATTATGTATATTATGACTGATGTAACAAAATGAGTCTGGGGTATAGCAGGATAAATGTCAATAATGGGTTGTAGCTACTATATCATCTCTAACATGTGTATGGTGTAGAGCTCCTAAACTATATACTCACAGGCCGCACGGTTTATTTATCTGTATGATTGGCTTCAGAGGAAAAGAATAAAAAGATAATATGATTAAGATTGGGCAATATGAAGTCCACCATGTACGAGTGGGAGATGTTGGTTTGGGTTATTGGACGTCTATGAAGGCCTGGTCCAACCCATCAAATTAATTAATTAATTAATTATTGATTATTTGGGAGTTTTAGATATGTTCCAAATAAATTCCACAAGTAGCTATTTGGGAGTTTTAGAAACTAACCAAATAAGCGCCACACCAAAAACGCTATAAAAAGAGAATAAGGGTTCTCTCAAGAGTGTGATTTTCCTCTCTATACCCCGTAAAAAGCTTCTCCAACAAAATGGTTCTTCTAATTCTTTGATCCTTGCAAGAGCAAAATGGTATTTAATCCATGAAAGTGCGCATACTTTCCAATGTGATTGTACGACCGACCGTGAAGGCCGTAATCAATTCAAGATTCAAGAACGCTTCCGCACTCAAAGGTACGAAATCGATGTTAATTATCGATTTACATTTATGACATTATCTTTATATCAGATCTAACAAATAAGTTCACTAAAATTGTTCAAGATACATTTATTTTTGCTAAGTTGAATTTATTTTCTATTATTCCTTATAAAAGGGTAGACATTATAACTCTGCAAATATATATAAATGTAACCATAGCTCTATTCAATTTAGTTACTATTGATGATAAACTAACGTAGAGGTAATTTTCTAATTTATTTTTCCCGCGCATGGCGCAGGGTACAATGCTTCTCCTGTCCTTTTCTTACTCTATTGTTTTGTTGTTGAAAGAACAATGAGTTTTTTTTCCAGAGAGGAAGTCATTTTCTTGTTCTTTTGTTCTATTTTTGAAGGAACAATGACTTTATTTTTTTTCCCAGAGAGAGTGGGTTTGTTGCTAATTTAATGGTAATAGGTCTTTAACTAACAAATTTTATAAAATGGAAATTTAATATTTTTTTCTTTGAAATGGGTAGTGCATAGAGAGAGAGAAAGAGTGGTCAGCCTTCAAAAAAAATTATTTTTTGGTTAGGAAAGAGGAGAAAATTGTATCGCCATTTATGAGGTTGTCTTTGATATTGGATTTTCAATTTTGTAACCTCCTCATTTTAGCACTATAATAGTAGAGATAACTGCAACCAAGAGGTGACATGCGGCATTTTGTCATTTTTCAGTAAAAATCTTAAAATTTCTATATTTATTTATAAATTCTAAAAATAAATGTGATTCTTATTGTTGCCATGACTTCAAAAACCTAAACATATATTATAATTTGAATTAGAATTTTATTCCAGAATGTTTTTGACATGCTTTTTATAGTTTATAATACAAAGTTAAGTTGGTCAAAAGAATCTTTGATATTTATTTCTATAACTTTAGCTAATGGCCCAGTCATGAGAGTCCCAAGAACAAAATGAAATGTTTAGTGGATAGTTATTTAAGAGAATTGGGTCATTATATTTTTTATTAATTATTATAATTAGTTTATGTGCTGACAAAATAGGGGTTGTTAATGTGCTATAACTGAATTCTATGCCAAGCGTCTAGGATGTTAATAATTATCATGCGGTGATATGTTATTAATAAGACTATTAAACAAGTCAAACGAGTCGAGTTTTAGGTTGTTTGGCTTGGCTCGGTTATTTAAACGAGCTTAAAAACTTGTTTCAAGTTGACTTGTTTAATTATCAAATGAGCCCGAGCCAAGCCTTCATCGAGCCCAAGTGAGTCTCGAGCTTTATCGAGCCTATATAAAATTTAAGAGGAAAAAAAGCTATAAATAGTTACATCGATATATAAAAATATCATATCAATGTTCAATATTATATCTTACAAATTGAGCGGCGAGAAATGCAATTATTATAATTAAATGAACAAGTTTAAAACTTGTTTTGAATTTTGTCAACAAAATTTAAAGTTGTTAATTATTTAAATTCTTCAATATTTTAGCATAACAATATTTGATTCAATATTTATCATAATGTAAGTTCCAGTTAATATCAACAAGCTGATAATTATAATATAAATTTAATAATAAATAATTATATATTTATTCGTAGTGAATACCAAATAAGATACAAATTATCCAATTTTACACAAGCATTAAAGAAGACGAGCTCGAACCTGCCGTGTTAATGTTTGTTTGTTTATTTCACCGAGCGTAGATTTTTGTTCAAGTTTGGCTCGTTTAGTTGTCAAACGAATCCGAATCAAATTTTTAACCAGCTGATTCCGAGCCCTGCACCGAACTTTGAGCTTTTTTACCGGCCTGGTTATTTAATAGCATTATGTGGTTTAGATAAAGTAATAATAATTTGTTTTAGTTATTCCCGAGAATTGGGCCTGTTAAAAAATGTTATTAATTATAATAATTAATTTATATGCTAAAATGTTATTGATTTTATAACTAGTTTATGAGCTAATATATTATTAATTATTCATAACTAGCATTTTTGACACGTGTGTTGCACGTAATTATAGAAAATTTTATGATAAATTTATTTATTCATTTAACCATGTGCATCGCACTTGTAAAATAATAATGATATGATAATATAATTATGTGCATCATACTTGTAACTTAATAATGACGTGGCATGTAATTACGTGCACTGCACATAAGAGGATGTTTTTTTTTGTTTGATTTCTTTGTAAAATTAAGAAGGCACACTACCAATCAATTTCAAATTAAATGACCCCTTTCTTTTGCCATACAGAAGAGATGTGTTGTTACTGATTTTTATGTTATGATGTTATTAATCATTATATGCTAAAATGCCATTTTCTTTCAATATGCTAATATGTTATCATTTATCAATTTTAGTTTTCTTTCCATGTCAATGCTTCCTTCTTACCTTACACATTACTTTTCATGCATATATGAATGTGTTTTGTTATTTTCTTTTCTTTTTACTTCACACAGTTATTAAAGATTTCATTTCAGATGAATTGTTAAACATGGATGTCTGAAACGACAAGAAAATAATGGCTTCGGTTTTAAAGTAAGTAATTATTTTATTCTCCAAACATGGATGTCAGGTGCCGGTTTAAAATCCAGTTATGTAACTTATTAGCATCATGTTCAATGGTTCTTTGAGAATAAAATGAGACATCCGCATGGTTTTGTACGAGGGGGTTTGCTGCAATTTCAGCCTCAAAGAAGAAAGTATCTGACGCCCATTCAATTTATGGGAAAATTATCAAACGCTTGATAATCTCTCTCTTGCTCTCGTTTTCAAGGAGCAAGAAACAATTTTGGATGCAAAAAATGCTCTCTCTTTCCCTCAACGCTCATCCCAATCGATTCCCTTCTCAATCCTCAAAGATTCCCATCACTACAGCAAATTCTCCAACTGGGTTCTTGAGAGTTGCCAACAAAAGGAGAGATTTTTATGCGAAATCTGCAAAAATTGATGATGCTGAAGCTACCCAAAACCCTTCTGGATCTCAAAGTGTGAAGAGCCCAGCAGATAGTTTCCTCTCTGTTCTCTGTCCCCTGCTCAAGTTCTTTGGTGTAAGGAGTTTAATTACTTTCATTTTTACCTTTTTTTTTATTATCTGATTGGTTTGTTGATGATGTGCCGTTGTTTCTGTTAATATGTAAATACCCATTTGGCATTGTATGCATATAAGTAGTCTATGTAACCCTAGAGGACAAAATTTGGGAATTGTCAAGGATTAGAACTAATTACGGATTTAGCTAGGATTGAAAACTATTTAGGGATTTAGCAACTTTGGGTCATATCAAGGCCACGTAGGCGAGCGGTTGGAAAACTGGGCGGGTCGATGCGGATTCGCTGAATCGTGCTAGAGTTGAATCCGCACTCGCAAAGTGCGTATTCGATCTCTCTCTCTCTCTCCCTATGACTCCTCCGCCTCCCTCCCTTCCTCCCCATCCTCCTCCTCCACCTACAACGTCCTCGATGGCATCGCCTCCTTCTTCTCCAACTTCTCCACCCTCTTCTCGAGCTCGCAGCAGCTGAGCATCGGCGTGTTCGTCGAGAAGTTGGTGGAGACCGACGTCAGGTACACGCTGATCAAGGCAGCGATCGCTGAGGACTATGGTTAAGGAGAGCGGCCATGGGGTGGTCGTGGCCAAGGAAGGGACAATTAGTGTGTCTAGGGTATGGAAAAAAAGATTAGAGAGAGAGAGAGGAGCATGGGGAGAGAGAGAGAGATGAATCCGCACTTTGCAAGTGTGGATTCAACTCTAGCACGCTTAAGTGAATCCGCATTTGCAAAGTGCGGATTCAGACCCGCCCAGTTTTCTAACAGCTCGCCTACGTGGCGTCTAGGTGGCCTTGATATGACTCAGAGTTGCTAAATCCCTAAATAGTTTTCAAACCCAGCTACTAAATCCCTGATTAGTTCTAAAAACTTGACAATTCCCAAATTTTGTCCTAACCCTAGAAGTTTATTGAGGCCGAAAATATCTTAAATAGCAATGTGTAGCCAATTATGGGCATTGGTTTGGCAAGTGAAAGAAATATTATGAATTTCTTGCCATCAGTTGCACCGAGGAATTGAATGTTATGGAAAATGCGTTAATGTTCATTTCTTACCCCTAGTTGTATGACTTTAAAACATGGATTATGAAATTTAATATGTATCCTCTCAAATCCTTAGAAAAATTTATACATGAAGATTTTACATTTCTAGGGAAACTTGTTCAAGTGCTCATTCTAATGCCAAGATTTATGAATCTCCTTGAACATGGGAAGCATGATGCAAGTGGCATCTAAATTCACCAAATTCTGGCTTACTTTTGCCTCTTTTTTTTGACGAAAAAGCATAACTCAAGTTATTGAGTCCGTCCCATTTTTAATAAATAAACATAAAGTGATACAAAACTATTCAAGAAAAATAACAAGAAATACCACACTGCTATACAACTACTATAGCAGTTTACATTGGAGAAGAATACAAGAAATAAAAGAAAAGAAACGAACTCCCATGGCTTTTGTAGATCTCTGAATCTTGATGCGCTACTCGAGAATCCTCTAGACTTGTGAGGTTGAATGCTCTCCAAGATCTAAAGAACCCTAGGATCATATATTGAGTATAGATCCCCAAAACACTGGATTATTTGTGCCTTTAAGTCAGTATACCTTAGATTTTTTAAAATTTATGCCTTAAGTTATGTACTAAACGACTTTTCTTAAATATTAAGAATGTGTGTAGTAAGTCCAATTTGATGTAGATATATAAGTTTTACAGTATGATTTCATTTTCCTAGTGTGTTTTAGTTCTTATTTAGTTATATATAATTGACATGGATCGCTCCTTCCTTCAGTTAACGTGCGTATTATCCTGTATACTCTTTCTGGTTTTATACATGATATGTCTCTTCTTTGCTATTGACTATTTGATTATCAAACACGCAGATTATATTGTTTCGTACACTTTTGGTGTAATAAAAATCTAGGTGTTGATCATAACTTTCTATTCCACAAGGTAAAATTTTTGTAACCCTACCTGCGCTATCTGGCTCCCAATTTGTGCGGGAAAACAAGCCCTAACTATCTTCCAACAATTACTATTATATAGATTCTCTCCCATAACCCATTCAAAATTAACTCGTCTAACATTGATATAGCAATGGCGACTTTATCCTCGCAAATTTTGATGGTGACTGACCTAGAGTTTTGCAATTGCTGGAATGAAATCCAATATTATCCTTCGTTAACTCCAATT